>CM042412.1:18149320-19349320 GCA_023634145.1 Thymallus thymallus | reverse complement strand
AGCATGATCATTGCACAGGTGCACCTTGTGCTGCGGACAATAAAAGGCCACAAACGTGCAGTTTTGTCACATGACACAATGCCACAAATGTCTCAAGATTTGTGGGAGCGTGCAATTGGCATGCTGACTGCAGGAATGTCCACCAGAGCTGTTGCCAGAGAATTTAATGTTCATTTCTCTACCATAAGCTGCCTCCAACGTTGTTTTAGAGAATTTGGCAGTACGTCCAACCGGCCTCACAACCGCAGAACATGTGTAACCACGCCACCCCAGGACCTCCACATCCTGCTTCTTCATCTGCGGGAACGTCTGAGACGGTACGGGCAGGCAATTTGAATGCACAGAGATACCGTGACGAGATCCTGAGGCCCATTTTCGTGTCATTCATCCGCCGCCATCACCTCATGATTCAGCATGACAATGCACTGCCCCATGTCACAAGAATCTGTACACAATTCCTGGAAGCTGAAAATGTCCCAGTTCTTCCATGGCCTGCATACTCACTAGACATGTCACCCATTGAGCATGTTTGTGATGCTCTGGATCGATGTGTACGACAGCATGTTCCAGTTCTGCCAATATCCAGCAACGTCACACAGCCATTGAAGAGAAGTGGGACAACATTCCACAGTCCACAATCAACAGTCTGATCAACTCTATGCGAAGGAGATGTCGCGCTGCATGAGGCAAATGGTGGTCACACCAGATACTGATTGGTTTTCTGATCCACGCCCCTGCCTTTTTTTAAGGTATCTGTGGCCAACCGATGCATATCTGTATTCCCAGTCATGTGAAATCAATAGATTAGGGCCTAATGAATTTATTGACTGATTTCCTTATGTGAACTGTAACTCAGTAAAATCTTTGAAATTGTTGCATGTTGTGTTTATATTTTTAGTTCAAATTAGCATAAGATTACTAGTCTCACATTGCTATACATTACACCGTATTCTTTAGCCGGGGTTTAGGCTATAAAATCACTAAGGCAGAGTCACATTCACTTGAAATGTGCATAGATGATTTGCATGTTTATGTGTTAATGAGCGTTCCAATAATTTCTCGTCTTTCTTTCCCAGAAAGAGGAAGATGAGGACTACCGATTATCAGAGGAGGCGGAGCAGTACTTTGACGAGAATCAAGACAAGGACATTCACGGACCACTGACGGATCAGCCAGAGGGAACGGCCTCCCATGCCACATTCACCTATCAGGTTGAGAATAAGCCTGAGGCCACACCCACTGCCATCAGAGTACCCGCCATCGTCACGACAACAGACTGATTTCTGGAGTGACAGTTATCTGTCGTGCACATTTTTTTTTTTTCATTTGTCAAGGAGGAGGGGGAGCACTAGTGTCTGTCTCTCCAAGCACTTGTTTGGTTGTGGATACAAAAGAGTCATCTATAAGCCTGGGAGTCAGACCTGTTACAGCTTTAGCCTACTCATCTGTCGTTGTCATGCCATTGATACCAAACTATAAAGAACAATGACACAATAACAAATGATAACAGCAAAGGACAGTGATATGATAGTGACAAAGACATTGTCATGTTTGTCATCAAACACATGAAGCTGATCCGACTACAAGGGCTAGCCTTCAGTGGGCAGTGCAGTGCCGCTGTCTTTCTGGGTTTATAGTGCAGGCACAGTGTGGTACGATAGTAGTACTGTGTTGTTATCTATACAGTATGTGTCTCCAGTTGCCTTACCCCTAACTGGAGGCAGGTCCTAACATTACAATCTAATGCCTATCTATCTACAGTACCTGGTGCCTCCAAAGGGCTGTGTTTTGGGCCTAAACCACAGTGCCAAGTAGTGGCCTAAACCTTAATGCACTCTAACACATGAAGCCTTCCTGCTTTACATACTACTACTAGCATGTCACTCACTTTGTTTTACTTTAGAAAACATTTGTTTAAATGCTTGGTTGAGCACCGACCCAACAATGGTGTTTGCCTATGTAGCCTTAATGACTTGTGGTCACTTGGTGACTTGTAATTTGGAACATCTTTTCAGGTCATATTGGGAGTATATGATCTAGTTCATATTTGTTGTTATGAGTCCATGCCTTATGCACTGTTGCCCCTGTTGTAAATTAACTTTATGTATTTAAGACCTTTTTTTATATTCACATACAGCGGGTGAAATAAGTATTGAACACGTCACCATTTTTCTCAGTAAATATATTTCCAAAGGTGCTATTGACATACATTTTTCACCAGATGTTGGTAACAACCCAAGTAATCCATACATACAAAGAAACCAAAACAAATAAGTTCAGAAATTAAGTTATGTGTAATAATGTGAAATGACACAGGGAAAACTTATTGAACACATGAAGAAAGGGAGGTGCAAAAAGGCATGGAAAGCCAAGACAACAGCTGAAAACTATCAGTAATTAAAAAGCAATCCAGTCAGTGCAAATTAATATCAGCTGGTTCAGTCCCAACTGATGGCCTACAAAAAGGTCTCATTGCCAAGGTGTCAAACAAGACACATCTCATGATGGGTAAAAGCAAAGAGCTGTCTCAAGACCTTCGCAACCTAATTGTTGCAAAACATAATGATGGCATTGGTTATAGGCGCATTTCTAAGCTTCTGAATGTTCCAGTGAGCACTGTTGGGGCCATAATACGGAAGTGGAAAGACAATCATTTCACCATAAATGTGCCTCGACCAGGTGCTCCTTGCAAGATTTCTGACAGAGGAGTGAAAAGAATAATCAGAAGAGTTGTCCAAGAGCCAAGGACCACTTGTGGAGAGCTTCAAAAAGACCTGCAATTAGCAGGTACTGTTGTCTCAAAGAAAACAGTAAGTAATGCACTCCACCGCCATGGCCTGTATGCACGCTCACCACGCAAGACTCCATTGCTGGAAAAAAAGCATGTTGAAGCTCGTTTAAAGTTTGCTGCACAACATTTGGAAAAGCCAGTGAAATACTGGGAGAATATAGTGTGGTCAGATGAGAGCAAAATTGAACTGTTTGGATGTCATAATACACACCATGTTTGGAGGAGAAATGGCACTGCACATCACCCTAAAAACACCATACCAACAGTGAAGTTTGGAGGTGGGAACATCATGGTGTGGGGCTGCTTTTCAGCAAATGGTACTGGCAAACTTCACATAATTGAAGGAAGGATGAATGGGCAAATTTACTGAGACATTCTTGACAAAAATCTGCTGCCATCTACCAGGATGATGAAGATGAAACGAGGGTGGACATTTCAGCAAGACAATGATCCCAAACACACAGCCAAGGAAACTCGCAATTGGTTTCAAAGAAAGAAAATAAAGCTGCTAGAATGGCCCAGCCAATCACCTGACTTAAATCCCATTGGAAATCTATGGAAAGAACTGAAGATCAAGATTCATAGAAGAGGCCCACAGAACCTTCAAGATTTGAAGACTGTTTGTGTGGAAGAATGGGCCAAAATCACACCAGAGCAATGCATGCGACTAGTTTCTCCATACAGGAGGCGTCTTGAAGCTGTCATTACCAACAAAGGCTTTTGTACAAAGTATTCAATAAATATCAGTAAGTGTGTTCAATACTTTTTCCCTGTGTCATTTCACATTATTACACATAACTTAATTTCTGAACGTATTTGTTTTGGTTTCTTTGTATGTATGGATTACTTGGGTTGTTACCAACATCTGGTGAAAATGTAATGTCAATAGCACCTTTGGAAATATATTTACTGAGAAAAATGGTGACGTGTTCAATACTTATTTCACCCGCTGTATTTATTCAATTGTTGTACTTACTGAGCACTTTTTTACCTTTTTTAAAAATGTAACAGCACATTGATAAAGTGTTAATAAATGTACTGTTAACTATGCTTTAACTACAGTATTTTATCTTGTCTGTCTGTCATGTTGGTCAGTCAGCTAGGATCGATGGTGGATACTCTGTTTGTCTGTCTGTACAAGTCTCATCTGGCTGTACTGTGTCTTTAAGTGAGTGACACGTGATTGTCTTTGTCTTCATTGATAACAAAGACTCCTGTGTCTTCTAGGGCTGTTTGAGGTGACAGACTCTGTTGGCTAAACTCACAATGCAGCCATTCTCAGGTCAGGTCAGTGTGGGCTTCTCTCTCTAGTCCAGAATGACCTACAGCCGTGACCTCACTCACCACATTGAGCAATAGCAGGATCTAGCAAACTATACACAGAGAACTGCTGATCTCCATTTATTAGCATAGCACATATTGTCTCATAGGAGAATGTTAGAATGTAATTTCTCGATGGATCATAATAGCCTAAAGTAACAGTATATTTACTCTATACACAGTATTGGCAATTCAGCCGTTTTAGGCTAAGGCCAATTCTTCTTTTTCATGGCACTAGGCCTATGTAGTACTGTAGGGAAAAGAATGAAAATGTATGTACTCACTCTGGATAAGATTGTCTGCTAAATGACTAAGATGTAGATAGGGGTGGGGCTGTGCCCTGAAAAAACCCAGCTAGACCACACACGGACATCCTTATACAGCAAACAAACCCTGAGTCAGTCCACTGTCCCGTCAGCACGACCGGACACAGTGGCACTTACGGACAGTTGTCTATTACAACAAAAGAAGATAGACAGACAGAGAGTGGCACTCATACACCAGACTGAGACTGGCAGTGAATCATGATGGATTTTGGGGTTTGGATGATATATTAGAGTAACAACTCTGTAACTATTGGGTGACCATGGAGACTGGCTATACACTGTCATTATAATAGATTCTAGAAATGCTCATCTACAGTGGCCAAAGGCTGGCAATACACACATATTTCACTAGAGGGTGGTATTGTACCATTACTAAGGAGACTGAGACAGGGGTTACTGTGTGACAACTAAATTTGTTGTAGACAGTGGAGCACAGCCACAGTCAGCACAGGACAAAGTTAGCACTCGTGTTTTTTGTTTGTCTTTATTAGTCTAATAGAGCCAAACAAAAAACATGTGTGCTGACTGTGTCCTTTGCTGACTGTGGCTGTGATCCACTGTTTGATGACACAAGGAGGGATATAAGGAAAGGATGCAAAATGGAGGATGGACTGTAGTGGAGGTTTCAATAGGAAGCCTAGTTTAGTACTTGTATTGGATAAAGACCTTTGTAGGTCTTTACTTTACCCTTCTCTACAGGATCTTTGTCATTTGTGTGTGAAGAGAAGATAAGACCCTCTTGCTCCCTGGCCTAGCCTGGCAGACAATGATGGGCACAGCAGTCATCTAGGACAGTGTGTGTGATTAACGAGGGAAAATCCAGAGACAGAATTATGCCACAATGCCTTTCCTTGGAACTGTGTGTGTGTGATTGTGTGTGCATGTGTTTATGGGTTTGCGCTCATGTGTCAACAGTTTCTTAGGCATACCTGAAATATTTGCATATACTATATCTCAGCCGGGGAATAACACATTTATCTTACTCATTTTACTTATCCAGCCACTGTACCTTAGCCTGTTCCCACTGTATGGCATGACATTATAAAGGAGTTGGCTTCCGCATTTACAGTAGTATGGAACCAGACTAGTTTTACCTGGCTGACTGTTTCGGTCAGACTATGCCAGACGAGTTGGCTAAAGCCGAAACACACTGTCACCCAGGTTATGTCTCTCATAACCTTGCTGATTTAAAGTAACAATTCACATAAAATCACTAATTCCTATGATGTGAGAACAATATTTTTTGTTAACAAATGTTTCATTTTGTCGTTATAACAAAGTTGGTAGCAACGTAAAAATCATAGTAGAAATCTGTTGTTGCAGCTCAACTCGACTACCGAACCCATAATGCAATGCTGTCTCTATGGGCTGGCTGGCTAGCTAGCTAGCAAACTTAGCTACACACAATAATACCAAAGTCATTATCAGCATTGGAAGTAGCTAGTTAGCTGTAAAATCGCCTAAACAAACTGCACTATCAATTTATGAGTCTTTAATCTCACCATGTTCAACCTGCAGATCGATGTGCCTCGAAGGGTGCATTGCAATGGTACCATGCAATGCACCCTGGACTGAAGAGGTGGACAAATAGGAGAAATGTGGTGGACCCTCTGTTAAATTACACAATACTCGAGGTAGGAATGTCACAAAAATATGAGCAATGGCTCATTCAAAAGAAGACAACCTCCTGCGGTATGACATTGGCCAGTATTGAAATCTGACATGTATGATAGATGTTTTTCGCGGTCTAAAAGTCGTGTTCCTATTAACTTGTAATGTAGTGAGAGCGGCTTTACCGCAATGCTAAGTCATACAGGACAAATGTCTGCCTGCTTGAACGGCGATAGCTGAGATACACATGAAAACATAATATGATCCCGGGAATCAGTAGAACATTGCTCAGAGATGCACAAAAACAATGTAAAATTCAAAGATGTTGAATCTTTCCTTTAACTACATAGTTACAGATGGCACAGTAATTAGTGAGGGCACAGCAGACTATAATATGAGGGCACAGCAGACTAGAGCAGCTACCTGGTTATCCAGATGCCCACTGAGTTGAGAGATGAGAATAGCAGCAGCAGTCCCCTCTCTCTCTCCACAGTGGGCCTCTGCTACAGTCAGCCAACCCTCTGATTTAGGCCCTAAATAAGGGGATTTCCACACCACTCTGTCTCCTGTCTCACCCTATGGTGTGTGTCTGTGTCTGTGAGTATGTGCCTATGTGTGGGCTTCCTTATAGGGTTACTAACAGCTTGGTTAAAAAAAGTGGCCTCCTTCTCTTCTCTGTGTCTCCTGGGACAAAGCAACACAAAAGAAGAACATTCCAAGCCTGGAATGAATGGCATGGCAGTTTCGGAGCTAAGGAGAGAGTAAATGGAGGAAATGAACAACATGCATGTTACGGAGTATTGTGCAGTTTATTGTATCATACGTTTCACCTTTGCATGTTACATTGTGGTCATAACCAGAATTTTACTGCTTTAGCTTTGCAGTGAGTACTTTGCATACTGCTAGAAGAAGACACCTATTTCAATAACACTGAGAGACATCCCTATGATCCCATACATTGATTCAGTGAGAACAGAAAGAAAACTAAGCAGCATGATTGTATCTTTCATAGTTGTTATAGTTGTGGCTTAAAATTGTCTTTAATGTAATCAAAGGCAATTTGAAATGGGGATTTTTAAAGATCCTTTATGAGAAGTGCAAAGGGTATTTTTTGTTGTCGTGCGAGCAGGCTGTAATAGGTCCATATTGCATGTCTGGTCAGACTTGTTTAAGTGTGGCCTTCAGTAGCCTAATCGCAGCAGTCTGTACTAGGAGTGCACTTCACACAAACTGAATCTTGGTCTGGAAAGTCCCTAAACACTGCTCTACACTGCTCTACACTGCCTACTATCTGCATAGCCTACGTACTGTATGCTAACATACAGTAGGTGCTGTTACAGGCTTTGGGGTTTTGCTCAATTTGGAGGTTGGTTCTGTTTGGGTGTGGCTTGCCCTGATTGGGATCATCGTCGTTGGTCAGGATGTGTTGCACCTGTCGCCTCGTTAGTCAGTCGTTAGTTTCACCTAGCCCAGTGCTCCAGTTGGTATTGTCACGGCGAGTGGAGGACAGAACCCAGAGCAGTATCGGTTGGACATACTTTATTTGCGAACTCAACAAAACAATAAACAATACACAGCTACAACGTAAGTGCATTAGCATGCACACCAACTATGACCCACACACGTGGGCAGGCAGCACCCTTAAATGGGATCCCCAATTAGAGGCAACGCAGCACAGCTGCCCCCAATTGGGGACCAAACAACAAAACTAACATGGAGTTATCCAGAGGTCTCTCTGAACACTAATCCTGACAGTACCCCTACCTGGAGGCTCCGGACTGTGGACCGTCACTGGAGGCTCTGGTCCTGAAGCAGGGCTGGTGACCGGTCCCGGACTGGGCACCGGTTCGGTATTGGAGCTACCGGGCTGGTGACACGCACTGGAGGGCGGGTGCGGGGAGCCGGCACAGGAAGTACCGGGCTTGGAACCGGCACCAGAGGTACCGGACTGGGAACAGCCGCCGGAGGTACCGGACTGGCTCTGCAGGGGCTCATCCATGAGCCCTCACGAGTTGTGGAACAGGAGCACCTCGTCGTCGTCGTCCGACACCTGAGCGAACTCCTGCTCCCACAACTGTAGGGGCTCCCTTCTGAACCCCCACGAGAAGAAAGCCAGGAGTACCTAGTCGTCCTCCTCCGACTCGTTTATTTGCACTCCCTTCCCTAAATTGGTGTTTTCTTTTCCTTTAGTTTGTCTGATATCAGGCACATCTAGTGGGCGTCCATGATGGGTGTTAAGATCCTACTCGAATTTGCTTGGCCAGCACCCAGTCAGTAGGCACCCTCCATGGATGCCTTTCAGAAACCGTTAAAAAACTCTGTTTTGTTCTAGTTTTCAGTGGCTCATTTGTTAGTTCCCTATTTCTGTTGAACAACAATTTTTTGTTTCTTATTGGGGAACGTAACAGTACCATATCTGCCCGTGCTGACACATAATATGCAACCATGCATTCACAAACTATATTGACCTGCAGCTGCTGACATATTCATGTCAGGCGAATGTCCAATTAAACCTATTATAGAGCCCTAACTCTGACATGGCAGAGAAATGTAAAGCATGTGTCCCAAATGGCACCTTATTCCCTATATAGTGCACTACTGTTGACCAGGGCCCATAGGGTGTCATGAATAGAGTACCATTTGGGATGTGCACTGTTTCTGTGCAGTGTGTGAGGAGAAACACTACTGAACTATTTCACAGAGCGAGGTGCCAGATGACTGTCAACCTCTAGTAGCAATTTTACTTCCTGATTCGGCCGCTGCAGATCCTCTCTCTGAAATCCCCCAAACTTTCCCTCCACCTTTCATATTTTATCCCAGCTGGCTTTACAGACAGACTGACTCCCATGCATCCGCCCATTTGTCTGAATCTGCAGCCGGTGGCCTGGCTTGAACTGGTGACTCTGTGTCCAGCTGAAATTATTTTCCAGAACAGTAGCCGTATAGCACATGTCAAACTCATTCCACAGAGGGCCAAGTGTCTGCAGGTTTTCGCTCTTCACCTGTACTTTATTGATTAAGGCCACTGATTAGTAAGGAACTCCCATCACTTGGTTGTCTGTCTTAATTGAAAGGGAAAAACAAGCAGACACTAGACCCTCCATGGAATGAGTTTGACACCCCTGCCCTATAGCATGGAGAAAGAAGGAAGCGAGAGAAGTTGTGGTGACTTTTGGCCCAGCTGTGTGTAGTAGGCTAGAGCTAAGGCTGGTTCTGGCTCTGTCTATGTACAGCTAAAGTGACTTTCCAGATTCAGAGCCATTGAGTTATAAATAACTATTTGAATAATTCAATGGTGCACAAAGGTGACAAATAAAGTGTCTTATTAGGAATTTTCAAGTTTGACTTCATTATGGGAATTGTCTTTCTGGGCCATACTTTAATTAACCTGCAATACCAAAGCAATACTGTAGATGCAGTCAAAAGTGTGCTTCCAAAACCCTGGCCCTTTGTTCAGAACAGAGCAGAGGCCAATACTGCCCTACCAAGCAAAAAGGCAGAAAAATGCTAATTTGGTTGAAAATGAGTTAATGTCATTTTTACTTCAGTAAATACAGTGGGGAGAACAAGTATTTGATACACTGCCGATTTTGCAGGTTTTCCTACTTACAAAGCATGTAGAAGTCTGTAATTTTTATCATAGGTACACTTCAACTGTGAGAGACGGAATCTAAAACAAAAATCCAGAAAATCACATTGTATGATTTTTAAATAATTAATTTTCATTTTATTGCATGACATAAGTATTTGATCACCTACCAACCAGTAACAATTCCGGCTCTCACAGACCTGTTAGTTTTTCTTTAAGAAGCCCTCCTGTTCTCCACTCATTACCTGTATTAACTGCACCTGTTTGAACTCGTTACCTGTATAAAAGACACCTGTCCACACACTCAATCAAACAGACTCCACAACTCTCCACAATGGCCAAGACCAGAGAGCTGTGTAAGGACATCAGGGATAAAATTGTAGACCTGCACAAGGCTGGGATGGGCTACAGGACAATAGGCAAGCAGCCTGGTGAGAAGGCAACAACTGTTGGCCCAATTATTAGAAAATGGAAGAAGTTCAAGATGACGGTCAATCTCCCTCGGTCTGGGGCACCATGCAAGATCTCACCTCGTGGGGCATCAATGATCATGAGGAAGGTGAGGGATCAGCCCAGAACTACACGGCAGGACCTGGTCAATGACCTGAAGAGAGCTGGGACCACAGTCTCAAAGAAAACCATTAGTAACACACTACGCCGTCATGGATTAAAATCCTGCAGCGCACGCAAGGTCCCCCTGCTCAAGCCAGCGCATGTCCAGGCCCGTCTGAAGTTTGCCAATGACCATCTGGATGATCCAGAGGAGGAATGGGAGAAGGTCATGTGGTCTGATGAGACAAAAATAGAGCTTTTTGGTCTAAACTCCACTCGCCGTGTTTGGAGGAAGAAGAAGGATGAGTACAACCCCAAGAACACCATCCCAACCGTGAAGCATGGAGGTGGAAACATCATTCTTTGGGGATGCTTTTCTGCAAAGGGGACAGGACGACTGCACCGTATTAAGGGGAGGATGGATGGGGCCATGTATCGCAAGATCTTGGCCAACAACCTCCTTCCCTCAAGATGGGTCGTGGCTGGGTCTTCCAGCATGACAACGAACCGAAACACACAGCCAGGGCAACTAAGGAGTGGCTCTGTAAGAAGCATCTCAAGGTCCTGGAGTGGCCTAGCCAGTCTCCAGACCTGAACCCAATAGAAAATCTTTGGAGGGAGCTGAAAGTCCGTAATGCCCAGCGACAGCCCCGAAGCCTGAAGGATCTGGAGAAGGTCTGTATGGAGGAGTGGGCCAAAATCCCTGCTGCAGTGTGTGCAAACCTGGTCAAGAACTACAGGAAACGTATGATCTCTGTAATTGCAAACAAAGGTTTCTGTACCAAATATTAAGTTCTGCTTTTCTGATGTATCAAATACTTATGTCATGCAAAAAAATGCAAATTAATTACTTAAAAATCATACAATGTGATTTTCTGGATTTTTGTTTTAGATTCCGTCACTCACAGTTGAAGAGTACCTATGATAAAAATTACAGACTTCTACATGCTTTGTAAGTGGGAAAACCTTCAAAATCGGCAGTGTATCAAATACTTGTTCTCCCCACTGTACATGCTTAATCATGTGAACAAGTATCCTGCCTCTATTGTATTGTGTTTTGGAGAAAATGGGGGTCATGTTAGCAGTAACTGCATAAAGTTACTGTGAAACCAAGGTAAATAAAAGCCATTTTTCTCCACGCTATGAGCAGTTACTGCCTTTTTGCTTGGTAGGGCAGAATAGTACTATAGCATGGAGAAGCAAGGGGGGCCAGCTGTGCGTAGCACAAGGAGTCCAGAAGCACATCTGTGATAACTTGAACATGGGGAATTCCTCTCTGTGCCGCCATTCGCCACATGTTGTTTATGATGACTCCTTAAAGAAGTCCAAACAATGGAAGGTGCTCGCCTTCCTTAGTTACCCGTGAATGCCCCTATTTAAGTCCTTAACTGCACACCTCACCATGTGTCCTGTCCTTGCTCTGATTAGGGAGGAATGAAAATAATCTCACCGCAGCGCTTGGCCTCATTCAGCTACAGATACAGCCACTCAAACGATGAAAATATTTGTTATAACACTTTAGACTTCAATGAGTGTGGTAAGTGGGTTAAATATATCCACCTGACTAAAAATATCTATTGTTTCACCACCTGATGTTGTGTGGGTGTGACTAAAACACAACAAAAGCAGGGAATTTACTCTCATCCTACTCAGGATGTTTATAGTCCTTTTCATCAGCTGTTTCACTCTGAACAACATGTTCTGATTGCTTTGGAATGAATGCAATGCTCAGATGCATTTCAATGACACTGTCTATCTCTACAAAATAAAAGTATTCCATATCCTTAGGGACTCTTATATACTGTTGGTCTCTGAAATCTCCCTAATCTCTAGAGGAAAAACCCATAGCCACCAGACATACGTAACTAAGAAAATGAAGAGATCATAGTGATACCTTAGAAGTGTAGGCCTACTGTCATGGTGAAGACACAAGGTTAGGAGTGAGACTAGGGGATGGTGGAAAGATTGGAAGGGTGAGGAGACTGTTGTGAAAATGTTGGAGTTCAGGAAGAAGTGGGGGGCGGGGGGATTAGGAAGTTATGGGCAGGGCCAGGAGTTTTCTGTGATCAGCGAGTACTCTAAGCCCAAGTTGTGGGTGGGAGGTAGGGAGAAGTGTCACTCTGCATGGCCTTATGGGTGAGGTCAGGCAGGGCGTGGAGGAAATAACACTGTGTTCTCTTTGTGTCTCCAGATAACAGGACAAGACAGAGACATGGCCACCCACTTGCGATCTCACACACACACACACACACACACACACACACACACACACACACACACACACACACATTCACACACACACTAAGGCCTAGACACACATTCACTCTCACACACACACACACACAGACACACACACTCACACTAAGGCCTAGACACAAATTCACACACACACACACACACACTAAGGCCTCTACTATCGCAACCACACCCATGAACACTCAAGAGAATGTTTTACTACCGTTTTACTGTAGCCAGCAATTACAGAAGTTCTCAGAAAGGAACAGGTTCCCTCCCTTTAAAACAAAAGAAAACACACAGTCCATTCAGGCTTTCAAGTAACTTAAAGGCAAAGGCCAAAGTAGTTATTAACACCATTGATTTGTCCCAAGTGGAAACTTACATAATGTAGCACAGTAGAAATTAACTGATGTTAACTGGGGCCTGATGTTATACCTACAGTATATATACAGTATATATATGGTCTATGTGTAATACAGTGTGTATAACACAGTAGGTAGACACGTTGTAGTATTTAGTTTAGCGGTGTTGCCCATGCTAGTAGGACTATTCATGTAGGCCTTCTTAACTCTGCATTCCTCTGCAATCTCTCATAAGCAGAAAGTATTCTCTTTAGACAGGTTCTGGGTGCTTAGCAGAAAGGTGACTGTCGGTCTGTTTCTGTATTAGATAGGCCTAGGATCCAGTCAAAACATTCATAGTAGTGAGGTAGCCTACAGAGAGGTATTAAGTGGAGATAGGAATCAAAGATTCTGTGTCTTTTGGAACTGACACCTTCATATCTAGTAGTAAATGTGACACGTATCGTTCAGGGCCTTGATAACAGACATGATGTCTCCTGTATATTTATCAGTCAGTTGAAATCTGCAATGCTGACTCATATATTCCGTTCCTCTTGTGAATATATTTATTCAGCAAATACATCTGATACACAGTAGGTAGTTCAGTTACATTAAGTATTTCTCTGCCTGTATAGTCGACCTGTATAGTATAACCATGCACCATCCATCAATGTATAGTGTACATATTCAGCCATCGACCCATACTATGCAATGTCTTTTAAATAATAAAATACAACAATTAATAATAGATCATTTGTTTTGGTACTGTCCATATGTAGCTTGTTTTTGGTCGCAGGTTCGGGAATGGGCGGCAGGTAGCCTAGCGGTTATAGCGTTGGGCCAGTAACCGAAAGGTTGCTAGTTCGAATACCTGAGCCGACAAGCTGAACAACCTGTCGATGTGTCCTTGAGCAAGGCACTTAACCCTAATTTGCTCCAGGGGCGTCATACTACTATGGCTGACCCTGAAGGTCGTCATTGTAAATAGGAATTTGTTCTTAACTGACTTGCCTAGTTAAATAAAGGTTAAATAAATAAATAAAAGAATGGCTGAAGAATTGAAACATTTAACTGGAGCTAACTCTGCAAATAGCACTGCTGGGTGATTTAAAAAGTAATAGTCAATCGATTAAATAATATAATAATATAAAATGTTTCTTTAATTTGCAATCTGTAGAAACTATGAGAATGGAAAGGTTCAGAACTTTTGTGAAACATCACAGCACAGTTGAAAAATATATGGTAAATAGAAACTGGATGTTCAGAGACAGATGGGAGGGGTTGAGTGGAGCTGAAGGTTGGGACTAAAAATAACAAGATAACTCATATAAAATATACTGTGTCTGTATATAGTAAGTATAAGCTGGAAGTAGAAGCCTAAGTATTGTTGTCCATTAGTTTACTCCAATTAGGGGAAAGGTGGTAAGCTTAGGGGGAAATAATACAATATTCACAAAAATTTATATATATGGGGGATTGGAAATGACGCAAACCATTACATTGATAGAAGCAAGCCCAGTCAATACCACCTCATAACATTGCCTCAGGCCCTCCCAGTCAACACCACCTCATAACATTGCCTCAGGCCCTCCCAGTCAACACCACCTCATAACATTGCCTCAGGCCCTCCCAGTCAACACCACCTCATAACATTGCCGCAGGCTGTCCCAGTCAACACCACCTCATAACATTGCCTCAGGCCCTCCCAGTCATCACCACCTCATAACATTGCCTCAGGCCCTCCCAGTCAACAACACCTCATAACATTGCCTGCTGAAGTTGTTTGAGGGCCCAACATGCAGCATGGATAAGACCAACAAGGGAGCCCTCATCAGCATCATGAAGACATGCCATCACTGTAAGCATTCCCATGAATGGTACAGTCAGCCAAATGTTGGCAAGTATCCGGCCATCAACTTTCATCAGCTTTCACAGGCTCATCATTTGTACAAATACAGAAGGTAACCCACATCATTACTTTGATAACCCAATTTATGTAAACTGACATTATTTGTTTCTCATTTTCTACTTAGATGCATATAATGTCCAGGGCATAACCTAGTCTGGTGGACCCAGCCTGAACGCTGTGTTCACCATTCTATTTCACTCCACATTTTATGATAACTGAAGTGAAATAGAAAGATGAACGCAGCAATCAGGTTGGTTCCACCTGGCTAGTCATAACCACTATTGATAATTTAATCAGTGCACTGTGTCCAGTATCTTTGATGAGGGGCCAGGAGATGATCTATTCTGCTATGCCCATCAATGGGGCAAAGACGTCCCCTCTTACCTGCTCACCAACAGTCATCGATGTGGAGAACAGAATTAGGTAGGTTAAGTCTGACCTGTTCAAACTTCAACATAGTACCTGTTTGTGTGTCATGTATTACCTATACTAACTGCCATTGGTAATAGAACAGTGACTGTTTGTATTTGTCTGTGTTCACAGAAACATGTATGGAGCCAGCACATGGAGATTTGCAAGATGATATGATGAAATCCAGACTGACAGATGGGCTTCATACTGACATAACTGAACAGCGAGAGACCTGGCACTCGGCATTCAGATTTTACTAGACACAACTTTTACTTCTATTGTCTTTTTTTATTATTGAGTTGAATGGTATCATGAAGAACCCCTTTGTATTCTACACCAGGATCAGGGAACTTCTGTTGTATACGGGACACCACACAGGAAGGTATGACCACTCTGAGGTAGCCCCATTACCACTTGACAAAATGCTGATATTATCTATATCGGTGGAGAATGATAATGAAAGATGAAATGTGCACATTGTTATTAAAAAAAAGACCAATTAGTGGAAAAATATCAGAATTGGGCTGCCTGCGTAAACACAGCCAGAGACTGTAATTCTGTGGGAAAGAGGAAATCGGACCAACCATTTATGATAGGCACCATACAACTTTTTGGCTGCGTTTAGACAGGCAGACCAATTCTGATCATATTTTCACAAATTTGCCTTTTAACCAATCAGATCAGATCTTTTTCAGAGCTGGTCAAAAGACGAACTAGTGAAAAAGATATCAGAATTGGACTGCCTGTATAATAGGCATAGTGTTGGTGTCACAGAGATCCTCTCCGCTCTCCTTTTAGTCATTTGCTAATGAATTGTTATAAATCTCCACCCGACACAGCCAGAAGAGGACTGGCCACCCCTCAGAGCCTGGTTCCTCTCTAGGTTTCTTCCTAGGTTTTGCCTTTCTAGGGAGTTCCAGGAGCGTCTTCTATTGTTGTGTTAGAAGGGGGAGCAGAGTGTACCGGAAGTGGATTTAAATTGCTATTTAGGAATATGCTGCATGAATAATTGAAACGGTTTGGTGACAGTAACTTATATATTTACATTGTTAATTGATGAAATGTGATAAATATTGATAATTGGAAAAGCACATACCATGTTGGTTTAGTCTGGAGATGGTGGATTGAGCCACAGTATAAAAGAGTGTCAGTCACTACCAGTCCTGGTTGGCGGTAGGTGGCATGCCGTGACCTGCATGATAGAAGCCCATTGGTAGTTCAGCATTTTGTTTTTTATTTTAGTCTGTCCAGTTTATTGTTTGTACATAGTACATTTTTTTGCATGTGTAAATAAATGATCACTTCATGAGTTAACGGTAGTTCTCTCTCCTGCCTCCTCTCTGAACACCATCACTGCTAGGGCGGCCTCCATTACAGTCGGCCTTGTGCAACTGCATTATTTAACTAGTAGTTGTAGACCATGTGACCATAGAGAGAACATGAGGATTTGCTGTTTATCATTCTACAGAAAGAACACCTGAGCATCTCCACAGAGGAAGAGTCCCTTCTTCTTTAGATTCAGATACATTTATTTAGAGAAGGAGATGTACCATACCCGTGAGCAAGGTTGGAAATTCCCTGTCTATTCCGCAGCATCAATCCCGGTCGGGGCTATTTGCGAGAGCATGCACATACCTGTGTTTTTCTGAACATCTTCCAAGTTGAATGTGCGGTTAAGGAGAACTGTTTGAAAAATCCAGCTACCGCATATAGCTCCCAGCCAACAAATCGTAAATATTCCCAGTTTAAATATGTAATTCACATTTATGCCCATTTCTACAGCTCATATCCCCTTGGGGGATGTGTGGGAGCAAGAAAGAAAAGATTTGCTCATCTCTTAAGAATTCAATGTTTGCTTTGTCTTCACAGTCCCATTAATCCACTGAATTGTCTGGGTATTGTCAGAGGGGGCCACAGTGTCTCCTGACCCCCCCCTGTCTCAGCCTCCAGTATCTATGCTACAATAGTCTATGTGCCGGGGGGCTATGGTCAGTTTGTTAAATCTGATGTTATTATCCGGTGTCTTGTGTGAATTTAAGTATGCTCCCTCTAATTCTCTCTCTGTCCCACTCTACCTCCTCTCCCGGAGGACCTGAGCCTACCCGGAGGACCATGCTTCAGGACCACCTGCCCTGATGACTCCTAGCTGTCCCCAGTCCACCTGGTCGTGCTGCTGCACCGGTTTCAACTCTTCTGCCTGCGGTTATGGAACCCTGACCTGTTCATTGGACGTGCCACCTTGTCCCAGACCTGCTGTTTTCATTCACTCCTGATGTATTTACCTGTTGCAACCTCCACAACTACTTTTATTATTATTTGACCCTGCTGGTCATTATTGAACATTTGAACATCTTGGAGAAAGAACTGGCCTTAATGGCCATGAATTGTTATAATCTCCACCCGGCACAGCCAGAAGAGGACTGGCCACCCCTCAGAGCCTGGTTCTTCCTAGGTTTTGCCAGTCTAGGGAGTTTTTCCTAGCCACCGTGCTTCTACATCTGCATTGCTTGCTGTTTGGGGTTTTAGGCTGGGTTTCTGTATAGCACTTTGTGACATCAGCTGATGTAAAAAGCGCTTTATAAATACATTTGATTTGATTTGAATTAAACATCAAATACGTGTTTATAGTTTTTATAGGCCTAGTCCAGCAGTGATTAATAAAACAGATGACTGGTACAGAATGACTACTGGCACATGACATGCGGTCTTCATCGTCACCTGCACACTCTGTTGTCTTTTCTGTGGGAGTGGACAGGAGGATCTCTCCCTCCAAATTCCCCTTGCATTACCATGTAGTAGTCATGACCTAAACAGGCTAAAATAGCCTGCTGCCCACTATACATCTGATTTGATCTATTCCTGGATGGTTATCTCAGCGTATACCCAAATGTGGTGTGAGGGAAAGTTTTCCTTTCATTTTGTTGCCGATTTAATAATTGATTTAATGAACATATTCGTCTGTGCTAGGGGGGATTTTTGGGGCGTAAAGTACAGTACAGTATGTGACTCAGTAACTCTGTGGTGTGCCCATGTGTCCTTCTCACCCTCTCTCTCATGCTCTGTACCTCCAAATCTCAGCCAACTGCACCCACCAACTGCCAACCAACGGTATTACACCAAATGTTCCTCAAATAGCAGGTATTATGTATCCACTAGACTAAAGACTAAACTAGGTCATCCTTGGGCTGCCTGTGATGCGATACTCGTCTCTGGTTAGAGAGACATTGTTTGGCCATAACAGCAAATTTAGCCTCAGGCTTTAGGTGGCTCAAAAACACTGTTTGGTCATAAGACAAATTTAGCTTTAAGTGGGTCACGAGCACGGCAGACAGATACAGTTGGAGCACTACTGGATTGTAATACCACAGAGATGGCATTGATGCAGTAGGGTAGGGAGTTCCCCCTAAATCGGCTCCTATTTCTCTGGTCATTATATTACTACAGCCACCAGGTACTCCTACTGTGCTCTCATTAGATTCAACCTAAAATGGCTCCCAAGACATTGGGTATGGCTAAGTCCAAAATGGCACCCTGTTGCACTTCTTTTGAACAGGGCCCATAGGCACTGGCGTAACGCAGTCTCTTGCAAATCCAAATGTCAGAAATCAGGGGCGAACCCAAAAGCAAACTGGAAACGAAGATTACAATAATTATATTTATTAAACAGACCACGGACAGTATATGTGATGAGGATTTGGGGTAGATGAGTAGGGTCGTGAGGGGAAGATCCAGGAATCCCAGTGAGTGGTACAGGAGAGCGGGTGGCTTGGCAGACGGTTCCGATTCCCAGGTGGGTGAGCAGGTTGGTTTCTGAGGCGGGTATTGTCTAGACAGAGGAATATAGCAGGGTAATGAAACTGGTGGAGATAAACAACAAACAGGAAAAATAGACTGGTAAGCACAAAAAGCTGGTTAGGAAGTACGACCTACAGATGGGACTTAACAATCCGGCGGGGACTGGATGTCAGGTCGTGACTTTAGTAGGGTGGCAGATGACTGATCAGGAACAGGTGAGTGATTGCAGATGATGATCACTCATGGTGTGGTAATCCCGCCTCCTCTTCCGTTACCTGGGCAACCGGAACCAAACACAGAGACATGAACCAGAGATAGAATGAAAAAGACGCACAGACAAATAAAACAGAAATCACGGAGGCGGGGTTGTGACACCAAATGTGTTTTCCACGTAGACTACACATCACAATAGGTTGGCAAATGACGTTGAAACAACATTGATTCAACTAGTGTCACTCTCTTTCTCTCTGACTGTTAGATAACATCACAGTTGATTGAACCAGTGTGTGCCCAGTGGGTTATACTTGCAGCATCTGGTGTTAGATGATGACTAATGGTGTAGACAGATACTGTATCAAATGATGACTGATATGATGCGTCAGAAAGCCTAATGGTTAGAGTGTTAAGCCAGTAACTGAAAAACTACTGGTTTGAATACCTGAGTTGTCAAGGTGAAAAATCTGTTGATGTGCCCTTGAGCAAGGTACTGAACCCTAATTTGCTCCAGGGGTGCTTTACTACTACGGCTGATTCTGTAAAACAACACATTTCACTGCACCTATCTGGTGTATTTCACAAAAAATATGTTTTAATGCCGTACAGTGAGCAGGTGAGCGGGAGATGAGGCACAGTAAAGGTAGTTCACCTGTAGAACCTGATTGTCAGGACTACGGCCTGTCTGAATACACCTGAGACCCAGCTGTCCCTCTGGGGTTCAGAGGCTCTGTTGCTACTCTGACAGGTTGTCTCCTTCCTGAGCGGTATAAAGGCTGCAATGATATAACAACAGGAAATGCGTCGTCAGATAATATATATCTGTGTCCCAAATGGCACCCTATTCCACACATAGGGCTCTGGTCAATAGTATTGCACTACAAAGGGAATATAGTGCCATATGGGTCTGGCCCTATGTCCTTCTAAACTCGCCCGCCACACTGACGTACAATGTTCCTGTGGCTTGGCATATTTGTGTTTGTTGTTTTATTACAGGCCTTCTTATGCATGACCTTACAGTGATGCTGGCCCATCAGTCCATTGTGCATTAACAGTAGATAGCTTTCCTGAATGATTGTGTCTACGTCTGTCTAGCAGGGTTTCATGGGAGTTATTTAAACGTTTTAGTGTGACATTTATGGTAGGACATGTGGGGTAAACCATGGATATCCCCCTCTATGACTGGCCTATTGTTACTGCCAACACCTGGTAGTAGATACACAATATTTTCTCATTCATTCATTCAGAGTAAACAGTACATATCTAACCAAAATGCAAACAGAACCCTACTCCGAGGTGATTCATGGTTATTTACTCACTCATTTCTCAGAAATAAGTGTTTTTAGATCGGTTTTTGGAAAAAGCTAAGATAAGGTGGGAGGGAGTAAAAGTCAGGTCCATAATTATTGGCACCCTTGATAAAGATGAGCAGAAAAGACTGTATAAAATAAATAATACAAATACTGAGCTATAGTGCATGCAAAACATTTATATTCAATGACAATTATATTCATTTATACTAATACAATTGCTTAGAGAAAGAGATTGTTTTTTAACAAGTAATACAAAAAATCTAAATTTAAATTCGCACCCGTTTTTAGTACTCCAAGCACCCTACCCTAGTGAGGATAACAATAGCCTTTTTATAAAATGTTTTATGAGATTGAAGAACACATTGGGAGGGATCTTAGACCATTCCTCCATACAGAATCTTTCCAGATCCTTAATATCCTTCGTCTGCGCTTATGGACAGCCCTCTTCTAATAATAAAAATACATTTAATTTGTATAGAGCATTAAAGAGTTATCTCAAAGCTCTACTGAGGTAGAAATAAAATAGCAATAGTGGGCTAGGTGCTAAATACAATTTAGATTGGGACTAGGACTATGAAAAATACAGTCTGTACAAGTGGGTTTTAAGGCCGGTTTTTAGTCATTAGGTCTAACTTTTTGGTCCTGTTCAGGACCTTGGCAGCACTGTTCTGGACTAGTTGGAGCCTCTGTAGTGATTTAGCTGTGAGGCTCCAAAACCGCGCATTGCCGTATCCGAAAGAAGATGAAGGCGTGGATGAGTCTCTCTGCATCTGGCTGGGAGAGTGATGGTATGACTCGGGTAATGTTTTTAAGATTATGTTTTACATATTTGTTTTTGTGGGCATCGAAGGACAGAGAAGGATCAAACTTGACTCCTAGGTTGGAGATGACAGAGGACAGGTGGATGATACCGTTGATTGCAGGGCAGATGTTACCAGCACTGGTGACCTGCTTGGGTGTCCTAATAAGCACAGCCTATTTCTTGCTACTGTTCAACTGGAGGAAGTTCTCTTTAATCCATGCCCTGATGTTCTCTAGGGAGCTTCTGAGTTTTGCTAGGGCAGAGATGGTGTCCGGTTTGGTGTCAATGTAGACCTGGGTATCGTCAGCGTAGCAGTGGAAGTTGATGTTATAATCTCTGAGGATATGGTCTGTCCCACGCATCACTACGTAAGGAATGGGGGTGGGGGTCTTTCCTCTCAAAAAGGGTAGGTAGGCTATAGACTACAATGAATTAAAATACTGCCTCCTTTGATAAAGAAAGAACAGAAGTGAGTGAGAAAGACAGAAGACAAGAAAGGGAAAGACAATGAGAGGTATCAGGTCTGTTTAGTGAGGTATGGGGGTGGGGGGATGTCTGTGTACATTGTGAAATATTAAAACAAGGTGGCAGGTGGTGCTTTTCAACAGTCATTTTCAATTTCCCCAAAAATATTTTAAATATCCTTTTTGTTTCAAATGTCAGGTGGCTGAAAAGTCAAGTCTGTTTAGACCTGTTTAGAGCTATTGTCTGACATTTGCTCTGACATTTTACAAAAGCTAATTAGTTATGCAACTAAACATTGCAAATATGTGCCCTTACCACAATAGACAGTCTGGAGTTGTGAAATCCTATATGGGCATTTTAGTCTTTCCAAACAAAGCCCTATCTCTCAACACTATTCAACCTGAGACAACATTTAGTGACAAGGAGTAACTATGGCTATAGGGAAGCAATTCAATTCAGCCACGAGTCCGAAGGGGAAATACCCTGCCTGCAAAGTACAGTACGTGGTCCAATTCAAACCCATTATAAAACCCTGTTCTCAAACACTACCAGGAACAGGGAAAGAGACCCTGTACACAAACAGTCAGGCCTCCCAGGAACAGGGTAAAGGTGAGTACTGTATGTTCTGGCACAGGGACTACAGTACTTTTTTAAATTGGTGATTACACATAAGCGACTGCAGTCAAATTCCACGTGACCATTAGTCACAGTAACTAGGCTTCTCCAAGCTCTGATGCTGCTGATGGTCATAAGCCTACCAAACGTGATAACTACCTGGTACTCAGAACTCTATTGTCCCTCTAATCAATCTGACATCCATACAAATGAAATAACAATAACCAGTCTATATACAGGGGGTCCCGGTCAATGTGCGGGGGTACAGGTTAGTCAAGGTAATTTATACATGTAGGTAGGGGTAAAGTGACTATGCAAAGATAATAATAAACAGTGAGTAGCAGCAATGTAAATAGTCTGGGTAGCCATTTGATTAATTGTTCAGCAGTCTTATGGCTTGGGGGTAGACGCTGTTAAGGAGCCTTTTGGTCCTAGACATGGCGCTCCGGTACCACTTGCCGTGCAGTAGCAGAGAGAACAGTCTATGACTTGACTGGATTCTTTGAAAATGTTTTGGGCCTTCCTCCTACACCACCTAGTATCCTTGATGGCAGGAAGCGTGGCCCCAGTGATGTACTGGGCCGTACGCATTACCAAGAAACTTGAAACTCTCGACCAGCTCCACTACAGCCCTGTCGATGTTAATGGGGGCATGTTCAGCCCGCCTTTTCCTGTAGTCCACGATCAGCTCCTTTGTTTTGCTCACACTGAGGGAGAGGTTGTTGTCCTGGCACCACACTGCCAGGTCTCTCACCTCCTCCCTATAGGCTGTCTCATCGTTGTCGGTGATCAGGCCTACCACTGTTGTGTCGTCAACAAACTTAATGATGGTGTTGGAGTCGTGTTTGGCCACGCAGTCGTGGGTGAACATGGAGTATAGGTGGGGAATAAGCACGCACCCCTGAGGGGCCCCAGTGTTGAGGATCGGCATGGCGGATGTGTTGTTACCTATCCTTACCACCTGGGGGGCGGCCCGTCAGGAAGTCCAGGATCCAGTTGCAGAGGTATGTGTTTAGTCCCAGGGTCCTTAGCTTAGTGGTGAGCTTTGTGGGCACTATGGTATTGAACGCTGAGCCGTAGTTAATGAGGCCTAACTGGCATACATTGGCGGCGTGTGAATTTCGAGTTTGGGGAAGATCATTTTCACCATAAAATGCACCTTTATAATAACATTAATAATTGCATTTGCAATCACTTTTGAGAACAGTGTTAGCCACTAAGTGCATTTTGGAACATTTGAGCTTATAGCCTACTGCCGTGTACGCATTGCTATGCTTACAATGTGAAGAAATAGCCAAATAGTTTATCAACATTTTAAGCTAAACGTTCTGATTTGCATCATCCTCATTGCTGTTAAAATGTTTTTTGATGAGTGATTGTATCGCTTCCCACAACTTTCCCAGAGTATGTTTGGAATATGTATTTATTGCACAGAAGGACAGGTTGACCAATAGAACAGGTAAACTTTTGTACTATGGGGGATAGTAGATTGACATAGGCTAGTGTTTTAGCTGTTCGTTAGGTCTACTCATCTTGTGGTTAAAATGTGGTCAGTTCTTCTAACATATTCAATATGTGTCTCTGAATTCGATAAGAGGGATGCACGCAGTTGCTTCCCCGATGTGTCTGTCTTCACTTGTAGCCTATTTCTTAGCTGAGATGCCTATGAGAAGGAACAGATCAAGTGTCAGGCATTGGCTAATAAGAATTTAGATATCTGAGAGAGCCATGTGAGTCAGAGGTTTTTCGGAGCAAGGCAGCAGGGAGAAGGGAATTATAATTATTATATTCAGCCCAAGGGCATAACGGCCACTTTAGGGGGATGCTGCGGGGGGAATACAGCCATATGGCATAGCCATATCAGGGCCTAACATAAGGAATACTCAGAGTATGCTATTCTGTTCATCTGAAATTCACTGCATTTTCTTCATTTCTTTAGACCTGTCTAAAATAAACAATGGATTCATTGTGATTGTGTAGGTATATTAAATGGATTTATTAAAATGTATGTTTCAAAGGTTTGCATCAGTGGTTTGTAGGCTATGCGTAGAAGCCAGGAGATGCTAAACGTGTTTATGTTAATTAACGGTCAATTACCATGAGACATGCAGTTATTTGCTTGACATTCTCCTGCTGACAAATTTTCATGACCACCACTGCCGCAATTATGAGGACACCCCTCTCTGAATAGGTCTACATATTTCTGCTAACGTAAATACCTGATGAATGACGCAGGAAATTCATCAGGTATTTAGGAAATGGGCTGCTGATTGACTGAAAAGCCCTAGCTATACTGATTGACCAACCAGTGGTGATGAGTCTGCCGGTAGATAGACTATAAACTGCTGGTTATGTATCCTGTTATGTATATTTTGATAATCATTATCAATATCATAGCTAGCAAAGCTGACATTAGATAGATAGATAGATAGATAGATAGATAGATAGATAGATAGATAGATAGATAGATAGATAGATAGATAGATAGATAGATAGATAGATAGATAGATAGATAGATAGATAGGATAGATACTTTATTGATCCCCGAGGGGAAATTAACTAGCTAACTAACTAGCTGGCTAAAGTTAGCCTGCCTCAACACAACTCAGATTTGGCTTGGAAACATGATAACATTTCAATAGATAATTAGTAGAAAACCCTCTTGACATGATTGTGATGTTGCCAGATTGACTTTAGATTAGCTAACTAGGATTGAGGGGACCACCGTATAGTATCTAGCTAGGGCACAAATAACACATATTTTCTGTTAGACCAAGTGCACAGTTGGGTGCCATACTGATCTCCTGGTCATGAATGGATGCCGGGACCTAGCAGAAGGAGCAAAAGTGGGTATCATAACATGTCCAGCAATGTGATTGCAGTGGTTTAACGACCGCCAAAAATAATTAAATTCACTGTTAAGTTGCTATTTTCACAGCTTGTCAGGCAAGACCTCAGAATAAAAGTGTGTCATGTGACACAAGTACCCTTGTGACACCTGCTCCGTTGTTCAAGTCTCTCTCTACTCTCAGCTTGATAAACTAGTAGGCTACATCCCCAGCTAAAACTAGTAGAGTAACTTTGGTTGTGAAGTGCATTAGCAAAAAGCATTGTCCTATCTTTAGAACAAAATGCAATTTACCACTTGGCTGTCTATTATATCACCCTGTCACAGGCTCTCTCAGTCAACACCACCTCATAAGATTCCCTGCTGCAGTTGTTCAAGAGATGTCCAATTTGCAGCCGAACATGCAGAATAGTGATGACCAGCATGGGAGCCCTCATCAGCATCATGTAGACATGCCCTCGCTGAGAGCATTCCTATGAATGGAACAGCCACCCTTATGTTGGCAAGTATCTGGCCAGCAACCTTCACCTTTCAGCTGCAACAGCTTTCACAGGCTCATAATTTGTACAAATACAGAAGGCAACCCACTTCATTACTTTTATACATTTGATAACCCAATTGTGAAACATAATTTATGTAAACTGACATTATTTGTTGCTTATTTTCTACTTAGATGCATATAATGTCCAGGGCATAACCTAGTCTGCTGGATATTTTATGATATCTGAAGTGAAACAGAAAGGTGAACGCAGCGATCAGGTTGGTTCCACCAGGCTAATCATAACCACTATTGATAATGTAATCAGTGCACTGTGTGTGTGTGTATGTGTGTGTGTGTGTGTGTGTGTGTGTGTGTGTGTGTGTGTGTGTGTGTGTGTGTGTGTGTGTGTGTGTGTGTGTGTGTGACCGAACAGTACCAGGAGGGGACCAGGAGCTGATCTACACGGTTATGCCCATCAATGGGGCTCCAGCCTCATCTCTTACCTGCTCACCAATGGTCATTGATGGGGAGAACAGAATTAGGTAGGTTTAGTCTGACCTGTTCAAACTTCAACATACTATATGTTTGTGTGTCAGATATCACCTGTCCATAACTACCATTGGTAATAGCAGACACTAGGCCTTCCATGGAATGAGTTTCGACACCCCTGATTGAAAGGGTTGTTTATTCTACATGGACCTGTTACTACATTTGAAAGGTATTAAACAACTTTTTAGAATATATACATAAATTCAGCAATTGCATTCTCGTATTACTCTGTTGGTTACTGACCTATTCAAAGCTCCCTCCAGCATCTCACCATACATCTGCCTGTAGTTATTGAACTCAACCTGCAGGAGGTTTGTTTGTTGTGATTGAGTGGGGGGAAACAGTTGTGGCAAGGTTCTGGCAGATAGGTGTGTCTTAGTGGTGGCAAGGACACACCAAAGACACACTCACATCAAACCACATTCCCAAGCCAACTCACTTCTGACTTCTGTCTTGGTCGCCAGTATTTGTTGAGGAGCAAGCCCAAAAACGAGGCTAAATCAGCGGGCTCAGTTCCGCTTTAAGCTGCTTGACCACAGTAAAAGTGAAATGACACCATACCATCTACAGACCCAACTGAGTACTCACAACCCCACTTTTACATCTGCACAAATAATCGTTTTTTCTCTATAACCCAAAATTTAATGCATATACAGTGATTTGCATTGGGGGCATTTATTTGACCTTAAAACCTCAATTTATTGCAAATGTCATTTAAATATAAACAAATATGAATCAATGTTAATGTTTAGGGAATTATGTTCCATACATCATGAATAAATACAGGATAATGACACTTTTCCACTATTACGTGGTGTACTTTTAGTTAGTACATTTCCGAAATTCCGTGACCCGGAAGTATTTTTTGTAGTATTATTGATGAGACGCTGATTCATTTATGTATGAAGTGAGATTTGGGTTTACAAAATATTTTTGCCTTTTTAGCTAACTAAATTCCAACCAAAATGTCCCGGGGCTCAAGTGCAGGTTTCGATCGTCACATCACTATATTTTCTCCAGAGGGTAGACTCTACCAAGTTGGTTAGTACGGTAACAGTTATATTTTCATTTTCATGCCCGGCTAGGTAAATGCTCTGTCATTGTTCCTAGCTACGTAGCTAGCGCTAATGAGTTTAACTAGCTAGCTTGCAATAAGGCTGTAGTAATTTTTCAAATGTAACATTCAAATTCTGGACGTAGTTTTATGTTTCGAAATGTAGTTTTACTCCCCCCGCCCAGTTAGCGCGATATCCGAATAATAAGCAGAATGCTCAGCTAGATAGGATAACACCTGACAAGAAACACAATGAACATAACTAGTTACCTACCAACATGGAAGTTGACATTTGTACTAAATAGCTACTGAAAACATGTTGCTTGTAGTAATAGCAGACGTGAATGCAGCTAGCTAGTTGCTAGTAAGCAAAACTAGCTAAATACAGTATGTTATTAGCGAGCTAGTAAGTCTCGCGAGGCCATCTTTATAAATCTCAACGTGAAGGAAGAATGGGTGTCAGACAATTATTTGTATAATCATTGGTCAGACATAGAGATCCTATTAAATTATTATTGTAATTCCTAATTCTATGGTGTCAGAGGTGTGCTGTTATCTGAAGTGATTTAGATTTTTGTTGAATGCTGTGATCAATCATGTTCTGAATAACCCTGTTATGTTTTTTACACAGAATATGCTTTCAAGGCCATAAACCAAGGTGGTCTCACGTCAGTAGCAGTCAGAGGTAAAGACTGTGCAGTAGTCGTCACACAGAAGAAAGTACCTGTAAGTTCAGCTGTAAAACCATGCCTGTTTACCTCATTGTTTTAGGCTTTTCACAAGTGAAGGACTAACTTAGTACACCAATTGGATTTCTTAAAAATGCTGTTACCTTGTTTTGTCTCTACTAGGACAAGCTATTGGATGCCTCCACAGTCACTCACCTGTTCAGGATAACGGAGAACATTGGCTGTGTGATGTCAGGGATGACAGGTAGGAGTAGGATACACAATGCCTTTAGCAGGATTACTGGTCAAAGCCAACTCTTATTAACAACAACAACTGAACTTGTACCCCAACTCATATAATTCAACTCTTACTAAAAAAAAGTACTCTTCTCCCTATCCTACCATGTGCATAACATTAAGGCCTACCTTGAAGTTGTCAATTCCCAGTGCTGGCTCTAACTGCTTGTCTCTTCTCCTTCTCTCCTCCAGCGGACAGCAAGTCCCAGGTTCAGAGAGCGCGCTACGAGGCAGCCAACTGGAAGTACAAGTATGGTTATGAGATCCCAGTGGACATGCTGTGTAAGAGGATTGCTGACATCTCTCAGGTGTACACACAGAACGCTGAGATGAGGCCGCTGGGATGCTGTAAGTGCATGTTTATTCATGTTCACCATTACTGGATTAATGTGTGTTGAAACTGAAATTTGAAGCACTAGTTGTACATACTAGGCAGTCAAAAACAAGCATTGGTAATGAGCCATGTTGTACTCTTAATTTTAATTCAGACCATTATAGAAGGACAATGCCAATGTATCTTTTCCCTGATATTGTTTACAACTCTTAGAGTTTCTTCTGCACATACTATACTTTCTCCTTGACCAATATAATGTATCTCCTTTCCTATGCTTTTCAGGCATGATAGTGATAGGTGTGGATGAGGAGTGTGGTCCCCAGGTGTACAAGTGTGACCCTGCAGGCTACTACTGCGGCTTCAAGGCCACCGCTGCAGGGGTCAAACAGACAGAGGCCACCAGCTTCCTGGAGAAGAAAGTCAAAAAGAAACACGACTGGACCTTTAAAGAAACTGTTGAGGTAGAAAACCCCTTCCACGCCGCTAACTGTGTACATATGCAGTACAACGTTTATGAATGGAAATTAACTACGAGGTGAAATATTGTGCGGTCAGCATTTGTTTCTCCCCTCTGCAAAAACAGTGGATGTGATTGCAACTGGTTTAATTGTATCTCTCCTTCTGCCTCCCTCTCTTCAGACCGCCATCACCTGTCTGTCAACAGTCCTGTCAATTGATTTCAAGCCCTCTGAGCTGGAGGTAGGAGTCATCACAACAGAGGATCCTAAGTTCAGGTGAAGCACCAGTCGGCTCTGAACACTCTCAGGATAATTAGTCCCCATATAAAATACAGTAAGACCTTTGTTGTTTAGAAAGTGTGTAAAAGATGTACACTTTATGTGTGGAGGTGCTATATTGGTCTGTCCCACTAATGGACCACCAGAATTGTGTTGTTGCAAAGTTAAGTTCATAGTGAGGAATGTCACATTTTTATCTGTATTTTTTTCTAACTGCAGGATTCTGACCGAGTCTGAGGTGGACATTCACCTGGTGTCCCTAGCGGAGAGAGACTGAGCCCAGAAAGACTACAGAGGCCCAGGGAGAGATGTGTAAGAGAATTATGGGATTTTTAGTCCCCCAGTTGAAGAATGGTGTTATCCTTGTTTGCTGTATATTTTACCCCCTGTTCCATTAAAACATTTTCTAGTAAAATATTGTATTATGATTCATTTATCTTCCTTTTGATCTCTTAATGCCGGAACAGGTTCTCTCTCAGGCACTAGTGAAAGACTGCACAGTATTTTCTGTGCATATTATTTGAACATATTACTATAAAGTTGAAACCCTTTTCTAATGTAGGAGTATGACAATTATTCATTTTTTTGTCTGCTCAGTGTGTGACCATATATTTGACTGAATTCTGTGCATCAGGCCTTCGTTATTTGACCTAGAACAAACCATTTTTGTACCTGTTCAAGATCTGTTCCAGAGGTTTTGTATTTGCTTTCTCTATTAGTTCTGAAAGTAGCACTCACAAGGCAAAACGGGTTCCAGGAAATGTTGCACAATTGTGTACTACACCATCTTACATATGAATAAATTGCAATTCGTATGATATTTTACGAATTTGTAAATGCTTAAGATCCCGTTCTCTCTTTAAATTTGGTGACCTGACTGTGAGACAGATTTAGAAGCTGGGAAAGTTTTGAACATTGCTGCAGAGTAGAGCATTGACTTCCTGTTGTGGTTCTTCTCATTTAATCACATGACATACTACTGCAGAGCTGTGGTAAAGGTTCTTTACTACAGTCAGTCAAAACTGGTTGTGACCTGTTTAGCGCCTATTATTTCTATGCATTCTCCCCTTTCAGAAAGTCAAAAATAAATTAGTTTGAAAATGCACCTCAGGCGACAATCACAAGGCAAACTGTCTTGAGAAAAGAGTGCAATATTTATACGTGATGCAAGATATGTGAGTTTCCATACCTGAATACATAGGGGGTAAAGGTGGAATGGCTTCCAGATAAATGTATTATCAATAAGATGGGGATATTTCACTATTGGAAAAGGTCACATCGAATAATCTTTATATTATAGAGGCAAAAGACTAATCTCAGGATATTTTTTTGACTTGTCATGTTTGTTCTATGTCCAGAGGGTATGAACAGATCACATGCAGAGGTACTGTTGTGTCCTTGGGTGAGGCTGTCAGATTCCTTAGGAAATCCCCTGAGAATCCAGAGGTCTATAGGCTAACTGATGTTTATAACCCACAGCAATTACAGGGTCCATTTTACACTGCCATTACAACAGTAGTCCAAAGATTGTATATTGTTCTACCACTGACTGACTAATAGTGTTTATCAGGTGTGCCGCTGGGAGCAAGGGTTGCTGAAGGAGAGCTGCAGATTTTATAATATTTTTATGAAAATCTGTCACCAATTAGATAGAAACCTAGCTAGCAACAACTTGGCGTATATCAAGTCAGCTGAAATGCAGCCTTGTCCTGTTATATACTTTTAGCTCTCAGAGTTTCCCAGTCATCATGACGGCTACTGGTAATACAAATAATAGGCACGGGTAGTCCAGTCCAGTAAATTTCAATAATTCCCAGATTGGTGAACAGTAGATTTTCTACAGAATGAGTCGGCACTTCCCATGCCTACCCAGACACTGATTCAGGGGTACTTCTAAGGTGGAATGTTTCGTACAAACAGTACAGAACATTAGTTACTCTTACACATCCATCTGGGAGGGCTTTTAACAATGTGACTCACAGACCCAGTGACCCCAGACTGAGGTCCTGTGTAGCTCAGTTGGTAGAGCATTGCATTTGTGATGCCAGGATAATGGGTTTGATTCCCAGGACTGCCCATTTTGTAAAATGTATGCACACATGACTAAGTCACTTTGGATATAAGCGTCTGCTAAATGGCATATATTATTTATATATTACTAAAGTCCTGTGTATGTGTGTCGAGTGGGGGAGGGGACTTCACTTGTCTTGCAAGTCTGTGAAAAATTTACATGAGCCTTGTGTGGGATTTTCCATGTCAGTGAGTAAGTAGTATTGGATAAGTGAGGCAGTTTATTGAGATGGTTTGATACTGTATATTAATGTGTAAAAATGGCTATGGAGAATTACTAGTGTGACAGGAAATTCAGTACAGTAATGTACTGTAAGTGAGGCAGTTTACTGAAATAATCATAGTGTCACAGGAAATGAACCAAAACCACATTTAGTAAGAGTAGGAAATAGAGCAGTCAAAATCCATTTATATTTATAGATGCATATTTTATTGATTATTTTCAATAGTGTTTCACTCACATTTAATAAAAACATTTACAAGTATAAATGTATCTCTGTGTATGTACAATATATTACTGATATATACATGAAATTTGAGAAATCTCTGAGGTCAGGGGTCATATTATGTGTTCCGGTGCGTTTGATCTTCACGGAACACCAGACTTCCATCCCGACCGAACAGCATCTTCAGTCTTGTCTCTCTGTCGCCTTGTCTGTCGGCCAGCTCTAGGCGGCACTCCCGAAGGCTTCTGTGACCCACTGTGACTGGACTGGACTGGCCAGTAGCAGCTTCATCGACTTGACTTGACTTCACACCACCATGTGATGCGACCACTTCAAATCTGCCCGAATGTAATGTCATCATACATCTATGGATAAAAAAAGAAACAACATTAGGAATCTGTAAACTCAACTGTCATTTAAATAGAAAACATTTATTTGGTACTATACTCAATCCACTTGTCCAGATAGAGCCTTTGCCCCCTCTCTCTAGTACTGCAGTGTTTAATTCATTTAACATTTATTTATACAGAGATCAAATCTCTTTTACAAGAGAGACCGGTGTAGCTGTTGTTAGCATCTCACCTCTTCATCATCAGACAGGCACCCATCCTTGCTCTCTTCTGATTCGCTCTCAGGCAGCTCTCTAAGCTCCTGGGATGTCTTCTCATACAGCTGGTCGCGGATCTCAGCGTTCTGACGCCCATAGGTCAAGTGGTACGGTGTGTAGCCCCCGTATGTCACACTGTTGACGTCTGCCCCCAGTGAGAGGAGCCGGTGGACCAGGGATAGGTTCTGGAGGTCTACGGCCAGGTGGAGCGCTGTACGGCCGCTACATTGTTCCTGAAGGGAAACAAAAATACACCAAACATTAGTTCCTTTGGTCTGAGAATACATTTAGGTTTTCAATCATCAATGGGGATACTTGATTATTGGCAACAGAATACCTGTTTTATGAACATACCTGTGCATTGATGTCGGCACCAAGCTGAACCAGACTCTCCACCATGGAGAGGTATCCATTAATGGAGGCGAGGTGGAGGCAGTTGTGTCCGTTGTAGTTTGGGAAGGTGAGGATGGAGCTGAGGTGGCGGAGGCAGTTCTGGGTAATCACACTGAAGGAAGTGAGAGAGCCCTTCTTACAGGCGATGTGGAGGGCGGTGTTCCCACTGTCGTCTACTAGCCGCGGGTCACACCCAGCCTTCAGTAGCCTCTCTACCAGATGGGGCTGTTCTGTGATCACTGCCAGGTGGAGCGCAGTCTGAGAGAAGAATTAGGCGGTTAGCTATTGTTTCTAGGTGTAAATAACACCATTTAGATAGATTGTTTATAACTGTTAATAACTATGTGTAGTGATGACCACTTGTTTCAATAAGACAGTTGTTAATCAACCAATTGATTGTGTTTTAATTAACGAATTAAATGTTTTTTTTTCATTTACCTATATATTTGTTCAATTAATCAATTATCTATTTACCCATTGGTCATCAATAATTACCTGTCTCTGATTGTTCTGTGCGTCCAGTAATATATTATCATTGTGTGACAGTTTGATCATCTGCTCGGCTTGTTCTGTGACTTCATGAATAATAGCCAGGTGAAGAAACCTGTGTGGTGGATTGGAAAAGAAAGAGTTTTTTAAAAGCCTGCGCTTCAAATATGCATGGCGCAAAGGAAGTGGTAGAGCAAAGCGCGAGCACTAGAGCCTTGCGCAAGAATGGATTTATTTTCTGGTTATTTCCACCAGTTGCGTCTTGAAGCATTATCATTCCTGGCATCTCGTCAGGGACTTTCCTATCTGCGCACGGCTGACTTTAGCACCGCCTAGGCTCAACTCTGAGGCAAAGTACATACTCAGCATATATACAACTGAGTCCAAAAGTAATTTTGTTTACTTGCAAATTAGGTGCTTAATTTTACAGTATCTTGATAACATGAGCATATCTGTGAGTTTTGTATTCTTTATGAAAGCATAGGATTTTGTATAAAGTGCTGTATTCTCAAAACATTGCTTTGGATTATAATTAGGATATTTCGATTTGCATTTTTGCATTTGCAGTAGGTATATAGGCCTAAATCCCTTTTAAATGCAACATAAGATAAAAGTGAACTTACGTGTCTCCGTCCTCGGTCACTGTTTCCCTCCAGGGTTCGTTACTGCAGGGGTTTGCCATGACTTCGACATTGGCCACTCTCAAGTCCTCCAGCTCATTCACAAGGTTACCATATTCATCGTCTTTTAGAGAATCCAGTCCGCTATCAAAACGGTCTTCTTGGCAAGGTACCATTTTACCATGTTTCGATTCCATATCATCAGAGTAATAATCCATTTGGTTGTGGTTTGAAACTCTAACAGCCATAGTAAATAGACTGACTGACTGATAAATTGACACACTTCTCTGTTCTCTCAAGTGTGGAGTGAAGTGTGTCTCCGAGGGAGGCGCCAGTGGGTTTAATGCTCTACTGGGAGGAGACAACGAATGGGGGATTTCCACGTTGAGTTATATCGACACAACTACTAGGGAAACTCATAGACTGGGCTTTTATGAGAAAAATTCCCCCTCGAATGATCCCCACAGACTCAGAGTAAGAATGAAAACTTGTGGTTTCCTATTAGACATCAAAATCTACCTGTGATGCAGACAGAAATACCTTCAATGGATGAGATAGATGAATGAGAGACAGACAGGGGTGCCTTTGACAGGTTCTAGAATAATTCCCTTTACACTTGGGGAATTAATGTGTCATAACTAGGTAATTGAGGGAAATTGCATAATTGTTTTGCACATTTTGCACATTTTGACTGTAATCACCAGAGACTATAGTATTTTGATAACTATGCATGCAGGTATTACATGGAATGTCAGTTGAAGTTCAACCTCAGTGTGTGAAATATCACATTAGTTTACCCTATTTATTATTGTACTATTACAGTTCTGCATCTCACCTGATCTCATTTGCTATCATACATGGACAAAATGCATCTCTGCAAGCATAAACAGATAATACATTGCAAATATATTCTCCATATATGGCCAGTTTTATTCAGGTTGGGATACCATGTTGGAGGGATGTTTGAAGCCTTCATGTAGGAATACAGAACAAAAGTCCAGTGTGGGGGAAACAAAACAAAAATATTCCCTGTGGTTGCATGGTTCACAGGTCTTTTGTGAGTCAGAGTTGGGGGACAGGTGATTCCACAGGGACTCTCTGATTGCAGAACTCTCTGACTGCAGAATAAAACCAGGGGGCGTGGTGTACATAACCCCACCATGAAACTGACACTGCTGCATGTTCCTTCATGGGATATAGCATACTGGACTTGATGATGACCCTTGATGTGCTGTACATACCTAATGCAATATTACATGACATGGCTTGGAAATTAAAAGGGTTTCCCTAAAACGACACCATTGAGAGATGTGAAGATGTAGGTTATGCAAACATCTTTGCTATTTACATCTTGCTTGATGTCTGACCCTGCCTAAGGATGAGAATGTGTGAGGATATCACCACAGAGGGAAACTCCTCACCTTGCATAACGTCTTTGCTGGCTTTACCTTGCATGACAGCGATTATAGACTCTATACTGTCTACCTGGGATAGCCTCACCCTGACATATGAACTGAAAACTCCCTGTTTGCACAGGGATGGTTGCTTTTAACAACATAGCAACCGTAACTACAAGCAGTAAGCATTCACACATCTGTGGGGCGAAACTGGCGAGATGACACTGTACACACACACACCCTGCTGTCTGATGTAAAATGACACCGCCAGGAGTCATGACGACAGGCAGGCACACTCCTCTATCTGTGTAACAGAACATCCCCTGACAAGTAAAGTGCCACAATACTGAAACAAGGCTAAGTACATGTTTTTTCTGGAGGGGATTTGAGTCATATTTCATAATGTCATCATGTCTTTTGATGAGATTTGTTCAAGGAAAATATAGGAATTTCCTGTTAATTTGTTATAGTTACATGTTGTAACATCCTTGGTTTGACCACTTCGTTCTGTATTTACTATTTACTATGGTTTCCATGCGCACCATTTCTATCACCTTAGACTCCTTAATCTCGCTCTACATTGCCCTCTATCGGTTTGCAGTTGTAACAGCTACTTCATTGCTTGACTATTACACAAGAATAATCATTGCACCACGTATACACTTGTTTGCAAAGATAGTGCCCTTATGATGTTTCCACTGACCTAATCATTTTAACATTTACGCTTGCTCCAACTTATAACTGGATTCAGACTTCAACTATCTATTTATAGGATTTATTTTTCCAATTTCTTCTCATTTTTTACTACTTTCGTGATATCCAATTTGTAGTTACATTCTTGTCCCATCACTGCAACTCCCGTACAGACTCGGGAGAGGCGAAAGTCGAGAGCTATGCGTCCTCCGCCAAGCTGCACTGCTTCTTGACACACTGCTCACTTAACTCGGAAGCCAGCTACACCAATATGTACAACTGTCGACAGTGTCAGCGTGTATGCGCCCAGCCCGCTACAGGAGTCGCTAGAGCACAATGGGACAAGGACATCCCAGCCGGCCAAACCCTTCCATAACCCGGACGACGCTGGGACAATTTTGCGCCGCCTCATGGGTCTCCTGGTAGCGGCCAGCTGCGACACAGCCCGGGATCAAACCCGGATCTGTAGTAACGCCTCATACAGTGCCTTAGACCGCTGTGCCACTCGGCAGGCCCCTCACATTATTTTTTCCAGTCAGTTTTGTGTTACTGCCCCATTTAACTGTTCAGTCTTATGAAAAAGCCCTAGAGTTGATTTCTGCACCCCGTGGAAATCTAATTAGCATAATAAAATATCCCCATAAAAATCAGTCTGTTTAAGCTAGAGATATCTGGTTTTTTTTATGGGTGGCGGCTCAATGCACTCAATACAGCCTGGGATCGAACCAGGGTCTGTAGTGATGCCTCTAGCACTGAGATACAGTGCCTTAGACCACTGCGCCACTCAGGAGCAAACACCTAAAGGGGTCCTAAAATTCAAAATCAAAGCTAAATGATCCATGCTATGACAATCTTAAAACAATTCCATATGTTAACTTTGTACAGTAATGTCCTGTCTGTTTTCAAATAATACTGCAAGGTAAGTTCCCCTTTATAGGAACAATTAGATATTTCAGTCTAAAAATAGAATCCCACAATGACAGCATGTATAATTTCCCCCACTGCTGACAGGTGTATAAAATCAAGCATACAGCCATGCAATCTCCATAGACAAAACATTGGCCTTACTGAAGAGCTCAGTGACTTTCAACGTGGCACTGTCACAGGATGCCACCTTTCCAACAAGTTACTTGTCAAATTTCTGCCCTGTTAGAGCTGTCCCATTAAGTGCTGTTATTGTGAAGTGAAAACGTCTGGAAGCAACAACAGCTCAACTGCAAAGTGGTGGGCCACAAAAGCTCACAGAACGGGACCGGCGAATGTTGAAGCTCGCTGAGTTCCAAACTGAGTCTGGAAGCAACATCAGCACAAGAACTGTTTGTCTGGAGCTTCAAGAAATGGGTTTCCATGGCCGAGCATCCGCACAGAAGCCTAAGATCACCATGCGCAATGCAAAGCTTCGGCTAGAGTGGTGTAAAGCTCACCGACATTGGACTCTGGAGCAGTGGAAACGCGTTCTCTGGAGTGGTGAATCACGCCATCTGGCAGTCTGACGGACGAATCTGGGTATGGTGGATGCCAGGCGAACGCTACCTGCCCCAGAGCCAGTCCTGACCTCCCTGGGGTTCTAAGAAAAATTCTGCTAAGGGGCCCTCCTACCTGACTTGTGAGTCATGTAAACCATTTGCCATTGCCACACAGTCACACATGACACCCAGTGCTCCCAGTACAATCCTACCTCCTTTAAAACAACAGCTATATGTCTCAAAATAGCTAAATAAAATGTATACAGCTGTGTGATTAACTTCAGTTCCCTCTACAGCCTGGTCACCAGTCTATCTGGAAGGTATGTCACATAGTTAAGCAGTCATTTACACAAATGCATTTCTGCCATACAGTCTTTAATGTTAATAAGTGTGTATTTCCATTTAAGCAGATGCTCTTATCCAGAGCAACTTACAGTTAGTTAGTGCATACATGTTCATACTTTTTTCGTACTGGTCCCCCATGGGAATCAAACCTACAACGCTGCCGTTGCAAGCACCATGCTCTACCATCTGAGCTACATTTGAATGTTTGAATTCAAATCTTACCATCAAAATAGTCCTCTTCTGCACTTTCTTGAGGCAAAATCATCAATGATGTCATCATAGGACATGTGTTTCCCCACGTCATGATTTATGCTCATGATGGCCAGACCGCTCAAACGTTCCTGTGACATGGAAGACCTCAGGTGGCTTTTGATGAGCTTTAATTATGAAAAGCTCCTCTCTGTCGATGCTACTATTACTGGTAGGGTGACTGCAATTCTTAGGGCCAGCCAAAAGGATAGGGTTCCTCCAGGTTTTTCTCACAGGGAAAGGAAAGCAGCTCAAAGGCAGTCATCTTATCTGATGGCAGATAAGGTATATTCTGAATCTCGTGTGCCAGATCCATTCCACTGATGTCACAGTCATCTCTGAAGGTTAGAGTGTTTTCAACTTCCATGCAGTGAGTTTGTAAAGATGCACTGGACATCCGAGAGGCAGTGCTGAAGTTCAGCAGCACTCCATATTTGGTTTTCACCTGGTTGAGTGTTTCAAATCTCTCATCCATGGATGTCACAGCAGAGTCGACCACAATGTTGAAGTAGTTGACTTCAAGGTTTTTCAGTGCATCAGTCACTGGTTTATCAGGAGCCTCATAGCTGATATGCCTCTTGCTGTTTCTCAGTGTCTTCTTTCAGAACAGCCTCCACATTCATTTCTTCACAAATGCTTCTGGCTGTTGTCTGGGCCTCAGAGAATCCAGTTTCCTGGTATGTAGTGAGGGAGGCCTTTGCATTTGAGATTAAATTCACTGTGATATCCAACTGCGTTGAGGCGGATTGGAGGAGCTTGTTCACCTTGTTTGTCATTGTCAGTATCTCACACCATACGACACAGCAAATCAAGAAGCGGTACACTCTTAGAAGTAAAGGTGCTATCTATAACCTAAAAGGGTTCTTTGACTGTCCCCATAGGAGAACCCTTTGAAGAACCCTTTTCCAGGCAGAACCTTTTTGGTTCCATGTAGAACCCTTTACACAAAATAATAGGGTATTACTCTCCCATCTTGTGTCACTCCATGACTTCACAGTTATGTTCACGTGTTTCTTCAAAACATTCCATCTTTGTGTGCCAGCTGAAAAGTAGGTGAAGGGCTTTTGCACATGCCCAAAAAACCCAACTGCATCTTTTGAAGATTTGGCAGCATCTGCAATGACAAGGTTTAGAGTATGTGCTCCACATGGGACGAACACGGCTCTGGGATTTTCTTTGAGCAATCTGGCTTGTACTTCTTGGTGCTTGCCCTTCATGTTGGCCACATTATCATAAGCTTGCCCTCTGCAATCTTCAAATGGAATCTTCAGCTCGTTCAGCTTATCTAAGATGACACTGGACAGATTCAAGCCTGTTGTAACCTCAACATTCACAAAGCCAGGCTTTCCCCTGGTGACTAATGTCAGGTGTACAGTCCAAGATAATGGAGAAGTACTTTGAGTCTCTTACTTGCCAGTAATTCAACCTCTTGTAGGAAGTTTTGATTATCTGGTTGGAAGAGTTTGTCTGATGAACCCCTGAATGCTAGGTTTCTTTCAGCCAGAGACTGGGCGATACTTATTAAACGTGTAAGGACATCCCGCCATCTCTTTCTTTCAGCCTCCAAAATTGTAATTTGCATCTGGTCAAGAGTCTGTCCCCGACGTATGCACAGATCCAGCACCAGACCTCCACACTCCGCCCACTCGTTCCACATCCCCGGAATTCTAATCACCTTCACCTGTCATCATCACCTGCCTGCAATCATCACTCTCATCTCCTACACCTTTAAAAACTCCCACAGTTCCCTCAGTTCACTGTCTGGTCTCGTCACTACACGATCGACAGCCTGACTCTCCGGCTAGGAGCTCTTCTACCGGCATAGGACTTCCCTACTCCGTTCATCGCGCATCTACATCCGGGCCTTCGGTCCAGCTCTATCTCCGCAAACCAGCATCAGATAAGAGACTCTATCTATACCATCATCATCATTCATTCATTCATATCTGTCTTCCATCTGTTAATCGCCTGCCATATCTGTTTCGGAGTGTTAGGAATAAACGTCCTTGTTTACTCACCTGTTTGTGTTGTTCGGTCTTATTACAGAAGACCAGACCAAATATGCACGAACCAACAGATCACGGCGAAGGGGAAGCTTCGTCTCCGGTCACAATCGCTGATGTGGTTCTAGAGATTCAGCGCGCTATTCATTCACCCACCATCACTTCTTCGTCACCTGCCTCTGTCAGTCCCATGGCCCGACCAGCGCCCTACTCAGGCGAGGAGGGGGAGTGCGGCGGTTTTCTTCTGCAGTGCGAGCTGTTTATGGAGATGCAAGCCTCGCAGTTCACCTCTGAAAGAGCGAAAATCGCATTTATCATCTCCCTTCTCACCGGACGGGCACTTCATTGGGCTCGGGCACTTTGGGATGCGAATGGGACCATCACTCAATCCCTGGTTAACTTCATCGGTCACTTCCGTGAAGTTTTTTCACAAGCTTCAAATGCCCTTTCAACTCATGATCAATTATTTCGGTTACGGCAAGGAAAATCCTCTGTGTCCGAGTATGCCTTACACTTTCGTACTCTTGCAACTACCAGTGGTTGGAACGAGCCAGCATTGATTACAGCTTATCGCCAGGGTCTCAACCAGGAGATTCAACTACAGCTGGCCATCTACGATGACCACATTGGCGTGGAAGCCCTCATTCAACGCTCCATACGAGTTGCGCAACGACGCACCGCCTGCCAGCTTGATAACCCTGCACTACCTCCTTCTCGTCCTACGACCACGGCCAGCCCTCCAGTATCCGAACACATGGAAGTAGATTCTACCCATCTAACGACAGCCGAACGGCAACGCCACATCTTCAACAATCTTTGCCTCTATTGTGGATCATCAGGTCATCTTCTCGTCTCCTGTCCAGTTCGTCCCCCACGACCGGCGGTGAGTACAGTCAGTCTACCATCACCCATTTCATCCATGAAATACACTCCTGTCTTGCTTACTTATGCCCGACGATCTCTTTCAGCAAAAGCGTTGATTGATTCCGGTGCTGCTGGCAATTTCATATCACTCTCCACATTGCAAAAACTTCGAGTTCGCCAGAGATCCATGCCTCAAGTCCTCCATGTGCAGACCATCCTGGGAAAACCGCTCGGTCGTGGGCAGATCCGGTATTGTAGTCCCACCATCACACTAAGAATTGGATGCCTACATGAGGAGGAACTGTCGTTCTTGGTGCTGGAGGGCTCGACTGCAGACATCATCCTGGGACGCCCGTGGCTGGAACTCCACACGCCGAACATTTGCTGGTCCTCAGGCGAAATATGTCAGTGGGGAAGTAACTGCTTTTCTCATTGTTTATATCCCGTTAAGAAAATTCATCCTCCATCATCTACCTCTGTTTCCAAAGTCCCCATTTGCTCAACTTCTGTCGAGAGTCCAACAACTAGTATACATCATGAGATACCCACCATCTACCAGGCATTCCAGGATGTTTTCAGTCAACAACTGGCAACAAAACTTCCACCACACCGGCCATGGGACTATGCGATCGACTTGCTGCCTGGGGCTACTCGCTGTCCATCCCGGAACAGAAGGCCATGGAGGAGTACATAGAGGAGGCTCTTCATCAGGAATACATATGACCATCTACGTCCCCTGCCGCTTCCAGCTTCTTTTTTGTCGGCAAGAAGGACGGAGGCTTGCGCCCCTGTATCGATTATCGAACCCTCAACAACTCCACTGTCAAATACAGGTATCCCCTGCCTCTGGTCCCGGCCGCCCTGGAGCAACTACGTGGTGCTCGGATATTTTCCAAATTGGACCTCCGCAGTGCCTACAACTTGGTACGTATCCGAAAAGGAGATGAGTGGAAGAAGGCGTTCATCACCCCTGCTGGCCACTATGAATATAGGGTTATGCCCTTTGGACTGTCCAATGCTCCCGCCGTCTTCCAAGGGTTCATGAACGAGATCTTCAGAGATTATCTTCAACGGTTCGTCATAGTGTATATTGATGACATTCTCATCTATTCAACCTGTCTCTCAGAACACATCCACCATGTGAAACAAGTACTTCAACGGCAACGTGAACATCAGTTATTCCTTAAACTGGAAAAGTGTGAATTCCACCAAGATACAGTCCAATTCCTGGGTTATCTGATCAACCAACACGGAATTACAATGGACCAGAGGAAGGTGGAGGCCGTTTCCAACTGGCCATTACCATCCAACATCAAAGAGCTTCAGCGTTTCTTGGGGTTCGCCAACTTTTACCGGAGATTCATCCAAGGTTTCAGTAAGATCAGCGCACCCATCACTTCGTTGTTGAGAAAAGGGGCCAAGTCTCTGTCCTGGACCACCGAAGCCACCAATGCCTTCGAGAAGCTCAAAGCCTCCTTCAGTTCCGCTCCTACCCTCATTCATCCCAATCCAGATCTTCCATTCCTCGTCGAGGTGGATGCCTCAACCACCGGAGTGGGAGCGGTTCTTTCCCAGCGGCAGGGGAAGCCTCCCAGACTCCATCCATGTGCCTTCTTCTCCAAAAAACTGTCTCCGGCGGAGCAGAATTACGACGTCGGCAACAGGGAACTACTGGCGATCAAGCTGGCTCTGGAAGAGTGGAGACACTGGCTGGAGGGAGTGAAATTCCCCTTCGAGGTCATCACTGATCACCGGAACTTAGAGTATCTTCAAGATGCTAAACGGCTCAACACCAGTCAGGCCCGCTGGTCACTCTTTTTCACCCGATTCAACTTCAAGGTAACCTATCGACCTGGAGACAAGAACGTAAAAGCTGATTCTCTATCTCGTCTATACCAACCTGAATCCACCTCCACTCATCCAGAACCTATCCTCCCTCCAGCCATGATTGTCAGCCCTATCCAGTGGAGTTTGGATGACCATATTGCCGAAGCCACTCTAGCAGAACCTGCCCCGCCGGGAGGTCCTGAGGGACGGATCTTTGTGCCATCTCGACTACGTCTGTCCCTCATGGACTCAGTTCATACATCCCTGGGCTCTGGACACCCAGGCAGCCAACAAACCCTCTCGCTCCTACAACAACGCTACTGGTGGCCCAACATGGCCCAGGATACCTCCCGGTACGTTAGGAGCTGCTCAGTCTGTACCATGGCTAAAGTCCCCAGACGTCTCCCCAAAGGCAAACTCGTACCTCTACCAGTGCCCACTAGACCGTGGTCTCATCTCAGGGTAGACTTCATTACGGATCTTCCTTCATCTGACTGACTCCCACACCTGCGTTTTGGTTGTAGTAGACCGTTTCTCTAAAGCCTGTAAGTTGATCCCTCTGCCTGGTTTACCCACAGCCTTCGAGACTACAGAAGCTCTCTTCAACCAAATATTCAGACATTTTGGCATACCCGAAGACATCGTATCAGACCGGGGTCCACAGTTCATTTCAAGGGTCTGGAAGTCTTTCTTCAACCTCCTGGGAGTTTCCGTAAGTTTAACGTCAGGGTATCATCCTCAGTCGAATGGCCAGGCTGAGAGGAAGATACAGGAAATTGGGAGGTACCGGCGGTCATATTGCCACGACCATCAGGACTGCTGGAGCCGCTACCTACCCTGGGCCGAGTATGCACAGAACTCCCTACAACAGTCCACCACGGGTCTAACACCCTTCCAGTGCATACTCGGCTACCAATCGTCCTTGTTTCCCTGGTCGGGAGAGCCTTCCGACGTCTCAGCAGTCCACCACTGGTTTCAAGAGAGCGAGAGGGTCTGGGACTCAGCACACATCCATTTGCAAAGGGCTGTACGGAGACACAAGAGCCAGGCCGACGCTAGGCGATCAGCAACCCCCATATACCAACCTGGACAAATGGTCTGGCTCTCCACCAGGGACATCCGTCTCCGACAGCCTTGCCGCAAGCTGAGTCCCAGGTACATCAGGCCGTTCGCAATTCAGAGGCAGATCAACGAGGTCACCTACCGGTTAACACTTCCCTCACACTACCCCATCTCACCGTCATTCCATGTCTCACTCCTGAAACCATACACTGACCCTCTGATTCCTTCCTCCCCAGGGTCTGGTGCTGGTGATGCACCTCCTCCTCCTCCTGTGGATCCTTCAGAGGAGAACATCTACCGAAAGGGCGTTTGACTCTGCTGGTGTCACGGAAACACCATCGCCAGCACCAGACCTCCACATTCCGCCCACTCGTTCCACATCCCCGGAATTCTAATCACCTTCACCTGTCATCATCACCTGCCTGCAATCATCACGCTCATCTCCTACACCTTTAAAAACTCCCACAGTTCCCTCAGTTCACTGTCTGGTCTCGTCGCTACACGATCGACAGCCTGACTCTCCGGCTAGGAGCTCTTCTACCGGCATAGGACTTCCCTACTCCGTTCATCGCCCATCTACATCCGGCCCTTTGGTCGGTATCTATCATCTGTCTTCGGTCCAGCTCTATCTCCGCAAACCAGCATCAGATAAGAGACTCTATCTATACCATCATCATCATTCATTCATTCATATCTGTCTTCCATCTGTTAATCGCCTGCCATATCTGTTTCGGAGTGTTAGGAATAAACTTCCTTGTTTACTCACCTGTTTGTGTTGTTCTGTCTTATGACAGCTGGGTCATTTGGTGGAGCAGCAACTGTTCTATTAGGGTATGAGCTGCTTGTACCTGATGCTGGCTGTACACCTCTGGTTGTGCTAGTACTGACTGAGGCTGCCTGTACTTCACCTGGGTCTGTGTTAGTACTTGCTGAAGACGGCTGTATTGGGTCTGTGTTAGTATTTGCTAAAGCCAGCTTTAATGATTTCCTTTTATACATTTTCAAATATAAAATACTATTTATATTATGGCTTGGCTGAAAATTTAATGGTTATTATTTACTGAGAGATATCCATATTACCCAGTATGCCCAACTAATCAACATTTTAAATTCAATATATAAATCAATAATCAATGTCAATCCATTCCTTTCCATCTTGCGTTAGTCCAGAGTTGTAACTAAACCTTGACTGAGAGACTAGATAATCATTGTCTTGTTTTAAAATGATAAGGAGTGCCATCACGCCCATATATTGTCTGGACTGGTCCCCACAGAGGTTGCTGCTGGAAAGCGCAAGTTTCATTTCGTGCACGCGCATATGAACGCATGTTCACGTGAGACGCGGTTATCTTTTTCGAGCTGCAGTTTATAAACACTGTTGCCCGTTGATGTTTATCAAAAGTAATAGTTGTATTTCACTCTCACTTTTGTCAGGCACAAAGTCACAGAACACAGCCCTGGAAGTGGCTGGCAAGCAAGCAAGACACCGACAGACCAAGAGATGCACTGCCCAGCTAGGTTAGCAAGACAGACAGACTAGAGAGAGATGCACTGCGAGCTAGCACATCAACTTAACGTTACTGTTATTTGCTGTCATCAAACTTGGAGAGGACAGAACACAAGTTTACCTGATTGCTGTTCCCGCAATCCACTCTCATGGTGTTTTTTTTTCTGTTTTCGTGACCAGAAGGATAGTTCCGCTTCATCCTCTCATCGAAGTTGTAAACATTGACACCCGCTTTGAAACGAGGGGGAGGCGGGATCCTTGCAACTTGCGTAGTGAGCGTATAGGGCCACCCGGCTCTGACCTGCCCGAATGGAGAGTGCCAACTGTAAAGTTTGGCGGAGGAGGAATAATGGTCTGGGGCTGTTTTCATGGAAAGGGCTAGGCCCCTTAGTTCCAGTGAAGGGACATTTTAAATTTGTAGCATACAATGACATTTTAGACGATTCTGTGAACTTTGTGGCAACAGTTTGGGGAAGGCCCTTTCCTGTTTCAGCATGACAATTCTCCCATGCACAAAGCGAGGTCCATACAGAAATGGTCTCACTTGACTGGCCTGCACAGAGCCCTGACCTCAACCCCATCGAACACCTTTGGGATGAATTGAACCGCCGACTGCGAGCCAGGCCTAATTGCCCAACATCAGTGCCCGACCGTATTAATGCTCTTGTGGCTGAATGGAAGCAAGTTACCGCAGCAATGTTCCAACATCTAGTGGAAAACCTTCACAGAAGAGTGGAGGCTATTATAGCAGGAAAGGGGGGACCAACTCCATATTAATGCCCATGAATTTGGAATGAGATGTTCAACAAGCAGGTATCCACATACTTTTGGTCATCTAGTGTATGTTTCTAATAGGAATGGTATGAGGCAGGTTTTAGCTGAACCCATCCTTACTACAACACGAATAATAAAGGTACTGTATGTTGGGGAAGAAAATACATTCCTCAAAACAAGCAAAGATTTGGTTACAAATCTTGTTACCTAGAAAAAGTATACTTCCTAAATGAACAGATTGTTTATGCAGCAAGACAATGATCCCAAAACACACAATGAAGTCTACATGAAAATGGCAAAAAAGCAACACATTTGAAGTTTTGGAATGGCCTAGTCCAAGTCCAGACCTAATCCCAATTGAGATGTTGAGGCAGGACTTAAAACGAGAAGTTCATGCTTGAAAACCCACAAATGTCACTGAGTTAAAGCAGTCCTGCATGGAACAGTGGGCCGAAATTCCTCCACAGCGACGTGAGAGACTGATCAACAGTCTCTCACGTTGAAGCCACAACCAGTTACTGAGTGTAAGGGGGGAATTACTTCATCACATAGGGGCATTGGGTGTTGCATAACTTTGCTTATAAAATAAATTAAATAAGTATGTAATTATTGTGTTATTTGTTCAGTCAGGTTCCCTTTATCTAATAGTAGGTTTTGGTTGAAGATCTGATAACATTCAGTATCAAAAATATGCAAAAGTAGAGAAAATTAGGTAAGAGGCAAATGCTTTTTCACAGCACTGTAGGTTCACCGAAACTAAAACTAAATCAGTCCCCAGATCATCTGCCTCTCCCCTCGTCATTCTCAGGGTTTCATGCTGAGTGTGTGGTACTCCTGTGTGGTGCACATTTTCGGGGAAACGTGGGTGAATTTCAGAGTAGGGGTAATACCTTTTACACTCAAGCGTTTTTTATTTATTTTATTAATTTTTTCACCTTTATTTAACCAGGTAGGCCAGTTGAAAGTTCTCATTTACAACTGTGACCTGGCCAAGACAAAGCAAAGCAGTGCGACAAAAACAGAGTTACACATGGGATAAACAAACATACAGTCAATAGCACAATAGAAATCTATGTACAGTGTGTGCAAATGTAGTAAGATTAGGAAGTTAGAGCAATAAATAGGCCATAGTGGCGAAATAATTACAAATTAGCATTAACACTGGAATGATAGCTGTGCAGATGATGATGTGCAAATAGAGATACTGGAGTGCAAATGAGCCAAAAATAATAAATATGTGGATGAGGTAGTAGGGTGGGCTATTTACAGATGGGCTGTATGCAGGAGCACTGATCGGAAAGCTGCTCTGACAGCTGATGCTTAACGTTATTGAGGGAGATGGTAGTCTCCAGCTTCAAAGATTTTTGCAATTCGTTCCCGTCATTGGCAGCAGAGAACTGGAAGGAATGGCGGCCAAAGGAGGTGTTTGCTTTGGGGATGACCAGTGAAATATACCTTCTGGAGCGCATGCTACGGGTGGGTGTTGCTATGGTAGACCAGCGAGCTGAGATAAGGAGGGGATTTTCCTAGTAAAGACTTGTAGATGACCTGGAGGCAGTGGGTTTGGTGACGAATATGTAGTGAGGGCCAGCCAACAAGAGCGTACAGGTCGCAGTGGTGGGTAGTATATGGGGCTTTGGTAACAAAACGGATGGCACTGTGATATGCTACATCCAATTTGCTGAGTAGAGCGTTGGAGGCTATTTTGTAAATTACATCACCGAAGTCAAAGATTGGTAGGATAGTCAGTTTTACGAGGGCATGTTTGGCAGCATGAGTGAAGGAGGCTTTGTTGCGAAATAGAAAGCCGATTCTAGATTTAATTTTGGATTGGAGATGCTTAATGTGAGTCTGGAAGGAGAGATTACAGTCTAACCAGACGCCTAGGTATTTGTAGATGTCCACGTATTCTAAGTCAGACCCGTCGAGAGTAGTGATGATAGTCCGGTGGGCGGGAGCGGGCAGTGTTCGATTGAAAAGCATGCATTTAGTTTTACTAGCATTTAAGAGCAGTTGGAAGCCACGGAAGGAGTGTTGTATGGCATTGAAGCTTGTTTGGAGGTTTGTTAACACAGTGTCCAAAGAGGGGCCAGATGTATACAGAATGGTGTTGTCTGCGTAGAGACGGATCAGAGAGTCACCAGCAGCGAGAGCGACATCGTTGATATATATAGAGAATCGAGTCGGCCCAAGAATTGAACCCTGTGGCACCCCCATAGAGACTACCAGAGGACCGGACAACAGGCCCTCGGATTTGACACACTGAACTCTGTCTGAGAAGTAGTTGAAAAACCAGGCAAGGCAGTCATTTGAGAAACCAAGGCTGTTGAGTCTGCCAATAAGAATGCAGTGATTGATAGAGTCAAAAGTCTTGGCCAGGTCGATGAAGACGGCTGCACAGTACTGTCTTTTATCTATGGCGGTTATGATATCGTTTAGTACCTTGAGCGTGGATGAGGTGCACCCATGACCAGCTCGGAAACCAGATTGCATAGCAGAGAAGATACAGTGGGATTCGAAGTGGTCAGTGATCTGTTAACTTGGCTTACGAAGACTTTAGAAAGGCAGGGCAGGATGGATATAGGTCTGTAACAGTTTGGGTCTAGAGTGTCTCTCCCTTTGAAGAGGGAGATGACCACGGCAGCTTTCCAATCTCTAGGGATCTCAGACGATACGAAAGAGAGGTTGAACAGGCTAGTAATAGGGGTTGCAACAATTTCGGCTGATAATTTTAGAAAGAAAGGGTCCAGATTGTCTAGCCCAGCAGATTTGTAGGGGTCCAGATTTTGCAGCTCTTTCAGAACATCAGCTCTCTGGATTTGGGTGAAGGAGAATCAAATCAAATCAAATGTATTTATAAAGCCCTTTTTACATCAGCCGATGTCACAAAGTGCTATACAGAAACCCAGCCTAAAACCCCAAACAGCAAGCAATGCAGATGTAGAAGCACGGTGGCTAGGAAAAACTCCCTAGAAAGGCAAAACCTAGGAAGAAACCTAGAGAGGAACCAGGCTCTGAGGGGTGGCCAGTCCTCTTCTGGCTGTGCCGGGTGGAGATTTATAACAATTCATGGCCATTAAGGCCAGTTCTTTCTCCAAGATGTTCAAATGTTCATAGATGACCAGCAGGGTCAAATAATAATAAAAGTAGTTGTGGAGGTTGCAACAGGTAAATACATCAGGAGTGAATGTCACTTGGCTTTTCAGTGCAATAGAGCGCAGGTGTGGTAGAGCAAGAGCGAGATGAAAACAGCAGGTCTGGGACAAGGTGGCACGTCCAATAAACAGGTCAGGGTTCCATAACCGCAGGCAGAAGAGTTGAAACCGGTGCAGCAGCACGACCAGGTGGACTAGGGACAGCTAGGATCCTGAAGCATGGTCCTCTGGGTAGGCTCAGGTCCTCCGGGAGAAGAGGTAGAGTGGGAGAGAGAGAGAATTAGAGGGAGCATACTTAAATTCACACAAGACACTGGATAATAACATCAGATTTAACAAACTGACCCTAGCCCCCTGGCACATAGACTATTGCAGCATAGATACTGGAGGCTGAGACAGGGGGGGTCAGTAGACACTGTGGCCCCCTCCGACAATACCCTGACAATACCCCCGGACAGGGCCAAACCAGGCAGGATATAACCTCACCCACGGGGGGGGGGGGGGGGCTTGGGCAAGTTGCTGCAGGGTCAGATAATGACAGACCTGAGATCTGGGTGTCATGAGGGCCTTCCTCTTCCTGGCTGAGGGCCTTCCTCTCCCTGGCTGATCCGCTGCAATGATATGGTTGAATGCATTCAGTTGTGGACTAGGTTCCTTATTTTTTTTTTTTACTGGAGCTAAACTTCTCACAGTATAGGCCTAGGTCAAGGTATCACTTCCAGGCTACTGAATCTACTAAAGAGTTTAATCACTTCCTGCTCAAACTGTGAAGTGTCCCATGTCTTCATATCTTATCTTAGCTGTAAAGGCTCTAAGGCGAATATCTACACTAGCATACCACCTTTTTAAAAGTTTTTACACATACACGCAACTAATACATTGCTTCATTTTTGGTAGTATGCTAGACTAGCAGGGGTTGCTACCGTCAGAATGTAGATCAAGCCAGCTCAGAAGTCCCTTGATCCCTAATCCAAGACCACAGTAAGAGCGCCCTCTTGTGTCCTGATTGTAATAGCATCTACTGCATAATGAATGCCTGACTGCATAGGAATTAATAGGCTTAGTCCAACCAAAAATAAAAAAGGTATCGCCTGAATCTCATTTTCTTTTAGTTCCAACTCAAAGATTTTCGACCCACTACACTTGACCTACAATACATCCCACAGAGGATATAATGCTGCTGTGAGCCTGTGATTGTCGTATCTCCAGTATCTTCCTGATCTCACTGTGTGTGTGAACCTGTCACTAGTCTGGCTACTGAGCACAGCCACACATGTACATAGACCATTTCAAAGAACTTAAGGTTGCTTGCATAACCCCGATTCTCTGATATTATGAGTGAGATATCTCACATGTGGCGGTTGTCTATAGATTGGAAGTACTATCAAAAGCGTCTGTTGGAGATATACAGGTAGAGTGGTGAATGAGGTGAGACCCTCACCTTTCTTTAAAGGAGCTCCTCTCCCGCCCTCTGGTTATTCTCAAGCACGTTTCTCTTCCTCACGTTCTTGCAAGCAAGTGAATGTGGTGAGATATCTCACTCATAATATCAGAGAACCGTGGTTAAGCAAGTAACTTTAAGTTATCTTCCAACTATTTGTTTCGATATCTCACGTGGGGATATGGCCAACTCCCATATTGCAACAGGATCCGCCAGCTATCAGTTTTGGACCGTTTCTTTCCGGAACCCATTTGCCAGGATCCGGTACCTCTCTTGGTATGACATTTTTTTTCACTGTTTGTAATGTAAAAAATTGAATAAAAGCAATCAGAGTTAATTCAAGATGCCTCCTCTGTAATTCTCCTGCCCCCTAAAAAACATAATGTGAAAACGTGCCTAACATTCTAAGAATATATTTGTGTTGGGTAGGCCCGGGTTTATGGTTTGCGCAACATATGTAGCCTATAGACCAACACGTGGTCATTGCTGTGGTGAGAGAGAGAAGCGTGCCTGTATCTCTCACAGAACTAGAATGACATTTACTTTCAATGATCTCTCTCCCTCTCTCGCTCTCCAGTGTTGCACTTCATAATTTATTTCCTTATAGAATCATAGCCGCGGGAAGGGTGCTGAATGTACCGCAGCACCCCTGGTAAATTGAAATACATTTGCCAAAGTTATGGAATTACTGCTGTTCAGAATGAAATGAAATAATTCAGAAGACTATACCAGGATTAGACCTATAGCTTAGCCACAGAGGATCAATATCTTATATTAGCCTAGATGTGGTTTGTTTGTAGCCCAATCACAAGGCAATGGCTACAGTCTGGAATGCACAGCAAATCTGTCCGTGAACAGCATGCAGCCAAAACAGGCCTTTCGCAATATTTCAAATACATTGGGGGAAAACACAAACTGGAAAGCAAATGGCTCCTGCTGAAAAGAGAAGACTAATCTTCCTGTAGGCTACCAATATGTTATTAACTTCCAAATAGGCCTATTGAGCAAACGGCATTGTTTTACAAAGTAATTGAGTTTCCCCTCACTTTGTTGTTTTTCCGATGGGTTGTAAAACAAGAGAGAAGCGATGATAATGCATGCAATGCTTTATTGTAAAGGTGATTTTTTTTTCATGCCTTCTGGTACCTCAGAGCCCCCCAGCACTGAGTATGGAGCGAAAAAGGTGCAGACAACCCATCGAAAAAATCCTCACAACAAAGTGAGGGGAAGCCCAATACAAAAAAAGGTACACACAATCTCAGTCCTACTTTATGTCCTTATACTTTTTCATACTGCCGCACTATGTATCATGTATCTGTCTTTTGCGTCTTACAAAGACACATATATGCGCGTACACGCGTATATGTGCCAGGGGGCTAGGGTCAGTTTGTTATATCTGGTGTTATTCTGCTGTCTTATCCGGTGTCCTGTGTGAATTTAAGTATGCTCCCTCTAATTCTCTCTCTCTCCCGCTCTCCGTCCCCTCTCGGATTGATCTGAGCCCTAGGACCATGCTTCAGGACTACCTGACCTGATGACTCCTTGCTATCCTCAGTCCACCCGGTCGTGCTGCTGCTCCAGTTTCAACTATTCTGCCTGCAGCTATGGAATCCTGACATGTTCACCGGACGTGCTACCTTGTCCCAGACCTGCTGTTTTCAACTCTCTCTCTCTCTCTACCGCACCTGCTATTTCAACATCTAAATGCCCGGCTATGAAAAGCCAAGTGACATTTACTCCTGACTGTTGCAACCTCTACAACCACAACGGTGACAAACGGTGCCCACAAACTGTTAGGGCCTACATAAAGCTGTCCCAACATCTTACCACTGCTACACCTGGCTATCAGCAGAGCCTTGTCTGGCAGCGAAACAGTTCATTCACTCTCATTTACTGCCTTTAAAAAAAACATGGCTGACTTGCTTAAACAAATGTGGTTTCTACTGACAATTGAGATGTACAAACTATGGTATAAGGGGATGACAAGCGGATAAGAGGCAATCCGTAATTTCGATTAAGACATTAATGAGCAAGCTAGGACGGACGTAGTCAATAAAACTATTTGTTCAGCACTTTTGAAATGTACATGAGACAGAATTCAGAACATTGGCCGTTCCTACAGTGGTCTCCCTGTACACCAAGTCAGAACAGTAGGATAAATAAAGGGGTCATATAAGCAGACAATGAAAGCTCTTACAATATTCAATGATTACATTTCTCTTAATCAGGTTATAGGCTACATGTGCACCACTAAGTCAGAACAGTAGGTGAAATTAAGAGAGGAAAATAGACCAAATTATTAGGGTGAGGCACATGGGCTACTAACACTTTATTACACAACATACATATAGTATTTCTTAGCTACAGTATACATATCTCGCTGGCATATTACATAATTTATGCAGCAGCATATAATACATTTTTGGACTCATCTTGTTGTGCTGTGCTCAGTAGAACAGGAAGGTGGCGCAGGGGTACATTTTTTTATAATTTCTGTCATTCACTGGATTTATGGTGCTTTCTAGACACCTGGGAACTCACTGAAGTCAGATTTCACAGTTCTGAGTCAACAGTTTTTTTGAGCGCAGCACAAATCATGCTTCATTGACAGCATGGCCAATGTTTAATTTTTATAATTTTAAATTTGGAAAAGAGACCCTTAATCCCAGATTTGGGACCACACAGTTTTGCAATGCATGCAGTTAGCCACTGATTTCATCCAAACCACTCATTGATGAATTTGCGATTTCCAACTTGTTGTGTAATGTTTGTGGCAAATGGCCGATGAGGACCGATACGTTTTATCTATAATTTCTCCTCATTATTTCCCTTCATATGACAGGGATTAAAAAGGATTTGCCAGTAGATTGTCGCCTTGATTCATGGTGATGACTGCTATTTGAAATTAAACAAATGGCCACCAGGACTATTTACATTGACAACCCTGGGGGTAGAAGCGGTTAAGGAGCATTTTGGACCTAGACTTAGCGCTCCGGGACCGCTTGCCATGCGGTAGCAGAGAGAACAGTCTATGACTTGGGTAACTGGAGTCTGACAATTTTTTGAGTCTTCCCCTGACACCGCCTAGTATATACAGTAGGTCCTGGATGGCAGGAAGCTTGGTCCCAGTGATGTACTGGGCTGTACACACTACCCTTTATAGCGCCTTACGGTCGGATGCCGAGCAGTTGCTATACCAGGCGGTGATGCAACCAGTCAGGACGCTGTCGATGGTGCAGCAGTATAACTTTTTGAGGATCTGGGGAGCCATGATAAATCTTTTCAGTCTCCTGAGGGGGAAAAGGAGATGTTGTGTCCTCTTCACGACTTTTTTGGTGTGTTGGACCATAATAGTTTGTTGGTGATGTGGACACCAAAGAACTTGAAAATCTTAACCTGCTCCACTACAGCCCCGTTGATGTGAATGGGTGTGTGTTCAGCCTTCCTTTTCCTGTAGTCCACGATCTGCTCCTTTTGTCTTGCTCATGTTGAGGGAGAGGTTGTTGTCCTGGCACCACACTTGCAGGTTTCTGACCTCTTCCCTATAGGCTGTCTCATCATTGTCGGTGATCAGGCCTACCAGGATCCAGTTACAGAAGGTGTTTAGTCGCAGGGTCCTTAGCTTAGTGATGTGCTTTGTGGGCACTATGGTGTTGAACGCTGAGCTGTAGTCAATGAACAGCATTTTCACATAGGTGTTCCTTTTGTCCAGGTGGGAAAGGGCAGTGTCAAGTGTGATTGAGATTGCGTCATCTGTGGTTCTGTTGGGGCGGTATGCGATTTGGAGTGGTTTCCGGGATGATGGTGTTGATGTGAGCCATGACCAGCCTTTCAAAGCACTTCATGGCTACTGATGTGAGTGCTACGGGGCGGTAGTCATTTAGGCAGGTTACCTTCGCTATCTTGGGCACAGGGACTATGGTGGTCTGCTTAAAACATGTAGGTATTACAGACTCGGTCAGGGAGAGGTCGAAAAATGTCAGTGAAGACACTTGCCAATTGGTCAGTGCATGCTCTGATTACACGTCCTGGTAATCCTTCTGGCCCCGCAGTATTGTGAATGTTGACCTGTTTAAAGGTCTTGCTCACATCGGCTACGGAGAGTGTGATCACATAGTTATCCGGAACAGCTGGTGCGCTCATGCACGCTTCAGTGTTGCTTGCCTCAAAGCGAGTATAAAAGGCATTTAGCCCGTCTGGTAGGCACTGGGCAGCTCGCGGCTGGATTTCCCTTTGTAGTCCGTAATAGTCTGCAAGCCCTACCACATGTGACGAGCATCAGAGGCAGTGTAGTAGGATTCAATCTTGTCCTGTATTGACGTTTTGCCTGTTTGATGATTCGTCTGAGGGCATAGCGGGATTCCTTATAAGTTTCTGGATTAGTATCCTGCTCCTTGAAAGAGGCAGCTCTAGCCTTTAGCTCAGTGCGGATGTCGCCTGTTATCCATGGCTTCTGGTTGAAATATGTACGTACAGTCACTGTGAAGGGCAATGTAGAGCTTGTACGCGTCTCTGTGTGTGGAGTAAAGGTGGTCAGGAGTTTTTCTTCCTCTAGTTGCACATGTGACATGCTGGTATAAATAAGGTAAAACGGATTTAAGTTTGCCTGCATTAAAGTCCCCGGCCACTAGGAGCGCCACTTCTAGATGAGCATTTTCTTGTTTTCTTGTGGCCTTATACAGCTCGTTGAGTTGGTGGTAAATAGATGGCTACGAAAACTATTGATGAGGTCTGATGAGTCCAAATTTGCGATTTTTGGTTCCCACCGCTGTGTCTTTGTAAGACACAGAGTAGGTGAATGGATGATCTCTGCACGTGTGGTTCCCACCGTGAAGCATGGAGGAGGAGGTGTGATGGTGTGGTAGTGCTTTGCTGGTGACACTGTCAGCTATTTATTTAGAATTCAAGGCACACTTAACCAGCATGGCTACCACAGCATTCTACAGCAATATGCCATCCCATCTGGTTTGCGCTTAGTTGGACCCAACACACCTCCAGGTGTAAGGGCTATAGGACCAAGAAGGAGTGATGGAGTGCTGCATTAGATGACCTGGCCTCCACAATCACCCAAATTGAAATGGTTTGGAATGAGTTGGACTGCAGAGTGAAGAAAAAGCAGCCAACATTCAGCATATGTGGGAACTCCTTCAAGACTGTTGAAAAAGCATTGCAGGTGAAGATGGTTGAGAGAATATTAAGAGTGTGCAAAGCTGTCGTCAAGGCAAAGGGTGGCTACTTTGAATAATCTAAAATATTTTTTGGTTACTACATGATTCCATATGTGTTATTTCATAGTTTTGATGTCTCCACTATTATTCTACAATGTAAAAAATTAAGAAAAACCCTGGAATGAGTAGGTGTGTCCAAACTTTGGACTGGTACTTTGGACGTCATGTAGACGTTTGTATGGCGTTCATGGCAAGATCTTTAATAATAAACTAAACAGACACTTAAACGACATGAAAGCATGATGTAGATGTAATGTAGACATTTTTAAGGTGTTCATGGTAAGATCTTTCATAATAAACTTACACACAAACTGATACGTGACATGTCAATGCAAATATGGCAAAATGTAATTACAATCATAAACCCAGAGTTTAGTCTGTAGCCTATGTCTATTGAAATCACAAGTCAATCTCGCAAATAGGCCCTTTACTGTATAACGTTTTCTAGTCTTAACATCTGGCAAATAAAAACAGCACAATTGCCAGAAAATAGCCTAACATTTGTTTTTCTATGTTCATCCAAGTGTTTCTTGCTCAGAGATTTCGAGATCCTCTGTCCGACTTTCATCACTCAAACTCTCCTGTCAGATTTATCTATAGTTATGCACATTAATTGAATTTATTTACAATTATAAACCTGGATTGGGCCCTGAATGCCACTGATATGACAAAACTTTACTTTTTACTAACGTTACTAATTACATTGGTAACCAGTTTATAATAGTAATAAGGCACCCCGGGGGTTTATAGTATGTGGCCAATATACCACGGCTAACGGCTGTATCCAGGGACTCTGCGTTGCATCACGCTTAAGAACAGCCTTTAGCTGTGGTATATTGGCCCTATATCAGCCCTCGAATGCTAGCTACCTACCTTTAGCTAGCAAATCAGAGTTTTTTAGCTTGCCAGGTCTTATTGAAAGCTAGCTGGCTAGCTACATCATATCAAACCTGTCGTCAGGTTTGCTTGGTTAGCTAGCTAGCTAACAGCCAATGCCATGGAAAGCAAGTTAGGAATTAAGCTAGATAGATAGCATGTCATGCTAGCGACGACGCTAACCGTTTAGCTAGCTAGCTAATGTCAGCAAGCTAAATGCATGGCTCTGAGTCTGGCAGGCCCTGGCATGGTGAGGGTGAAATAAAATGAGTAGGCAGCTGGCTGCGCTTACGTTACTAGCTAGGTAGCAAAATTAGCGCAGCCAGCTGCAGTCACATATTGCCTACTCTAGCAACGTTAAATCATTTCTAATTTCTGGAGGCAGTGGAAATGCAATTTGAGTTAGCCCATCAAGGCCAGACGAACCTTGGTTAACTTCAAAGTGCCAATGGAAATGGGGCTATAGAGTAAACAAACCCAGGCAAGAGTCGTAACATGCTCTGAGAGTTCTCAAGCGGCTGTAATATTAGACAGCTGGTGTTCTCATTTGCTTATAGTCTACAACAAGCATGTAGGCTTCTCTACTGTATTATAAAAATTACAATTTACAAGTGGAGTCAGCTATGAACGTTACGGCAGTAAAATGTCATTACAATTTACATAGACAAATTCAACAATATAGGCCATCTACTGGGTGCAATGGTAGTGTGTTATCTATCTCTTGCAGTGCAAACACTTGCCTGGAAAAGTCAATTCTCTGCAACTATAAGGTTGAATAGTAAGTTGAATAAGTGCAATAGTAAACTCTACATCCAAGAGGAATTCAATTAGCCAGCTAGCAACTCCAGCGAAGTTTGCAAGTAAGTGAATGAACAGCTAATCACCCACCAGTAGGCTATGCACATTTGCAAGCAATGCATGTGTGGATCTATCTGTTAGCTAACCACCTAAATTAGCTAGCTAGCTAGATTGCTTGCTTCACTTACCAGTAGCAGAGTTGGCTTTCGTGATTATTATCCATAGTGTCCAGTATGTTGGTGTAGCACATAGGGATGTGTGAAACTTACTCCTCAACCTGAAGTATCCCCATTTGAGCCAACGAATAGTTAGCTTGTCGCATGCGCCAACTGGTAAGACACTTCACAGGAGGGTGGTCAAGTGTGCTAGCAAGGCAGAGGTCCTGAGATCAAGCCAGGTATGGGTCAAATCAGGAGGAAGTACTTGCTAAACATACAGCATGATGTCCTTTACAGTGGTGCCGTGACCCGGATCTAGAGTCACGCTCAGCTCAATGCTGGGTTTGCTATTGAGCAAGTTTGAGGGGTAAATCTGACACAACGACAGATATACGGGACCCAAAAGCGGACACGGAGGCAGAGATATGATTAAATATTTAATCAAGTATATGGGGCAAGACAGTCTCGTAGTGAATGACAGGCAGTGTTCGTAACAGGGAATCAGAAAGGCAATAGTCCAATAAGGGGAGTCAGGCTCGTAGTCGTAATGCAGGCAGCGTTCGGTACCGGGAATCAGAAGGATGGCAGTGCAGAGGAGTAGACAGGCTCGTAATCCGTAACACAGGCAGAGTTCGTTTTGGCAGGAGATCAGAAGGTCGAAGGCACAGGAGGGGCTAGACAGGCACGTAATCCAACAGGCAGGTAGAGGTCCAAATACCGGGAAACAGACTGGCAGAGTTAGTAATACAATAGAGCGCTGGAACGACTGACTAGGCAAGACGATCTGGCAAATGCCAACAGCACCCAAGAGGCTAAATACCCAAACTGATTAATGATGGTGATAGGGTGCACCTGGTGTGGGGAGGGGACAAACACAGACAGGTGAAACATATCAGGACATGACAGTACCCCTCCCCCTACGGGCGCCACCTGGCGACCGACCCGGGTGCATACCTGGCTGACCGGGATGCCGTCGATGAAAGTCGGCGATGAGCTCCGGGTCGAGGATGTCCCTGGTAGAGACCCAAGACGCTCCTCCGGCCCGTAGCCCTCCCAGTCAACCAGGTACTGGAAACCCCGGCCCCGGGGACGGACTCTCAGGAGGCGACGCACCGTCCAAGCAGGTTGGTTGTCAATAACCCGAGGAGGAGGGGCAGGCCTGGGAACAGGAGACAAAGGACAGTGAGAGACAGGTTTTACACGGGACACATGAAAGGTAGGATTAATGCGGAGGGACCGGGGCAACATGAGGCGTATAGCTGAGCGGTTGATAACCCGGGAGATCTGATAAGGGCCAATGTAACGGGATGAAAGCTTGCGACTTTCTACCCGAAGGGGCAGATCTCGGGTGGACAGCCACACCCTCTGGCCAACACGGTAGTGGGGAGCCTGGGTCCTGCGACGGTCGGCCTGCCGCCGATACCTGGTATTGGTCCGTAGTAGAACAGCCCGGGCCTTTCTCCAGGTCCGACGGCAGCGCCTAACAAACAACTGGGCCGACGGGACGCCAACCTCCTCTTCCTGCTCCGGAAACAGCGGAGGCTGGTAGCCCAAGGAGCACTCGAAGGGGGAAAGCCCAGTAGCGGAGGAAGGCAGGGTGTTGCGGGCATATTCCACCCAAACGAGTTGCCGGCTCCAGGTGGTGGGATTGTCCGAAACCAGGCAACGTAGCACAGTTTCTAGGTCTTGATTGGCCCGCTCTGATTGGCCGTTAGACTCTGGGTGGAATCCTGAGGACAGGCTGATAGAAGATCCAATAAGGGTGCAGAAAGCCCTCCAGAACTGGGAAGTGAACTGAGGACCCCGGTCAGAGACGATGTCAATGGGTAGTCCCTGGATCCAGAAAACGTGCTGTACCATCAATTGGGCAGTCTCCTTGGCCGATGGCAACTTAGGCAGGGGGATAAAGTGTGCCGCCTTCGAAAACCGGTCTACTACGGTGAGGATGGCGGTATTTCCGTCGGATAGTGGCAGACCTGTGACAAAGTCCAGGGAGAGATGTGACCATGGACGATGAGGGACAGGGAGAGGCTGCAGGAGACCAGCTGGGGCCTGACGGGACGTCTTGTTTCGGTTGCACACCATGCAGGCCGAGACAAAAGAGGGGACATCCACCCCCATGGTGGGCCACCAAAATCGTCGCCGTATGAATGCCAGGGTCCGACGAGCGCCGGGGTGGCAGGTCAATCTCGACGAAAGACCCCATTCCAGGACTCGGGATCGAACAGGGTCAGGTACGAACAGGCAGCCCGGCGGACCCCCTCCTGGGTCAGGGCTCAACTGTTGCGCATTACGCACAGCCTCTTCAACGCCCCAGACCAAGGACGTAGCCAGACAAGAGACAGGAAGAATGCATTCATTTCCTTGGACCGTAGCAGTAGGGCTGAACACACGGGAGAGGGCATCTGGTTTCGTATTCTTTGAGCCAGGCCGATAAGACAGGGTGAAATCAAAACGAGTAAAAAACAGAGCCCACCTGGCTTGTCGGGCATTGAGTCTCCTGGCTGAGCGTAGGTACTCAAGATTCTTGTGGTCTGTCCACACAATAAATGGTTGTTCCGCCCCCTCCAGCCAATGTCTCCACTCCTCCAATGCCGTCTTGACCGCCAGCAATTCCCGGTTGCCGACGTCATAATTTACTTCAGCAGGTGTCAGACGACGGGAGAGGAATGCACATGGATGCAGCTTCTGATCGTTGTCCGACCTTTGCGACAACACAGCCCCCACGCCGATATTGGAGGCATCTACCTCCACTACAAATTGCCGGGCTGGGTCTGGGTGAATCAAAATGGGGGCTGACGTGAAGCGCTGTTTGAGGGCAGTGAAGGCCTGGGCTGCTTGGGATGACCACACAAAGCTCACTTTAGTTGAGGTCAGGGCAGTGAGTGGGGCCGCCAAAATGCTGTAATTTCGAATGAACCGTCGATAAAAATTGGCAAACCCCAGGAAGCGTTGCAGATCCAGGCGTGAAGAGGGCTGTGGCCAATCAGTGACTGCTTGGATCTTGCCAGGATCCATCCGGATGCTACCCGCGGCCACTATGTAACCCAGGAAAGGAATGACAGAGCGATGGAACTCGCACTTCTCTGCTTTTACAAACAGTTGATTTTCTAATAATCGCTGGAGGACCTGTCGTACATGTGCTGTGTGTTCCTGGGCAGAGTGGGAGAATATCAAAATGTCATCCAGATACACGAAGACAAAACGATTAATCATGTCCCGGAGCACATCGTTAACCAGAGCCTGGAAGACAGCGGGAGCGTTAGTCAACCCAAATGGCATCACCAGGTATTCGTAGTGTCCACTAGCCGTGTTGAACGCCGTCTTCCATTCATCCCCTTCTCGTATCCGTACCAGGTGGTATGCGTTTCGGAGGTCCAGTTTAGAGAAGATCGTGGCTCCCTGGAGTAGTTCAAACGCGGAGGCCAGCAGAGGGAGTGGATAACGATTCTTCACCGTGATGTCATTAAGACCCCGGTAGTCAATGCATGGGCGAAGAGTCTTATCCTTTTTGGCTACGAAGAAAAACCCTGCACCAGCAGAAGAGGAAGATGGCCGAATAATCCCAGCCCTGAGGGAGGCCTCTACATAATCTGCCATGGCCTTAGTCTCCGGACCGGACAAGGAGTACAGACGTCCACGGGGGGGTGATGTGCCTGGATGGAGGTCTATGGCACAGTCGTATGGCCGATGAGGTGGTAGCGAGGTAGCCCGAGACTTATTGAAAACCTCCCTTAGAACCCAGTATTCGGAGGGGACAGATGACAAATCGGTGTCCTCTGTGGACTGTGAAACCTGTCTGGTTAGTACATGAGGTGCAGCCTTCAGACAATGAGCAAGGCAAAAGGGGCTCCAGTTTGTAACAGAACCGGTAATCCAATCAATGTGAGTGTTGTGTTTAACAAGCCAAGAATGGCCTAACACAATAGGAGCGTTAGGGGAGTGTAAGGGCAGGAACTGGATCTCCTCCCTGTGGTTGCCAGACAGGATCAGAGTAACGGGCACCGATATCTGAGACACCCGCCCAATAGAATGACCGTCTAGGGCTGTGGCCTCGATGGGTGTGCTTAGAGGGCGTGAAGGAATGCCTAATTTGACCAGAAGGGAGTTATCAATAAAACAGTCGTCAGCTCCTGAATCCATAAGGACATTTACTCTCAGGGTTTGTGAACCCCAAATAATAGTGGCAGGAAAAGGAAAACGAACCGGGGGTACCCACAGGGTTTTGGTTTGACTCACCCGTATTCCTGCAGTTACGAATGAGCCCGCCCTTTAAAGGACACCCGGCTGCGTAATGCCCCTTCTCTCCACAGTAGAGACAGCTGCGACTGTTTATCCTGCGTTGACGTTCCTCAGACGTCAGCTGTGCCCTTCCTATCTGCATGGGCTCAGATGTCAGGACTTCGGGCGCCCTCGAGGGTTCTCGGACGTATTCGGGTGGTGCCGTTACTCCCGGTGACGCTCTGCCACCCGGTCCGCCGAAATGCGGAAGTGCCTGAGCAGGACGACGATTCTCTCTCTCCCGGTTTCGTTCCTGAAGCCTACTGCCAATACGCATGGCAATGGAGATGAAGCTGTCTAAACTGGGAGGAACCTCTCGGGCGGCGAGCTCATCTTTGATGGGATCACATAATCCGTCGTAGAAGGCATCGAGCAGAGCCTCGGAATTCCGCTGCCAGGGTACGGAATTTAATTGAGTAATCCGGCACGCTGCTAGTCCCCTGTTTTAGATGTAGCAGCTGACGTGCCGCTTCTCTTCCGGATAATGGAGCATCGAAAACTTTTTTTTACCTCCGCAGTGAACGCTGCTAGACTGTAACAGACGGGAAGTTGCTGGTCCCAAATCGGTGTAGCCCAGGCCAGGGCTCGCCCCGTCATCATGGTTATCATATAGGCGACCCGTGACTTCTCTGTGGGAAAGGAGGATGGCTGCAGCTCGAAGATACGCGAGCACTGGGACGACAATAACTCGAATCACCAGAGAACCGTTCGGGGGCAGGTAAGTGCGGCTCTCTTAGGGATACCGGGGAAGGTGGTGAATTACTGGGTATAGGTGGGACAGGAGACGGGGAGGAAGCGCTCTGTGCTGGTAGTGCCAGTGTTAATTTCTCCAAGTGTTGGAGTAGACATTCGGTGGCTCGGGCTATTGCGTTCTGTAGATCTGTCAACTCCGCTGGGTCCGTCATGGCCAGATCGTTCTGACACAACGACAGATATACGGGACCCGAAAGTGGACACGGAGGCAGAGATATGATTAAGTATTTAATCAAGTATATGGGGCAAGACAGTCTCGTAGTGAATGACAGGCAGTGTTCGTAACAGGGAATCAGAAAGGCAATAGTCCAATAAGGGGAGTCAGGCTCGTAGTCGTAATGCAGGCAGCGTTCGGTACCGGGAATCAGAAGGATGGCAGTGCAGAGGAGTAGACAGGCTCGTAATCCGTAACACAGGCAGAGTTCGATTTAGCAGGAGATCAGAAGGTCGAAGGCACAGGAGGGGCTAGACAGGCACGTAATCCAACAGGCAGGTAGAGGTCCAAATACCGGGAAACAGACTGGCAGAGTTAGTAATACAATAGAGCGCTGGAACGACTGACTAGGCAAGACGATCTGGCAAATGCCAACAGCACCCAAGAGGCTAAATACCCAAACTGATTAATGATGGTGATAGGGTGCACCTGGTGTGGGGAGGGGACAAACACAGACAGGTGAAACATATCAGGACATGACTAAATCTAGCACATGGGGATGTGTTCAACTTACTCCTCAGCCTGAAGTGTCCCCACTTGCTCCGGCAAATAGCTAGCTTTTTGTGTGGCACCGACTGGTAAGACGCTTCAGGAAGGCGGTCACATGAGCTAGCAAGGTAGAGGTCCCAAGTTCACGCCAGTTATGGGGAGGAAGTGGTATTCACTAAGGAAACGGCATGTGATGTCCTTTACTCTGGCATGGTTGTGCTGAGGAGTCTGAAATATGGTCCAAGATGCACTTGGAAAATATTTTCAATCCCTTGCTGACTGAAAATCACACACAATTCCAGTTTTCATTCAGAAGCTGAAACGAGCAACATCAAAGCAACTGTTGTGAGTTTACTTTCATTCCTCTGATGACTTATTTATCTAATCAACTATGTTTAATTATTACCTGATTAAATGTATCATGTAACAATTAACTCATTAGGATTTGGGGCACCAAATGAGTTACCATCTCCCGAATTAAACGCTTGAAGGTATATATATATCTATTACATAGATAAACAGTCAACATATTAAATCATAACCTCTTATCATATCATCATTCTGAACAGTCGTAAAGTTCTTGGATTTGCAAAAACCCCAGCCTTACTGATGATTCCGTACTACACAAATTGGTTTAATTATTTATTTACTAGCTAACTAAATAATAACACAAGATAAACATACACACTTAATACGAGAAAAGGTCCCTAGTGGATTAACAACAACATGACTGCTTGTTTACCAAAAGAGGGAGGGGTAGAGAGAGAGAGGGAGAGAGAGACAGAGGCACAGCACTTTTGTACATTGAGGAACTACTCTCACAGTAATCATTTACTTTGCACACAAACCACCGCCCGTTTGGGGGAAGAAATTATGAATGTATTTACGTGTGAATGCCTTTGTTCGCCGTTTATCTCTGTCGGTACCAAGCCTTCTTGGAAATGGTTTGACTGGGCCTTTCTGCAGCCCACTTGTAAGGCTCTGATTGTCCACCAGTGGTCACAATGTCCATCTTCTTAGTTGTCCGGTCTCCAGTGGAATGTTTCCTCAGAACAGCTAATCAGCTGTACCAGTGATTGTCTGAGAGGGGAGTTTTCTCCTCTCTCCACCTTGTGAGGATAGTCAGAGTTTGAACCACTTTACACATGCAGATGCAGACTGGCGATGTCCTAGGCCTGGTGGGTGAGTTCATTTTCTTCACCTCGTGTTGAGGTTCAAAGTTCCAATCATTTTGAACGTGTAGCGACCACTCCACGCTTTTCTGGACTGATATGTTAATTCTTAACCCATCAATTTATACAGTTCTTCAAAAGGGGTGGTTTGTGATGCTGACACGTTCTCTGACCTCACTCAAGGGAGTGGCTACTTACTTGTACAATGTATTATCAAAAACAATTATCTTATTAGAAAACTAAAATCACATTCCTATATTCACAAAAATAACTTAATGCCAAACCGACTGAGACTTTCATCTCCATCATCTAAATATTTTGTTTGCTGTTTTATTTGTTATGTACTTTGAGATTGAAAAGTGCTGTACAGGCTAAAAAAAATGTATGTATGTCATTTAGCTTGCTTCATCAGAGCTTGCCATCGGCATGTCTGCGACCTGGTCAAGTTGTCCGTCAGACTTCTGTCATCACCAAACATGGCAAGCAAATCACACAATATTTGGATATAGCTAGTTGTGAATGGTTTTAGTAGAGCTGGAGGTCTTCTTGCCCCCCTAGCAGGAAACTCGAACGCTTTGCACCTATTGTGATGTTTTATTGTAAACAAAGCTGCTCTACTTATAATTCGTCAAATCACGTTGAAGTGACCCATATGGCAAATTAATCATAGATACATTTCGATATATATTAAACCAGAAAAAAACTGACATTCTATTTGGGATTTACTGAGTCTGACTTTAACCCTAACCACACTGCTATACCTAATGTTCATTTTCGTTTTCATTAATTTTTACAATATACTTTGGGTGCGTTCGTAAATTCACTTTGTCTATCTACTCCGATTTCAGAGCACTCTCGTCTGATTGTGCCAGAGCGCAGAATATCTGATGAATTTAGAACACGCAACACCTGTTGAATATGATCGGTGTCAGTAAACTTAATTCAATTGTTGCCAGGAGCAGTTAGTCACTAATGGTCTATATAACATGAAAAGAGTCTAACCAACTCTGCTTGGGCGAGTAAAATGGTCAGAGTGAGGCATTCTCTCATTTGTGTCTGGAAGAAGCTAGGAGGCTAGCCAACTTTAGCCAGTTAGCTTGAGTGCTTCATTGACGTTGTGAGGTCAGAACTCTCGGATCAAACCTTCTCTTCGGCCAGAGCGTCCAGTGTGCGCTATGAACGCTCCGACATCGAAACGATCAGACATTTTTGCAACGACCCAGAGCGCACTCGGACACACAGGAGACAATCTACGAACCCTTTGGCTTTGTGGCTGTGGTAACTAGTGACACCCGCGAGGACTGTGTTTGACAAACACGTGACGTCAGTTTTAGGCGGGTTTTTGATGGAAAGTGCTGGAAAAAACGAAGTACAGCCACTATAGCTGATTGATATTCTTCCGCGAGATTAAAACGATCCAGAATTTCCACTGTTTTGTATATTTTTTGTAATATGTGGCAACTTCTGACTACACAGTCCGATTTATACAAAATGTGACATTATGGTATTCAGTCATATACTTCTCCATTCAGTGTGTCCACTACTAAATGTGAAGATTTGCTTTGAATCAATATGTAGTCTATAGTCCTGCAATGTAATCAAAAGTCAAAAGCCGGCAGTTCAAACTGTCAATAGCCTTTCCCAAAGATATTTCTGATAATTTACAAAAATATTTCCTAACGCATGCTGAGGATATTCATGATGAAAATGGATGAAGATCATCATGATAGAAACGGGCAAAATATCACTTCGATTATGATATTCACATTTATTTTTAACGTGACAAGCATTTACATGCATTTTAACTTAAATGTAAGGTATTCGTAAAGAAGATGCTGCACCCACTGATGCCGCAACAGCCTCAAAGTGCTGCGGATGGATACGCCCGCACGGTCAAACACACAGTGTATAAAGATATCGGTCTTTTAAAAGGAAATCCCTTTATAGTTTCCTGCGTCAGAGAGCCGAGGGGGACTGGTGATATTGGTAGCATTTTATTCAAGTGAAGTCAACGGAACAAATAAAGGTGTGTACATATTAATGTCTTAACGCTCATCCATGTACTCAGATATTGTTACTTTTATTAAATCAGCGCTCCAACGAAGTCAACCTCAAGCTAGTTGGCTAACATCTCTGCCTTGGTCCAGCATCAGCCTTCTAGAATGTTCGATTCGTTATCTATCTACCAGGCGCGCTAAATAGTTTACAAACGTCTACTACATTTTACGTACAACATAATTGTATTCATATTCCGTACTTAAGTTACATAAATTACTGATTCTGTCTCATTCTTCCTCGCTGTGTTAAATAGTTAGGCAACGTTAGATTGGCTAGTTACCTTTTTTGGGAAAGTAAATTGAGATGAACGTGAATGAGTTCACTATCAAGTTTAGTTGGCACAGAACTTATCGTTGACAGGATTAGTTCTCAACCCGTAAACGATTTCGGTAGCATCCTTCTGCTAGCATTCATCGTCCGGATGGCTAATGCAGTTAGCACCGGGTAACGTTGGCTAGGTACAATTGCATGGCTTCTGACACTTACATTGTCTGTCATTTTAGAAGCCATTTGAACTGTCCTAAATTTGCAATTTGTTGTGCAAAAAAATTGTACCTAACTAATTACGATGCAATGGGTGACCTGGTCCTTTTTCGACTCCCAGTAACGTTAATTGTACATTCTGGACACCGGCAGCATGACTGCGCGAATAACTACTGCCTCGTTGCTGAATAGTCGTCGCCTTTCCATGGAATTAGCGACGTGATAACCACGTGCGATTTTAACGTTTAATTCGGTTAACGTCCTGGAAGGCAATTTTGAGATTTCTTTGTGGATTTCCTGAAATCCTTTCAGAGTTTGTAAAACACGTGCTTGCGACGTCCATTGTCTCCAGGATGACGCCATGTTGTTGGATGGTTCCTCAACATCCATGTAGTTGGTGTTTATCAGGAGGAAATGTGTGGAAAACACTTGTACTTAGTCCAATATGGAATTGCTTGTATTGATGCATCATTTTATAGTGCTTTGTTGTCAGATTGGCATGACAATTACCCGTTGGATTTGATTACTTAACTATGGAGGGCAGGCATGCATTTCAACTTAAAGCAATTCACTCACCTTGTTGCTCACTGCACTAGAATGTATGTGCTTCATTTAATTCTGTACTTGCGATATTCGGGCAATTTCATAACATGTTTTCTTTTGCCCCCAGATGCCTGAAGAAATGCGCCAAGAGGAGGAGGCTGAGACCTTTGCCTTCCAGGCAGAGATTGCTCAGCTCATGTCCCTGATCATCAACACCTTTTATTCCAACAAGGAGATCTTCCTCAGGGAGTTGATCTCCAATGCCTCTGATGTAAGAGATGCATCATGTTGTTCAAACACAGACCAATTGTTGATGCTACTGTACAGCAAATGTGTAATACTTTAACATCCATACAATAATGTTTTCAGTGCATAGCGATGATTACAACTTTGACAAGGCTGTGATTGAGGGTTGGATATGTAATAAACACCCCTTTGGACTTTTCTAGATATTTTGTTGCTGACGTCTGCTTTGTTCTATCTTTCAGGCTTTGGACAAAATCCGCTATGAAAGTCTGACGGACCCCACCAAGCTGGACAACGGCAAGGAACTGAAGATTGACATCATCCCCAATGTGGAGGAGCGCACCCTGACTCTCATTGACACTGGAATTGGCATGACCAAAGCTGACCTCATCAACAACCTGGGAACCATTGCCAAGTCTGGCACCAAGGCCTTCATGGAGGCGCTGCAAGTATGTCCATTGTATTACAGCAATATTCACTAATATGCATTCAACTACTATTCAGATAAGCATGGAGAGTGAACATGTTGTGATCAATAATTTTTTCCTCTGCTAGGCTGGAGCTGACATCTCTATGATTGGGCAGTTCGGTGTGGGATTCTACTCCGCCTACCTGGTGGCAGAGCGAGTGACTGTCATCACCAAGCACAATGATGACGAGCAGTACATTTGGGAGTCCTCAGCCGGAGGCTCATTCACAGTCAAGGTTGACAGTGGTATGTGTCACACTATATGAAGGCTATGGGGGGTGGGTTTGTAAAATGTATGAAACCAGTAACATAAATTGCCTCTGCATTGTTTTTAGACTGGATCACAAGTAGAGCTGTGACTGTCATGGCATTTCAGATGACTAATTGGTCAGCCTAATGACCACTGTCACTTATAATGTTCGTATATATTATAAGACTAATTTCTCCTCTCCTGACTGCATGTCCTTCCATAGAAATAGAATGGGCATCCCCATGCTAGTCAATGATGGCATAATGGGTGGACTGCCGGAGAAAAGCAGGAAATGAAAGCACAAAGTTCACCCATCAATATGTGCTGTGATTTGATTCAACTGACATTACAAAAATACATTCCATTGCATGAGCCCCCTCAGTTAACATAATTTGAACAAAAATGTTCTACATTTACCATGGAAATGATTGACTCAAAATACTAGGCAGCCATTGCAAGTGTCCCCATGAGTCAAATTGCTAGGGTTTGAGGTGCAGAGCTCATTCTATTGCCTAGCCAGCTAAAGATTTGTTTTGACACCTTGTTTCAGCAAGGATCAAGTTTAATCACGTAAAGTCCATTTTACAGCAGAAACAGACTCGACCGCACAAATGCCCGGCCGCCCCGGCTTCAGTCTGTTTGTTTTGACTGGTATTCTATTTGCATGACTCTTATACAAGTCTGTTATACAGTTATTGTGCCAGCCCTAATAACAGGTGTAATTAAACTACGTATAGTGTCGTGGTGCTGAAATGGGCAAATGGTTTCCTATGGTGGGTATATAATTTCTGTTGCATTAATTTTCAGGGGAGCCCATGTTGCGTGGAACTAAGGTGATCCTACACATGAAGGAGGACCAGACTGAGTATGTTGAGGAGAAGAGGGTCAAGGAGGTGGTCAAGAAGCACTCTCAATTCATTGGATATCCCATCACACTCTTCGTGAGTATAGTCATAAATACTCCCATAATGCTAAAGTGTGATTAGTGACATTTATGTAGACCAGGTTGAGGACACAAGGGTAATGTTTTATTTTTAAACTAAATCTCTGTTTCTGTGCAGGTTGAGAAGGAGCGTGAAAAGGAGATCAGTGACGACGAGGCGGAGGAGGAGAAGGAGGAAAAGGCAGAGAAGGAGGAGAAAGAAGAGGCTGAGGACAAACCCAAAATTGAGGATGTGGGCTCGGACGACGAGGAGGATTCCAAAGACAAGGACAAGAAGAAGACTAAGAAGATCAAGGAGAAGTACATTGACCAGGAGGAGCTGAACAAGACAAAGCCTATCTGGACCAGGAACCCTGACGACATCACCGTGGAGGAGTATGGCGAGTTCTACAAGAGCCTGACCAATGACTGGGAGGAGCACCTAGCTGTCAAGGTACTAACACTGAAATATAGAAGTTACAATGACGTCAAAATGGTATGCCTAGAAGGTATTCCTAGATGGTGGCCTGGTTCCAAATCTGTGGTATATACCTACATGCACACGTGTTTAACTCATATCGACACAACAAACACGCATGCATACACATTACATACGCACTCACACTTTAACACTCGTTTGCTGGTGCTACTGGTATTTTGCGCATCTATCCTGATGCCTAGTCACTTTACCCTGCCTTCATGTACATATACCTCATACCCTCTGCACATTCATCTGGTACTCCCTGTATATAGCTCCATTCCGCTTGTGTACTATTTTAATTGAGTTGTTGGGAAGGGCTCGTAAGCAAGCGTTTATGGTAAAGTCTACACCCGTTGTATTTAGTACATGTGACTTAATACAAATTGGATTTGGACAACTGATTTTTTTTGTGGGGAGTTGGCTACACAGCACAAATGTATCTGAGCGCAGGATAAGGAGATGGGAGTGTAGTAACCCTCACCTGCTTCCCATTTGCAGCACTTCTCAGTGGAGGGCCAGTTGGAGTTTCGCGCCCTGCTCTTTATCCCCCGCCGTGCGCCCTTTGACCTCTTTGAGAACAAGAAGAAGAAGAACAACATCAAGCTGTATGTCAGGAGGGTCTTCATCATGGACAGTTGCGAAGAGCTCATCCCTGAGTACTTGAGTAAGTAGGTCCAAAATGTCCATTTACAATTTCAATGCCACTGACTACAGAGTTGTCTCCTCCTGGATGAGTTCCTTCACATAGATAATACTGCTCTGGAATGTTTGGCTACTTGTCTCTAGCCTAGTCATTGTTTGTGTATACATCGTTTTTTTTTTTTGCTTTACACACAGCAACTTCTAAGTTAAATGAGGAAACGTCTTCCTTCTCCCCCTGCAGACTTTGTGCGTGGTGTGGTGGACTCTGAGGATCTCCCCCTCAACATCTCCCGAGAAATGCTGCAGCAGAGCAAGATCCTCAAGGTCATCCGCAAGAACATCGTAAAGAAGTGTATGGAGCTGTTCGGTGAGCTGGCAGAGGACAAGGAGAACTACAATAAATTCTACGATGGCTTCTCCAAGAACCTCAAGGTAATGTCGGAAGATGGGTAGGAATTTCTCTTGCGCGATGTTTGTTTTGCTACTAGTAATGAAACTTGTCCTCTGCTACACTTGCTGTCATCTGGTGTTCTTTAGTGCATCAGCATGGATTAAACCGAGGTTTAACCTAGAGTCAATCATGGGCTAGATGCCTTTCTGATTTTCAAAGAAGTCTAGCAATTTAGTTTGCCCAAGATCTTACTAATATTCAATTAAGATTTATCTCCTCATACCCTGTGGTGCTAGTTGTTGTGCCTAGTCCAAACAGTATCATCCCTATCTAGTGTTTCAAAGAACTATTGACTATATTCAGACTGGCTTCAAGAGCCACAACCTTTTTTTAACCTTCAGTAGCTAAATGGTTCTATAGAATGGTTTGCCAGGCAATAGTTGAATGTGTAGTGAATGCCTATTGACTACCGGGTTATACTAATGGTTATTGTTTCTCCGCAGCTGGGGATCCACGAGGATTCACAAAACCGTAAGAAGCTGTCTGAGCTGCTGCGCTATCACAGCTCTCAGTCCGGAGACGAGCTGACCTCCCTCACAGAGTACCTCACCCGCATGAAGGACAACCAGAAATCCATCTACTACATAACCGGTGGGTCCAGTTACACATTCAGTCACAACGTTGAGCTCCAAATGGCTCCAAGTCCAATAGCAGTCACTGAATTGAATCACTTAGACAGAAGTTGACTGACATCACATTTTTCTTCAGGCGAGAGCAAGGACCAGGTGGCCAACTCTGCCTTTGTGGAACGCGTGCGCAAGCGTGGCTTCGAGGTCCTGTACATGACTGAGCCCATCGACGAGTACTGTGTCCAGCAGCTGAAGGAGTTTGACGGCAAAACCCTGGTCTCTGTAACCAAGGAGGGCTTGGAGTTGCCTGAGGACGAGGAGGAGAAGAAGAAGATGGAGGAGGACAAGACCAGGTTTGAGAACCTCTGCAAGCTCATGAAGGAGATCCTGGACAAGAAAGTAGAGAAGGTAAACTGGGAAGCAACCTGTGCTTTCTGGGGGGGAAAAGCCATAACTTTTAACCTTTCTGTGATCTGAATTTTGATTGACAAGTTTACTTTTATTTCTGGTTGTGAACAGGTGCCCTAGTTCATCATAAGCTAATATTGACTGTGGTGAGTCCTTTGACCATGTAGATTGAAGTGGTCCTGTCCCATTAGGCTTATGTGGTGTGTTGTGATGCTTTGCCATTGACTTGAATGGGAATGCCCAATGTGTCGTGATGTAGTTTCTGTCCCCAGAAGGGGGTTGTGCCATTACTCAGAGATATGAAGACCTTCTGCGTTTGACGCAGCATTTCTTTAGTGGTGACTGCTTGTGATAATAATGTTCTAACATTGACACCAACCTTTCAGATTTGAGAATTTGCCAGTATCTGACAATTTTGGATTTGTGAAATCTTAACAACTTTCCTGCACGATGTTTTAGACTTTGGTTTTAAAATGGATGATCTTTTGACTTCAATATAGGGTTAACGTGCCTGCACTGGCTTGTCTCACCTGCACATTGTAGGCTGTTAGCATGTGAAGTGACGTTTACCTCTCTGCCCCTTCAGGTGACTGTGTCAAACAGGCTGGTGTCGTCGCCCTGCTGCATCGTGACCAGCACGTATGGCTGGACGGCCAACATGGAGCGCATCATGAAGGCACAGGCCCTGAGGGACAACTCCACAATGGGCTACATGATGGCCAAGAAGCACCTGGAGATCAACCCGGACCACCCCATTGTGGAGACCCTGAGGCAGAAAGCTGATCTGGACAAGAACGACAAGGCGGTGAAGGACTTAGTCATCCTATTGTTCGAGACGGCATTGCTCTCTTCAGGCTTCAGCCTGGATGACCCCCAGACTCACTCCAACCGTATCTACAGGATGATCAAGCTGGGCCTGGGTAAGGATGCACTCAGAACTGTTTTTGGGGGGGTGGGGACTGTTCTCTAAAAGAGTAACATGGTTGACTATAATGAAAAAGGGGCTGTAGGCTGGATCTAATTTCTCTTCCCCTTTAGGAATCGATGATGACGAAGTGATCCCTGAGGAGCCCACCTCTGCACCCACCCCAGATGAGATCCCAACTCTAGAGGGAGACGATGACGCTTCACGCATGGAGGAAGTGGATTAAATGCCATTTAAAATCTACCCCTTATATAGCCTCACTTTTTTTCCAATCAAACATGTTTATTTGCCTTTTTTATTTTCTTTTTTTTAAATGGTACAACAAAAATAAGTATCTTAACTCATGTTGACCAGTGTTGCTCTTGTCTTGAGCCTTCAGTGAAAATTCTAGAAAAGCAGTTAATTTTGTTGTACAAGCTGTATAATGGTTAACGGTAGGCAACTTGTCAATAAACTGTACCCTGTTGTACTGAGTCTTAAATATTGGACTGGTAGCTGTGTAGGGGAAATGGAACATTCCATTAGGACTGGGGATTTGTTCTTCTGATGTGCAACTTGCGTGCTGCTGAGAGTGGACTGCAAGATTCCTTTGCCTGAATCCAGACCTGTCTGTATTGTCTTTTGTTTTGCAAAAATTAAAAGACGTAAGACCTTAAATGTTTTTAGTTTGTTCCTACTGGATGTTACTAATGTCAGATCCCCATTCAAACCACCACTAGATGGTTATTTTAACCTAGCCTGTCACAATATTTAGGCTTTTGCCACTTGTACAATACTTGTTTGAAGATTGACACAGCTGGCCATGGGACAAAACATACAATTTCACAGGTAGTATAGTAGGGTCAATTTCATTAGGAATTAAAGTTTATTAAACAGACTTAAGGATATGATAGGTAGGATTTGACATTTCAACAATTTAAGTACCCACTAAATCAACAATTTACTTTTTTGTTAGAAAAAGGGACTGACTTGGATAAATGATTCTAGATTCTGAATAAACCATCTTTGACAAAAGAATTACACGAAATTGAGATCACGTTGCAGCCACTGACTTAACTCGTGACGTTAATGTTTAAAGATTCTCTACCTGAAATGCATTAAGTTAACTATTTAACTTCCCGTTTAACAGTTATGAGGCAATGTTGAAGTCACAGCAATTAATTGGCATGAGATCACATTTTAGGTTGTCATCCCAGAGGCCATAGAACATTTCTTGATTCTGTCAATAGCCAAGGGAATAGCCGCCCTACTCTAGGAAAAGGGCAGTGTGCAAAAAAAGAGCTTGGACAACTGTCTAATTCCTCTAGCAATAGAGAAACGAGGGGATGTCATTACTCATAACTTTACGGAAATTCTCCCGAACCCAAAATTAGTTGTGCTCTTAAGTGTCAAAAGCATGAAATAAAATAGATTTTAATTGCCTGTCATTAATTATTTGTCATTTAGCAGACTTTTATCCATAGCGACTCGAACCCACAACCTTTACGTTAAGAGCACCATGCTCTACCGACTGAGCTACATGGGGTACTTAGTAGAATTAAACCAAGAAAATTGTTTTAAAGTTTCATTCTGAGAACGCCAAATATCAAGTTGAAATGTAGAATGATATTAAAACCACAGGCTGAATGTCTGGTGGGATACCTATCATTCCAGTCATCAGGAGAAACCATCACCAACAATGTTGAATATCTGTTTTCAGCTCAGTTAAGATTTTACTAATATATTTTAGAGGAATGTTTTTTGACCATATGTTATAAACATAAATATTTACCAATATGTAATGTGACCCTTTATATTCTAAAACGATAGTTATCCAGTGACTCTTATCACACCTGCTTTCTAAAATGATACATGGAAAACGTCAAAAGTATTGCCACACCACCAGAATGAGCCATGGCTAAAAATTATCTTGTCACCCCGTTTTGAAGTCCACCATATTAAGTCAGCATCTGAGGAATGTGTCTCTTGAAATAAAAGACAAATTGGACTTTAATTAATCTTTACAAAAACAAAAGAGCCTTGCGTTTGATATTGTTACGTGTTCAAGGATAAAATGGGAAGAGAAATATTGAAGAGAAGAGTATCCGAGAAAAATTGTCTAGAATAAACAGGGACACTGAATAATATAAAAGTTGCATAAACCCTTCAAAAAATTTCTTGACAGTAAAGACCATACAAAGGAAAATAGATGGATAAAGCGTGTAATAACACATATTATATTAATAGTTTACCTCTTCAATTGAACTCAAACTTAAAATAGATACATCTCTGAATGCTAATCAAGCCAAAAATACATGTATTTACTTACATAATATTGATCTTGAAACAAAATGTAATTAATAAAAACGGACTGATATCTTAGTAAGCCACCAAACAAAACCAAAAACATTTAGTGTGCTTACGTTGATGTTCACATCCAAAACTCGCCACTACAAACAGTATAGCCCTATGCAATAACATCTACCGCGATGTGCAGGGGGATATGGAACAAACTTCTCAATAATGTAAATCACAATTCCTCTGATATTCTCACCATCAGTTTTCATTTGCAAACGAAGCATGGGTTTAGTGAGTCTGTCAGATCAGAGTCTTCCAGTAACATAATCCTGACAATGACAGAGAGCTGTTCCTTATGACTCAGATAGATAGATAGATAGATAGATAGATAGATAGATAGATAGATAGATAGATAGATAGATAGATAGATAGATAGATAGATAGATAGATACTTTATTTATCCCCTGGGGGGGAAATTTCATTGTCAAGCAGCTACAACAAAACATAGGGCAGGTGCAAAATGCCACAACGAAAGTACACAAAAGACAGATACACGGTACATGATACATAGAGCGGCAGTATGAAAAAGTATAGAAATACAAGATATCTGGAGTGCCAAAAAATTAAAGCTATAAAAAAGACATAGCATAGTATGGGTGGTTGGCTGAATATGTACACTATACATTGGTGGATGTTGGATGGTTAACTATACTATACAGGTCGATGGCAGAGAAATACTTCAGTAGCTAAAAATGCGTATGATATGAGCGAGGGTAATAATAGTTTACTTAATAGACAGACTGGGTAAATGAACATGTAAGTGAAAATTTTGCATGGTTAAATTAGCTGTACAGTTAAGTATACAGTTATATTTACAGATAAGTGAATACTTGCATGGTTACACAAACTGTACAGGTAAATGACAGGAAGAGATACTTTAATAGCTAAATGTGTGTATGATATAATTTGGGGTAATAATAGTTATTCCCTTAAATACAGTCCTTAGTGCGCAGGGTTTAATTACAGACAACTGCACGTATTGCACATTCGATATACTAAAAGCAATGAGAAAAGGTGCAATTGACAGGATACTAATATGCATTCCTGAGTGAATGCCTACGTAAGTTAGGTCCAAGAATTACTAGCAATATTGCACGTGTTATGATATAACAACTGTACATGAGTATGTATATACAGACCTGCATGAATAAGTAGGTCCTGAGTGAATGAGTGCTGACGGATCAGAGATACTCACGGATGGATGCATAATTGTTAAACTAGGTCCTAGCACCCCAACAGTTCCAGATCTATGTTGCCGACGGCACGGCACCCCGGTGAGGCATTATATAGTCTAATAGCCGCCGGCAGGAAGGACCTCCTGTAGCGCTCTCTGGCACACCGTGGTGGGATCAGTCTGTGACTGAAAGTGCTCCTCTGCGTCATAACCATAGCGTGCAGAGGGTGGGTGACGTTGTCCATGATGGCCAGCAGTTTGGCCAGGATCCGTCACTCCGCCACCTCCTCTAGAGTGTCAAGGCTCATCCCCAGGACAGAGCTAGCCTTCCTGATCAGCTTATTTACCCGAGAAGCATCACCGGCTTTGATGTTTGCTCCCCAGCACACCACTGCAAAAGGACCTGAGCAGACGTTGAAGGACCTGAGCCTCCTCAGAAAGTAGAGTCGGCTCTGGCCCTTTTTGTACAGGGCCCCGGTGTTACCAGCCCATTCCAGCCTGTTGTCCATATGGACTCCCAGGAACTTGTATGACCCAACCATTTCCACATCCATCCCCTGTATAGGGACTGCAGTCAGTTGTGCCTTGGTTCTCCTGAAGTCCACCACCATCTCCTTTGTTTTGCTGATGTTGAGCTGAAGGTGGTTCTGCTCACACCACAACACAAAGTCACTGATTGTGCTCCAGTACTCCTCCTCCTACCCATCCCTGATGCACCCTACAATAGCAGAGTCATCCAAGAACCTCTGTAGGTGGAATGTTTCAGAGTTATATCTGAAGTCTGAGGTGTAGAGGGTGAAAAGGAAGGGGGACAGGACCGTTCCCTAGGGGGCCCCTGTGTTGCTCACTGCCCGTTCTGACACACAGCTCTGTAGTCGCACAAATTGTGGCCTACCAGTCAGGTAGTCCATGACCCAGGAGACTAAGGGTGCTTCCACTTTCATCCTCTTCATCTTCTCACCCAGTAGCAGGGGCTGAATGGTGTTGAAGGCACTGGAGAAGTCAAAAAACATAACCCTCACAGTGCAACCTGCGTTGTCCAGGTGAGAATAAGCCCTCTGCAGAAGGTAGATGATAGCATCATCCACCCCGATGTTGTGCTGGTATGCGAACTGCAGGGGGTCCAGTGATGTACACACCAGGGGTCTGAGGTGAGCGAGGACTAACCTTTCCAGGGTCTTCATGATGTGGGATGTTAGCGCTACAGGTCTGAAGTCATTCAGGACAGTGGGGTGTGCCTTCTCAGGATGTTTTCCACAGCACAGGGACCTTTTCTAGGCTCAGGCTAAGGTTGAAGAGACGCTGGAGTATTCCACACAGTTGGTCAGCACAGACCCTAAGCACCCTTGGGCTGATGCCATCAGGGCCCGCCGCTTTCCACTGATGTAGTCTCTCCAGCTCTCTCTTCACTTGGTTGGTGGTGAAAGCCAGCCCAGGTGGGGGGAAGGGGGGTGTTGAGGATCAGTCAGAGGGAGCAGGGGTGGAGGTGGGTTCGCTGGTTGTCTCAGAGGTGTTGTGAGCAAAGTGGGGGTGGGACAGCCGTAAGGGTGTGTGGCCTGGGGAGCTGGAAGGGAGGTGAACAGGTTGAGTGTCGAACCTGTTAAAAAATTGGTTCAGCTCATTGGCTCTGTCCTGGGTCCTCTCCGTCTGCCCACTGTTTGACTTTTTGAAGCCAGTGATATTTCTTATACCCTTCCACACCTCTCTCACCTGGCTCTGCCTCAGCTTGTCCTCCATCTTCTCCTTATACCCTCTCTTCCCCTCAGCAATCCTCAACTTCAGCTCCCTCTGGACGCATTTCAATTTGTCCTTGTCCCTCTCCTTGAAGGCCCTCTTCTTCTCATTCAGCAGGGCCTTCAGGTCGCTGGTGACCCAGGGTTTATTATTTGGAAAACAGCGCACCTTCCTGGTGGGTACAGTGTTGTCTACACAAAAATTGATATAGTCCGTTCTGCAGTCAGTAAGTCCATCGATGTCCTCCCCATGAGCCTCACAGAGCATATCCCAGTCTGTTGTTTCAAAGCAGTCCTCTAGGGCCTCATTCGCCTCCGGGGACCATCTCCTAATGGTCCTAGTAGTTGCAGGCTGCTGTTGGACCAAAGGCCTGTAGAGTGGAGTGAGGTGGACAAGGTTGTGATCCGATCTACCGAGGGGAGGGAGTGCAGTGGAGTTGTATGTGTCCTTCACATTAGCATATAACAAGTCCAGAGTTTTATTATTCCTGGTTGGGCACTTCACAAACTGTTTGAACGTGGGCAGCGTTGAAGAGAGAGATGCATGGTTAAAATCCCCCAAAATGGCAAAGAAAGCACTGGGATGCGCTGTCTATAACCTCGCGATAACAGAGTGGATGACGTCACACACTGTGTTTGTGTCAGCGGAGGGCGGGATGTAAACAATAACAGCAATGGCCGCCGTGAATTCCCTCTGCAAATAGTAGGGTCTCAGGCTAACGGCTAACAGCTCAATGTCCGGGGTATAAATCTCTTCCTTAAGAGTAATATGACTCGGATTACACCATCTGTTGTTAACTAATAATGCCACCCCCTCACCCTTGCTCTTACCAGAAGAAACGCTATCCCTGTCTGCTCTGATGGTCCGGAACCCGCCGATAGTGACGTTCTCAATGGGGATGTTATCGTTCAGCCAAGTCTCAGTAAAAAACATTAGGCTCGCTTCCCGATAGTCCCTTTGCCCACGGACAAGACCCTCAAGTTCGTCCATCTTGTTATGCAGCGATCTCACGTTGCCCATAATGATAGACGGTATAGCCGGCTTGTACTTCCTCAGCTTTGCCTTACACTTCAATCCCGCCCTACGTCAATGCCATCGCCTTTTCAACTCGTCCGGAATATCGAACTTTTCCCTGGGGTGCAGCAGCACTGCATGTGCTAAATCCAGGAGCTGGGCTCTGTTGTAATTAATAATAATTGACGACTCCTGTAGATGTTCAGCTGCGAGAAAATTAAAAAGTCCCTCAGTGTTAAAACCTTCGTAAAACTGTAGCACTCCATAATCCTGAACTATTATAGTTAAACTGTTGCAAAAAAACTCGAAAAACGAAAATAGACGAACAATAACAACAATTTATGCATGAACAACGGGAGCTACTTAACAGGCGACCACGCAGGGCGGCGCCAAATAAAATCAGGGGTGCAATCTAAAATAATGGAGAAATACTTTGATGTTTTGATATCTCTTCCACTATTTTTTCCAGTATTTTTGCACTGATGGAGTCTATCAGTTCATTTTGGATTCTTTTGCCCAGTTAATGTGTGTGACTACCAGCTCCACTTTCCACCCTACCAACATTCTGCTTCATTATTGGATCAAATTTGGCCATAAGCTCCACCTCTTTGAGAAAATTGCCAATGTCTAGTTTGTTAATGTGTCTGTGGATCCCCTTAAAGCCATGTTTCTTTCAGCTAAGGACTGAATTATTGCACCAATCTGGTAAAAACTTCACGCCACCTGTTTCTCTCAGCCTCAGCGAATGCTATCTCTTGCTTATCTATTGTTAGCCCCTTTGCAAGACGGACCTCCATTACCTTCCATGTTGCCATGTGTGTATTGTGCTCCTGGCTATCCTCATGGGCCTTGAGCAAGTGGCTTGCATTTTTCCAATCCCTTAGTCCTTCTTTATTCAATTTGAAATCTCTCTGAGAAAACATTTTACCGCAGAAGCAGTACAAACTATCATTCTTTTTTTAGTACATTAGCCAGCTTCTTTTGATTTTTTCTCCATTGACTGAGACTCTATTGAAATAGTCATGCTGTCACCTTCTCCCGTCTTTTTGTTTCGGAAACATGAAACTGTTTATTATTTGATACGGTCCTCTTATTCCGCCTTTGCCACGGGCCGGCCCTGTATCATTGAGTTAATAAAGCAGCATACAAACATGGTCTCTTTTTTTTCTTGAGTAAGGCAGCTCCAAAATGCAGGTGTTTCAGCCTAGCTCAGTGCTTTCTGTGATGGTGGGGCAAGCCAGCAGAAAATAGGAGCGTTGCACCGTGATTGGCTCAGTGTTCTGTCACTCATGGGGACACTACGTCACCGCCAAGTCTAAGTCCTTAATAAGGGTAGACATAGAAAATTCAAGCCCTTTGGGTCCAGCCATAGAGTTACATTAGAAGTGCCCTTCCAAGAAGGCTCAAGGTAATTTGCCAAAGATAAAATTATGTCAAATCATGTTATATGTACACCAGCTTTGATTGGACTGATCATGTCATCATCTTACTTTCAAAATCTTAGCTAGTAGTCATCATCGCCTACTTTTCTGACTCGGTGGCGCACATGTAGCCTATAACCTGTTTTTGAGAAATGTAATCATCGAATACTGTAAGAGCTTTCATTGTCTGCTTATATGCCCCCTTTATTTATCCTACAGTTCTGAATCGAAATTACGGATTGCCTCTTATCCGCTTGTCGTTCCCTTATGCCATAGTTTGTACATCTCAATTGTCAGTAGAAACCACATTTGTTTAAGCAAGTCAGCCATATCAGCTATGTTTTTTTTTAAAGGCAGTAAATGAGGCTGAATGAACTATTTCAATGCCAGACAAGGCTCCACTGATAGACAGGTGTAGCAGTGGAAAGTTGTTGGGACAGCTTTATGTAGGCCCTAACAGTTTGTGGGCATCGTTTGTCACTGTTATAGTGCAATTAATGTATTGTTTAGTGTTGTGTAGTGGCTTAGCTGGCATGCATCCCACATTATAATTTTTTTGCCCCACCAAGATGGGTGGCAGGTAGCCTAGCGGTTAGAGTGTTGGGCCAGTAACCGAAAGTTTGCTGGTTTGAATACCCGAGCCGACAAGGTGAAAAACTTGTTGATGTGTCCTTAAGCAAGGCACTTAACCCTAATTTTCTCCAGGGGCTGACCCTGTAGGTAGGCTGTTATTGTAAATAAGAATTTGTTCTTAACTGACTTACCTAGTTAAATAAATAAAAATCATGTACATGCTAAAATCGCCACTGGAATTAGACCATTTTCCTGCTGAGACTACTTTTGGGTGTCAGGAAAAAAAAAGTATGGAGTAAAAATGACAATTTCCCTTAGGAATGTAGTGAAGTAAAAGTAGTCAAATATATAAATAGTAAAGTAAAGTACAGATACTCCAGAAAACTACTTAAGTAGTACTTTCAAGGATTTTTACATAAGTACTTTATCACCACTGAACATTTTTGAGAAATTAGCTGCTTATGGAACATTTCTGGGATCTTTTATTTCAGCTCATGAAACAAACTTTTCAGTATAAAAGCTTTTTGGCCAGCAGGCAAACTGTCTTGAACTCGGTTTTCAATTATGTGGCAGACCTCCCATGATTTCATAATCAGATTTTATATCTTGTCTACAGAACAGAAAATTGCTGACATTTAGGTTTGCGGTTGCAAGTACGATTCGCAAATGTGTAATTTCATTTTGCAAGCTTGTATCATGATGTGTGAAAGATTTAACTGTCACAAATTTGTAACTTTACATTTGAATCATTCAATAAGATTTGCAAGTATAATTTATTTTCAGAATTATTAAAAGTCTATTTAAGAGTGTGAATATTCTGCTGTGAATCAAAAATACACTTGCAGATTTCGAATCTGCGTTAGCACGGAGTTCTGTCACTGTTGTCACGTTACCAAAAGATTCGTAAACATGTCAAATGTTTTGTAAATTTATAGAAAGAGATTTGCAACTAAAAATGTGATTTGCACAGCGCTGGGGGCAGAACCTTTAACTCCTGACCAATCAGTTCCCTCTGCCAAAACCACAACCGCCTAACCATTGGCTGGATTGTTCCATCAATCAAGTCTATGGAAACCCTGCTGGTTTCTTATCCCCTCCTCCATTAAAGCACATAGGACCAGTGACAGATTACTAAAACAAGCCAAATGGTAGGCCATGAATGAGGTGACGAAAGACAGCTGAGCTCCAGACACAACCCCAAGCTTATACCTCTGGAGAACACTGTAAGAACGGCCCAGACAAAGTGACCGAAAGTCAAAAGCAGAAATATGCGCGGCTTTTCAACACTGACAGACCACAACTTTTTTGCATTTGGAACTCATGATTACATCTTCGGTCGTTGTGGGAAAGACGCATTGTTAAAAACATTTGTAAACAACTGGTTATACCTTCGCTGGAGGTTCCGGGTTGCTGACCTTCGCTGGAGGTTCTGGGCTGCGGACCTTCGCTATAGGCTCAGGGTTGCGGACCTTCGCTAGAGGCTCAGGGCTGCTGACCTTCGCTGGAGGCTCCGGGTTGCTGACCTTCGCTTGTTCAGAAGCCCGCTCCCGCATTACTATTAGCTTGTTCACGAGAGCATATCGGCGCCTGAAGTCCTCCTCCTCCTCTATCTCTATGATGAGCGGGTCCGTCTGCTTCTCAAGCGGAAGAGCAACCCAGGCTCTCCACTACCTCGTCTGTTCCTCCTTAGGGTGTTCATAAAACCCCTCTGGTTTCTCTCGATCATGGATCGTTGGCATACGAAGTGGTGGGCGATCCCCTTCCTTCCGCCTCTCCGTGCTCTGGCTGCGCACCGATGGTGTGGTGCGCGAAGTTGGCACGGACCGTGCAGGGCTGTGAGTGCGCACCGATGGTGTGGTGCGCGGAGCAGGCACGGACCCTACCTGACTCTGGGCCGACGCTGGAGGCACCGGGTTGGCAACTGGGGTGGAGGGCTGCGACTGCCCCGATCTTCCTCTCTCCATCGCCACTCCCCTTCCTGTGAGGACTCCTCCGGGAGCCCCAACGAGTGAGGGAACAAAGGCACATAGTCGTCGTCTTCCTCCGACTCCTCTCCATACCTCTGCTCCCATGGCTGTAGGGGCTCCTCCTGGATCCCCCACGAGTGCAGTGGCCGGGGCTCTTCACCATCGATCCCCGACCACCCCCAGGCTGGTCCTTCGCCTTTCTAGCCCGTCGACCCTTTCCCTTAAAACGGCGCCTCTGCTCCGGACACCAGCTCTCTCCCGTCGAACGCTCATGGGAGAATTCCTCCTCGGGAGTTCTCCCCTTTCCGAGGAGGATATTTCCCACAGTTGTTATCCGCTGCGTCCCAGGGTGGTGGATCATTCTGTCACGGTGCATAATAATGGGAAGAAGAGCGGAGCGTTCGGGTAGAGACATTCCTTTTAATATATATCTCTTACTACTAAATACGAATAATAGCAAAACAATAATCAAGGAGAGTAAAGCACAATGACTTACGTGCTGCAACACTGCAGTCAAACACGAAACAATGATACACAACGCAGGTGGATTGTGGAGCGCTTGTATAGCATCCCCAACTCTGGACAGCTGTCTCCAATTGGGGATCACCAACAACCCACTCCTGATGATGTGATGACCTGACTGTGGAACTTCCACTCCCTCTAGTGGGATTCTGAGGCCTGGCCTCAGTCAGATCATCACAATCATCTCATCATGGTAAGTTTTTCTTCTTGTGACAGTTAGGCTTACATTTGCTGCAGCAATCTAATTTACCCATCTCCATCTGGCTTTCTGGGGTCACCTTGTTTTTTAATCGTTTAAAAAATGAATAATAAAATATTATAAAAAAAAAAGTTGTATTGTAGCTGAAGAGTTTTAAAAGCCTAAAATCCTTGATTTAAATCAGTGCATGTGCAAGCACTCTTTCGCAATGTCTCTCTCTCTCCGTCAACTCCATTCAAATTGCATCAAAAATAGATAATCTTGTTCTAGATTGATATATAGCCCTATATAAAGATGTCCTCGTTCAGGTAATAAATTATATGCAGTATTAGCCTTATATTTAGCTAATTAATGATGGGGTATGCATAATAAGCTTCTAACTTATAGCAATAGTTGCTGGACATAGCTTTTTTAGAATTTTTTATACCAATAGACTATTCGAAAAGGAAACTCTTTTTTGCAAAATGTTAAAAACAGCAGCCAATAGAACTCACGGGTAGTTTGAAAGAAGAGTGAACACACAATGTGGTAGACTATAGCAGTTATTTATGCAGACCCATAACCATCCAATCTTCGTGAAGTGAAAGCCTTCTGCATCTACAGTAATTCTGGTCTTATATTATTCAAGGATGTCATTAGAATGATGACGATAAGGACAACAAAACGTATTTCATTTAAGGTGAGGAAGGAATGAAGCAACGAGAGAGAGAGAGAAAGGGCAGATAGGCTAATAACATTAAGGGAAACATTAGGAAAGGTATGCATCAGCCTACTAATTATACAAATACATTTTCATGTTAAATACTGTGTTAAATACTGTTGAAGTAATATGGCTACAGGTTCTGCCTCACCTAAAGCCCATTCTGGTGGGAAGCTGCTATAGACCACCAAGTACTAACAGTCAGTATCAACAGAGAGGTTTATTTTCTGGGTGATACAAATATTGACTGGCTTTCATCAGTCTGCCCACTCAAGAGAAAGCTTCAAACTGTAACTAGTGCCTTCAACCTGGTTCAGGTTATCAGTTAACCTACCAGAGTAGTTACAAACAGCACAGGAATGAAATCATCAACATGTATTGATCACATCTTTACTAATGCTGCAGAAATTAGCTTGAAAGCAGTACCCAGAACCAATCAGATGTAGTGATCACAATATAGTAGCCATATCTAGGAAAATCTAAGTTAAGAGGTCATACAAGTAGTGATTCCTATGTTGTTGATGTAAATAATATTTGTTTGTCAGTGGTGTGTAATGAGGAGCAACCAGGCGCTGCACTTGACACATTTATGAAATTGCTTATCTCAGTTACTAATAAGCATGCACCCATTAAGAGAATAACTGTACAAACTGTTAAATCCCTGTAGATTGATGAGGAATTAAAAAATTGTATTGTTGAGAGGGAATAGGCAAAAGGAATGGCAAATTAGTCTGCCTGCACAACCGATTGGTAAACGTACTGCAAATTGAGAAATCATGTGACTAAACTGAATAAAAAGAAGAAGAAGAAGAAGAAGCTACACTATGAAACAAAGATAAATGACAAAGAATGATAGTAAAAATCTTTGGAGCATAGCGCTTAAAAAACAAACGTTTTTTTAAGCGCAATGCACTTCAGCACTCGGTAGTCCTGTTCTGAGAGCTTGTGTGGCCTTCCACTTTACGGCTGAGCCGTTGTTGCTCCTAAACGTTTCCACTTCACAATTGCAGCACTTTGACCGGGGCAGCTCTAGCAGGGCAGAAATTTGACCAACTGACTTGTTGGAAAGGTGGCATCCTATGACGGTGCCACGTTGAAAGTCACTGAGCTCTCCGGTAAGGCCATTCTACTGCCAATGTTTGTCTAAGGAGATGAATTGCTGTGTGCTCGATTTTATACACCTGTCAGCAATGGGTGTGTCTGAAATAGCCAAATCCACTCATTTGAAGGGGTATCCAAATACTTTTGGCCATGTAGTGTGATATACTGTATACAAAGCTAATACTCCACTCATATGTGGAGAAGCCCTATGCACCATAAACATGTTTACTTCTGGAGTAACTCCCTGTCAGAGAAACTGATTAGAGGGTTTTGCCGGAGGCCCTGGGCCAATGGGAGGTCAGGGGTAAGGGCTTAGGGGTAAGAGGGTGTGAGAGCGAAGTTATAGATATGAAGACAACTTGAAGAGTAAGGCTACCTTCAAATCAAAATTAATGAAACGTATGTCCAACGCCGCTGTTTGGTGGGGAAAACATAGTTTTACGATTTTAATTGGTTAATGGCAACTTTTCTGATGGCCAGCACAACACAAGCCCCTGCGTCTTTTACAAATCCATGTCTGATTGGAAGTTCCCCTTATATTCCTCAGTAAGCAACAATGTAAATGTTAACTCTTGTGCACTCTCTTTCAAGAGCATTCAGTACCTCTATCCATCTCTCTACAGGTGCTACAGGCAGAATATTTAAATATTCCCAGAGTACAGGGAAGTAAGCTCCTCTGGTGGTTATATACTTTATGTAAACCTCCTTCATTCACTATGGCTGGCTGTCTGATGACATGCTTTGAAAGGCTGGTCATGGCTTACATCAACACCATCATCCCGGAAAACCTAGACCCACTCCAATTTGCATACCGCCCCAACAGATCCATAGATGACGCAATCGCAAAAGCTCAGCGTTCAACACCATAGTGCCCACAAAGCTCATCACTAAGCTAAGGACCCTGGAACTAAACACCTCCATCTGCAACTGGATCCTGGACTTCCTGACGGGCCACCCCCAGGTGGTAAGGGTAGGCAACAACACATCTGCCATGACGATCCTCAACACAGGGGCCCCTCAGGGGGGCGTGCTTAGTCCCCTCCTGTACTCCTTATTCACCAAACACAACTCCAACACCACCATGAAGTTTGCTGACGACACAACAGTGGTAGGCCTGATCACCGACAACGATGAGACAGCCTATAGGGAGGTCAGAGTCCTTGCAGTGTGGTGCCAGGACAACAATTTCTCCCTCAATGTGAGCAAGACAAAGGAGCTGATCGTGGATTACAGGAGAATGCGTGCCGAACAGGCCACCCATTAACATCAACAGGGCTGTAGTAGAGCGGGTCGAGAGTTAAGTTCCTTGGTATCATGGTCCAAACACACCAAGTCAGTTGTGAAGAAGGCACGACAACACCTTTTCCCCCTCAGGAGAATGAAAAGATTTGGCGTGGGTCCCCAGATCCTAAAAAAGTTCTACAGCTGCACCATCGAGAGCATTCAGACCGGTTGCATCACTGCCTGGTATGGCAACTTCTCGGCATCTGACCATAAGGAGCTACAGGGTAGTGCGTACGGCCCAGTACATCACTGGGGCCAAGCTTCCTGCCATCCAGGACCTATATACTAGGCGATATCAGAGCATGGCCCAGAAAATTGTCAGACTCCAGTCACCCAAGTCATAGACTGTTCTCTCTGCTACCGCACGGCAAGCGGTACCAGAGCACCAAGTCTGGGACCAAAAGGCTCCTTAACAGCTTTTACCCCCAAGCCATAAGACCCCTGAACAATTAATCAAATGGCCACCCAGAGTTTTTACATTTGTTTTTACACTGCTGCTTGTTGTTCATCATCTATGCATAGTCACTTTACCCCTACCTGCATGTACAAATTACCTCGACTACCCTGTACATTGACTTGGTACCGGTACCCCTTGTATATAGCCTTGCTATTGTTATTTTATTGTTACTTTTTTTATAATTTTTTTTTACTTTAGTTTAGTTAGTAAATATTCTCATAATTATTTATTGAACTGCATTGTTGGTTAAAGGTTTGTAACTAAGCATTTCTTGGTAAGGTCTACCCCTGTTGTATTCGGCGCATGTGACATACAAGTCTCCCAGACTTTTATAAAAACTAACGTGTCCATCCCTATCCCTAGGTGAGTCTTCTGGGCCATGGAACTCTAGAGCAGCACATCAAAAATGCCACCATGTTGTCAGCTATTGACAGTTCCTTGAGGAAGGATGCAACTATCAAGGCTTTAAAATTGACAAATTTGGGGGATGACAACTAAATGCAATAAAGTTTTGTATAAACTACTTGTTTATTTGTTATAGGTTACAAAACAACAGTTTCTTAGCGTGTTCTCATTTTTACTAATTACTAAAGTAACTTAAACATCTGACAACATGCAGACTTTACATGCAAAAAATATCTAAAATCAATGCAAGTCTCATATCCAAGATTAATAGTTTTATTAATGTAAAGGACATCACACAGGTGTGCCAACTAACATATATACTGTATATCCCAGACAAGACTGAAAAATAGGACAAATAGGCTGCAGCCCAAGTCTGATCTTTTTTCACAAATTGGTCTTTTGACCAATCAGATCAGCTCTGAAAATTAGCTAATGTGGCCAGCGGGACCTTGTAGAATCTGCTGGCAAAGCGAGGAAGAGACTGGATGTGAATTGAAGTGGAGGGTGTTGGGTGGAGGAAGAACCAGGGCGGCCGTTGAGAAGGAATGGTGAGCCGAGCTGTGGTCAGCAGTAAACTGGAACATCGAGGCAATCGGCTCACTGAACTGTGAGGAACGGGCAGAGCCACAGCTGGAGGAGCAGGCACTTATAGCTGGCTGAGCAGTTGTCGCAGAGAAGGTGAGGCACTGCAGGGGTGGAGGTCAAAGGACCAGTGGCGAAAATTGAGTTAATCACTGGTGGAGAGGGAGGATGTGTCACCATGGGCAGAACAGTCACAGGCCGAAGGTGCCTTAGGTGGGGAGAGAGGTTGTCACTGGCAGAGAGCAGGGGTGAGCCTTGAGGCGGATAACTACTAGTGGCTGTAGCCGGGAGGCCAGAGCAGCCATCAGTGAAGACAGGAACCACCGAACTGGGACAGTCGCAGCTGGGAGGGCCAGGGGCTGGATTGCTGTGTTGGGGGCGGGAACCTACCTGGCTGAGTAGGTGGAGATGTGAGGTGTCGTTGCTGGAGGAGACACTGCAGTGGTGGCAGCGGGACCTGAAGGAAAGAGTGGTCAACATGGGCAGATAGTGCAAATAGTTCAGTGGCTCACCCTCTATCTGCCAGTGTGGACCATTCTTTCACTCAGCCACCACTGCAGTGTCTCCTCCCCTCCACTCTCTTCCAGCAACGACACATCACATCCACCTACTCAGCCAGAGCGAATGCCAGTCTGCAGGACAATAGGATGTGGCCAACAAACTGATGCAATATGATACTGTGTCACTCTGTACAACCTTTAATTAATGAAGAGTGACAAACAGCTTTTATCAAGTACTCTCGAGTCCCTGCGATGGTTGATTCTCCGGGACTCGGAAATCAAAGGCTGGTGGCATGGCCTCACGAGTCCACCAAGGAGCGGAGCATGCGGCTTGCAAGTGGCCGGGAGATGCGCTGATGCGGTTGGTGAAGCAGGGCCGTTGATAATTGGGCAATGCACTCGGGAGAGCACACTGGGAATGGGACATGGAGCTGGCCAGCTTGGCGGACAGGGAATGTTGTGAAAGCTGGCAGGTTGCAGGTCCGTGATATGAGAGGAACAAGGGATATAAAGCCTGAAGACAGCAATTGAAAACAAAATAAATAAAAACACTAAAGCATGAAGCGCCAAGAGGTTGAGAGACAGAGTAGAAGTTACAGAGCGAGACCTGACAGGAGCAGGTGTGAGTGTACAAAATATTACTATTAACTTGCTGAGTGGAGCACTGGCTCAGCAGAACTTGATGAGGCTAGTAAAGCACAGTGTTGTGCAACTGTAGAACACAGGAGGAATGTTAGTTTGTCAGGTTTAAGTAGGGTGGCCATGGTGACTGAGAAGAGTGCGAACAGGTGTGGAGGCTGATTAGCAATGAGTTGCAGCTGATGCTGTTAAGCAACTAGTTAGTGTTGAAACAGGCGTGGAGCTGATTGGCAGTTAGTAGTGAAGACATCAAAACAACACATGGAATCATATAGAAACCAAAAAAGTGTTTAACAAATTAAAATATATTTTATATTTGAGATTCTTCAAAGTAGCCACCATTTGCCTTGATGACAGCTTTGCACACTCTTGGCATTTTCTCAACCAGCTTCATGAAGTAGTCACCTGGAATGCATTTCAATTAACAGGTGTGCCTTGTTAAAAGTTAATTTGTGGAATTTCTTTCCTTCTTAATGCGTTTGACCCAATCAGTTGTGTTGTGACAGGGTAGGGGTGGTATACCCTATTAGCCCTATTTGGTAAAATACCAAGTCCATAATATAGCAAGAACAACTCAAATAAGCAAAGAGAAACAACACTCCATCATTACTTTAAGACATCCGGAAATCTCAAGAACTTTGAAAGTTTCTTCAAGTACAGTCACAAAAACCATTAAGCACTATGATGAAACTGGCTCTCATGAGGCCCACCACAGGAAAGGAAGACCCAGAGTTATCTCTTCTGCAGAGGATAAGTTAATTTGAGTTACCAGCCTCAGAAATTGCAGCCCAAATAAATGCTTCACAGATTTCAAGTAACAGACATCTCAACATCAACTGTTCAGAGGAAACTGAGTGAATCAGGCCTTCGTGGTCAAATTGCTGCAAAGAAAACACTACTAAAGGACACCAATAAGAAGAAGAGACTTGCTTGATCCAAGAAATACGAGCAATGGACGTTAGACCGGTGGAAATCTGTCCTTTGTCCAAATTTGAGATTTTGGGTTCCAACCGCCGTGTCTTTGTGAGAAGCAGATTAGGTGAACGGATGATCTCTGCATGTGTGGTTCCAGTGAAGCATGGAGAAGGAGGTGTGATGGTGCGTTGCTGGTGACACTATCTGTGATTTTTCAAGGCACACTTCACCAGCATGGCTCCCACAACATTCTGCAGCGATATGCCATCCCATCTGGTTTGCGCTTCGAGGGACTATCATTTGCTTTACAACAGTACAATGACCCAACACACCTCCAGGCTATGTAAGGGCTATTTGACTAAGAAGGAGAGTGATGGAGTGCTGCATCAGATGACCTGGCCTCCACAATCACCCGACCTCAACCCAATTGAGATGGTTTGAGATGAGTTGGACCAGAGTGAAGGAAAAGAAGCCAACAAGTGCTCAACATATGTGGGATCTCCTTCAAGACCGTTAGAAAAGCATTCCAGGTGAAGCTGGTTGAGAGAATGCCAAGAGAGTGCAAAGCTGTCATCAAGGCAAAGAGTGGCTACTTTGAAGAATCTCAAATATGAAATATATTTTGATTTGTTTAACACTTTTTTGGTTACTACATGATTCCATATGTGTTATTTCATTTATTTAACAGTGTAGAAAATAATAAAAATAAAGTAAACCCCTTGGATGAGTAGGTGTCCAACTTCTGACTGGTAATGTATATATACAGTGTATATATCGGGTTCTTGGTCACCTCTCTGACCACGGCCCTTCTCCCCTGATTGCTCAGTTTGGCCGGATGGCAAGCTCTAGGAAGTGTCTTGGTGGTTCCAAACTTCTTCCATTTAAGAATGATGGAGGCCACTGTGTTCTTGGAGACCTTCAATGCAGCAGGCATTTTTTGGTACGCTTCCCCAGATCTGTGCCTCGACACAATCCTGTCTATATAATGTATGTATGTATGTATGTATGTATGTATGTATGTATGTATGTATGTATGTATGTATGTATGTATGTATGTATGTATGTATGTATGTATGTATGTATGTATGTATGTATGTATGTACAGTGGGGAGAACAAGTATTTGATACACTGCCGATTTTGCAGGTTTTCCTACTTACAAAGCATGTAGAGGTCTGTAATTTTTATCATAGGTACACTTCAACTGTGAGAGACGGAATCTAAAAATCCAGAAAATCACATTGTATGATTTTTAAATAATTAATTTGCATTTTATTGAATGACATAAGTATTTGATCACCTACCAACAGTAAGAATTCCGGCTCTGACAGACCTGTTAGTTTTTCTTTAAGAAGCCCTCCTGTTCTCCAATCATTACCTGTATTAACTGCACCTGTTTGAACGCGTTACCTGTATAAAAGACACCTGTCCACACACTCAAACAGACTCCAACCTCTCCACAATGGCCAAGACCAGAGAGCTGTGTAAGGACATCAGGGATAAAATTGTAGACCTGCACAAGACTGGGATGGGCTACAGGACAATAAGCAAGCAGCTTGGTGAGAAGGCAACAACTGTTGGCGCAATTATTCGAAAATGGAAGAAGTTCAAGATGACGGTCAATCTCCCTCGGTCTGGGGCACCATGCAAGATCTCACCTCGTGGGGCATCAATGATCATGAGGAAGGTGAGGGATCAGCCCAGAACTACACGGCAGGACCTGGTCAATGACCTGAAGAGAGCTGGGACCAGAGTCTCAAAGAAAACCATTAGTAACACACTACGCCGTCATGGATTAAAATCCTGCAGCGCACGCAAGGTCCCCCTGCTCAAGCCAGCGCATATCCAGGCCCGTCTGAAGTTTGTCAATGACCATCTGGATGATCCAGAGGAGGAATGGGAGAAGGTCATGTGGTCTGATGAGACAAAAATAGAGCTTTTTGGTCTAAACTCCACTCGCCGTGTTTGGAGGAAGAAGGATGAGTACAACCCCAAGAACACCATCCCAACCGTGAAGCATGGAGGTGGAAACATCATTCTTTGGGGATGCTTTTCTGCAAAGGGGACAGGACGACTGCACCGTATTGAGGGGAGGATGGATGGGGCCATGTATCGCGAGATCTTGGCCAACAACCTCTTTCCCTCAGTAAGAGCATTGAAGATGGGTCGTGGCTGGGTCTTCCAGCATGACAACGACCCGAAACACAGCCAGGGCAACTAAGGAGTGGCTCCTTAAGAAGCATCTCAAGGTCCTGGAGTGGCCTAGCCAGTCTCCAGACCTGAACCAAATAGAAAATCTTTGGAGGGAGCTGAAAGTCCGTATTGCCCAGCGACAGCCCAGAAACCTGAAGGATCTGGAGAAGGTCTGTATGGAGGAGTGGGCCAACATCTCTGCTGCAGTGTGTGCAAACCTGGTCAAGAACTACAGGAAACGTATGATCTCTGTAACTGCAAACAAAGGTTTCTGTACCAAATATTAAGTTCTGCTTTTCTGATGTATCAAATACTTATGTCATGCAATAAAATGCTAATTAATTACTTAAAAATCATACAATGTGATTTTCTGGATTTTTGTTTTAGATTCCGTCACTCACAGTTGAAGAGTACCTATGATAAAAATTACTGACTTCTACATGCTTTGTAAGTGGGAAAACCTGCAAAATCGGCAGTGCATCAAATACTTGTTCTCCCCACTGTATGTATATAAAGAAGTAAAAGCTTAGACCTAGCCCCAGAGAGACAGAGATATGCCAGGGGCATGCTACGACACCGACATGCATTTCTTTATGCCAGATGGCTACTGGGTCTGCTATACAGATATAGACATACAGAAGGAGGGTAATTTGTTAATCTTCAATCAGAATATTTTGTATAAAGATAAGCATTATATTGTTAGATTATAGGAGTAACTCTGGTAAGCCTGAAATCAGTCATCCTCACCTCAAGTTCAACTGTCGGAGTCAGTTGGAGCACCGGGGCGCACTGCCTTCATGTCATAGGCCTGCAGTAGCTAAAGCTTAATAATAGCCACACCATACCAAACCTTCACAAACGTTTCTAATCTTTATTAAACTCCCCTATTTTGGACCACACCTACCCCAGTAAGTTTTGATCTGTCCCTAAAAATACATGTTTGCCATACCTGTGGCATACGGTCTGATATACCACGGCTGTCATCCAATCAGCATTCAGGGCTTGAACCACCCAGTTTATAATTCTAAATGTAATTTCACCACCCAGCTGTTGGTGGCGGTAATGCACCATCCTCTCTTGCACCATTCAACATCCTGTCTCATCTCGTGTCTCAGAGTCTGTGGTGTGAGAAGGTACAGTGCATTCGGAAAGTATTCAGATCCCTTCCACATTTTGTTAAGTTACAGCCTTATTTTCATCGATCTACACACAATAGCCCATAATGACAAAGCGAAAACAGGTTTTCAGAAATATTTGCAAATGTATTAAAAATGAACAGAAATACCTTATTTAAATAAGTATTCAGACCCTTTGCTATGAGACACAAATTGAGCTCAGGTGCATCTTGTTTCCATTTAAGATATGAGATATTTCTACACCTTGATTGGAGTCCACCTGTGATACATTAAATTAATTGTACATGATTTGGAAAAGCACACACCTGTCTATATTAGGTCCCACAGTGGACAGTGCATGTCAGAGCAAAAACCAAGCCATGAGGTTGAAGGGATTGTCCATAGAGCTCTGAGACAGGATTGTGTTGAGGCAATGTCTGCCGCATTGAAGGTCTCCAAGGACACAGTGGACAACCATCTCTGCAGCACTCCACCAATCAGGCCTTTATGGTAGTGTCCATATTTTAGAATAAGGCTGTAATGTAACAACAAAAGTCAATGGGTCTAAATACTTTCCGAATGCACTATATATGCTGGAGTTGGACACTACATTTGTATGCGTTTGAGCACCAGAGGTAGCAAGTGGCTGTGTGTGTGTGTGTGTGTTTGTGACTGCGTGCAAGTGTGAGGGGTCGCATTTGCTCACTGCAGCATACCCACATCCATACACTCCCTAACATTGGGCGCAATGAGAGAAATCTTTGGAAGTTCATTTTTGCAATTTAACACATTTTGCCATGGGGCGTAGAGAAAATGTTGAAGTTTTAAAGCAGGTTTGCTGCAATTCTATATTTTGCCATTCCAATTCATCTTGAGGTCAGGGCTCAGGGCAAGCCATTGAAGTTCTTCCACACCGATCTTGACAAACCATTTCTGTATGGACCTTATTTTGTGTACAGGGGCATTGTCGTGCTGAAACAGGAAAGGGCCTTCCCCAAACTGTTGCCACAAAGTTGGAAGCACAGAATCATCTAGAATGTAATTGTATGCTGTAGCATTAAGTAAGGGGCCTAGACCTCCACCAAACTTTACAGTTGGCTCTATACATAGGGGCAGGTAGCGTTCTCTTGGCATCCGTCAAACACAGATTCCTCCGTAGGACTGCCAGATGGTGAAGTGTGATTTGTCACTCCAGGGAATACATTTCCTCTGCTCCAGCCGACACTTGGCATTGCGCATGGTGATCTTAGGCTTGTGTGCAGCTGCTTGGCCATGGAAACCCATTTCATGAAGCTCCCGATGAACAGTTCTTGTGCTGACGTTGTTTCCAGAGGCAGTTTGGAACTCGGTAGTGAGTTTTGCAACCAAGGACAGAAGATTTCTGTGAGGTTGTGTGGCCTACCACTTTGCAGCTGAGCCATGTTGATTCTAGATGTTCCCACTTCACAATAACAGCACTTAGTTGACCAGGGCAGCTCTAGCAGGGTAGAAATTTGACGAACTGACTTGTTGGAAAGGTGGCATCCTATGACGGTCCCACATTGAACGTCAGTGCGCTTTTTAGTAAGGCCATTTTACTGCCAATGTTTGTCTGAGATTGCATGGCTGTGTGCTCTATTTTATACACCTGTCAGCAACGGCTGTGGCTGAAATAGACAAATCCACTCATTTGAAGGGATAGCCACATACTTTTGTATATACAGTTGAAGTCGGAAGTTTACATATAGTGTACCAATATAAACAATTAATTGCTGACATGGGCTAATTGAGTGACTGACATGAGAGAAAAACTGTTGATGCACAACAAAATGTGTAAACTCACAACGTATTCACCCTAGGGCCAGTTGCCCATCCCCAACATAGAATATGTTTTTCAACTTGAACCACAACATTAATGTAGTTCTAACAAGAGTCTGGTTCACACACCCTGACAATGTCTCCGTTTCCACTCTCAAGGCATTGACCCACAAAGATATGTTCTGTAGTTATGAGCTATTCATGCAATCTGTGAGTTGCACAAAAATGTCAGCACAAATTCTTTGAAATCACATGGTTTGTAGTGTAACACAGAAGCCTACTGAGGGGGTGGAGATAAAGGGTAGATTTGCACTTGAAGCATCTCAGTTTTCAGATATTATATGGAAATGAGTTAACTTGTGTGGGTGTCTTACTCACCCCTGCCTACTTCTCAGACATGGGTTAAGTCATTTTGATACTGAGAGGTCTAACCAATCCATGGTCTTGCACAATCATGTGTCATTTAGAAACATGATTGATGGAGACCCCTGCTAGACTACTATAAATATCAGTGGCCCATTCAATGGAGTGAAACAATCAGAATACAGTAGTCATTTTTTAATGGACAGTACACGCTGATGGGAATACATTTTTAGACTGGACTTGAATTTCATTAATTGAATTTCCCTTAACAATTTTGTTTTACTACTGCAACTAGAGGTTTCACATGTAGTAAAGATTTTACTTGTGACTTCAGGTTCAACAAATGACTTCCTGTGGAACACTTAAAAAAGTTTTTATCTGTGGTTGTCGTCTTCATTCTTGACACCCACAGTGGTGACAAAATAAATTGTAGTAGTGTTGAGTAAATTAGGAAACCCTCACCGCAAGTAGGAGGTGATGTGTTCATTCTTTAACACTGTACCACCTCTTTCCAAAAATTATAGAAATTATAAATAATCAAAATCCGATTATAAAAATGTTATCATGGGGGTGACCAATGTCAGTTGTTGTTGGGAAATTAATGGGTTTACTGTGGTTGATTCTGAATGGTGTGATTTATACAAACATTTATATTTGACAAAGTCACAAGGCTTTGCTTTACGGTAAATTGAAGCCACAAGATACAGTTAGACAAGATAGACAAATATGGACGAGCACAGCTTGCACTCCACAAAATTACAATGTGTTTTATGTCAATTGTACACTGAATTTGTCACTGTATCTTTCTATTGTGGTCTCTTGCACAATACTAGTGTTGTATTTTGTTTCCCCATTACGTTTAAGGCCTGAGAATGACAGCAGGGTGACAGAGAATCAGAATAGTAATCTGTGATATGTAATAAATCATTAAGACACTATATCTTCAATATCTGAAATTAACAATATGTTTTTAGTTTACACATGCTGATAAGTTATCTAAACATGACAGACAGGAAATCCATCAACCCTAAAGAAGAGGGAGAAATTCAGATGTTAAGAACCTGAGAAGTGACCTAAGATAAAAGGACAAAATAACTCGACCCACCAACTGATAACCTTTAGGATTGGATCGAGTGGGATGTAACATCACACATCACATTAATATATGTCTGTTCTGTTCCACTACTACAGTAAGCTGTATCATCAGTTAACCCTTTCCTGCCATTCACAATGAAAGCCTGTAGTGACTGGTTAGTTTCCCCAGCAGTGGGAAGGTTGACTGAGGGTTGCGTATGTAGCCTGCTGCTCCTTTTTCTCTGCTCAGTTACATTACTGAAAAGAGGCACGGAGACGCCCACGTCATCACACGCAAACACTGATCTGGACGGCTTGGGAGTAGGAAGTGTTGTAATGAGAGCTCAGGGGGGAGTTCCCCCACGTGGCTGTGTGTGTTTCACACGGGAATTAAAATATATCACATCACACATGACCATACTAGCTTCAATTGAACAACATAGGCTAACAGACAACTTATGGAGAAGATAAAACATTTTGTTCTCTTGGAATCTACAGAGTTTTAACACATTTACTGTAACATAGATCTCACCTCTTACTGACTCCTTGAGGTAAACAAATACTTCCTACTGGATTAAGATAACACCATCTTTTCCTCAGGTTACAATACCAAGAGGTCATACGCTTTTAAGGTAAATCTTCAAAAGGTCAATCATCATTAATCACTTGTTTAGAGTAACCCCCCCCCCAGGTCACATCTACGTTTCATAGCACCCTGACCTTTTCAACAAACAAAACCAACAACACTTAAGATGGAAATCACACATTCCAAGTCTTTAAAAGTTAATGTATTTAAATTATTTAATGTTGTTTTTATAACCAATCTAGCCTACTAGTTGAAATACTACAATGATAAAAAGAAAAGAAAAAAAGTACCGGTTATATTGCATTTCCCTTGTATGCATTCAGGGGTCCTCATCCATGCCAAACCCCAAGCCTGTCCAATCGATCCTTCACATTCTTGAGAGAGCGTCAACTATCACCATCCATTCAGGCCACATTAAAACATTCGCACATGACAGAGCAGACAACAGTGCAGCTCTCCTCAAAATAAGCATGTCATTATGGACAGATAACATATGCTATGACTCCATCATATGGAACATGTACTGTATGTGACTATGCTCCATGTGTCCAAAAAGTTTACAGTTTCAACTGAAGCAAAAGATCCCAAGACAATGTTTACAAAGGTTTGCATTGCTTTCTTACCCAGGCTATTCCCCCAGGCAATGTTAAAGGCTATGTGAAAACCATTGACCTATCGTGAATATGCCACGTCCCATGAACCATGCTATGACATTGGCTTTGCCAGTAGTACAGTACAGTTGTTTAACTGTAGTCTTTATCTAGGGCTGATAGAGATTGGGCCAAACATCCATTCAAACATCACCACCCTCAACCCTGTTGTCAGAAACCGGAAGCATCCTGTTTTCAGGGGAAAGCAGAGGAGCCGAAGCATGCAAACCAAATAGCTACGTTAGGTTAAAACACCAACTGACATTGACAAAAAAGAGTCAAGCTAATGTAAACAGAACATACAAATAATGTACAGTGCCTTCCAAAAGTATTCAGACCCCTTGGATTTCTTCAAATTCGATCGGAGGACCTGAGCCCTAGGACCATGCTTCAGGACTACCTGAACTGATGACTGCTTGTTGTCCCCACTCCACCCGGTCATGCTGCTGCACCAGTTTCAACTCTCTGCCTGTGGCTATGGAACCCTGACCTGTTCACCAGACGTTCTACCCTGTCCCAGACCTGCTGTTTTCAATTCTCTCTACTGCACCTGCTATTTCAACATCTAAATGCCCGGCTATGAAAAGCCAAGTGACATTTACTCCTAATGTACTTACCTACAATCACTGTGATTTTTATTTGACCCTATTGGTCATCTATGAACATCTTGGAGAGAGATCTGGCCTTAACTTTCTAGCACATTCCCTAATTTGTTTGTAAACAATTAGCAAGCTAGTTAGCTACCACATGTTCTTGTCAAACAGTCAACAGAGTAGCTAGCAGGCAACAAGATATGCAGAATAACAGTCTAAAATTCACTTGTACACATGGACAGGAATCAGATTCGTACCTACGAAGGTGGTTTGAAATGTGGCTTGAAAGAGACGATTCAAGGTGCTTTTTGGCTGTTCAGACTGCAGGAAAATGAACAGATTCAAATCGGATATGCAAATAAATACAAATTGAGTCACTTCAAACTGCCAATATGAACACGGCTTAAGAGCTTTGCACACATTGATTGTGCAATATTTGCCTATTATTCTAACTTTAGGCTCTGTCAAGATGTTGGGGATCATGGCTAGACAGCAATTTAAGTCTTGCCATAGTATTCCCACCATGCTTGAAAATAAGGAGGCAGTTACTCAGTGATGTGTTGGATTTGCCCCAAAAATAGGTCTTTGCAGTATTACTTTAGTGTCTTGTTGCATACAAGATGCATGTTTTGGAATAGTATTATTTGTGTTTGTCTCATTGTCATTTAGGTCATTATTGTGGACAATGTTGTTGATCCATCCTCAGTTCTCTCCCATCACAGCCATTGTACTTTTAAAATCACCAATGGCCTCATGGTAACACGTGAGGTGGCCCAATGGCCTCATGAGGTGTCTGGGTGGTTTAATACACAATGCACTGCAGAATTATTAACTAGACCATGCTTAAAGATATTCAATGTCTGACTTGTTGATACCAATCACTGGCCTTTTTAAGAGGCTTTCAAAAAGTTCCCTGGTCTTTGATCTGTGATTTAAATACTTGATTGAGGGACCTCACAGATGTACAGTGCATTCGGAAAGTATATGACCCCTTCCCTTTTTCCACATTTTGTTACGTTACTGCCTTATTTTTTTCTCCTAATCAATCTACACACAATACCCCATAATGACAAACTGAAAACAGGTTTTTAGGAATGTTAGCAAATTCAAAGAAACTACAAAACAGAAATACCTTACTTAGATATGTATTCAGACCCTTTGCTATGAGATTCGAAATTGAGGCCAGGTGCATCCTGTTTCCATTGATCGTCCTTGAGATGTTTCTACAACTTGATTGAGTCCACCTGTGGTAAATTGAATTGACATGATTTGGAAAGGCACACACCTGTCTATATAAGGTCCCACAGTTGACAATGCATGTCAGATCAAAAACCAAGCCATAAGGTCAAAGGAATTGTCCGTAGAGCTCCGAGACAGGATTGTGTCAAGGCATAGATCTGGGGAAGGGTACAAAAAACATTTCTGCAGCATTGAAGATCCCCAAGAACACGGTGGCCTCCATTATTCTTAAATGGAAGAAGTTTGGAACCACCAAGACACCTCCTAGAGCTGGCCGCCCGGCAAACTAAGCAATCGGGGGAGAAAGGCCGTTGTCAAGAAGGTGGCCAAGAAGCCGATGGTCACTCTGACGGATCTATATAGTTCCTCTGTGGAGATGGGAGAACCTTCCAGAAGGCCATCTCGGCAGCACTCCATCAATCACCCCTTTATGGTAGAGTGGCCAGACGGAAGCCACTCCTCAGTAAAAGGCACATGGACAGCCCGCTTGGAGTTTGCCAAAAGGCACCCAAAGGACTCTCAGACCATGAGAAACAAGACTCTCTGGTCTGATGAAACCAAGATTGAACTCTTTGGCCTGAACGAAAAGCATTACGTCTGGAGGAAACCTGGCACCATCCCTACAGTGAAGCCTGGTGGTGGCAGCATCATGCTGTGGGGATGTTTTTCAGCGGCAGGGACTGGGAGACTAGGGGAAAGATCAATGGATCAAAGGACAGAAAGATCCTTGATGAAAACCTACTCCAGAGCACTCAGGATCTCAGACTGGGGCGAAGATTCACCTTCCAACAGGACAACGACCCTAAGCACACAGCCAAGACAACGCAGGAGTGGCTTTGGGACAAGTCTCTGAATGTCCTTGAGTGGCCCAGCCAGAACCTGGACTTTAACCCGATCGAAACATCTCTGTTTTTGCTTTTCCATTATGGGGTAATGTGTGTAGATTGATGAGGGAAAACAATTTAATCCATTTTAGAATAAGGCTGTAACGTAGCAACATTTTTTTTAAGTTAATGGGTCTGAATACTTAAAAAATGCACTGTATGTATGGGGGACAGAGAAAGGTTAGTCATTTAAAAAAAGAATGTCAACCCATATTATCACACAGTAAGTCCATGTAAATTTTGATGTGATTTGTTAAGCCAAATTGTACTCCTGAACTAGTTTAGGGGCAAATACTTAAATAATATGGTTTGCTTAGTTGAATCCTACACTAACAAAACAGCGAGCAAATAATGGTGCAGGCTGTTTGTTCCAAGAGACGTTCGAGTCATTCTGTCTGGCTGCAACAGTTATTTGACTTTTACATGACCTAAGGTGCGTCCTATTCAAAAATCAGATGGGTATTTTGAATGCTGCTTGAAATCTCTCTCTCTCGCTCTCCCTCCCTCCATATAAAATAGAACATAGTAACTGCTGCAAAGTTATTTTTGATGGTCTGCTTGTAAGCTGTGCATTTATTCTTGTGATCTTAGGAAAATAGTAAAACATTTTCTGTGGGGTCACTCAGTAACTTTCCTCATCAATCATCAAATACACTATGGTAAGCCATGAGGGAACATAAAGATGTATGAACTATGCTTTTTCTATGATCTGAAAGGGCGGTATTTTGACTTGAGATCTGTGTGCGAGCAACCTGGACGTCAGTGTAAATCCTTCCTTGATGTCAATGGTAGATTTCTTCAACAACAAAAAAATGTTAAGCACGTAGATCTCAAGTCAGAATATTGCCCAAAGTGAGACCTCAACCATACCTGCTTCTTTATATGAAAAAAATTAAATATTCTCAAGCAGCATTACCTGATCATGAACTGGTAATGATCACAAACCATTTCTCTCATGCCATGTCCAAAATGTACAACAATGCAATTATTCGTTTTAAACAAAATTGATACAGGATCTACACAGATTATCCAAAATGGGACCTTACTTGGGGTCTGCTCACCATAGTATCTCATGTCCTCTCACTGTCAAAGTAACTTTTCACAGAGGCATTATAAGCCACTTAATATGGTGCCATTCCCAATATTACATTACCCATAGCTGGAGGCTTGCAGTATAGAGCTCATGTACTAGTGATTACCCCAAAACTACACTGCAAACATCAGATTTTTTTTTCTGACTGCAGCTCCAGAAGCATATCATAAAAGGCAGAAATCAATGGCTATTATATTAGTTGTTTACATTTCACATGCCAATGTTGCATGCGTTTGAGCTGGGTTTGACAGACAAGTGATGATTGCTGTGTAATTTTGGGGTCATAAACACTTAAATGGCCGTGACTGCTGATTGGTCCAGCCGAATCACTTCCGTTGACCTGTAGTCTTGAAACCTGACTCTAGGCAACACAGTGACTAACTCTTCTGGCATAGAGAAACTACATCACTGCCTACGTCGATAAAGTAAAAATATACATTCCAGGGACTCTCCCAACAAATCAAGAGGCAGACATGCCAGAACATCGCAATTTTGCAGGCAATACGTTTGCAGTGGTTTTAGTTAAGGTAGTTGATGCAAACTATACACTTGCAAAATTCACTCCTTAACAATAACCTCAGTGATCATTTTGCTAGCTACTATTTTGTATTTTATTCAAGCGGATAAAGTAGTGACTTAGGCAGTGGCGCATTTTCTCTAAGACAAAATAGTCCATAATTGAAACCAGACCCTAATCACTGTGTTGCCTAGGGTTGGGTTTTCAAGAATAATTGACCTGTGAGACAACAGCTCGGTGCATGTCAAGTCAAACACCTTTAAAAAGGCATTAGAATCCCTTTCTGTACCTTTCCTATACAAAGTAGAAACCCATTAAATGAACACAAAAAGTCAAACGGGACACACAAAGACAGGAAAAAGCCCCACCGAAAACGTGGCTTAAGTTTGTTTTTTCCAGTTCCTTCCTCAAACTCCTCCTCCTAGACCTTCTGCACCTGTGGCGCCCTGTATCCCGCCTTCACGCGGATGCGGGCGTAGACGCGCAGGAATAGGGCAAGGAAGACCACGGCCATACCGAAGCCCCCCACCATTGTGACGGCGTGGCTGTACAGGAAACAGGAGAGCAGTATGGCGATGGCTTGCCGGAGGGTCATGATGATGGTGAAGACGGCGGCACCGAACTGCGCGATGGTGTAGAAGATGAAGAGCTGGCCACATGCTGAGCACACCGACAGCAGCACGGCGTGGAAGGCGAATTCCGAATGGCGTGTCATGAAGGCCAGCGAGTCGAAGAAGGCGCCCTGCTCCAGCAGCGAGCCCACGGTGAAGAGGCAGGAGAAGAGGTTGACGCCGAACATCATCTGTACTGATGACATCTTGTACTTGAACAGGTTGTCCTGCCAGTTGGACGTGAAGCTGTCGAAGACGATGTAGCCGCCCAAGATGACCACGCCGCTGAACGTCGTGACCGTAGACGGGTGCTTACCGGTCGTGCTCGTCAACAAGAACATGCTGACGCCCAGCGAGATGAGTGCCGCCGTCAGGTACTCCCAGTACTCATAGCTCTTGTGCGACACAAGCTTGCCCATTAGCATGACGGGGATCACTTTAGAGGCTTTGGCCAGAACCTGGGTGGGGAAGCTGATGTACTTGAGGGCCTCGTACTGGCACCAGCTGCTGAGAACGTTGGACAGCGAGGCGAATGAGTACTTGTACATGGGCGCACCGTGGCGAGGCTGCTTGAACAGGAGACACCACAAGCCGGACACGGTCAGGGCCAGGATGCGGTTCATGAACACCAGGAACTGGGAGTCCTTGAAGCGCTCACCCTCCTCCTCGGGGGTGGAGGCCCCATACGAGCGCGTCATCACCCTCTCCTGTAGGACACCCCATGTCAGGTAGGATGCCTGGAGAGACAACAAGTTAACATAGATGATGTACATGATATAATATATATATAATATTCTTGTATCGCAGTTTAGCTCTTTACACTTATAGGAATTGGCCTATATGGACAGTAGTGTTGCACGGTATACCGGTACCACGGTAATATCAGGGTACCAAAACATCATAATACCAATATTTTAGAATACCGTAGTACCGTTTAATATGATACTACCACATTTTTCAGCCCTACCAATCTAAAGAACCTGCTGGCGCCTGTAAAAAAATGTTTATAAAGTCAGTTGAATTTAAGCAACAGCCACTAGTCTCTTGTATGCGAAGGTCCAATAATATCCACTTCACTTTCATGTGCATATTACGTGTGGCAACTGTAATCAGCCAGCCACATCCCCTACCAGTACTCACTCACCTGCTTCTCGCTAATTATTGGTTTGATAAACAACGTTGTTCAGTCATGTTACCTAGCTAGCAAACAACCTGGTAACTTGACAGTAGGTCTAGGCAAATTTGATTGGCACAGGAAGAAAGGAGAAGGGTCTGCTACTCATGAGATCTGCTTCAAAAAGGTAGGATTCATATAGACCTAATGCAAGCCTAAACTACATAAATACATCTCTCTTTCTGGTGATCCTTAAATGCAGTTAGGTGCCTAATCAAATCAAATCAAGCTGTATCTATATAGGACATTTCAGACATGAATGCAACACAATGCGCTTCACAGGAAAAAATAATAATAAACAATGAAAATAAAAACAAAATATTTACTACACAAGAAACATAAGAGGATGAAAAACAAAAAAATCAATTTTAAACTGAAAGACTAACATTTTAAAAGTTGCGAGCAGTGTGTGTGTGTGTGTTTGTGGGATAGAGGGAGACAGGGAGATTATGTGTGTCAGTGTTAACTGAAGAGTAAAGACGGTTTCATGCAGTGTTTTACCCTTACTACCACAATGACATGGAGATCATTATGCAGTGTTTTACCCTTACTACCACAATGACATGGAGATCATTATGCAGTGTTTTTACCCTTACTACCACAATGGCATGGAGATCATTATGCAGTGTTTTACCCTTACTACCACAATGACATGGAGATCATTATGCAGTGTTTTTACCCTTACTACCACAATGGCATGGAGATCATTATGCAGTGTTTTACCCTTACTGCCACAATGACATGGAGATCATTATGCAGTGTTTTACCCTTACTGTAGCCCATCCCAGCCTTGTGCAGGTCTACAATTTTATCCCTGATGTCCTTACACAGCTCTCTGGTCTTGGCCATTGTGGAGAGGTTGGAGTCTGTTTGATTGAGTGTGTGGATAGGTGTCTTTTATACAGGTAACGAGTTCAAACAGGTGAAGTTAATACAGGTAATGAGTGGAGAACAGGAGGGCTTCTTAAAGAAAAACTAACAGGTCTGTGAGAGCCGGAATTTTTACTGGTTGGTAGGTGATCAAATACTTATGTCATGCAATAAAATGCAAATTAATTATTTAAAAATCATACAATGTGATTTTCTGGATTTTTGTTTTAGATTCCGTCTCTCACAGTTGAAGTGTACCTTTGATAAAAAATTACAGACCTCTACATGCTTTGTAAGTAGGAAAACCTGCAAAATCGGCAGTGTATCAAATACTTGTTCTCCCCACTGTATATATAATATAGAATTCAAGTGATAGGCTAATATTGTCACCCATCAGACTATTCTTGATTTAATCTGGTCTTTACATATACAACTATTATATGTTTGAACTTAAATAGCGAATGGAGGACCCTTTTCCAGTGGTTCATTTTCATGCCAGCCTTGTAGGCTATACTCCTGTTGTAAAGAGAAGCAATGTGCTTAATATTAGGAAAGTTGAGAAATAAATATAGTAGGCCTAGCCTATAGAAAGCTGATGGGATCCACCTCTTTTTGATAGAAGCCATCACTCTTGTTTTCTCACACAATTGCATAGCTTATAGGAATGTTGCGCAACATGAGCTCATGGGCTCTCATGAAGTGTTTGATTAGATTTTCGATTACATTTGCATTGATGTTAGAGTGATTAGAGGAACAATAGAGTGCCGAGTACAAGGCAGTTAGCAAGTTTGGTAGGCTACTAATGACCATCAGCAGCATCAGTGCTTGGAGAAGACTAATTAGCGTGACAAAACGGTTACATGGAATTTGACTGCCTTCATGCCCTGTGGCCGGCGGTAATACGGTCATCGTAACAGCCCTAGTCATGCATGCATTCAGGTGCGTGTTCCGCTGTGAATTTTCATCATTATATACAAATATAGGCTCATTCGGTTCAGAACAACCCAGGGTATGCTGCCATGTCATCTTGCAACTGTACATCAAACAGTGACCATAAACGTTCACAGTATATGACATGAGTTTTATATGGAAATGTGAAGTGCTTGTTGTATGAGATCAAAGCAGTATTTATTATACTCCTCAGCTTGCAAAATACATTCAGTTCTCTTACTTTACAGCCTTTCCCCCACTCAGACAACAAAATAAATTGCAGAAGTTGCCCAATTAGCGGGAGGGAAGGGGGCAACTTATTGTTGCGTGCCATGCTTAAGATTAGAAAGGCTATCAGTCAAAACCCATACAGCGCTGTGAAGCCTGAGCTCTGACCATTTATAGCACGTTACTGTACAGCCATTGCGTTCCAATTTATGTGCTTATCAGTGCCCAAATCTGCAATTTTCAACCCATATACAGGTATGAGTGTAAAGGGCTACAACTATAAAATCTATCCAATCAAAATTCAATAAATTTTATTTATATAGTCCTTTTAACTACATGTCACAAAGTGTTTTACCTGAAGTCCCGCAGCGCAGAAGACTAACTTGAAGGCTTGTCTGGCCGACCAGCCAGAGTCAGCGTCATTTCTCTGAGCTATGGAAACGTCGTCCAGCAGACCCGTCTTCGATTCACTCCCAAACACACAGGTCTTTATGACAGGATAGCAAAAGCCACGACCTGGGAGGAGAAGAAAACACCAGTCAGGAAGATATTTTAAGGTCCAGAACACATCAACCATTCACTGATTTATCAAAACCATTACAATGATCATGTTAACATAGAGAAACTCTGAATTGCAACTTGAAGGACACACTGAGTTATAACAGATAAAATTCAGAATTCATGTGTAGCAAAATTGTAGGCCTATTTGTGTGCGTGCCAGCGCATATGTGTACAGCGTGTGTATTATCACCAGTCTGTAGATCAGCCACACCTGTTTCGAGGTAGTTGATCCTCTTGAAGTAGCCGATGAGAAAGTAGCCAGGTATGATGATGGTGGCGTAGCCCAGCACGTTGAGGAAGAAGCGGAACAGCCACACGTCGTGCCAGTCCTGTAGCAGCGAAGACTCTTTGTCAGCCGCCAGCGTAGATGGGAGGAGGATCAGCACCAGGCAAGGCCAAAGCCTTCAGCACACACAGGATAAAAGTACTAGCATCGGAGGCATGGCAGGTAAGTTATGTAATAGACTGGTTAACTATAATAATCTCTCAGCAGCATGTTTTTCCCCACGTGGTTTTAGAGTGATGGATTGAAATACTGCAGATGCTTCTCTGGTAAGATACTAAAACTTTGATTATAGTATTCATTTACAGCTTTAGCCTTTAGTAGGTTATGCAACTTGGGTGGGTCATATTGGAAAGTGGGACACACAGTGTAATTTAAAGCATAATAAACACATAATACCCATTGGCCTGACAGCAGAGTAAAGAGGAGAGACCATCCCTTTCTATAAAACAGCCCCCTATTAGTCCAGGTAACACAACCCATTTCCACCTGTCATGTTTACACTGATCCTTTACACTAGCATCCTTTTACACAGATACCACAAATGTATCTGCACCCATCCAATAGCGCTCCTCTCCATTACCCATCTGGGGAGGATGACCTAATCAGGCCATGTGAAAGGTGTGCTCCCTCCCTGGCTGCTGTGGCACAGTAGTGGATCACTTTCACTGGGGAGAGGGGAGGGGAGGGCCCCCCACCTCCTCCCCAGAGGCCTGCCTACCTCTCTGCCTGCATGCCTGACTGGCTCACATAAACAGAGGCTCTTTGTTTGAGCCTCTACCCCCAGCCAGGCCAGCCAGTCAGGCCACAGCAACAGGAGAAGCCCCCACTGCAGCGTCGCCTAAAGCAACCTGTGCTTTAGACAAGCAGCTCATTACATGGAGGAATGCAGTTCTCTCTGCACTGCTACCAACCAACCCACAGGCTGCAGCCAGAAAAATGGGTCTGAGACAAAAAGATGGCGGCATTTAGGCGTGCCGCAGTTGCTGGGATTCCATCTACTTATCGCAGGGTTCTTTCAAAGTTACACAATTGGAAAGAGGGCCGTGTTGCTTTTATATAGGTACACTGCAACAGTTAGCCTAGGCCTAATTGTTGGAATGGTTAGGAATGGAATGGTTGAAAAAGCCTAAGTTTAATAAAAATAAATCTAGCCATTAAAGAATGTGATTCAGGTTCGTTCCAGGATGCAGTGAGGGAATTTCTTGGAGGCATATCTTAATTCTATAAATAAAGACTTAAAGGACAAGACTGTTATCTTAAGATATCAGATGGCTTCAAGGAGGGTAGAAAAAACTAAAGCATTGTTACTAAATATACATTGCATAATTTATTCTCCTCAGAAAAATAGCTGGTTCAAGAGCTAAAATGCTGGTTTGAGGTTTTCCTTTGAAGCTTACTAGGTCTTATGCATGTTGCTATGATAAAGATGGTTTGAAAAAAGTTGCCCAGGTTGCAATGAAACCTATTGTATATGTAAAGTGTTGGTCCCATGTTTTATGACCTGAAATAAAAGATCCCAGAAATGTTCCAGACGCACAAAAAGATTCTCTCAAATTGTGCACACAAATGATAATCCATCCACCTGACAGGTGTGGTATATCAAGAAGTTGATTAAACAGCATGATCATTACACAGGTGCACCTTGTGCCAGGAACAATCATTTGCAACAATGCCACAGATGTCTCAAGTTGAGGGAGCAAGCAATTGGCATGCTGACTGCAGGAATGTCCACCAGAGCAGTTGCCAGATAATTTAATGTTAATGTCTCTACCATAAGCCACCTCCAATTTAGTTATAGAGAATTTCGCAGTATGCCCAAAAGGCCTCATACCCAGACCACGTGCAACCACGCCAGCCTCCACATCCAGCTTCTTCACCTGCAGGATAGCCTGAGACCAGCCACCCGAACAGCTGATCAAACATATGAGTATTTCTTTCTTTAATAAATGCCTTTTGTGGGGGAGAAACTTATTCTGATTGGCTGGGCCTGCCCAGTCGTGAAATACATAGATTAGGGTCTAATACATTTATTTCAAATGACTGATTTCCTTATATGAACTGTAACTCAGTAAAACCGTTACTTGTTGCGTTTATATTTTTGTTCAGTATAGTTGTAGCGGATGGCTTAGTTAGCATCGAACAGTGACATTTCCTCCTTGACACACTTGTCCGACTTGAGACTAGCATGTCGGCCTGGACCCATAAATGCCTTGAATGTTTTTTCTTCTTGTTCTTCACATACCTGACAGGGATGGTCCACATTGCACAAACTTATCTTAGAAAGTCTGAACTGTCAACAATTATCAATAGTACTACAGCATGCACTGATGGACTAAAAGCTGAAAAGATACATTTGGCAATGGCTAGGTTCTTTTTTCCTGCATTTATTCACATGGACCTATGCTAACTAACAAACCTGTTCAGTGTAACTAACGTTAGTCTATGTGACAAGAAAATCAGGCAAGGCAAACAATTCTTTACAAACACAAATACATAACTCTGATAACTAATTACTATGATTTGGGCATTTTAATCTGGGCTGTGCCAAATTTGAATACAACACATTATCTACATTTCAAGTTAACGTTAGCTAGCAAGCCAAAAACCATATCGTCGAGTGCAGTCTAACAGCTGTTTACATGTGCAGGCTCATATTGACTCGCTGTTAAATTGTTTGCTTTACTTTGGGTTTAAAGTGAATGCAATCCCAAATGAATGGTTAGAGGCGTCAGCATCAGCACAATGAGTTCCTACCTCCATAAAAAAGATGGCATTTTCCCCCCACCAACACTTATTCTGGTCTAACACCTGGCGTAGCGAACAACAATCACTTTATCGGCAATGAAGCGTTTACGCAAATCAACCAACTGATTAAATCCTTATTGTAAAAGCAAATTTCTTTCGGGCTGGTTGTTTGCTTTCCCTGTGCCTTCACAACTTATCAATTGCCTATGTGTTCACTTCAATAAAGATTCCCCTCCCCTTCAGTGGAAACCTGGAAAATGCGAAACCGGATTTCATAACATAGCTGAGGTTGTAGTCCTCTCTCGCGACATTGCCACCTGTAGGGCTGGAAGACCGTACACTATGAAGTTGGGTTAAAACGGAGTTGTAGGCGATTTCATGGCGACGTTGGCTAGCTAAACTCATGCGTAGAAACATGATTGGGTCTAACGGTTGTCTCGCGCATGTGTAAGACATCTACTCAAAGGCACTACTTCGATATAACGTTGTTTATGACGAAAATGAAAACGTGTCCGTTTATCACGTTCACGAGGGAGTAATAACATCAACGGCTCCAGACATTGGCTCGAATCTACTTTGTGCCTTTAGATCTAAGGAGTCAAGTTTCACTTCTCTCATCGACTTCACAAACCCTGGCCTGATCTGTTTCGCAAGCGTTCCCCGGAAGACTCGCGATATTGCACTTCTGGATTTTATAACTGTGACAGTAATGTATTTATAGGCTAGATTATTGGAGTCAGGTGTGTTAGCTGTGGCTGGGGCAAAACTGTGACACCAATCAGGCCCCCGAGGACTGGAGGTGCCCACCCCTGGGCTACAATATGTACTTAGTTCAAATAAAACATGAGTCAATCAAAAACAAAAGCTTAGAAGAATTAAGCCAGGAATAATCGGGTATTTTTCCAAAACATGTTGCAATTAAAGTATTGAACCATTCATAATGGGGAGTTTTAATTCATCCACACTGAAAAGCACACGTTTGGGAAGATACATGCCCCTCAAAAGAGGAAGCCAGGTCAGCCAACACACCAGCAAACACATGCAGTTATCTAACTGAGGAAAGCTAACGGAGTTGAGCGTCACCTCAGCTAGCAGTTATCTTGACAATGAATTTTTTCTGTGCAAAAGCACAGACATTCTACAAGCTACAGTGGCAAGAAAAAGTATGTGAACTTTGGAATTACCTGGATTTCTGCATAAATTGGTCATACAATTTGATCTGATCTTCATCTAAGAAACAGCAATAGACAAACACAGATTTGTATTTTTCTTGTCTGTATTGAATACATAATTTAAACATTCACAGTGTAGGTTGGAAAATGTATGTGAACCCCTAGGCTAACGATTTCTCCAAAAGCTAATAGGTGTCAGGAGTCAGCTAATCTGGAGTTGGTTAGAGCTGCCCTGCCCTATAAAAAACACTCACAAAATGTTCCTATTCACAAGAAGCATTGCCTGATGTGAACCATGCCTTGAACAAAATAGATCTCAGAAGACCTAAGATTAACAATTGCTGATTTGCATAAAGCTAGAAAGGGTTACAAAAGTATCTCTAAAAGCCTTGATGTTCATCAGTCCACGGTAAGACACATTGTCTAGAAATTGAGAAAGTTCAGCACTGTTACTACTCTCCCTAGGAGTGTCCGTCCTGCAAAGATTACTGCAAGAGCACAGCGCAGAATGCTCAATGAGGTTAAGAAGAATCAGTGTCAGCTAAAGACTTACAGAAATCTCTGGAACATGCTAACATCTCTGTTGACGAGCCTACGATACGTAAAACACTAAACAAGAATGGTGTTCATGGGAGGACACCACAGAAAAAGTAAAATAAACATTGCTGCACGTCTGAAGTTCGCAAAAGAGCACCTGGATGTTCCACAACGCTACTGGACAAAAATTCTGTGGACAGATGAAACTAAAGTTGAGTTGTTTGGAAGGAACACACAACACTAAGTGTGGATAAAAAGGGCACAGCACACCAACATCAAAACCTCATCCCAACTGTAAAGTATGGTGGAGAGAGCATCATGGTTTGGGGCTGCTTTGCTGCCTCAGGGCCTGGACAGCTTGCTATCATCGACGGAAAGATGAATTCACAAGTTTATCAAGACATTTTGCAGGATGTAAGGCTATCTGTCCGCCAATTGAAGCTCAACAGAAGTTGGGTGATGCAAAAGGACAATGACCCAAAACACAGAAGTAAATCAATAACAGAATGGCTTCAACAGAAGAAAATACGCCTTCTGGAGTAGCCCAGCCAGAGTCCTGATTTCAACCCGATTTGAGATGCTGTAGCATGACCTCAGAAGAGCCGTTCACACCAGATATCCCAAGAATGTTGCTGAACTGAAACAGTGTTGTAAAGAGTAATGGTCCAAAATTCCTTCTGACCGTTGTGCAGGTCTGATCTGCAACTACAGAAAACGTTTGGTTGAGGTTATTGCTGCTAAAGGAGGGTCAACCAGTTATTAAATCCAAGGGATCACACACTTTTCCCGCCCTACACGTTGTGTTCAATAAAGACATAAACGTATGATTGTTTGTGTGTTATTAGTTTAAGCAGACATTGTATTGTTGTGACTTAGATGAAGATCAGATCAAATTATGACCAATTTATGCAGAAATCCAAGTAATTCCAAAGGTTTCACATACTTTCTCTTGCCACTGTATATACACTGAGTATACAAAACATTAGGAACTTCCTAATATTGAGTTGCACCCCCTTTTGCCCTTAGAACAGCCTCAATTCGTTGGCACACACACTCTACAAGGCATCAAAAGCGTTCTACAGGGATGCTGGCCCATACTGACTCCAATGCTTCTCACAGTTGTGTCAATTTGGCTGGATGTCCTTTGGATGGTGGACCATTCTTGAAACAGACAGTAAACTGTTGAGCGTGAAAAACCCAGTAGCGCTGTAGTTCGTGACACACTCAAACCGGTGTGCCTGGCCCCTACTACCGTTCCCCATTCATAAGCACTTAAATCTTTTGTCTTGCCCATTAAAAAATCCTTCTTTAAGCTATCACCTCCCCTTCATCTACACTGAGAATTTCCACAACCCCTGCCAAAACAGTGGTTTTCTAATCATCTGGAAAAACAAACTAGCCTTGCTTATCATGCGATTTCTGTAATATTGACACGTTTTATGTCAAGTCTTGTTAATGCCCAAATAATGACTTAATTCACTCAAATGCTTGTGAAAGAAAATAGGCCAACATACAAATAGAATGTAAAACATTCCCAATAAACAAAGAAGAAATTAATCCCTCTGCTTCATTGAAAGGCTTCTTTATTCTCGGGTCCCAGCCTTGGGCCTGTGTCTGAATATTCATTATGGGCAGACAGAGTTTACAGAGAACAGACAAGTGATCTGGGTGAGTGGAATTTCCAGACTCATTGTACTAAAAAGGATTATCAGGAAGAATCAAGCAACCGGAAAATAATACATATACTTTACCAAAAGCAGCTGACAGAAAAATGAGATAAGGAGTTTTGTAGTTATCAAGCTTTGTTCTCCCAAGCCAGCATCCTACAATGTTTAGCCAGCTGGACTGTCCCTATCTACTTGGATAAAAATATGTGAATGTTTACCAACCAGATTCTTTGCTACAAAACATCTGGTCTACAGTATATAATCTACATAATTGATAAAATCCTGAATTCCAGATGCCATCCTTTTTGTATTATCCTCTTTGAGCACAGAGGGCCTGTATATGTACACCTATAAACAATTAATTACACACTTCAATTAACAAAAACTCCAAACAAAGGTTTGACAATAAAAATAAAAATAAATAAAAAGTGAAGCGATAATAATTTTACTCATTTTATTACAAAATATAAGTTTGGAAGTGTTAAGAGAAGGCAAAAAATCTAAACAAGCCAGTCTGATTCAGTACGCCATAACTAGGATCATACCTGATTTACCAGAGACGGAGGGTAACGATGGTAATATAGGGAACATTTTACTGTATGGAAAATACAGCTGTTATGATTAATGTGTCTTACCAATACAAATACTTGAAAGGCAATGCATTCAAAGCAGAAACCGAGAAATGAAATATACAATGAAAGATATTAAATTATGATAATAAAGAACTTCTCTCTATGACAACAGATTTACAGTGACTAAAGTATAATTGAAAAACATTTTCAATCTGAAAGCTGAAACAATGTTAATGTATAGCACGACAGCAATGCATTTTCTATGTGTTGAAGCTAAATGTCAGAGTAAAATCAGTTATTATACACACATGATAAGGAGGTAGATTCCCTGTGTATTTTATATCGAAATTAAATTGAATTCTATCCGCTCATATGCACACATTTGTTTTTGGTAGTAAATCAGTTACCTTGTATGAGAAAATATGTTTAATTAAGTCTCCATTACATTTTCCTGATGATATTCCTGCATTTGAAAACAGACAACCACCAAAGAATATGACACCTTTGTACCACTTTTCAATGTGAGTGTCTAAAGAGTGCACACATTCCCTAAGACAGGGAATTTGTACTAGGATTAAATGTCCAGAATTGTGAAAAACTGAGTTTAAATGTATTTGTATGTAAACTTCCGACTTCAACTGTATACACCGCACAACAACGATAACTAACCCTGCAGAGAAGAAAGCTAGTTTTCTGACGAGGCTCCATGATGATGTTGAAGAGGTCAAATGTCAGCAGTTGTAGAGTATTCAGGTTGTGAGAGAAGTGCACGGTCAGAATTGCACCCTAACCACTGACCTGCCCTGAATTTGGATGTCATCAAAAGGGAACAGAGCAAGGATCTGAAAGGAAAGCAAACGGTGGGTTACATTTCACATTATATTTTTCTACCTCTGACCAGAAAACAATCCAGTCATTCTCCTTCAGGAAATAAGTTACACTTTCCCCCAAATCATCAAATATATGTATTTCTAGAATTCTCAGTGAATATCATCAGACTTCGAGCCACACACCAAATACGTGAAACACTTCTGGTATGTGGACACCTGCTCGTCGAACATCTCATTCCTAAATCATGGCCATTACTATGGAGTTGGTCCCCTGATATAACAGCCTCCACTCTTCAGGGAAGGCTTTCCATTAGATGTTGGAATATTGCTGCGGGGACTTACTTCCAAATCAGCCACAAGAGCACTGATGTTGGGCAATTAGGCCTGGCTCGCAAACGCCTGAAGGTACCACGTTCATCTGTACAAACAATAGTACAGAAGTATAAACACCACGGGACCACGCAGCCGTCATACCGCTCAGGAAGGAGACGCTTTCTGTCTCCTAGAGATTAATGTACTTTGGTGCGAAAAGTGCAAATCAATCCTAGAAAAACAGCAAAGGACCTTGTGAAGATGCTGGAGGAAACAGGTACAAAAGTATCTATATCCACAGTAAAACGAGTCCTATATCGACATGACCTGAAAGGCCGCTCAGCAAGGAAGAAGCCACTGCTCCAAAACCGCCATAAAAAAGCCAGACTATGATTTGCAACTGCACATGGGGACAAAGATCATACTTTTTAGAGAAATGTCCTCTGGTCTGATGAAACAAAAATAGAACTGTTTGCCCATAATGACCATCATTATGTTTGGAGGAAAAAGAGGGAGACTGCAAGCCGAAGAACACCATCCCAACCGTGAAGCACGGGGGTGGCAGCATTATGTTGTGGGGGTGCTTTGCCGCATGGGGGACTGGTGCACTTCACAAAATAGATGGTATCATGAGGAAGGAAAATTATGTGGATATATTGAAGCAACATCTCACGACATCAGTCAGGAAGTTAAAGCTTGGTCGCAAATGAGTCTTCCAAATGGACAATGACCCCAAGCATACTTCCAAAGTTGTGGCAAAATGGCTTAAGGACAACAAAGTCAAGGTATTGGAGTGGCCATCACAAAGCCCTGACCTCAATCCTTTAGAACATTTGTGGGCAGAACTGAAAAAGTGTGTGTGAGCAAGGAGGCCAAGACTCTGTTAAATTAGTTCTGTGAGGAGGAATGGGCAAAAATTCATCCAACTTATTGTGGGAAACTTCTGGAAAGCTACCCGAAACGTTTGACCCAAGTTAAACAATTTAAAGGCAATGCTACCAAATGCTAATTTAGTGTAGGTAAACTTCTGACCCACTGGGAATGTGATGAAATAAATAAAAGCTGAAATAAATCATTCTCTCTATTATTCTGACATTTCACATTCTTAAAATAGTGGTGATCCTAACTGACCTAAGACAGGGAATTTTTACTAGGATTAAATGTCAGGAATTGTGAAAAATGTAGTTTAAATGTATTTGGCTAAGGTGTATATAAACTTCCAACTTCAGCTGTATATATGTACAGTATATATATATATATATATATATATATATATATATATATATATATATATATTTTTTTTTTTTTTTTTTTTTTTTTCTACTGCCAATATTTGTCTGTGGAGATTGCATGGCGGTGTGCTCGATTTTATACACCTGTCAGCAATGGGCGTTGCTGAAATAGCCGGATGCACTAATTTGAAGGGGTGTCCACATACTTTTGTACATATAGAGTAGATTAAAGGCTATAACTACAGTCCTGGACTAAAAAGCATGTTTAATGGAGGATTGTGTGTAGGACACTGGCCCTTCCTTTATATCTCACATCATCATTGCCGCCAGCTAGATCCAGTGCCGTCTCATCATCCATGTTCCTCAGCATCTTATCAGCCCCGGACTGGCAGAGCAGGTTGGCGATGGCTGCGTCCTGCCGGCCTACTGCGAGGTGAAGTGACGTGCAGCCGTTAAACATTGCCATGTCCACGTCGGCTCCCTTCTTCAGTAGCAGTGTCGTAGAGACAATGTCATGGAGCTCCACTGCCAGATGGAGAGACGTTTTACCGCTCGTACCTTCCTGGGGCAGAGAGAGAAGACAGGATGGGTTGAGGGAAAGGCTCAAAGGGAGGGAGCAAAGGGTCAACAAAAAATTCAATACAATATCTATCCATTCAAATACTAAAAATATTAAATCAGACAGCTTGATATCTACTGTATAGCAAATTTATTTCGCACAGAAATATATCTAGGGTAGGGTTAGCTCAGTCTGCTATGTTGTGTTCTATATCTATCTGTATCTGGCTCAGACTTGCTGGCCTGGGTCTCTACTATTACCTTGTCATGAATCTATCAGAACCGCTGAGCTCAGGGCCATATCACTATCAGTATCACTACACCAGTGCAGTAAAGTAGAAAGTACATAGCTTGAGGGAGACACTCTGTACTTCTAAATACTTCTACGTCAGTAATACAGGTCAAGTGAGCAAAATTGGTTGAAAGAGGTATTTTCTCATTATTTTTTCCCCAAAATCCTTTTCTCAATGTCTTTTCAGCATCTAGTGCTCATAGGGAGGTTATTGTAACTAAGTACATCCGGGGGAGTCACTGGACTAACCTGGATGTTGAGGTCTGCCCCTTTCTTCATCAGTAGCTTCATCATATGATGCTGCCTGTTCACAGTGGCTAGGTGGAGACAGGTGAGACCTGAAAAATAAGACATGTTCCTTTCAAAAACCACCTTTCTGAATGTGGGATTTGATGAACTTGAGTTAGTATAGTAACAAGAGTTGGTAAGGTCATGCCAAGTGACAGACATGCACACAACCTACATAGGCTACATATCGAACAAAATATAAAAACTTTTACAACTATAAACATGATTCACATCTGCAAAGCATACTAAACCAGGAACATCATAAACTAGCTAGACAGCAACAACGATTCATTTACACCAGGTTTGTCCGTCACAGTGCAATGTTGCAATAGAATACAACACATGAGGTGGGCACATCTTCGTATAGACGCTGACATGCTGTAGAAGCCAAAACATCAACAGGAAGGGACACTAAATAAAGAGCCATCACATCATGCTATCGTTATCACCTCGTACACAGCCTAGAAGCTGATCATCCTGGAACTTGGTCAGTAGGCAAACGTTGTGGAATGTTCAGATAGAAATACATTAAGTAGAACAATTATGCTTCCCTGACATGTAGAATCTGCAACGTTACACATTTGCCTACTTAAAGTGGCCCAGAGTTTTTTTCATTAGTGCACACCATAGCAAAACGTTTTGCAACAGACATGTCAAGGTAGTCCCTCCCTGTTTCAGTCACTTTTTTCCACTTTTGGTGCCAAATTAATATGGGCCCTGCTTTCTCACCTCTCCAGTTCTGGGACTCCAGCACAGGGGCCAGCTTGCTGGGGGAGACATCCCGGGTCATCTCGGTGGCGCACTCGGCCCGGCCCTGTTCGCAGGCCATGTGGAGCGGCGTGTTCCCCTCCTGGTCCTGCAGCTCCAGGCTGGCCCCGCTCTCCACCAGGCCCCGCACCACCGATGAAAGGCTCAGGTAGGTGGCTAGGTGTAGCGGCGTCTGGGAACATCCATAGAAAATAATAACTTCCATGGGTACACTCAATATGGCCACCAGCCCACACATCACTGAACATTGACTGGGATGGGGATCCCCTTTCTTGTAATTCTATGGGACAACGTACCAATCCGAACAAACCAACAAAGGGTTCGTATAGGAGGAGGGTGTGAAATCTCTACGACACTTATATACAGTTGAAGTCGGAAGTTTACATACACTTAGGTTGAAGTCATTAAAATTCATTTTTCAACCACTCCATAGATTTCATGTTAACAAACTATAGTTTTGGCAAGTCGGTTAGGATATCTACTTTGTGCATGACACAAGTAATTCTTCCAACAATTGTTAACAGACAGATTATTTCACTTATAATTCACTATATCTCAATTCCAGTGGGTCAGAAGTTTAAATACACTAAGTTGACTGTGCCTTTCTTGGAAAATTCCAGAAAATTATGTAATGTCTTTAGAAGTTTCTGATAGGCTAATTGCCATCATTTGAGTCAATTGGAGGTGTACCTGTGGATGTATTACAAGGCCTACCTTCAAACTCAGTGCCTCTTTGCTCGACATCATGGGAAAATAAAATAAAAATCAGCCAAGACCTCTGGGCAGTTGCAAACCATAGTCTGGCTTTTCTATGGCAATTTTGGAGCAGTGGCTTCTTCCTTGCTGAGCAGCCTTTCAGTTCATGTCGATATAGGACTCGTTTTACTGTGGATATAGATATTTTTGTACCTGTTTCCTCCAGCATCTTCACACGGTCGTTTGCTGTTGTTCTGGGATTGATTTGCACTTTTTGCACCAAAGTACATTAATCTCTAGGAGACAGAAAGTGGCTCCTTCCTGAGCGGTATGACGGCAGCGTGGTCCCATGGTGTTTATACTTGCGTATTATTGTTTGTACAGATGAACGTGGTACCTTCAGGCGTTCGGAAATTGCTCCCAAGGATGAACCAGACTTGTGGAGGTCTACAATTCTTTTTCTGAGGTCTTGGCTGATTCCTTTGGATTTTCCCATTATGTTGAGCAAAGAGGCACAGAGTTTGAAAGTAGGCCTTGAAATACATCCACAGGAACACCTCCAATTGACTCAAATTATGTCAATTAGCCTATCAGAAGCTTGACATCATTTTCTGGAATTTTCCAAGCTGTTTAAAATGGACAATCAACTTAGTGCATGTAAACTTCTGACCACTGGAATTGTGATATAGTGAATAAGTGAAATATATGTAAACAATTGTTGGAAGAATTACTTGTGTCATGCACAAAGTAGATGTCCTAACAGACTTGCCAAAACTATAGTTTGTTAACATGAAATCTGTGGAGTGGTTGAAAAATGTGTTTTAATGACTTCAACCTAAGTGTATGTAAACTTCCAACTTCAACTGTATGTGTGTGAGTATATGTGTGTGAGTCACGGTGCAAAATGCTGACTATGTCATTCCTACCCTCCTAGACATTTTCCTCTCGGACCCGTCAGGATTTCTCAAACGCCCTGTCAGCTTGGCTCACCACCCCTCATACCCCCCCTTTATGTTCACTCAAACCTCCTCTTAAATATGCATTGTCCAGTTGCACATTTCTCAAATATGGCTGTGTTTACTCAGGCAGCCCAATTCTGATATTTCTTCCAACAATTGGTCTTTTGACCAATCAGATCAACTATGAAAAATATCTGATGTGATTGGGCTGCCTGTGTAATCTCAGCCTTAGAGACAAAAATATTCCAGACAAGAATTCTTGTTTTTGAACACAGGAAAGCAGGCGAGTTTCCAATTTCCATTTAAACTCCATACGAAATAAACCTAGAACCGTTCCAGTGAGAGGATGTACTACTGGAGAAAGGGGAAGAGAATTCTCTTGAATTACATGATACAGAAATAACATTATCATCTCCGTTGTCATAAACATTGGCTGTTGCAATCGTCAAGAGGAGGTATCATGAAGTTTAAGTAGTTTCAGTACACCAGTATCAGTGTTGAGGGTGTAAAGAGAAGGAGATGTTGCTGTGTCTTCTGTACCTGGTACAAGTTGTTCTGGATGTCCAAGACATCTTTGGGGAACAGCTGTATCAATTGGTGAGCAAAGTGTTCATCTTCATGGATGATGGCTAAATGCAGGAGTCTGGAGGGGCGACAAAAACAAAAAATGTCTTATAAAATTAAAATCATAAATCTATCAAATATATTTTTCTGCAGTTGTCACAAAGTGCTTTTGCAGTAACCCAGACTAGGCCGCACAGCAAGAAAAAGCAGTTGAGTTGAGGTCACTTAAACGTTGCATTCAACTGAAAGGTGAGCAGCCTGGGGAGAGTGTAAACGTTTCTCATTACATTTCTAGTTACTTTAATTTAAACATTTACATGTGAGCAGCCACAGGATATAAGAAATGGATTTCATCATGTGATGGAAATAATTACCTGCTTGAGAATTATTAGAATGACATCTAGACCTAGACCTACCTGGAAATGTAGCATATAGCATCCCATGAATGAAAACTGCTTAGTAGGACACAGTGCTCAGTGGTTGCGAATGTTGCACAATAATGGCACTTTTATGCAAAGAATAGTCATGTCAAGAGGATGTTTGATTCCACAAAGGACTTTTCAAATATTTATCTTCTCAATTGTAATTCGTCGTAACTGAACTCAAGTTATTTGGATAATATCCTAAGATCGAACAAACTAGAAACATCAGGTTATTACAGAATGTTCAGCAAACACAAGCCTCAGGCCTATGGGCTTGAACTACTCAGTTAAAAAAGTAAATGTATTGTGTTCTTTACTGCAGCCCATATACACTGTCATGACATTTAATACATAAAGTGGAAAACGACAACAAGAAACCCTTACCCCAAAATCTAAAGGGGAAGTTCTAGCAGACAAAAGAGCCAAATTCAGGAAATGGAACAAGGCCACCGCCGTGTTTTATTTAACCTATGACAAGACTTTCCAGAACACATTGTTCACACACTACTCCCTACATAGCCCACTACTTTTGACCAGAGCTCTATTACCTATCTAGTACACTACTTTTGACAAGGGCACTATATAGGGAACTAACTGATGTGAAAGTAGTAACTTGTTTAGCCTAACCTTGTTCCAAGCTAAATGTCTTCAGGCAAATCAATTTCTGTTGACTTCATTTTGCACAAGTAGGTTACTATAGTCACAGTCACCTCTTAAGACTGGAGATTATGATCTAATAACTCCTCTTCTAACAGAGCCAGTAGCCTGGTCCCAGATCTGTTTGTGCTGTCTTGCCAACTCCTATGATCAATGTTTGGTGTGACAAACAGATCTGGGACCAGACTACAGAGCTTGCCAGCATTATTTCAACTTTGAATGGTACAAGGTCTATATTCAAATGCAAAATGAATCTCTTGGCAAGATCTTCCTCTGAAAATATACTTGTTTTTATATCAATGGGACTTGAATAACAGTTGGGTAAGATAAAACAAATTAAAAAAATCCCATGGAGGAAATTAAATGCCTGCACTGTGATACTTTCTCAAGTCAGACGATTGACGTAATGTATTGTGGGGTTCTTTCTGTTGTTAGGTAACTATAGTGCAGGTCAGAGAATGCTTCCTTGTGACATAGTCAGACAACGAGAGCAAGGATATGAAAGGAGGTCAAAGAGACAAAAAAGCTATTACTCTATCAATAGAATGGTTACACAGACTCACTACGACTTTCAACATTTGATAGCGATCAACATAATATATTTCAGAGTATACTGACTCCAAAGACAAAGCCAAGATGATAAGTGGATTGCCAAATCACATGTAGAAGGCCGATAAGGCCAAAAGTCTGCATGTCTGACTGCGTGTGTGGCAATTAAATGAATTTCGTTGATCAGCCTATTCTTGGACCTAGAGAGAGAAGTACTATGTGAATGTGTGCCCTGCCTTGTCTATCATGGGGAATTTCCACGGCCATATCTCTAACACGTCTGCTTTCCAAGTCGGGGCACCCCACAGGAGTGCATCCACATTCACAATCAGATGATGACAGCTTTCACAGGCCTGAGAATATCACTCCAAACTGAAACTCTTCTTAGTCGACATCACATGCCATAATGATTGGGAATATCATTAACATGACACACAAAGAAAGAGCTACATTTCTCTAGTGTAGGCCAAAACTACAGCCCATCCCCCAAGCCTTTTATTCATTCAGACAGCAACAACACTTTGTGGGTGGCTTGATTGTTCAGCTGAGAATACGTGCAGTAGGCCTAGCCTACATAAATGCATCCATCTCCAAATTGTTATTGTGGTTAACACACAGGCATCCCACCAGACATGATGATGCCAAAAGAAAACATTACCTGTTGTTTGAGTGGTCATTTTAGTCAATGCTCTCATGGCCAGTTAATCCCCTAAGAGGACAACAAAATAGCAAAACCAGTACAATTCTGTCAGATCTGCAGGGTGTATCTGTGAGCGTCTGTAGGGGTTTGGGGCTAAGGGTTGTTTTTTTAGGATTAGGCACAAATGTATACGGTAGAACGTACATCACATTAGGATTAGGTTGGTTGATGGCCCAAATGGTAACTCAATGGCCTATGCTATGCATTTTAGACTCCGAAATGTAATATTATGGATACAGTGATTGGGATTAAAGGAGATTGGAAAATTTTACTCAAATTACGGTTGGCCCTACTTTGATCTATACTGAAAAAAAAATAAACACGTTAATGCTTGCACACATCCAGGCATGCGTGTATTTCTTGATACGTCGTTTCACCATAACGTCGTCGACATGACATGGACACATTTTACTTATTCAAAAACATAGCCATAGGATAAATTAAAATATGTATTAGTTTAAAGATGTAAATAAAAAAACCGTAAGCCTACGTGTCTCCATCTTCAGTGATGCTGGTGAGAAGGTTCTCTTTATGTTCAAATTCTGTATTCTCCGCACTGTCATCTTCAGACTCCAAAATGTTGCAGCCGTCTATAATCTCACAGAAATTCTCAACAGTTAGTGACGACGAGCCATAATCAGAATCGAACCGCTCCTCTGGGTTGCTGCTTAATTTGTCCCTGGCTTCAGAATTCGAATCTCGTGCCGTTTTATTAAAGGGGTCAACTTTCGTAAAAGATTGGAAAGATTCAATACCAGAGTCTGTTCGGTTATCCTCCAACAAATCCACTTTCCGCTTCGCATCTTCAGCGCTTGACATGGTAGCCCGCAGTCACTCCAGTTAAATTAGGCTTGGCTGGTTTAAACCCTGAAAGGACTACCAGTCCTCGGGGGGAAATTTGATTACACCTGAGTAAAAAATCAATGTTCCTTTGTTGCTTGTCATGCCACCAGGTCGAGCGCGTTTCTTTTCCCGCACAACAGCAGTTACATGGAAATAAGTGAAGTCATCTTGCGACACCGCATAAATGGTAGAAAAGCGTCCCTACATGCAACATGGTCCATTTCGTTCGAACCATCAAAAGACTTAAAATCAGCAACAGGCTTTAAAATAACTTTGGTACCCTCATAACCTGAGGTCTGCCTACATAGTTGAGAGCATATCAGCAGTGAAAGGGTAAGCACTCAGTGCTTGCAAGGGGGAATCCCCGAAGGGCGTGGTAAGCGCTTACATTACAACCACCCACCAATGCCGTGGAGGCTCCCTGGTTTTACATGATATGTTTGACCTATGTTCCCCGTGCTGTGGTTTCATTTGTGTCTATTTCTAAACTAGTGTGTCACAACCGGGAGATTCACAAGTACATAGGGAATTTATTTTTCAGTGAGTAGGCAAGAGGCCATTTTATAGGCCTAAAACAGACAGCCTAGCCTAATGTTGCAATATGGCGACTTAGGCTGCAAGTTGTGTAGTCTATGAGTTTACCCATAAGCAGTGGCGATTTAAGCATGTAAATCTTGGTGGGGCAAATCCAAAAACATTTTTTTTAGATGCATGCCAGCAAAGCAACTACAACACTAAACAATATATTAATTGCACTATAACGGTGACAAACAGTGCCCACAAACTGTTGGGGCCTACATAAAGCTGTCCCAACAGCAGAGTCCCAACACCTGGCTATCATCGGAGCCTCGTCTGGCAGGGAAAAAGTTCATTCAGCCTCATGTAGGCCTACTCCCTTTTTAAAAAACATAGCAGATATGGCTGACTTGCTTAAACAAATGTGGTTTATACTGACAATTGATGTCAGGAATCTGGGATCGAACCCAAAAGCAGACCGGACAACGAAGATTACAATTATTTATTTAGAAAATCCAAGGAGAATAGTAGTGATTAGGATATGGGGTTGAGTGGTTCGGTCGTGAGGGGAAGATCCGTGAATCCCAGTGAGCGATACAGGAGGGTGAACGGGTGGTGAGGCAGATGGTTCCGATTTCCAGGTGGGTGAGCAGGTTGGTTTCTGAGGCGGGTGTTGTCTAGACAGAGGAAGATAGCAGGGTAATGAAACTGATGGATATCAACAACAAAAAGGCTGGTTATCAAAAAGGCTGGTAGTTAGCGCGACCTACGAAGGTGACTTAACGATCCAGCGGGGACTGGATGTCAGGTCGTGACTTAAGTAGTGTAGTGGATGCCTGATCAGGAACAGGTGAGTGATTGCAGATGAAGATCAGGTGGTTGAGAGAATTACTCCTGGCATGGTAATCCCGCCTCCTCATTTGTTACGCAGGCAACCGGAATCAAACACAGAGACATGGACAAGAGATAGAAATAAACAAGACGCACAGACAAACAAAACAGAAATCATGGAGGCGGGGTTGTAACAATTGAGACATACAAACTATGGCATAAGGCCAGGGATGACAAGCGGATAAGAGGTAATCCGTAATTTCGATTAAGACATGAGCAAGCTAGAGCAAGCTAGGATGGATGTAGTCAATATAACTATTTGTTCAGCACTTTTGAAATGTACAGCGATAGAATTTAGAACATGGGGCGTTCTTACAGTGTTTTCCCTGTACATCAAAGTCAGAACCGTAGGATAAATTAAGGAGGCATACAAGCAGACAATGAAAGCTCTTACAATATTTAATGATTACATTTCTCAAAAACAGGTTATAGTCTACATGTGCACCACCGAGTCAGAACAGTAGGCAAAATGAAGAAGTGAAAATAGACCAAATGTCACGAGTTGGTGGAATGCTGCCTCTAATTAGAGATCCAACACAAACCACCACCAGAAACAGAAATAATAGACCTGTCAGACTCTGACCATGGCTACATAGAGAAGCAATAGGCTTCTCTATGGCCAGAGCCTGACAGTACCCTCCACTGCTGGCCTGCCCTACCACCACAGAAAGCACTGAGCTAGACTGAAACACAGTTATATATATATTTTTACATTGTTTGCAAACTGATATGTGACACGTATTAATGCCAAAATAACATGCAAAACAGGCAAGCCCCAACCCCCCCCCAAAAACAATATATATACACTGGTGGGCAAAAGTGTGGAATATTCCTCATTCAAGGGTTTTTCTTTATTTATCTTGTACATTGTAGAATAATTAAGACATCAAAACTATGACATAACACATATGGAATCAAGTAGTAACCAAAAAAGTGTTATTTATACTTTTATATAAAATATATTTTATATTTGAATACTTCAAATAGCCACCTTTGCCTTGATGACAGCTTTGCACACTCTTGGCAATCTCTCAACCAGCTTCACCTGGATGCTTTTCCATCAGTCTTGAAGGAGTTCCCACATATGCTGAGCACTTGTTGGCTGCTTTTCCTTCACTGCGGACCAACTCATCCATAACCATCTAAATTTGGTTGAGGTTGGAACCAAAAATCTCAAATTTGGACTCCAGACCAAAGGACAAATTTCCACCGGTCTAATGTCCATTGCTCGTGTTTCTTGGCCCAAGCAAGTCTCTTCTTATTATTGGTGTCCTTTAGTAGTGGTTTCTTTGCATCAATTCGACCATTAAGGCTGGTTGAAAGAATGCCATGAGTGTGCAAAGCTGTCATTTTTTTTTCACCTTTATTTAACCAGGTAGGTCAGTTGAGAACAAGTTCTCATTTGCAACTGCGACCTGGCCAAGACAAAGCAAAGCAGTGCGACAAAAACAACACAGAGTTACACAGTAAACAAACATAGTCAAAAACACAATAGAAAATCTATATACAGAGTGCAAAATGTAGTGCAAATGTCATCAAGACAAAGGGTGGCTACTTTGAAGAATATAAAATATATTTAGATTTGTTTAAAACTTTTTGGTTACTACATGATTCCATATGTGTTATGTCATAGTTTTTATGTCTTCACTTTTATTGTACAATGTAAAAAATTTAGCAAATAAAGAAAAACCCTTATTCCAAACCTTTGGACCCCAGTGTATATATATACTTAAAAAAAAAAAATGTGTTATGACGGGTCGACACTGCCTATAAGTAAGCATTTAGAATATTCCTATTACAAACATGGAAGTAAAACTTAATATAGCCTACTAATGCTTATGTAGGCTATTAATGCTCGAGGAGGGCATTCACGTTTGTTTGAGAGGCAGAGGTCCCCAAGTTCGTGTCAGGTAAGTGGTACTCGCTAAGCAAGACAGCGTAACATCCTTTACACTTACTCACTTCAGGAGTTGAGAAGGCCAAGATGGCGGCTTGAGCATACGCTTTTTACCGAGCTGCGCACCAAATTTCAGAAAGATTGTGAAAAAAACTAGTTTCCAGTCATTCCTATTATTGTTTTGTTTGCTCAAGATTTAAGAACTTCCCTGTGACTGGAATAATAAGTGGATCATTTATTTTGGCATGCGAAATCGTGATAAAAGAGAAAGGAAGAAGCTAACGTTAGCCGTTCTATTGTTAATTAACAAGAGAGGAACGTGCTTATAGACATCTACCATAACTACGCTTGCCCTATAGATAATCTCACACTTTCGAACGCTGTTGAAGATGACGAGTTCCCCTCTTTACCGGTTACTCTGTGCAAACCTCCACCCTCCAAAAAAACCCAATATGGACTCTGACATCGTGGCTCTCCTCTCCCCTCTCCATACTCCTCAACTCCAGGTCTGACGTCATTGAGAAAATGGTAGGGGCAAACAACATGGTAATCGAAGGCTTAAAAAGACTGGAGTTTGCATGTGGTGAAATCAAGGATGTGAAAATGAGAGTGGCTAAAGTTGAAAAGAGTGTGGAAAAGGTGGAATAGAATAACAATGTCTATCATAGACGTCTCACTGATCTGGAGCAAAACACAAGAAGATGGAACCTGAGACTCTACAGCGTGCCCGAGGTGGAGAATGAGGATGTGCGGCACGAGGCAATCTGCATATGCCAAGAAGTTGTGCCTGCAGAAAAGTTGGTGATACCATCCACGTTGTGTATCGCCTCTGCAAGATGAAACAGCAAAACGAATCAAGACCAAGGGGTATCATCATCCTCTTCACTGCCAGATTCTACAGAAATGCTATCTGGAAAGCTGCTAGGAAGAATGCGTTCCTTCAGAGCCATGGTCTGCGTTTCTCTGAGCAACTCAGCCCGGAGGACACAGAAAGGAGGAACAAGTTGTGGCCAACGATCAAGAACGATCTTGTATGACCAGACCAGAAGAAGGCCTATGTTGTTTACAAACTGTTGAAGACTGGAAGTTTTATTTATTTATTGTGTATGCATACAGTAACTAAGATTATAAGGTAAGACCCAGGTGTAGACAACGTCAGAATAACAAATGTTTATTATCACAACAGGGGTAGGCAAAAGACAGGTCAGGGGCAAGCAGAGTTTCGTAATCCAGAGTAGTGGGGTAAAGGTACAAGATGGCAGGCAGGCTCGGGGTCAGGGCAGGCAGGAAGGTTCAACACTGGGAAATTCTAGGGGATAGTAACAATAGCAAGGCAGGAGCAAAGGGGGAAAACGCTGGTAGGCTTGAACAAGCAAACGAACTGGCAACAGCCAAACAAAGAACACAGGTTAAAGTACCCAGGGGATGAAGAAGATGGGCGACACCTGGAGGGGGGTGGAGACAAGCACACAGACAGGTAAAACAAATCGGGGTGTGACAGACAGCCTGGAAACAGGATACAAAGGGCTGTGAGACATGGGTTTATCTCTGGATACATGAAAGGTGAGATGAATACGAAGGGTCCGAGGCAACAGAAGGCGTACAACAGAGGGGCTAATAATACTAGAAATGGGGAAAGGGCCAATAAATCGGGGGGACAGCTTAGGAGATTCCACCCGGAGGGGTAGATCCCGGGTGGATAGCCAAACCTTCTGCCCTACCTGATACCTGGGAGCTGTGGTCCGGTGGCGGTCCACCTGTCATCGATACCTGGGGGTGGTCTTGAGAAGGGCCGACCGGGCTCTCCTCCAGGTCCGACAACAGTGGCGGACAAACATCTGGGCCAAAGGTACGCCGACCTCCTCCTCTTGCTCGGGGACGAGTGGGGGCTGATAGCCCAGAGAGCACTCGAATGGTGAGAGGCACGTGGCGGAGCAAGGAAGGGTGTTACGGGCGTACTCGACCTATACCAGCTGCTGACTCCAGGTGGTGGGGTTGGTGGAGACTAGGCAGCGAAGGGTCGTATCCAAGTCCTGGTTGGCTCGCTCCGACTGACCGTTGGACTGGGGATGGAAACCGGAGGACAGGCTGGCCGACAACCCAATCGGCGTGCAGAATGCCTTCCAGAACCGGGAAGAGAACTGGTGACCCCGGTCTGACACCAGATCCACCGGGAGTCTGTAGATCCGGAAGTCGTGCTGCACCATGAGTTGGCCCGTCTCCTTGGCCGAGGGCAGTTTGGGGAGGGGAAAGAAGTGGGCAGCCTTGGAAAACCGGTCGACCACCGGCAGTGGTTGCAAGAGGCCCGCCGGAGCTTGCCGAGGAGTCTTGCTTTGTGCACAGACTGTGCAGGCGGCAACAAACGCGACCACATTCGGAACCATGGTAGGCCACCAAAAGCGTTGACTCAGGGTCCGGCGGGAACCAGGTTGGCAGGCCAGCCTGGAGGAATGGGCCCACTCCAGGGCCACGGAGCGGACCACGTCAGGCACAAACATCCGGTTGTCTGGGCCCTCTCCAGGGTTCGACTGAGACCGCTGCGCCTCCCGGACTTGTTTTCCTATACCCCAGCTGAGGGCCATTACCAGGCACGAGGTGGGAAGGATGGTCTCGGGCTCCAGGGTGGTCCCCATGGGGCTACAGCGGCAAGACAGGGCATCCGGCTTAATGTTCTTGGAACCCGGCCGGTAGGAGGGGGAAAAATGTAATCGGGTAAACAGCAAGGCCCATCTTGCTTGCCTGGAGTTAAGGCAGGTACTGAGATACTCCAGGTTTTTGTGGTCGGCCCACACCACGAACGGATGTTCCGCCTCATCCAGCCAGTGCCTCCACTCCTCCAATGCCATCTTCACCGCGAGGAGCAACCGATTGCTGAAAAAAAGGGAATGGTGGAGAGGTGAAACTCGCACTTTTCTGCCTTCACAACCAGTTGGTTCTCCAGAAGGGGCTGGAGAACCTGTCGGACGTGGAGCACGTGCTCTTACGGAGAGCGGGAGAAGACAAGGATGTCGTCTATGTAGACAAAGACGAACCGGTTCAACATGTCACGAAGGACATCATTCACCAGGGCCTGGAACACAGCAGGGGCGTTGGTGAGACCAAAAGGCATGACCAGATACTCGTAGTGGCCGCTGGCCGTGTTGAAGGCGGTCTTCCACTTGTCCTCCTCTTGTATCCACACAAGGTGATAGGCGTTCCGTAGATCCAACTTGGAGAACACGGTGGCCCCCTGGAGCGGCTCGAAGGCAGAGGAAATGAGTGGTAGCGGGTAACGGTTCTTCACCTTAATGTCATTGAGGCCCCGATAGTCAATGCACCCCGGCCGGAGAGGGACGGGTAAATCCTGCCACTAGGGAGTCCCCAATATAGGTCTCCATAGCCTTGGTCTCTGGTGCCGACAACGAGTACAGACGTCCCCGTGGCGGCGGTGCTAGGGAGAAGATCAATTCCACAATCATAGGGGTGATGCTGCGGATGGGAAGTGGCCCAGGCCTTACTGAACACCTCCCCGAGTACATACAGGAACTAAAGTTATCAATACTATGAACCGGGGAACCGACCTCATTGATCATGTTCCAGCCTCAATTAGAAAAGGGGTCTGTCTTAAACAGCTAAACCAAAGGGAAAGTTTGGGGATTTACAAACTACAGGCCACTAAGTACCCTGGTTTAAATTGATTTCTCACCTTTCCTGTAGGGTCGTGAGAGGTCCCTTTGCTGTCATCTAGTGGATTTTCTGTGAAAAACTGAGTTTAAATGTATTTGGCTAAAGTGTATGTAAACTTCCGACTTCAACTGTAGATAGATAGATAGATAGATAGATAGATAGATAGATAGATAGATAGATAGATAGATAGATAGATAGATAGATAGATAGATAGATAGATAGATAGATAGATAGATAGATAGATAGATACTTTATTGATACTTAAAATTAGAGTGCATTAGAGTGTCTAGTTTTAGAAACAGACGCCTCACAAGTCCTCAACTGGCAGTGTCTGTGTTCTTTTGCCCATCTTAATCTTTTCTTTTTATTGGCCAGTGTGACAGAAAAAATTACATACTTACCTTATTTGTTTGATATTAATAGTTAAGGATTATATACCTAACTAATGGCATGATATGTCTATAGTCTTTGTGGTGCATGTGAGGCAGATGTCTCTAGTCTCTCTCTCTGTTCTGGCATTCCATAGATAGGATGTGGGGTGGTTGTAACTGGGATCGAGAGGAGTAGTTCAAAGGCCTAATGGTTCTTAGACATTCTGGCATCTGGGAAATTAAGCCAGGGTTGGGGGTTAGAACAACATCATGTTGATCAATAAAGATAGATACTTTATTGATCCCCGAGGGGAAATTCTTTGTCAAGCAGCAACGAAAAGCACAGGGCAAGTGCAAAATGCCTGAACAAAATACACATAAGACAGATACACGATACATAGTGCGGCAGTATGAAAAAGTATAAAAATACAAGAAGTCTGGAGTGCAAAAAGCTATTAGAAGGCATTGCATAGTATGAGTGAATGACTGAATATGTACACTATACATTGTTGGATAGCTCTCCTGTTCTTTACACTTTGCCCAGTCATGTTCAAAGTTAGAGTCCATCCTTCCCACCTCGTGCCTGGCGACGGCTCTCAGCTGGGGTATAGGAAAACAGGTCCGGGAGGCGCAGCGGACCCAGCCGAACCCTGGGGGGAGAACATCTGGCAGATAACCAGATGTTAGTGCCTGACGCTATCCGCTCCGCGGTCCTGGAGTGGGCCCGTTCCTCCAGGCTTGCCTGCCATCCGGTCTCCCTTCGGACCCTGGCCTTCGTCCAACAACTCTTTTGGTGGCCTACTATGATTCCGGATGTTGCAGCGTTTGTCGCCGCCTGCACGGTATGTGCACAAAACAAGACTTCTCGGCAAGCTCCGGCTGGTCTTCTGCAACCACTGCCTGTCCCTCACCGTCCCTGGTCCCATATATCCCTGGATTTCGTCACAGGTCATCCCCCGTCTGAGGGCAACACTGCCATCCTGACTGTGGTCGACCAGTTTTCCAAAGCCGCCCACTTCATTCCTCTCTCCAAACTACCCTCGGCCAAGGATATGGCCCAGCTTATGGTGCAGCACGTCTTCCGGATCCGCCTGTCTTCCGGATTCCACACCCAGTCTAACGGCCAGTCGGAGCGAGCCAACCAGGATTTGGAGACAACTCTTCACTGCCTAGTCTCCGCCAACCCCACCACTTGGAGTCAGCAATTGGTATGGGTCGAGTACGCCCGCAACACCCTTCCTTGCACTGCCACAGGCCTCTCGCCCTTTGAGTGTTCCTTGGGCTATCAGCCCCCACTCTTCTCCAAGCAAGAGGAAGAGGTCGGCGTACCTTCGACCCAGATGTTTGCCCGCCGCTGTAGTCTTACCTGGAAGAGAGCCCGGTCAGCCCTTCTCAAGACCACCTCCAGGTATTGGCAACAGGTGGACCACCACCGGACCCCGGCTCCCCGGTATCGGGTAGGGCAGAAGGTATGGCTGTCCACCCGGGATCTGCCCCTTCGGGTGGAGTCTCACAAACTGTCCCCCCAGATTATCGGCCCTCTTCCCCATCTTCAGAATCATTAGCTCCTCTGCTGTATGCCTTCTGTTGCACCGTACCCTTCGTATTCATCCCACCTTTCATGCGTCAAAAATCAAACCTATGTCTCACAGTACTTTTGTCTCCTGTTTCCAGGCTCTTCCCCGGCTCATCAAAGGCCAATCGGTGTACACAGTGAGGCATCTCCTGAAGGTTCGACCTCGGGGCAGGGGATTCCAGTACCTGGTTGACTGGGAGGGGTATGGACCAAAGGAGAGGTGCTGGGTCCCGGTTAGGGACATCCTGGATCCAGACCTCTTCTCTGAGTTCCAAAGCCAGCACCCCGGTCAGCCAGGTATGCGCCCAGGTAGGAGCCCGTAGAGGGGGGGGTACTGTCACACCCTGATCTGTTTCACCTGTCTTTGTGATTGTCTCCACCCCCCTCCAGGTGTCGCCCATTTTCCCCATTATCCCTAGTGTATTTATCCCTGTGTTCTGTGTTTGTCTGTTGCCAGTTCGTTTTGTTTTGTCAAGACTACCAGAATTTTTCCCTCTGCTCCTCTTTCTCTATAGTTACTGTGTTATGTTATATTGTACCCCCTAGCCCAAATGTCCTTTTGTATATTATTTATATATACAGTACTTGTGTTCCTCATGTACTTTTTGCATTGATTTGTTTTTAATTAAACATTTAAAATTAAAATAAATGTTTCAGTGCAATAGATTTTCCAGCACAGAGCACTGGCGGCCTGTTTGAATGCAATCCCCAAATGTTTTTTTCACAGTTAGCCTATGTTCAATACTGTATTATTTGTCTCTGTGGGGTGCTTTCTGATTTAGCTCAATGGACTAAAGGAGCCTTACGTTACTCCTTATAGTCCAAGGACCTTACATGTTCTATCTAGAAGCAAATTGGCGCTTACAGCCAAATACTCCATCTAAATGTGAATCGATTATCAATTGCGGTACTGTTCTAGAAACATAAAGCCCTCTACTTGATAACACATTAAAATGTTTTTAGCAAGCGCAGGGCCTCTTAACAAAACTCCCCCGACCAGAAGATACTATTTCGAATAGGTGCTAAAGGTAGTTAGTGTATATGCATGGGCTATCTCTGATTCAGCTGATGAAAAAAAGGTATCAACAAATCAGTATTTTTGATAACAAAATATAAATATTTGTTAATGGGTTGATAGAGACTAGTAAAGTCTTCCAAATGCCACACTGTTCTATGAGAATCAAACCTATCCTCTTTTTAAATTATGCCTAATATACATTATATCTTTATGGCCATGAGAGGGCAGAATCAGCCATGTTATAGCAGCCTACAGGCGATAATACAAAATGATTAGGTAAAACATGTTACTATGTTGTTACTAATGGTAACATTACTATAGCAACATAGTGTTAGTGTTACCAAGTATTACTTTGATAATATTCATATTTATGATACTAGATTTGCAGAACAGAAGCAGTAAAGTAGTCTTGCCCATAGCATGAAAAGCTATTGAGCAGATTTTCTGGCATTTCAACTTGCTGTCAAGAGTAGGCTAGCTTTCTGGCCATGCTTTTTGAATGATTAGATACTGTAAGTTGATTACATCATGCTCACGTAGTCACTGTGCCATCTAATAACATCACTCTGGGGTGAGCCATAAAACGGGACAAGGTCAAACTAGCCTACTGGAAACTAATGGTAAAGGCTTGGATTTTCACTGAACCAAGGATGATTTTCATTGAGTAGGTCCGAAATTATTGACACCCTTGATAAAGATTAACAAAACATGACTGGATAAAATAAATAATTAAAATACTGAGCTGTATTGTATGCTCAGAGGAAGAGATTTTGTTTAACAACAAGGAATACTTTTTCTTCTCCAAAAGGTAGGGGTAAAAAGTATTGACACCCCTGTTTTCAATACCTCATATTGCGAGGATAACGTCACTGAGCCTTTTTCTAAAATGTTTTATGAGTTGGAGAACACATTGGGAGGGATCTTAGACTGCATACATACATTCCTCCATACAGAATCCTTCCAGATCCTTGATATCCTTCATTTGCACGTATGGACTGCCCTCTTCAATTCAAACCACAGTCTGGAGACTGAGAGGGCAATTGTAAAATGTTGTTGCCAAATTACCATTTAGTTGTGGATTTTGATGTGTGCTTGGGGTTATTGTCTTGCTGGAAGATCCACTTGAGGCCAAGTTTCAACCTCCTGGCAGAGGCAACCAGTATTTTGGCTAAAATGTCCTGGTACTGGCTAAAGTTCATGATGCCGTTGACCTTAAAAAGGGCCGGAGGACCTATAACATCCAAAGATCAACCAACATATTTTACAGTAGATTTGGGGGGTTTTTCTGCTCATGCATTGTCATTTCGACACCAAACCCACCACTGGTGTGCTTGGTCAAAGAGCTCTATTTTAATGTCATCCAATAAATGCTTTGGTAAGATGGCCTGAACATAGAGCTCTTTGGCCACGCGAATCAGTGGTGGGTTTGGCGTCGAAATGAGAATGCAACTGCCTTCTCATCACATGTACCTGGATAGGATTGCAATCACCACACACCACCAGGCGCGCTCTTTATTTACATTCTGCTTGTGCCATCTCGGAGCGCGCACATGTAGACTAGTCTACAGACTAGCCTTCTTGCCTTTGTCCTACAGCCTAGTAGTGTTTTTGTCCTAGTACCCCTGGTTGGGAAAAACTGCTTCCATCTTTCGCAAGAGTATTTCGGAAGCACCTGCATTAAGGCGCAGAGGAGCCCATTGTTTTCTACCGTGGACATATGAACCCATTACATTTCGCTTTGGATATAGGCTGATGTAGCTATGCAGCGGCACCTCACATCAAAGATTCTGTGGGGGAGAAGATCCTGCTTTTAAACGGGATCATGATGTAGGGGTTTCCTCCGGCTATATTGGTTGAATTATGCAGCCTGTGATAGGCTTGCTGGCGAGTTTATGTTGCACTGTGATTTGGACCTCGGTTTTACTAAGGTGATCCATGCCCCTGTATTTTTGCATTTGTCAACATGTCCCAAGCATCGGCTGCAACGGCCAGTGAGAGCAGCACCACTATAGTTCCAGAGGAGGACACAGAAGAGGAGAGCCCCCGCGAGGAGGTGAGAGAAGAGAAACACTTCAATTTTGCACTTGCGGCAGTGCGAGAGCTTCTAGGCGTGCATTTGGCAAATGGTTCATATTCATATCATAGCTAAATCCCACGTAACCTGAACCCTAATCTGATTCTGAGATATCGGTTCAATTACCCACTTAAAATTAACGCATTATGCGCTGCATCTGCACATCTGCACCAATGTTGTTTTGAAAACGGTGCTTAGGCTACCGGTTATAAATCGTGTATGGTTTTGACCATATTATTAAATATGTTGTGTAGCTTGATTGTGCAAGTTTGTGTGCGTGTGTGTTTGCGCGTGAGCGTAAGTAAACTACGCGAGTGTGTGCTTGTTTTTCTCCCCTCCAGCCATTGAAATGGTCATGTCCCCATGAAATGGTCCCTCTCTGGTGCATATCAAAATAATTGACATCCCCTGTCTGAGGAGATATAATGACAGGCTATAGACTACTCCTGTCATGGTCTTCCAAGGCAAGGGATTATGAAAGCCCTTTCAATGTTCATTTACACAACAATTTTAACATTCAGGGGAATTTCACAAACTATTATTATTTATAATTGTTACAATCAGGCCCTCTTGTTTTTAGTGTAATTCTGAATAGGTTTACATCAGGAAACACTCAATTGTATACAAATGTTTAGCTGCTGGTTGGTTATTTTCTTATCTGCTTTGTATAGCCAGTGATTGGATGATGATTTAATAGAAGGGTTAATTATCAGTAGATAGGATGTCACTAACCATTTTAATGTGCGAGTATTTATTAGCTTTCACTCAGTTCCTATTATCACACTTCTGAATTAAACCTAGGACTGAAGAATTGACATTTCCAATCAAGTAGTAGGTTTAAGTCTTGAAATGTGCTAATTTTCAGTCAAACTTTTGTTTTACTCTACATTGGCCCAATTAGGACTTCTAACCATCAACATGGAAGTTGGGCGTGCAATATCTCTTCCATTAGCCCTTCTATTACACAATATATTTTTTATGTAACGCAGAGCCAGTCTTAACAATAGAGAAGTGTAAGTGAAAATCACTTGAAGGCACTAGATAGAACACACTAATAAGCCATGAAATCGTTGTTTTACAATATAGGCTATTGTAGCCTATACAAATGGGGAATTTACAGGAAATGCCAAGTAACGGGTATGAATGAAAGCCTGTGAACCCAGATAAACCCTAAAATACTCATATAGAAAGTGGGACACTGGCTTATCTAACACCATCACTTTGTACTTTATCAACACCATTTGTTGAACACACCTCTGGTGAAAATTAGATCACCTGAGAATGTCATCATTGTGGCTGTTTGCAGCTCCTATACATAATCCATCAGGTAAATTTGTCTGTCATGCTTGATTGTGAAAATAGGCAACAAATTCGTGTTGGTCCATTTTTAGAACGATATTACATTACCTCATAATATCCATGAAGAAGGCATTAAAACCACCCACACTGCATGTGAAAGAAAGTCATTTTGAATGTTTTATATCATTGGTTCATAATTCCAGCTGACTCCACAATCATGATATTTAATTGCCTGGTGCATCTGTTTTCCTTAGCTGTTCTCCTTAGCTTCACCATTTAGATATTAAGATTCCCGCAGCTTTTTCAATCAGCTTTTCTCAAATTTAAGAAACAGTGACTGCAATATGCTTTCCTAATAAAAATATGAATCAAGTTACTTTTAGAATTGACTCAGCAATGGCTGTACTTGCTATTCTGCTTTCCTCTACGGTTTCCCAACCCCTTTTAAAAACTGTGTTGTTGAGGCAAGTGTTCATGGAGAATTTACAGATTTTTTTCAATGTGCTTTGTGCACTGGGGCATTGACATGCTAAAAAAAGGAAAGGGCTATCCCCAAACTCTTGCCACAAAGTTGGAAGCACAGAATCGTCTAGAATGTCGTTGTATGCTGTAGTGTTAAGATTGACCTTCACTGGAACCAAGGGGCCTAGCCCGAACCATGAAAAACAGCCCAAGACCATTTTTCCTCCTCCAGCAAACTGGCACTATGCATTCAGGCAGGCAGCGTTCTCCTGGTATCTGTCAAAGTCAGATTTGTCCGTCGGACTGCCAGGTGGTGAAGTGTGATTCATCAGTCCATAGAACGCTTTTCCACTGCTCCAGAGTCCAATGGCGGAGAGCTTTACACCCCTCCAGCCGACACTTGGCATTGTGCATGGTGATCTTAGGCTTGTGTGTGGCTCCTCGGCCATGGAAACCTGTTACATGAAGCTCCCGACGAACAGTTCTTTGGAACTCAGTAGTGAGTGTTGCAAGTTAAAAGTCTTTCTCAAAATCAATGTAATGTAATATCCACTGTGTTCTAATAGATTTATAACACAACATGGACCCTTCAAAGCTGAGATTAGATAAATATTAGATGAGTAGGCCTAGGGACACCACACCCACTACAATCAATTATTATCTCATGCCATGCTGCTTTACTGTATCACATCCGGCTGTGATTGGGAGTCCCGTAGGGTGGCACACAATTGGCCCAGCGTCGTCCAGGTTTGGCCGGGGTAGGCCGTCATTGTAAATTAGAATTTGTTCTTAACTGACTTGCCTAGTTAAATAAAGGTTAATAAATATATATATATATATTTTACTGCATATTTTATTGTCAAATAAGAAAGAAGGCACAACAACTCCATGCAACAGGGGCTGGAAAGTGTGTCATGTTCGATTGATTACGGTGCTATCCGCTGCCAGTGAATAACTAATATTCTGTTGCGGTAAAGTTATCAGCATAAGGGGGAAATTCTGTGCTAAGCCCTCTTCCCTGTGGGACGTTTTGTTGACAGGGGACATGGGGACCATGTCATGTGAAAAGGTAGGAAGAGGATAATTATGGAGTGCTGTCATGTTAGAGCACGGCATGCTCATGAGCTTTTCTGCTCACAACATTTTAGGGGAGGTCTGTGTTGTAAAAACCTGGAATACAGTTTGGTGAAACCTGTATTTAAATCCCCCAAAAGGTTGTCTATACAGTATTATCCCGTAATAGCCTATAACATGCAATATAACCATGGAAATAATGATATAAAGGGAACACAATGCCTCCTCTTCCTAGCTGTTTGCAGTGTCCTTCCCTCCTTGTGTATGCTACTGTTCAGTTCTGGTCCCACTAATCACCCCAAACAAACACAAACAGGTTACCAAAACAACACCAAGAAACCCCAAACAGGTTCCCCATACAACCCCAAACAGCTACCCCAAACAACCACAAACAGGTACCCCAAGCAACACCAAACAAGTACCCCAAACGAGCACAAACAAGCACAAACAACCCCAAACAACCCCAAAACAATCCAAAACAGGTATCCCAAACAACCACAAACAACTACAAACAACCCCAAACAGGTACCCACAAACAACCCCAAACAATCCAAAACAGGTATCCCAAACAACTAACTATAAACAACCCCAAACAGGTACCCACAAAAAAACACAAACAACCCCAAACAGGTACACCAAACAACCTTACACATCCCCCAAACAACCACAAGCAACTCCAAACAGGTAACCCAAACAACTACAAACAACCCCAAACAGGTAGCCCAAACTACAAACAACCACAAACAGGTACCCCAAACAGCGAGAAGCATCCAGGCGCCTTGTCTGCGAACCACAAACAAGGCCAAACAGGTACCCCAAACAACAACAACAAACAACCCCAAACAGGTACTCCAAACAAACACAAACAACCCGAAAACAACCCCAAACAGGTACCCCAATGACCCACAAACAACCTCAAACAACTACAAACAACCCCAAACAGGTACCCCAAACAGGTACCCCAAACAACCTTAAACAACCCCCAAGCAACCACAAGCAACTGCAAACAGGTACCCCAAACAACCACAAACAAGCACAAACAACCCCAAACAGGTAACCCAAACAACCCCAAACAGGTACTCCAAACAACGAGAAGCATCCAGCCGCCTGGTCTGCGAACCTCAAAGCGCAACCACAAACTACCCCAAACAGGTACCCAAAACAACCCCAAACAGGTACCCCAAACAAACCCAAACAACCAAAAACAACCCCAAACAGGTACTCCAAACAACCTCAAACAATGAGAAGCATCCAGCCGCCTGGTCTGCGAACCTCAAAGCGCAACCACAAACAACACCAAACAGGTACCCCAAACAAGCACAAACCAGCACAAACAACCCCAAACAGGTAACCCAAACAAGCACAAACAACCCCAAACAGGTAACCCAAACAACCCACGCATATACCCAAAACAAGCACAAACAACAAGTACCCCAAACAGGTACCCCCAAATAACCTTAAACAACCCCCAAACAATGACAAACAACCCCAAACAGCGAGACGCATCCAGCCACCTGGTCTATTAACCTCAAAGTGCAACCACAAACAACCCCAAGCAACCCCAAACAGTTTCCCCAAACAACCCCCCCAAACATGTGCCCCAAACAACCCCAAATAGGTACACCAAACAACCCCAAACAGGTACCCCAAACAAACCTAAACAACCCAAAACAACCCCAAACAGGTACCCCAAAGACCCACAAACAACCCCAAACAAGTACCCCAAACAACCTTAAACAACCCCCAATCAACCCCAATGAACCACAAACAGGTACCCCAAACAACCACAAACAACCCTAAACAGGTACCCCAAACAAGCACAAACAGTACCCCTCTCCCCCAAACAACCCTAAATAAGCACAAACAGTACCCCTCATCCCCAAAACAACCCTAAATAAGCACAAACATCCCCAAACAGGTAACCCAAACAACCACAAACCACCCCAAACAGGTACCCCAAAAAACCTTAAACAACCCCCAAACATTATTGGGCACAGACAACAGCACAAAGGGCAAGAAGGTAGAGATGACAATACATCACGCAAAGCAGCCACAACTGTCAGTAAAAATGTCCATGATTGAGTCTTTGAATGAAGGGATTGAGATAAAACTGTCCAGTTTGAGTGTTTGTTGCAGCTCGTTCCAGTCACTAGCTGCAGCTAACTGAAAAGACGAGTGACCCAGAGATGTGTGTGCTTTGGGGACCTTTAACAGAATAAGACTGGCAGAACGGGTGTTGTATGTGGAGGATGAGGGCTGCAGTAAATGTCTCAAATAGGGGGGGGGGGCATCTAGCCGCTCGAGAACACCCTTACCTGCCAATCTATAAATTATGTCTCCGCAATTTAGCATGGGTAGGATGGTAATCTGAATCAGGGTTAGTTTGGCAGCTGGGGTGAAAGAGGAGGGATTTTCTGAGACAGCAGTTTTTCTGACTTTATACACTGCGCTCTTTGAGAGAGGTAGTTAGCAAACCAGACCAAAGACCCCTCAGAGACACCAATACTCCTTAGACGGCCCACAAGAATGGAATGGTTTACCGTATCAAAAGCTTTGACCAAGTCAATAAAAAGAGCAGCACAACATCCATAACCTGAGCGGAAACCTGATTTCATACCAGAGAGAATACTATAGACATCAAGAAAGCCAGTCAGTTGATTATTGACAAGTTTTTCCAACACTTTTGATTAACAGGGCAAAATAGAAATAGGCCTATAACAGTTAGGATCAGCTTGATCTCCCCCTTTAAATGAAGGACTAACTGCATTCCAAGCAATGGGAACCTCCCCAGAACGGAGAGACAGGTTAAAAAGGTAGTAGATAGGCTTGTTGATGATAGGGGCAGCAACCTTAAAGAAGAAAGGGTCTAAACCATCTGACCCAGATAGTTTTTTGGGGTCAGTTTCAGGAGCTCCTTTAGTACCTTGGACTCAGTAACTGCCTCCAGGGAAAAACTTTGTAGCGGGGCAGGGGAAAAGAGGGAGAAGCATCAGCGATATTTGCATTAGAAGGGGTGGCAGATGAGGAAATGTTGGACGGGCAAGGAGGCATGGCTGAGTCAAATAGGAATCCTGACTTAATGAATGTTGATTAAAGAGCTTAGCCATGTGCTTCTTTTCAGTAACAACCACATCATCAACTTTAAGGGACATGGGCAGCTGTGAGGAGGAGGGTTTATTCTCCAGGTCTTTAACCGTTTTCCAGAATTTCTTGGGGTTAGACCCACAGAGAGAGAACTTTTCCTTAAAGTAACTAACTTTGGCCTTCCGGATAGCCTGGGTGCACTTATTTCTCATAAGTCAGCCTGAGTAAGCGTGTGCCGCACCTTTCGCCAAATGCAATTCTTGAGTTGGAGTAACTCTGCAAGATCCTGGACGAACCAGGGGCTGAACCTGTTTTTAATTCTCATTTTCTTTACGGGGGAGTGTTTGTTAACAATACCACTGAAAATATAAAAAAAAGAAGGTCCAAGAATCTTCGACATCTTCCATTTTACAGAAGCCAGTTCATGAAGGAAGGCTTGCTCATTAAAGTTTTTTAGCAAGCCTCTATGACAAATCAGGACAGGTCGTTTCACTGAACAGCCATTATGAACACAGGCTGTAAAACAGTGATCACTAAGGTCATTACAGAACACACCAGACTGATAACTATCAGGATTATTTGAGAAGAGTTGCCTTTTCTGGGTGTTTGGAGTCATACCTTGTGGGATTGCTAATAATCTGAGAAAGATTTAGGGAGTCCCATTGCTTTAGGACTTGGTCAGGTGGTTTAAGGATGTTCCAGTTTAGGTCACCTAGCAGGACAAATTCAGACTTAGTGTTAGGGGCCAAGAGAGAGCTTAGGGCAAGTAGGGTACAGGCCAGTGCTGATGGAGGACGATAGCACCCAGCAACAGTCAACAAAGAGTTATTTGAAAGTTTAATACTTAAAACCAGAAAATCAAATTGTTTGAGGACAGACTTGGTGGAGACAACTGAAGGTGATCCTTGGTAAAAGATATCCACTCCCCCACCTTTGGAAGACCTGTCTTGCCGAAAAAGGTTATAACCAGAAAGGTTAACATCAGTATTCAAAACACTCTTCCTTAACCACGTCTCAGTAATGGACAACACATCTGTATTGGAGCTGTGAACCCACTCTTTCAATTGATCCAATTGATCGTAATATGCTTCTAGTGTTAACATGCAGAAACCCCAAGCTTTTACGAGAGCAGAAATCAGTGAAGCAGATATCAGAGTCAGAATTGGGGCTAGCAACAGTAGCAACAGTAGATGGGCTAGGGTGTACATGCACATTACCAGATATCATCAACAGTAATACAATCAAGGCACGGCATAGAACTGGGAGAGTTCTTGCTGATGTATGACATCTGGATGTGCATAAGATGGCTACAAGATCATATTGTACAGCAATTTCATCAGGTAACATGAATACAAAGCCGGCGGGAGGTGGTTAGAATGGGATGGTAGGCCAAAAGTCCCGAGTGTGGGAACAGACAAAGTCTGTCCCACGTTTGGGTAGTCAACAAAGCATGTATGAGACATCAGGCAAATGCCAAAATAGAAAAATAAAATATATAACGACATGGGGCTAGCCATTGTAACAATGCTTGTGTGCTGGAGGAAAAATGCCAGGGAATGGGCTCTGAACAGCGGGAGGGGGCTTCAAAGCCTCTGGATCTCTCGCTTCACACGTGGGAAGTGTGGTTGGGGGTATTTGCTTGCAGAAAATGGCAGTGGATGGCCTCTGAACAGATTCAAAGGATTCGACATGTCTCTTCACACCTCAGTGCTAGTTGAAGTTGTATCAGATTCCAGGATCTCAGGACTTTGATTGCCAGAGCACCCCCTGAATAGCTTGGGAAAATGAAATCCTTGATAGAATTTCAGGTAAATATTGTCTAAAAAGTAGTTTGTATGTTTGAAGTTTTGATCTTGAGTGAAGGTTAAGTTGTGGAGGGTACCATCCTGTATATGTCCCTGCCGGAAAAAAACAAGTTGAAAAATGCGAGAGCTCACATGAGCTGTGTCTCTCTAAGCAGAGGGAGAAGGACTGTGTATCTATGTAGTTATTGGTGAGAAGCCGGGGGATTGGGATGGGGTGACTGGAAGGATATTAGACACTTTGCCAAGCCGCAGGGGTGCTGAGGGTTCTGCAGCACCCCTTCAAAAATCTGAATAAAAAATATATATTGAGAAATATTTATATATTTTTTTACGAATTGTGTTTTTTCTCACAAAAGTAGTGCACTAGGCCTTTAATAGTTCTGTATTAGGGGACCGATATAGCAGTCTGTTGTGCGGGCGATTTTTTATAATAATATATATATTTTTTTTAATTCTCACCAAAGTTGCACTGGGCCTTCTTTTGTAATCCTGTACTAGCAGACCAATATAGCCAACTATAGTGTGGGAAAAAATGTTTTCTCGCACTGCAGATTCTCAGCACCCCAACATTTTCCCTTATATCCCAGCACATGGACCAATTGACCGTTTTATAATGTTGAATTGTACCTTATATGGGGAAAAATATAAATTGGTTTCATTGTATATCCCACCACGGGAAAATCTGGTGTTTTTTAGATAGTATTCAAGCTACGTATATTAGATCAAATCCAGACAGGAACTATTATTTTAGCAGGTGACCTAAATCATACTGTCAGGCTCTGGCCATAGAGAAGCCTAGTTGCTTCTCTATGTAGCTATGGTCAGAGTCTGACAGTGTCTTTCTTTTCTGTTTCTGTGTGGGTTTTGGGTGGATCCCTAATTAGAGGCAGCTGCACCGCATTGTCTCTAATTAGGGATCTTATATATGTTAGTCTGTCATTCACGCTGGTGTGGGTCGTTGTCGTATATTTTGCATGTCACGGTGGAAAGTAAGGGTTTTTGATTTTTACGTCTGTTCGTTCGTGTTGTGTTTAGGCGAACGTGACGTTAGTCTATTCGTGTTTATTTTTGTTCTGTAGTTCGTCATTTGAGTTTTGTTATACGTAGTAGAGAAAATAAAATGTCGAACTACTATCCCTGCGCTGCGCCTTGGTCATTCCCACACCCACATCGTGACACATACATACATTTGATAAGATTGACAGACGTAGTAATAAAAAAGGCAAATTTAGGTAGCCCCCAAAGAGGCTGAAAAATGTAATCTCTACAAATAATTTACAGGCACCTGGAGATTACTATTCACAACTACAAAAAACAATTCATTTTTTCCTCAAAGTAAGAAAAGCTATTCAAGAATTTATTCGATTTTTATTTCAAAAAATGCACTCAACAATTTACTAGATTCAAAAATTAATGATGTAGTGATATCGGATCATTATTCGTTATCATGTTTAATTTCACAAATACAAAATACAATCTGGACACGAAATGTATTAACTAAGTAAACAAAAAAATGTAAACCTTTACCATTAGAAATGTAGACATAGAAGACAGAGAAAAGCCGACCCCCAATATAATCTGGGATGCCTTTAAGGTGTACATTAGGGGAATGATAATCTCAAAAGATAAATCTGATTCATTAAATAAAAATTAAAATAAATCACTATCTTAGAAAAAGCCCATAAAAATCTTTACAAGGTAAAGAAGAAAATAAAACCTCTGAAATTAAGCAGGAATACAATATTTTACTTTCGAAAAGAGACAACAATTACAGGTAAACTCAAATAAAGCATATTACTTAATGGCAAATAAACCTGATAAATATCTTGCAGCGCTCACAAAAAGAATACACGCTAAACCAGTTATAATTTTAGAAGATAAAGATACAAATGCGTAAATTGGAAATAACAGCGCGATTAATTACATTTTAGAAAGCTTCCACAGAAAATGTATATCAATCAGAATTAAACAACAGTTGGGTGGATCCTATAGACTTCTCAACAACCCTGAAGCAATTATCAGCAGAAAAAAAAAACACGAAAAACAGAGATCACCCAAAAATAAATATTAGATACTGTCAGGCTCTGGCCATAGAGAAGCCCATTTGCTTCTCTATGTAGCCATGGTCAGAGTCTGACAGTTCTATTCTTTCTGTTTCTGGTGGTGGTTTGTGTGGGATCCCTAATTAGAGGCAGCTGTAGCGCATCGTCTCTAATTATGGTATGTTTCACACTGGGTTGTGGGTCGTTATTGTTATATGTCGTAATTATTTCGCAGTCACGGTGACAGTAAGTGTGCGTCGTCTATTACGTCTATTCATTCGTGTTTGTTTTGTATACGTGACATTTGTATATCGTGTTTTGTTTTGTGCAGTAGTTCGTCATTGGTGTTTGTTATAGGCGTACAGAGGCTCATTATTAGCAACCATCACTCCTGTGTTCCAATGGCACGTTGTGTTAGCTAATCCAAGTTTATCATTTTAAAAGGCTAATTGATCATTAGAAAACCCTTTTGCAATCATGTTAGCACAGCTAAAAACTGTTGTGCTGATTAAAGAAGCAATACAACTGGCCATCTTTAGACTAGTTGAGTATCTGGAGCATCTGCATTTGTGGCTTCAATTACAGGCTCAAAATGGCCAGAAACAAAGAACCTTCTTCTGAAACTTGTCAGTATATTCTTGTTCTGAGAAATGAAGGGTATTTCATGTGAGAAATTGCCAAGAAACTGAAGATCTTGTACGACCCTGTGTACTACTCCCTTCACAGAACAGCACAAACTGTCTCTAACCAGAAGATAAAGAGGAGTGGGAGGCCCCGGTGCACAACTGAGCAAGAGGACAAGTACATTAGATAGATAGATAGATAGATAGATAGATAGATAGATAGATAGATAGATAGATAGATAGATAGATAGATAGATAGATAGATAGATAGATAGATAGATAGATAGATAGATAGATAGATAGATAGATAGATAGATAGATAGATAGATAGATACTTTATTGATACTTAAAATTAGAGTGCATTAGAGTGTCTACTTTTAGAAACTATAGTATTTGTGGTGCATGTGAGGCAGATGTCTCTGGTCTCTCTCTCTGTTCTGGCATTCCATAGATAGGATGTGGGGTGGTTGTAACTGGGATCGAGAGGAGTAGTTCAAAGGCCTAATGGTTCTTAGACATTCTGGCATCTGGGAAATTAAGCCAGGGTTGGGGGTTAGAACAACACCATGTGTTGTTAACGACAGGATGAACCCAAAGTGATGCTCTTTGATCTGCATTCTTAGTGTCCTAAATAAGATGGCTGTTTTTCATTGTTGGTTAAGTAAAGATGATTGTTTGAAGAAAGGAAAAAGTTCTCTCAGTACTGAAATTTCCACGACACCAGTCTGAGATACGTTTTTTTCTTTGCAACTCCCTAGAAGGCCAGCATCTCGGAGTCGCTTCTTCACTGTTGACTTTGAGACTGGTGTTTTGCAGGTAATATTTAATGAAGCTGTCAGTTGAGGACTTGTGAGGCATTTCTCAAACTAGACACTCTAATGTACTTGTCCTCTTGCTCAGTTGTGCACCGGGGCCTCCCACTCCTCTTTATCTTCTGGTTAGAGACAGTTTGTGCTGTTCTGTGAAGGGAGTAGTACACAGGGTCGTACAAGATCTTCAGTTTCTTGGCAATTTCTCACATGAAATAGCCTTCATTTCTCAGAACAAGAATATACTGACAAGTTTCAGAAGAAGGTTCTTTGTTTCTGGCCATTTTGAGCCTGTAATTGAAGCCACAAATGCAGATGCTCCAGATACTCAACTAGTCTAAAGATGGCCAGTTGTATTGCTTCTTTAATCAGCACAACAGTTTTTAGCTGTGCTAACATGATTGCAAAAGGGTTTTCTAATGATCAATTAGCCTTTTAAAATGATAAACTTGGATTAGCTAACACAACGTGCCATTGGAACACAGGAGTGATGGTTGCTAATAATGAGCCTCTGTACGCCTATGAGGTTTCCATAAAAATTCAGTCGTTTCCAGCTACAATAGTCATTTCAAACTTTAACAATGTCTACACTGTATTTCTGATCAATTTTATGTTATTTTAATGGACAAAAAATGTGCTTGTCTTTAAAAAACAAGGACATTTCTAAGTGACCCCAAACCTTTGAGTGGCGGTGTATACAAATTATTATTTTTAAATATTATAAATCAAAAAAAGATGAATGGAAACAAGATTCTCGTGAAGAGGTTGATCATGTGAAAGTTCAGATAAAGTCTGTGAGCTGTTTGATCATAACAAGCAAAGACATGAGTAAGCAGCTCTTTGCTCATGCATAAGATATGTCAAAGCACTTAGAACGCTGAATATTTCTCTAAATATTTAATGTGTTGCAAAGAGTAGTTGCTGTTTACTGTTTCTATAGAGTTATTTCAAAGATAGCTATTGCTTCAAATATCCATCAATTCATCCTTCTCATCATGATTTGATATGTATTTTCTCACTGTACTGTATGTATAATGGTTTTCCCAGACTCATTGGTATTTTCTCTCTCCGCTTCCCTCTGTGCAGCAGCGGCCCCTGAAGCAGTCCCTCAGTAAGTCCCTGTGCAGGGATAGCCACTGGAAATGCCTGCTCCTGTCCCTGCTCATGTACGGCTGTGTGGGGGCCATGACCTGGTGCCACGTGACCAAGGTGACGCGCCTTTCATTCAACAGTGCCTACAAGGTCAACTCAATGATGTACCATGAAAGCCCGTGCTCCAACGGCTACATCTACATCCCTGTGGCCTTCATGGTTATGCTATACGTAGTCTACCTGGTGGAGTGCTGGCACTGCCACACCCACAACGCACTGCTGTACAAGGTGGACGTGGAGAGTGTGGGCGAGCGCATTGGGCGCATGCAGCAGGCCACACCCTGCATCTGGTGGAAGGCCATCAGCTACCACTACGTGCGGCGCACACGGCAGGTGACACGCTACCGTAATGGCGACGCCTACACCACCATGCAAGTGTATCACCAGCGTGTCAACACGCACGTGGCCGAGGCAGAGTTTGACTACGGCAACTGCGGCGTGAAGGACATCTCCAAGCAGCTGCAGGGCCTGGACAGCTTCCCCGTCACCAAGCTGAGGTTCACCAAGTGCTTTAGCTTCGCCAATGTAGAGTCAGAGAACTCCTACCTAAACCAGCGGGCCCGCTTCTTCACCGAGAACGAGGGCCTGGACGACTACATGGAGGCCCGCGAGGGCATGCACCTGAAGAATGTAGACTTTAAGGAGTACATGATTGCCTTTTCGGACCCGGATCACCTGCCCTGGTACGTGTCCAACTACGTGTTCTGGGCGGCTGCCGCCTTCACCTTCTCCTGGCCACTGCGCATGCTGACCGAGTACCGCACAGCCTACGTCCACTACCACGTGGAGAAGCTGTTCGGCTTCGACTATCTCCCTGTCACGCTGTCCGAGGAGCAACCATACTGCCGCCACATCCATCGGGTCAACACCATCGACAGCACCGAGCTGGAGTGGCACATCCGCTCCAACCAGCAGCTGGTGCCCAGCTATTCTGAGGCTGTGCTCATGGACCTGGCTCAGCTCTCGTCAGGTGGCGGCGGCAGTGCCAACACCTACACGGTGTGCGGTGGCTACGGCAGCTACCGGCAGAACTGCGAGCGCTGCCACCGCACCATCAGCAGCTCATCCATCTTCTCGCGCAGCGCTCTGAGCATGTGCAACGGGACTAGCCCACGCATCCCATTCAGCACGAGCCGCTTCTCACTGTCGCGGCTGTACGGCTCGCGGCACAGCTACTTGTGGCGGAGTAGCGGCAGCCTCAACGAAACGTCGTGCCCCACCGAGAGCATGCGCTGCCTAACACCGTCGGGCCAGCCGACTAGCGAGGAGAACCCGCCGGACTACCAGGACGCACTCTACTTCCCCGTGCTCATTGTACACCGCAACGAGGGCTGCCTGAACCATTCGCTGCACATGAACGGATCCTACGTGGAGACCACCCTAGCGATGGGCCTCCCACCCAGTCTAGACCTGAACAAGGAATGTAATGTCACTGTCCTTTCTCCTGGAGGTTGCTGACTGAATAATGCATCTTATTTTCCCTTCCAGGGAAGGCTTATATGGATCTATTTGTTTTCCCATTAGACCACAGAACACGACACACCAGTGGCATTCCGGAACCCTTCCAGAGCTCTTCCAATACGGTTTATCAAAGACAAACTCCATACAGTACTGGATTAAATGCACCTTTTGGATGCTCACTCCATCTTTCCAATACCTTCCCTTGTAGCCCAGCCCATCTCAAATGAGATGTCCTCCAGTGATATGTTCATCGTAGTAAGTAAAAAACAATGTAACTATCTTAAAGCATGTTTGAAAAAACGACATTCACAAGCATAATCAGTTTGAGACAAATGGACTGAGAATGATATTTGGAAGAACAAATGTTGCACACCACCACCATTCTTGACCGATCACAATGCTTTGTTCATATCAGTTTGAGTTTTGTAAACAAAGTGTAATTTTAGCTTCCACATTATCTATAAATAGAGAAGATGAATAAGCAAGGTACACTAACAGACATTTGGCCTAAGAATAAACTTAAATCGTAGCAACTTTTGTGTAACTTTAATGAGAACATCTGTTTGTGATGTTGGATTAAATTGGTTATTTTGTGAGAGGCTTAGAAGTGATATCTTGTGACTGAATATCCCAACACAGCTCAACAGTAGAGGCCTCCATTGGACGTTTAAGAAACATGAACAATATTTATTCAAGCCTTAGAAAGCAATTTGGAGATGGCAAGGAAAAACATCACACCACACAAATCATTGAGAGCAGGAAAAGTAGAAAATGATCAGACCTTTCCTCCCCCGTAAATGCATTACTGGCCATTTTAAATTATGTTGCATGAATCAAAGTAAATTCAGACAGCGTATAATTTATTTTCCCTCTAGCTCATGGTTCTCAATTCAAACATTAAAATGTAAACGTATTTGGGGCTATGGAATGGTGTATTTGTTTGTTTCGAGGCCAACAAGTTAAAACATATATTTTTCTGGAATTAATGTTGATGATGATGATGTGAGATACAGTAGATACAACATTCAGTTAATTAGCAATGGGAGTAAAATATCACAGGATGCAATAATATTCCCACTTCCTGTCCCTATAAATATAGCAACATAGTCAGAGCCATAAATAATTTATTTCAGGAAGACTAAAGGACTAAATCCATGAGAGAAGTCTTTCATCACATCATGTTCCTTACTCTCAATATTACTATGTCACTCTTCACTTCATTTTGATAAATTTCTGATTAAATAATACATACAACAACATCATATCATATCAGCTCAGCTGTCAATAACAACCTCAGCATGTCTCCTATTTTTTATGACTATTCTATCTCAAAATGATTATTATTATGCGTACAATAATTTCCTTCAAACTAATTTCAACTTTGTTTAGGGATTTAAGTGCCTGACTGTCGGTCCTTTAAAACTTAAGTTTGGCTTAAAAAACACACCTAAATGACATATCTCCTACCCATTCATACAACCAACCAACCAGAAATACAAACGAGTAACACATCAACTCAACATTCACTGCATCTTTTATAGATAGCAATATACTGTATACTATATTTTACTATTTTACTTCTAGTTTTCAGTGGCTATTAATGAGACAGGACATCTAAGTAAGGCTGGCACCAATTATTCAAGTGTGATTTGTCTATTGTCAGAAAAAGCAGGCTAACAAGCTGGACCACGTGTTAATTCTGCTGCTGATGCCTATCAGAAACAGCCACACAGCCATCACAGAGACCCAAAATAGATTAAGGCCTGTGTTCGAACACGGATCATTTCGGCTCTAATAATAAACCTGGAGGATTTTTAAAGATCTGAGAAAAAACACAATCACAACTGATCTCATTTTCTATGTACGAATGGCTAGACAGCTTTCAGCTAGACATTTTTTTCAAGGCAAGCCCAGGCATAAACCACATTTGCATGACCTTTTGCAAGAGACATATAAATAATATTTGTAAATAAACGTGTACAGAACCAATCACTTATAAACTACACAGAAAGGGTGCTCACAGAAAGGGTGAAAAATCCAACAAACCCACTGCCCCCAGTCCCCTGAAACATACACACATTTTGTAAATACATATTTTAATGGTTTTGAAGGTAGCAGTCAAAGGGTTTTGTTGCTGTGATCAAACCAAAGCTTACCTGATAATCTGGAGTCAATAAGGCCTAGGATAAGAGCTAAGGTGACAGCCAGTCAGAGCCTCCTGCTATTCACCAATAACCCTGGTGAATTCAGGGGGGTGTGCTGGCAGAGCTCAGTAATCTATGCCCAGGGAGTCACGCTTACATTTCATAAATCGTAATTAGATCTATACACCAAGTGTAGATTCTCACTTCTTGGTCTCCTACTGACAATTCCCTTTCTTACCTCAGAAATGACAAGCATTATCTGCTGGTGTGGTTATGTGATTGGATTGACCACTTAAAGACATGCTCTGGAACTTTGTTTACTAGTAAGTATTTTTTTAAACTCTGGGCTGAATGTGTCAATGTGTAGTTCAAACATGCATAATCTAGGGGCGAACAATTACTGTCTTACCTATTAGCCAAGAAATTCCTAGTTTGAAAGCAACTGTTAACTGGCACCTTAGCCTACACCATTTACCCTACATTTGCCCCCTAGCAATTTGAGCAATTTTTGGGGACCACTTTTAGCTCATGACCACTACTTTCAGAACAACAACAAAAATTGCATTAACAATATACTGGTATATTGTTTCTTTCTCTTGATGTGTTTCTTCCTTGTACCTAGTACCTTTATAACGCTAGTTGCAACTTGCCACTGGCAATTGGAACTAGATGGAAAACAATTCAAGGAACTTGTTCAACGTCAATCACATTACTCTCAACAATTAACCAAAAAACACTATCTGTACAATAAAGCAGCAAACAAAAAATACACACCAGTCATAACCAAGCCACTGAATCCTGTATTTTTGGTTGTGTCTCACCTCATCTATAGCACATCTATTCAAGCCACATAACTCAGGAGTGTAATCAGGATATCCACCTTACTTTTGTCATATATTTTACCCCTTAACATTTTGTTATTATCCCTGTCTACCAATTTGACAGTGCTATTTGATTTTTTCCCAGGTAGGAGGCAATAAGGATGCACTTCAGTGACCATATTTACAAAGTCTCAGAGTAGGAGTGCTGGTATAGAATCAGTTTTGCTTTTTAGATCATAATGAATAAGATTATATGCACAAGGGGGACCTGATCCTAGATCAGCACTGAGAAGCTTTATGAATACAGGTCTAGGTGTACTCCTCTAGGTGTGCTCTGAAGTTCCTTGAAAAATTGGAGGCTTTGAACATGTGTATCAGCGTAAACTAATGTAGTCCTTTATGGACTTTTAATCATGGCATATGTTGCAGCACAGGCCTGGTCCTGGCTGTTCTGCCGCCCTAGGCGAGGCAATACCCTCCTATACCCTGCAAATCTAGAATAGTCCCAGTAACAAGAAAAGAGAAACAACAGTCCATCATTACTTTAAGACAATCCGGAATATATCAAGAACTTTGACAATTTCTTCAAGTGTAGTTGCAAAAACCATCAAGCGCTATGATGAAACTGGCTCTCATGAGGACCACCACAGGAAAGGAAGACCCAGAGTTACCACTGCTGCAGAGGATAAGTTCATTAGAGTTACCAGCCTCAGAAATTGCAGCCCAAATAAATGCTTCACAGAGTTCAAGTAACAGACACATCTCAACATCAACTGTTCAGAGGAGACTGTGTGAATCAGATTGAGATGGTTTGGGATGAGTTGGACTGCAGAGTAAAGAAAAAGCAGCTAAAAAGTGCTTAACATATGTGGGAACTCCTTCAAGACTGTTGGAAAAGCATTCCAGGTGAAGCTGGTTGAGAGAATGCCAAGAGTGTGCAAAGCTGTCATCAAGGCAAAGGGTGGCTACTTTGAAGAATCTAAAATATATGACGATTTGTTTGACACTTTTTTAGTTATTACATGATTCCATATGTGTTATTTCATAGTTTTGATGTCTTCATTATTATTATTATTATTATTATTATTATTATTATTCTACAATGAAAAATCCTTGAATGAGTAGGGGTGTCCAAACCTTTTACTGGTACTGTATGTATTTTCCAGATGTTAAAATCAGGTAAATTTTCTGTTCTGAATTAAAGTTGAAAATACGTATTTTCCACACATTGAAAGTATGTACAGTTGTGGTCAAAAGTTTTGAGAATGACACAAGTATTGGTCTCCACAAAGTTTGCTGCTTCTGTGTTCTTAGATCTTTATGTCAGTAGTTACTATGGTACACTGAAGTATAATTACAATTATTCCTTAAGTGTCAAAGGCTTTCATTGACAATGACATTCAGTTTGAGAAGTTGCTCTCGGAAGATGTGTTGGTACCATTCTTTATTCATGGCTGTGTTCTTAGGCAAAATTGTGAGTGAGCCCACTCCCTTGGCTGAGAAGCAACCCCACACATGAATGGTCTCAGGATGCTTTGCTGTTGGCATGACACAGGACTGATGGTAGCGCTCACCTTGTCTTCTCCGGACAAGGTGTTTTCCGGATGGCCCAAACAATCGGAAAGGGGATTCATCAGAGAAAATGACTCTACCCCAGTCCTCAGCAGTCCAATCCCTGTACCTTTTGCAGAATATCAGTCTGTCCCAGTCCCCTTTTTCCTGGAGAGAAGTGGCTCCTTTGCTGCCCTTCTTGATACCAGGCCATCCTCCAAAAGTCTTCGCCTCACTGTGTGTGCAGATGCACTCACACCAGCCTGCTGCCATTCCTGAGCAAGCTCTGCACTGGTGGTGCCCCGATCCCGCAGCTGAATCAACTTTAGGAGACGGTCCTGGCACTTGCTGGACTTTCTTGGGCGCCCTGACGCCTTCTTCACAACAATTGAACCTCTCTCCTTGAAGTTCTTGATGATCCGATAAATGGTTGATATACGTGCAAACTTACTAGCAGCAATATCCTTGCCTGTGAAGACCTTTTTGTGCAAAGCAATGATGACGGCACGTGTTTCCTTGCAGGTAACCATGGTTGACATAGGAAAAACAATGATTTCAAGCACCACCCTCCTTTTAAAGCTTCCAGTCTGTTATTCTGACTCAATCAGCATGACAGAGTGATCTCCAGCCTTGTTCTCGTCAACACTCTCACCTGTGTTAACGAGACAATCACTGACATGATGGCAGCTGGTCCTTTTGTGGCAGGGCTGAAATGCAGTGGAAATGTTTTTTTGGGATTAAGTTCATTTTCATGGCAAAGAGGGATTTTGCAATTTATTGCAATTCATCTGATCACTCTTCATGACATTCTGGAATATATGCAAATTGCCATCATCAACACTGAGGCAGCAAACTTTGTGGAGACCAATACTTGTGTCATTCTCAAAACATTTGACTACGACTGTATTTTCGGACATTGAAATCAGGTAAATTTTCTGTCTGAAGATTTTGCCGTCTGTCCGTGCTCACTGGGGTGTACCCTACAGTGTCAGCCACAATGGAATTTTATGAATACCCATCCATGTGGTAGGCCTGCCGTTTGTAAAACATTGGGTTTATTAGTCCTGATTCCTGTGACTAATCAATTTGGCTATTTAAGCTCTGAATATCAGCTACCCATCTTGATCAGGAGTTATCCTGAGCCTAATAATAATGTGTTTATACAGCGGGAAATGCAGAAGTATTTTATTTTTCGCTATGATCAGCTCGTAAAAAATGTACGATACAAACTTGAAACCACTAATCATGACAATTTAGCCCACAGGGTGAAACTCCTGGACAGCAGTTGTGAATAGCCTGATTGTCCATTCCAAATTGTTCATTTTACTTTAAATAAAAAGATATAAAACATGTCAGCACGTGTTTTATTTGATTGGGCACCATTAAGATTAGGCTATTTGATTGGAGAAACTTGCATAATGTAAAAAGTGTCCGTGTCATTACATTGTCATACATTTTATCTCCAGCCTGTAGGCTACTGAAATGGCCACATACTCTTTCTACCATAGGCTCAGTGGCAATTTTAGCATGTAAATTTTGGTGGGGCAAAAAAATAATAATGTGGGATGCATGCCAGCAAAGCCACTACAGAACACAACACTAAACAAAACATTAATTGCACTATAACGGTGACAAACGGTGCCCACAAACTGTTAGGGCCTACATAAAGCTGTCCCAACAGCTGTCCCAACACCTTTTCCACTGCTAAACCAGGCTATCAGCAGAGCCTTGTCTGGCATTGAAACAGTTCATTCAGCCTCATTTACTGCCTTTAAAAAAAACATAGCTGATATGGCTGACTTGCTTAAACAAATGTGGTTTCTACTAACAATTGAGATGTACAAACTATGGCATAAGGGGACGACAAGCGCATAAGATGCAATCCGTAATTTCGATTAAGACATTAATGAGCGAGCGACGACAGACGTAGTCAATATAACTGTTTGTTCACTTTTGAAATGTACAGCGACAGAATTCAGAACATGGGCCGTTCTTACAGTATTCTCCCTGTACACCAAGTCAGAACAGTAGGATAAATAAAGAGGGCATATAAGCAGACAATGAAAGCTCTTACAGTATTCGATGATTACATTTCTCAAAACAGACATGTGCACCACCGAGTCAGAACAGTAGGCAAAATTATTAGGGTGAGGCACATGGGCTAATAACAGCAACATACACTTAGTATTACTTTCTTAGTTACAGTATACATATCTCCCTGGCATATTACATAATTTAGGCAGCAGCATATAAGACATATTTGGACTCTGTGATGTGCTCACTTGAACAGGAAGGTGGCGCGGCGGTCCTTCATGGGCAAATTTTGTCATCAAAGAAAGAGAGAGGCTGGTTTTACATTCTGAGTTGAATGACCATTCAAAATGTATTTTCCCAGTCTGAGCTTGTTTATTCCCGACTTCCCAGTTGCAATAATTGCAGTTAGCCACAGTCACAGATTCCTTCCAAACCACTCATTGTTGAATTTGCGATTTTCATCTTGTTGTGTAATGTTTATGTCCAATGGCTGATGAGCATACGTTTTATCTATAATGTCTCTTCATTATTTCTCTTCATTTTACAAGGATTAAAAAGGATTTGCCAGTAGATTGTCGAATTGATTCATGATGATGACTGCTAGCAAAGATTTTGAAAGGAAGATGTTGACATGATCAGTCCAATCAAAGCTACTGTAGATATAACGTTATTTTAAATGTGACCAATGACTTTGAGCGTTCTTGGACGGGCACTTCTAATGTAACTCTATGGCAGGACCCAAAGGGCTTGAATTTTCGATGTCTACCCTTACTAAGGACTTAGTGTCCCCATGAGTGACAGAACACTGAGCCAATCACCGCGCAACGCTCCTATTTTCTGCTGGCTTGCCCCACCACCACAGAAAGCACTTTGCTAGGCTGAAACATCTGCATTTTGGAGCAGCCTTACTCAAGAAGAAAAAAAGAGACCATGCTTCTATGCGGCATTATTAACTTAATGAAAAATATATTTTTTCACTTTGTTTGTAAACTAATATGTGACACGTAGTAATGCCAAAATAACATGCAAAACAGGCAAAATAATATATATATTTCTTTTTTTTTTGTTGCTCAGAAGTTGGAAGATTCCCAGAAACAGGAAATCCAAAATCCTCCAACCAGGATTTCTGGAAAACCTGGGAATTTTGGGAAAGTTACTGCAATTTTGCAACCATACGAATCCATTATCATGTGTAGAAAGTGGAGTAATAAGTTGTACTACTGTATGTACTCTCACACCCATAATCTTTTTAGAATGTTGTGTACATAATTTGGTGACTTTAAAGAGGATTGCGGAAGAAAGATTTTGTACTGTAAATAATATAGGGATACTAGGTTGGAAGGACTGTCTGGGTGCTAACATAAAATGTACTTGACAACAGGATAGTCTTTTGGTTTGCAGATCGATAATCAATCCATTTCTATATAAAATGGTGTTGTACAAGGAAAATGAATATTCTAAATAGAGTACAATTTCAATTGCAGACCATGCAGCTTATCTGATGCTGTGGGGTAAATCCATTTGAATTCAATCACTTTTTGACAGTACCCCTTTTGATTTGAACTAAACCTTCCATACATATTTGCCTGTTGTAGAAGTGCTCAGAAAGTTACTTTTTGGACCTGAATGTTTTCCAGTGATAAAGACATGGATGTCTTATGGTAGGGAGGGGTATGCTAAAGGGACAACTTTGAGCACTTTTATCGCTTGAATGTGTTAGCATTCAGGTCCAACTTCTTCCATGGACAAACATGTATGAAAAGTTTTGTTTAAAACAAAAGGGATGCTGTCAAAAAGGGATTGAATTCAAATGGATTTACCCTGTATGAGCTGTACACTGGCAGAGCACTGTTGTTTCTTTCTTTTCAACTTTATCGTTACGTTTTTAGTTGCTTTCTTTATAGAGGAAGGGTAGGGAGATATTACATATTTTGTACAGAGGTTATAAACTCAGATTTGAGCACAGAAAACTTTTTACACAAGGAAGCCAACCACTTACCTATTTGATCAATATTCAACTCTTTGCTTGCTATTCAGACTACTGTACGTACTGAGAACATTGCTCTGCCTGCATATTTCTTACTCTCTCAATGTCATAGATTGGTCCAGTCAGGAAACATGTAATATACTAACATGTTTTGTACTGCGTAGGTAAGGTGGATCAAAGGTTGGGGGTGTGACTGCTAAACAACAAATATAGGTAAACACTGCAAGTCTGTATGTACACTGCTCAAAAAAATAAAGGGAACACTAAAATAACACATCCTAGATCTGAATGAATGAAATAATCTTATAAAATACTTTTTTATTTTTTCTGAATGTGCTGACAACAAAATCACACAAAAACTATCAATGGAAATCAAATTTATCAACCCATGGAGGTCTGGATTTGGAGGTCTGGATTTGGAGGTCTGGATGGAGGTCTGGATTTGACCATCAAGTCAAAATGAGGCTCAGTAGTGTGTGTGGCCTCCACGTGCCTGTATGACCTCCCTACAACGCCTGGGCATGCTCCTGATGAGGTGGCGGATGGTCTCCTGAGGGTTCTCCTCCCAGACCTGGACTAAAGCATCCGCCAACTCCTGGACAGTCTGTGGTGCAACGTGGCGTTGGTGGATGGAGCGAGACATGATGTCCCAGATGTGCTCAATTGGATTCAGGTCTGGGGAACGGGCGGGCCAGTCCATAGCATCAATGCCTTCCTCTTGCAGGAACTGCTGACACACTCCAACCACATGAGGTCTAGCATTGTCTTGCATTAGGAGGAACCCAGGGCCAACCGCACCAGCATATGGTCTCACAAGGGGTCTGAGGATCTCATCTCGGTACCTAATGGCAGTCAGGCTACCTCTGGCGAGCACATGGAGGGCTGTGCAGCCCCCCAAAGAAATGCCACCCCACACCATGACTGACCCACCGCCAAACCGGTCATGCTGGAGGATGTTGCATGCAGCAGAACGTTCTCCACGGCGTCTCCAGACTCTGTCACATGTGCTCAGTGTGAACCTGCTTTCATCTGTGAAGAGCACAGGGCGCCAGTGGCGAATTTGCCAATCTTGGTGTTCTCTGGCAAATGCCAAACGTCCTGCACGGTGTTGGGCTGTAAGCACAACCCCCACCTGTGGACGTCGGGCCCTCATACCACCCTCATGGAGTCTGTTTCTGACCGTTTGAGCAGACATGCACATTTGTGGCCTGCTGGAGGTCATTTTGCGGGGCTCTGGCAGTGCTCCTCCTGCTCCTCCTTGCACAAAGGCAGAGGTAGCGGTCCTGCTGCTGGGTTGTTTCCCTCCTACGGCCTCCTCCACGTCTCCTGATGTACTGGCCTGTCTCCTGGTAGCGCCTCCATGCTCTGTACACTACGCTGACAGACACAGCAAACCTTCTTGCCACAGCTCGCATTGATGTGCCATTCTGGATGAGCTGCACTACCTGAGCCACTTGTGTGGGTTGTAGACTCCGTCTCATGCTACCACTAGAGTGAAAGCACCGCCAGCATTCAAAAGTGACCAAAACATCAGCCAGGAAGCATAGGAACTGAGAAGTGGTCTGTGGTCACCACCTGCAGAACCACTCCTTTATTGGGGGTGTCTTGCTAATTGCCTATAATTTCCACCTGTTGTCTATTCCATTTGCACAACAGCATGTGACATTTATTGTCAATCAGTGTTGCTTCCTAAGTGGACAGTTTGATTTCACAGAAGTGTGATTGACTTGGAGTTACATTGTGTTGTTTAAGTGTTCCCTTAATTTTTTTGAGTAGTGTATATTGACATGATCACAATGTTGCCTTCATGTTACATAATACAGTTACAATGACCACAACCCAAATCTGTGTATCAAAAGGGGGAAAAGGCTAACTCAATAAATCAGTTTATGAAATTGTTGAAACATAATTAGTCTTTATACATACTGCGTATAAATTGTATACACTGTGAAACTCATGTAGTAGAAGAAGATGAAGCCTATGTTTAACAATAAATCCAACTATCCAATTTCGGGCTCATTGTTACGGTAATTTATAACACATCCACATTGTGCATTTACTTAACAGTGCGTATAAACAGGGAGTACATACAGTGAAGGTGCCCCATAGCTCAGTGGTAGATCATTAGGGTTGTGAAGTCATCTACAGATACTTTTCCCCCAACACCTCGAGTCAGGGGCGCCATATGGGGAGGGAAAGTTAGGACAATTCTAAGGGCCTGTGACTGACAGGGGCCCTAAAAAAATATTAGAACATTAGGTCAATTGTTTTCAATATTAAATTATTAACCTATCATCATTAATATAATATTTGATTTACAATGTACTAATGAAACTAACTGTTTCTTTTTCTTTTCTTGTTTTTGGCAAAAAATTGGTGAGTAAGGCTGAGCAAGGGCCAGTGATAACTGTTAAATGGCATGGCTATGGATATTGGATCACTACATACATGATGCCCACAGGCTGAGAACAAGACTGAGAACAGACTGAGAACAAGATATATCTCAAACTAATGGTTGGATTGCATTAAAATTTGTTGTGACCAATCAAGACCCCAAGTGGAAGAAACCTATTGATTTGGTGACCACTTGAACTTTCCTCTATCGCCACCATCAGGCCTTTTCATTTCCATTTTGTTTTCCATTTTCCATTTCCACTTTTACAGCTGCTTAGCGTAGTTGGTATGTATACTTAGTTCAAAAATCTACTGCTGATTTTATTATTTTGTTTGTTATATCATTCTATAGATGATAATGTTAATTTATTTTAATTGAAGAGGTTAATGTTTATTTAAGTTATTTATTTTAAGTTATTAATTAATGTTAAGAGAATTTACCATTCAAGAATTGTACCATTAAATTGACATTTAGACTGTAAAAGATGTCCTTTAGCACATTTCTTATAGAGGGTATCAGTCTTGCATCAAATAGTGAATTCCACTGTATACAGAATGTTGCATGCATGTCTGCACAGTGTTATATTTTCACAGCTCACTGTCAGTAAATATCGTACAGTAAATATTGAACTACAAGAGAGTTGCAAGCCTGCAAAGGTAGAGTTATTTAAAGCTTTGAATGGGTCGATTGGGTTCTGGAGGTGTGTGGTTACAGCAATTGCGCAGGGTTGGTGTGGCCTGTGGTGGTGGGGCCCAATGTGATATCTTTTCATGGGGCCCAAAATCCCTGGCGGCGCCCCTGCATGGAGTCACCCCAGAATAACTCCTACGTCTGTGTTCATCTCTGACCTTGGGACCATGACCATCTATCACATTCTAATAAAGACTGTAGGGTTGCCAGTTCGAATCCCGGTTCCGATGAGAAGAATCTGGCGGGAAGTGAGCTGCAAACGGAGGTTTTCCTGCCATTGTGCCCTGAGCAAGGCACTTAACTCCCCACCACAACAGCTCCCCAAAACCTGGGCACCCAGTGTTGGGTTAAAAACGGAAGTCAAATTTCGGTTGAACCTTGTGTGCATATGACCAATAAAATTATCTTAATCTTAAACAACCTCTGGTTTCTATGCTAACACATTACAGGCATGGCTACATTTAACAACATTGCAGAAATGAAACAGATAGTATGTATCCTATCTACAATATATTACAAAGTTTGTATTTGATAATGCTTAGGTTTAGTGTAGGTTTACGCTAGTTTTTATTGAATATTAAAACATACAATCTACCTGCAGATAAGCCGCTCAACATTTACATTACATTCAGTCATCTAGCAGACACTCCCATCCAGAGCGACCCAGAGGAGCAACCAGGGTCAAGGGCCCCGCCCAAGAGCAAGTCGACAGATCTCTCATCAAGTCAAATTGGGGTAGTAAGCTCGCAGAACGGGACCGCCGAGTGTTGAAGCGCATAGCGTGTAAAAGTCGTCTGTCCTCGGTTGCAACACTCAGTACCGAGTTCCAAACTGCCTCAGGAAGCAATGTCAGCACAATAACTGTTCGTCTTGAACAGCTTCATGAAATGGGTTTCCATGGCCGAGCAGAGTCCTGGCATCCATGTGCAATGCCAAGCCTTGGTTGGAGTGGTGTAAAGCTTGCTGCCATTGGACTCTGGAGCAGTGGAAACGCGTTCTCTGGAGAGATGAATCACGATTCACCATCTGGCAGTCCGACAAACAAATCTGGGTTTGGTGGATGCCAGGAAAATACTACCTGCCCGAATGTATAGACCCAACTGTAAAGTTTGGTGGAGGAGGAATAATGATCTGGTGCTGTTTTTCATGGTTCGGTCTAGGCCCCTTAGTTCCAGTGAAGGTAAATCTTAAAGATACAGGATACAATGACATTCTAGACGATTCTGTGCTTCCAACTTCAAGTTTGTGGAAGGCCATTTCCTGTTTCAGCATGACAATGCCCCTGTGTGCAAAGCGAGGTCCATACAGAAATGGTTTGTCGAGATCGGTGTGGAAGAACTTGGCTGGCCTGCACAGAGCCAAGACCTCAATCCCATCGAACACCTTTGGGATGAATTGGAATGCAGACTGCGAGCCAGGCCTAATCTCCCAACATCAGTGCCGACCTCACTAATTCTCTTGTGGCTGAATGGAAATAAGTCCTGGCAGCAATGATCCAACATCTAGAGGAAAGCCTTCCCAGAAGAGTGAAGGTTGTTATAGCAGCAAAGGGGGGACCAACTCCATATTAATAGCCATGATTTAGGAATGAGATGTTCGACGAGCAGGTGTCCACATACTTTTGTCCATGTAGTGTACATACTGACACCACGCCCACACACACACACATAACACGCACACACATGCATACTGATGCCACATTCACTCACAAACACTTTCACACGCACCATATACGCTGTTGTTACTGTCTATTATCTGTCCTGTTGCGTAGTCACTTCACCTATATGTACATAGCTACCTGAATTACTTTGTACCGCTGCACATCGACTCGGTACTGGTACTCCCTGTATATAGCCATGTTATTTTTTGTTATTTACTGTGTATTTATTCCTTGTGTTACTATTTCAGTATTATTTATCTTTATCTTTAACTCTCCATTTTTGGAAACCTGTAAATAAGCTTGGACTGTAAGTCTACACCTGTTGTTTACGAAGCATGTGACAAATAACGTTTGATTTGATTTGATTTTTTAATACAGCACAATTACTTATTCATTATATGATATAGGGGTGAATCTTAACTTCGTCACCTATTGACATCAATGCATGACCAAGTGTAAATTCGACTTAAATGGAATTTAGGGTTTGCCCCTATGTCTCACGCTGCCTAACATCACACCGTAATCTCACTCTGAAGAACAGCTGGGGTCAAGGCTACATACAGTGCCTTCAGAAAGTATTCACAGCTCTTGGCTTACAACCTGAATTTGTCACTGGCCTACACACAATACCTCATAATAGGTGGAATTATGTTTTTCAAAATGTTTACAAATTAATGATTAAAATGAAAAGCTGAAATATCTTTAGTCAATAAGTATTGAACACCTTTGTTATGGCAAGCCTAAATAAGTTCAGGATTAAACATGTTCTTAACAAGTCACATAATAAGTTGCATGGACTCTGTGTGCAATAATAGTGTTTAACACGATGACTGCCTCATCTCTGTACCCCACACATACAATTATCTGTAAGGTCCCTCAGTCGAGCAGTGAATTTCAAACACAGATTCAACCACAAAGACCAGGGAGGTTTTCCAATGCCTCGCAAAGAAGGGCAACAATTGGTAGATGGGTAAAAATAAAAACCAAAGCAGACATTGAATATCCCATTGAGCATGTGAAGTTATTAATTACACTAATTACACCCAGTCACTACAAAGATACAGCCGTTCTTCCTAACTCCGTTTCCAGAGAGAAAGTAAACCACTCAGGGATTTCACCATGAGGCCAATGGTGACTTTAAAAACATTACAGAGTTTAATAGCTGTGATAGGAGAAAACTGAGGATGGATCAACAACATTGTAGTTACTCCACAGTACTCCACAGTATTTACTTAATTGACAGAGTGAAAAGAAGGAAGCTTGTACAGAATACAAATATCCCAAAACATGCATCCTGTTTGCAACAAGGCACTAAAGTAATAATGCAAAAAATGTAGCAAAGCAATTAGCTTTTTGTCCTGAATACAAAGTCTTATGTTTGGGGCCAATCCAGTACAACATATAAAAGAGGACCACTCTACATATTTTTTACTCTACATAATGTTATGGATATGCTTGTAATCGTTAAGGACTGGGGCCTTTTCCAGGACAAAAAATAAATGGAATGGAGCTCAGCGCAAAATCCTAGAGGAAATCCTTGTTTACTCTGCTTTCCACCAGACACTGGTGGTCGAGTTACAATTTTTACTTAAATCTACATGAAAATATATATTTTTTGTTATTTGTTATTTAACCTTTATTTAACTAGGCAAGTCAGTTAAGAACAAATTCTTATTTACAATGACAGCCTACCAAAATAAAAAAAAGGCCTCTTGCGGTGACGGGGGATTCAAAATAAATAAATAAATAAATAAAATATAGGACAAAACACACATCACGACAAGAGAGACACCACAACGCTACATAAAGAGAGACCTAAGACAACCACATAGCATGGCAGCAGCACATGACAACACAGCATGGTAGCAACACAACATTGCCGCAGCGCAACATGGTAGCAGCACAAAACATGGTACAAACATTATTGGGCACAGACAACAGCACAAAGGACAAGAAGGTAGAGACAACAATACATCACAAGAAGCAGCCACAACTGTCAGTAAGAGTGTCCATGATTGAGTCTTTGAATGAAGAGATGGAGATAAAACTGTCCAGTGTTTTTTGCTGCCGCGAATTGGATGTGTGCTGAGAGAAGGACAGTGTACCATCTAGCCATACTCCCAAGTATTTGTATGAGGTGACTACCTCAAGCTCTAAACCCTCAGAGGTAGTAATCACACCGGTGGGGACAGGGGATATATGGCAAGACCTGAAAATGTCTTTCAATGAATGATCAACAACCAATTTGATAGAGCTTGAAGGATTTTGAAAAGGATAATGATGGGCAAATGTTGCACAATCTAAATGTGGAAAGCTCTTAATCGCTGCAAAAGGTGCTTCTACAAAGTATTGGCTCAGGGGTGTGAGTACTTATGTAAATTAGAACATCTATTTAATCCATTTTGAATTCAGGCTGTAACACAACAAAATGTGCAATAAGTCTAGGGGTATGAATACTTTCTGAAGGCACTGTATTATATGATAGGAACAAGGGTCTTAATCTTGATAACCTTGAAACCCCTGGTTTAATTGAATGTAGGCTACCACCGAATAGGCTCCTGTGTGGTACAATGTCTCTCTAAAGGCCTTTTGTACTGTCAACAGTGTTTTATGTCTGAGACAAAAACACTGTTGTTTTCTATTTCAGCGTACACTAGACCAAGGTCAGACATATTGATGGTGCTGCAGGTGACAGTTTTGCTATGTGGTGATTTTTTTATCCTGTGCACTCCAGTTCCACTCCCAGAGATAAAACTGACACCTGAAAGGCAAAGCTGCACGAGAGCGAGGGAAAAATCATCCCATAGGAAAACGACTCCTACTCAACTTTCTATTATTGTGCATTTCTGACATGCATATGAATAATTGAAGATGCAAACAGCTTGGATTGTAGAGCTAGCTTTTTTTGTAGAGGTAACATTTGTCTGTTTACTTTACCATTAGAACCAAATCTATATAAAACACCCTCTCTTTGTTTAACATTTGATCCATTATTTGGAGCTGTTTAAATACAGTACCATCTGTTTGCAACGGATTAAACATGGATTCTTACATACTGCCTACCACATTACAACTTGATTATTGACAAATTTGTGAAATGTGAAATGTTTAACTGAATCTAAATTGGAATTATCTAAAACTATGACAATGTTTAAAACTATGGTACTCTTGGCACTGCCCACCCCTCGTCCCCCAGCCGGTTCTGACGCAGGTTGAGGGGCAGGCTGGAGTTCTTGGCCAGGGCTCTGGCCCCGAATGTTGTTGTCGTAGACAGTGAGGCTCTCCAGCTTGCTCCTGTTTAGTTTAGTTTCATTTACACATAATGAATTTACATTAATGACAAGAAAAAACGTGATAAAAGGGTACACGTGTAGGTGAGGTAGGCAACCCGACAAAATCTCACCTGTTGAGCATCTTGCCCGTGCACCATGAGGTTGTGGGGGGGGGGTTGAGCTACCTGAGGGATGGGTTGTCCAGGAGGTTGTTCACCAGCTGACGACACTTCTCGTCGTTCACTTTGCTTTAGTGGATCCTCAGCATCTGCGACGATAGCGGAGATTATGGGTTTAAGCAGGGAGGCTTGGCAATAATGCATAGCTTTAGCTTAACCTGTCCAGATGTTTAAAAATATATTAAAAAAAACAACAAGCTGGAACTAAATTAAATTATTTCCTCGCATACAACAAATTACAAATATGTGATGTTGTGGTATATTATATTTTAACATATAATATACCACAACATCAGCCGAGAAGCATTGAATCGATGTGCTGTGGCATAATAACAGTTGTTTCAAACAAGGACACAGTGTTTAAGTTTCAGCCTCAGGCATTGTGGTACTTCCTTTGATCTAAGTAGACCATTATAATGTGTCTGTGATACTGCAGTTTGTTTCACCTTGTTTGAAACAGAATCTTTGTTACTGGTGCTTACTGAGAAAGTGCATGGCACAGAGCAGAAAAAAGTGCTTCAGACAATCTGACTCCATCCTGTAAAGGAAAGTAGTGCGACTAAGCCAAGAGGCACAGTGCCAGTGAACACTGAAAGGGAGTATCAATATTCAGCCAAGGTCTTACAGGACTTCAAGGCCTTGGTAAGAGACTCGCAGTCGCAGAAGATGAACTCAAAGAGGTTCCTCTCAAAGTTCATGCCACAGCCCTTGACCCGGTAGACCACATGCAGCTCCTCCATGTGGCTCAGCTTGTCCAGCAGGATGCCAAAGTCAAAGTGGTCCATGGATGGCCCGTCCATGCCCATGTTGCTGGCTGAGTCCGGGCTGTCGTCCTCTTCAGACTTCTGGAGCGCCTTAATTGCCGACAGCAGCTGCGAGACATCCAGCCTCTTCACGTAGTTCCGGCACAGAGGCACCAGGCCCAGCACCGTCTTAGGGTCGGTCCAGTCAAGGATGAAGAACTTGATGATATTCTCCAGGTGCCTCTCAAAGAACATGTGCTTCCAGCTGTGGCGACTATGAGGAGACGTTGCACAGGCCCCAGCTCTGTTTGCAGTAGCCGTCGTCACTGATCAGGTTGGCGGCCACCTGCAGGGGCAGGGAGGAAGAGAGCCTCTCCAGCACATAGTCTTTGTGGCTGGGGAGTTTTTCGTGGATGGGCTTCTCTGTGACAAAGGTATAAAGAGGTTGTATTCTGTGATCAAATAAACAACTGAATTGATTAATTGACTGAAAATTGACTGAATCAATTACATACAATATGTAGAACTAAACATACCTTCAAAGTTTCTCACTATGTGTTGCAGGCAGAGGTTGGATAAAAGGGCCAATACAGCGAGGGACCACTCTGGATCTTTTGCAATAATCCTACGCATGTTCCTTGGGTCTGCAGCCACTGGGGGATACATGTCAGCCCAAGGGGAAAAGTGCAGTCATGTTAGGGATTTTTATGAATTACCTGTTCAATATGAGAAACACTTTTTACTGAATTTAACCAGAGAGGACAGAGATTCTGCAAATGAAAGGTAGCTCAATAATGACTAAAGGAGCGTTACTTCTTATAGTCCAAGGACCTTACATGTTCTGTTTAGAGGTGAATTGGCTCTGGCAGCCAAAACAGCCAAATACTCCATCTAAACATGAATCAATTCTCAATTGCGGTACGGTCCTAGAAACAAAAAGCCTGCTACTTTCATATCACATAAAACATATTTTACAAATGCAAAATATACACTCACTGTTTTAACACAGTTGTAGCCAACAGTATTTTTCAGTGACAACATGTTTGTGGTGTCTGTCTTCCATTAACAGACAGGTGTGTGTAAATAGCTAATCAGCACAGATACGCATCTGTCTTTGTCTGTTTTCCGTAAAAAAGCACTGTCATATGGAAATACAGTGCATTCGGAAAGTATTCAGACCCATTCCCTTTTACTTTCAGAATGCACTGTAAATGAAGACATCTTAAGACATTGTTGGAAAATTGTTGAAAAAAAAGAAGACCCAGGAAGCAGGAGTACTGTTTAGGTTTCTTTAGTGAATGATATCAAATTATACAAATGTAACAGGTTTTTTGACAATTGAAGGGAAACAGTCAGGTGAAAGTGTTTACTAAATCATTCAGATGTAGGTTTGCCTGTTCAAAAACAGATTGACACCAGTTCACAAATGGTTTCTTAGATCTTGGTTTATTTCTAAAGTGCAACAATTCCTGACCAAATTAGACACAAACTGACCAAAAACAATGACAAAACAACTTCACTGTTAAAGGAAAGTTATAAGCCACAGCATTACAACAGTAATACATACTACTCTAGATGACTGCTGAGGAATCTGTTAATTGTTTTACTCCAATGTTTGAAAACAAAGAAAATGTAAATAAACACCATATAGCCTCAAAACATGGTTAAAACTATAACTTTGGTATCATGGATGGCCAGTCCTTGCATCCATAGCTCTGTCTATGAATTTGAGAGGGAGGCTTTTTACCGAACTAGGAGCGGGAAGTCTGCTTTGTTATTGTTTCTACTGCTGATTGCCGCTTTAACATCACTATTACCATAATTGAAGTAATAGTATGTTTTTAGTCTTTATCATTATCTTACCTAACATTGTGGCACAATGTATATACAGTGGGGAGAACAAGTATTTGATACACTGCCGATTTTGCAGGTTTTCCTACTTACAAAGCATGTAGAGGTCTGTACTTTTTATCATAGGTACACTTCAACTGTGAGAGACGGAATCTAAAACAAAAATCCAGAAAATCACATTGTATGATTTTTAAATAATTAATTTGCATTTTATTGCATGACATAAATATTTGATCACCTACCAACCAGTAAGAATTCCTGCTCTCACAGACCTGTTAGTTTTTCTTTAAGAAGCCCTCCTGTTCTCCACTCATTACCTGTATTAACTGCACCTGTTTGAACTCGTTAACTGTATAAAAGACACCTGTCCACACACTCAATCAAACAGACTCCAACCTCTCCACAATGGCCAAGACCAGAGAGCTGTGTAAGGACATCAGGGATAAAATTGTAGACCTGCACAAGGCTGGGATGGGCTACAGGACAATAGGCAAGCAGCTTGGTGAGAAGGCAACAACTGTTGGTGCAATTATTAGAAAATGGAAGAAGTTCAAGATGACGGTCAATCTCCCTCAGTCTGGGGCACCATGCAAGATCTCAGCTCGTGGGGCATCAATGATCATGAGGAAGGTGAGGGATCAGCCCAGAACTACACGGCAGGACCTGGTCAATGACCTGAAGAGAGCTGGGACCACAGTTTCAAAGAAAACCATTAGTAACACACTACGCCGTCATGGATTAAAATCCTGCAGTGCACGCAAGGTCCCCCTGCTCAAGCCAGCGCATGTCCAGGCCCGTCTGAAGTTTGCCAATGACCATCTGGATGATCCAGAGGAGGAATGGGAGAAGGTCATGTGGTCTGATGAGACAAAAATAGAGCTTTTTGGCCTAAACTCCACTCGCCGTGTTTGGAGGAAGAAGAAGGATGAGTACAACCCCAAGAACACCATTGCAACCGTGAAGCATGGAGGTGGAAACATCATTCTTTGGGGATGCTTTTCTGCAAAGGGGACAGGACGACTGCACCGTATTGAGGGGAGGATGGATGGGGCCATGTATCGCGAGATCTTGGCCAACAACCTCCTTCCCTCAGTGAGAGCATGAAGATGGGTCGTGGCTGGGTCTTCCAGCATGACAACGACCCGAAACACACAGCCAGGGCAACTAAGGAGTGGCTCCGTAAGAAGCATCTCAAGGTCCTGGAGTGGCCTAGCCAGTCTCCAGACCTGAACCCAATAGAAAATCTTTGGAGGGAGCTGAAAGTCTGTATTGCCCAGCGACAGCCCCGAAACCTGAAGGATCTGGATGGAGGAGTGGGCCAAAATCCCTGCTGCAGTGTGTGCAAACCTGGTCAAGAACTACAGGAAACGTATGATCTTTGTTATTGCAAACAAAGGTTTCTGTACTAAATATTAAGTTCTGCTTTTCTGATGTATCAAATACTTATGTCATGCAATAAAATGCAAATTAATTACTTAAAAATCATACAATGTGATTTTCTGTATTTTTGTTTTAGATTCCGTCACTCACAGTTGAAGAGTACCTATGATAAAAATTACAGACTTCTACATGCTTTGTAAGTGGGAAAACCTGCAAAATCGGCAGTGTATCAAATACTTGTTCTCCCCACTGTATACCACCCATCTAGCACATAACGTTCTGAGCTTGGTGAGGACATGGTTGTCCTATTGTTATTTTGCATATAACCTTCCAACAACTTTCTGGGAATGGTGCAGGATAGTTGCTTGGAACATTCTCAGCACATTTAAGGAACTTGACAAAAAAAACATTACTTTCTTGGTATTTCATTACTTTAACAGAACGTTTCCTTAAAGTTCAAACATGGTTAAATTTAATTTAAATGTTGATAATGTTCTGGGAACGTTCTCCAACTGTTTTGACATTGGGAATGTTCTCCAATAGTTCAGAGAACGTTAAGAAACAATGTTCTTCTGTGAGAAATGCAGTACTTCAGCATAACGTTTCCTATAGTTTTCCTCATGGTTCTATTTAAAGTCATGTTCTCAAATTGTTCCGAGAACGTTGAGAACTTTTTAAAAAACGACAAGAAAACTTTAGTAACGTTCTAAGAATGTTATTTAAAAACATAAACATTCTGTTCTCTGCATCAACAAAACTATTTCTATCCTCTATCTTGTTAAGTGTGTTCAGGTGTGTTGGCTGCGCCCAGTAATTGGGCACACCTGCTCGTAGTAAGTGCTTGTTTCCTTTGAACTACAAGCACAGATAGGACACTTGGAAATTAATTTCCTTAGGCATTAATCATGCAAACGTATTTATTTTTTATTGTGACACAGCAACATTGAGATTTTAATGTAGAATCTTCTGTTCTCTATCTGGTGAAAATTATGATAATGCCATTTTAGTGTAAGAGCTGTTTGAAAAGAATGCCTGAAATTTCTGCCTGTTTTGGTGGGATGGAGTTTTGGCCTGCCCGGTGATGTAAATGAGTTAATAGACCAATAAGAAAGAGAGTTTTCAGTGCTGAAAATGTTCCAGAGCCAAGCAACTATCCTGCACCATTCCCAGAAAGTTGTGGGAAGGTTGTATGCAAAATAACCATAGGACAACCATGCTCTCACCAAGCTCTAAATAAAACCTATGGTTCTCTGAACGTTATGTGGTAACTGGGTTCTAATTATGCAAAAAGTATATTCCATCGCCCTCATTACAAGTTCAATTCAGAAAGCAGTGGCGATTTTAGCATGTAAATCTTGGTAGGGCAATTTTTTTTTGATACATGCCAGCAAAGGCACTACACAACACAACAGAAAACAATACATTAATTGCACTGTAACAGTGACAAACAGTGCCCACAAACTTTTGGGGCCTACATGAAGCTGTCCCAACAGCAGAGCTGTTTTCAGAACCTTGACAACCGTGACACCTGGCTGCTCAGCGGAGCCTTGTCTGGTAGCGAAACAGTTAATTCAGCCTCATTTACTGCCTTTAAAAAAACATAGCTGATATGACTGACTTGCTTAAACAAATGTGGTTTCTACTGTGTCTATGTGGTCTGGGACCACTGTAGTCAGGGACTACTAGAAAGGTACCACAGTCTCTGGGAGGCTAAAGTAGTCTGGGTCTACTGAGTGAGGGTAGAGAAGCCCCACCGACAGCTGTCTATATGCATTTCTGGGTATTGTCTGTGTTCTGGGACCACTGTAGTCTGGGACCACTTTAGTCTGGGACTACTGAGTGAAAGTGCGTGTCTGAATGAATTTTCCAACCAGTTCTAGTTTTTCAATCTATAACGTTATCTAGGGGTTCCATCTACCACCACTCATTGTAGTCTGGGACTACTAGTAATAGCACAAGGTGTTATTGAGCACGGGTGTTGTTTTATATGTATAGGAAGTAGCGGTCTATAAGTATTTCTGGGAATTGTCTAGGTGGTCTGGGACCACTGTACCATAGTCTCTGGGAGGCTAGAGAATGCACATGGAGTGGTGTGGATGTGAATACCTAATATTTATAACATTATTTAGGGATTCTATGTGATGTGAAGATATGAAAGGAGATAGTAGTATTATCGAATATTTGCTTTATGAATTTATAATGGGTTACTAGAGATTTGATAAAGTAACAATGGGAAAAAAGGTATTCTGAGAAATGCTCAGAGTGGTCCCTTTATGGAATTTGATAAAGATAAGGTTAAAACATTGTATGACTGTCTAAAGGGTATGGGAAATAAAGTCTCAGACAAAGATTGACACATATGACTTAACCCTAACCAATAAAACTATAAACCCCAGTAACACATTTTGAAACAAAACCCATGCCCTGTTAAATAGAACCAATGAACGTTGAACATGTAGAGAGACTTGTTAACAAAATTTAAGGCCCAGTCTCAGATGCCAGACTTATTATGGACAGAGCACTCTACAGTGGACTGATAAGACAGTGCCAGCCCAACTATAATACATGTTGATCCCAGAAAGTTTCTCTTCCCTTCTGAATTGGCCGATGTATTTTATAAATTCGGCGCATTATAATTATAATAATCTTTAAATAATAGACATTTAATACATGTGAAGCAGGAAGTGAATATCATACAGCAATTTGTAATAAATATTAAGAGTAACAATGTTAGGGTAGACTAAAATGACAACAATGCCTTCCAATAAGGAGAAAGTTATGTTTGTTTTGTTTTTAAACCTTACAATATGGGTAAAAGCAGAACATTTTTTAGAGTGATCCGTGTGAAAATAAGTGGTACTCAAACAGACTGTAAGGGACACAGTGGGACATTTGGGACAGAAGTATGAATAATTGGTATGTGAGTGTTAGTATGAAAAACTCAATTCTATAGTTTGGGTAACACCAGTGATTTAAGTAAGAAGGTAATGTCATCTAAAACAATAATCTGTTTCCATTACGTGGAACTGTGTCCAAAGTAGATCCAAGTACCGAATATTGAGCTGATTAGCCAGCCCCAACTTTTTGAAGGACCAAGCAGATGTGTTAAACAACAGGTTTCATATTTTGGCTAGTTGATGTCACAGGGACAGTCAGTACAGGAAATATGTCAATGCAACAGGTAAAAATGATAAGAAAGGGGCTCTGGGATTGTTTACTTTAGAAGGTGCCTATTACGGTTAACAGGATACTGTATCATCTGATGTGTCTGAAGTATGATTCTGTATACACATGGTTTTATCATGCAAACTAAGTACATGCAAACTAAGTACATGTTTATTTTCTTTCTTCCAGGACTACCAAGTTTTCTGATTAGTTTACCAATGATTCTGTATCTCTCCCTTTTAAATGCTTTCTGAGGCAGATGCCTTGAGAGAACAGTTAGGTACCGAAAAGGTACCGAAATCCAGCTGTTAAAGGAGCTCCAAATTAAATAAGGCCTGGCCATTTTGCTTGTTTTTACCTTACGTTTTACCACACACGCCAGCACCCACACAACCGTCTTGAATATTTGTTAGTGGTGTTAATACTGTGTTTGATTTATCTTTTTATTTTGGTTTTAGTGGGTTTTTCACAGCTTAGAAAGGCACCATGAAGGGCAAAGAAATTACATTTTCTGAAGTATCTATTGTCTGAGTTTTGGTTGCACACATGTCAATTCTCTTGACAAGAAATGTACTGAAAAACCCAATGTAAACCTAGTACACAAAATGTTTGAAATATATTTAAATAATGAGTCTGAAGTACAGGGAAAGAAAAGAGAAAAAAAACACTCACCTGATCACCCTCACTAGAAAGGCTAGAGACATTGAGTGAGATTTAAATGTAATATGTAAACACTGATAATTAGGAAGAAGTTTATAATTTAGCAAGTCTTATGTGTGATTCGGACCACAAGGAGAGAGAGAGAGAGCGCTGCCCCTGAATGAGGGAAACCTGTCTCTAGTCTTTTTTACTATTCCTTGAATTAGTTATCAAGGGTTCTAATTCTAATTGTATTTGTTATTTTGATTTAACCGGCAGTGGGGGTTTTTGGACGTATGAATCACTATGTGAGTCATTGTCTGGCGACAATTTCACCAGACTGGGTCTGCTGGATGGTCGGGATTTCTACCTAAGGATTAGCCCTCCAACTCCCTGACCTTGTAACTCTGCGGTGAGATCGCCAAGATGACAGGGGAGTATAAACCAACTTGCAAAAATGGTTTCAACTGTGTGTTGTTATTCTCTTTGACATTTGTCTTAGACATTTGTATTGAGAATATTGGTAGAAGTAATAATTTGTCATACAGTGAATAGTTTGTCTGGATTTCCTGAATCAGAAATGCCCTAATCTAAACTGTTGTTCTGGTCTGTCCTCTCTTGAGGTTATGGCAAAGGTGGGTGATCACAGATGGTATCTAGATGCATGGAAGGGATAAGAGATCAACTATATTTCTTAATTTCATTCTTTTATTTTAAATGTATTGTTAGATACTACTGCACTGTTAGAGCTAGAAACACAAGCACTTTGCTACACCTGCAAAATATGTATGTGACCAATACAATTTGATATGTCATATGTCCAAGTAGAATAATCTGTGGGAAAATCCAGTTTAATCCGTGAGTCGACACAGTTTAGTGATGCTGTTCATTTGGATTTTCACCCCATTGTTGTGTCTGAAGAACCAAACAGGTTTCTATGTAACACCGTGGGGAAAATCTTCATATGTTAAACTAACAAACCATAGAACCTCATCATTCACTTTGGTAGTAAAAGTAGAATTGACAGGGGACACAATCTATGGTTGAAAAGAGAAAAGATTATGTCAATAGAGAACATAGTCAGTGTTTAAAATGTAATGCCATAACATTTCCAGAACTGCTGCCCCATTCAGCACAGTAGGATATTGGCCCATATAGCTCTTAGTGCCGCCTGTTTCATACAGATAAGTGTTTTGCTCTTGGAAAATTGAATACATGCCATCTTTATTTACTACAGAATAAAAATATCTTCAAAGGTCCCCTTGTGTAAGGGAATACAAAACCCTGCGTTAGAGAGAATTAAATAAAACCCATCCGTTTGTCCATGAAGAGTACCAGCAATATTTCCTGAATTATTGTAGGGATGGTGGTGTAATCACACTTTTCCATTTGCCTTCATGACACAAGAAGCAGTTGCATTAGTTGCTAGGCAATGCAGCGATGTGTGAATTGCCAAATAGTAGATGGAAGGTGCAATTTAAGATCAGTGGAATTAAAGCAAAATAGAGGTACCTTTGCTATTGCAATGTCTGAATGTATGCATGCCATGCTCTGTGTATTCAAAAAATGGCTTACATAGATACAATATTGCCTAGTCAGACTTAGGCATTCTATGGGTCAAATAGAATAATTTAGTCATTTATCATACACTTATTCAGAGTGAGTGGGGTTTGCTCAAGGTCACATCAACATATTTTTCACCTAATCGGCTTGGTGTTTCAAACTAGCACCCTTTCAGTTACTGGCCCAATGCTCTAAACCGCTACAGTCATGGCCAAAAGTTGAGAGAATGACACAAGTATTGGTCTCCAAAAAATTTGCTGCCTCAGTGTTGATGATGGCAATTTGCATATACTCCAGAATGTCATGAAGAGTGAGCAGATGAAGTCCCTCTTTGCCATAAAAATGAATTTAACCCCCAAAAAACATTTCCACTGCATTTCAGCCTTGCCACAAAAGGACCAGCTGCCATCATGTCAGTGATTGTCTCGTTAACACAGGTGAGAGTGCTGACGAGGACAAGGCTAGAGATCACTCTGTCATGCTGATTGAGTCAGAATAACAGACTGGAAGCTTTAAAAGGAGGGTGGTGCTTGAAATCATTGTTCTTCCTCTGTCAACCATGGTTACCTGCAAGGAAACACGTGCCATCATCATTGCTTTGCACAAAAAGCGCTTCACAGGCAAGGATATTGCTGCTGGTAATATTGCACCTAAATCAACAATTCATCAGATCATCAAGAACTTCAAGGAGAGAGGTTCAATTGTTGTGAAGAAGCACCAGGACCGTCTCCTAAAGTTGATTCAGCTGCGGGATCGGGGTACCACCAGTGCAGAGGTTGCTCAGGAATGGCAGCAGGCAGGTGTGAGTGCATCTGCACGCACAGTGAGGCGAAGACTTTTGGAGGATGGCCTGGTGTCAAGAAGGGCAGCAAAGAAGCCACTTCATTCCAGGAAAAACATCAGGGACAGACTGATATTCTGCAAAAGGTACAGGGATTGGACTGCTGAGGACTGGGGTAGAGTCATTTCCGATTGTTTGGGCCATCTGGAAAACACCTTGTCCGGAGAAGACAAGGTTAGTGCTACCATCAGTCCTGTGTCATGCCAACAGTAAAGCATCCTCAGACCATTCATGTGTGGGGTTGCTTCTCAGCCAAGGGAGTGGGCTCATTCACAATTTTGCCCAAGAACACAGCCATGAATAAAGAATGGTACCAACACATTCTCAGAGAGCAACTTTTCCCAACCATCCAAGAACAGTTTGGTGACGACCAATGCCTTTTCCAGCATGATGGAGCACCTTGCCATAAGGCAAAAGTGATAACGATCCTCAAGAGGCGGGTGGACAAACAAAAACCCACAACTTCTGACAAACTCCAAGCATTGATTATGCAAGAATGGCCTGCCATCAGTCAGCATGTGGTCCAGAAGTTAATTGACAGCATGCCAGGGCGGATTGCAGAGGTCTTGAAAAAGAAGGGTCAACCCCGAAAAATATTGACTCTGCATAAACTGAATGTCATTGTCAATGAAAGCCTTTGACACTTATGGAATACTTGTAATTATACTTCAGTGTACCATAGTAACTACTGACAAAGATCTAAGAACACTGAAGCAGCAAACTTTGTGGAGACCAATACTTGTCATTCTCAAACCTTTTGGCCACGACTGTAGGCTGCCTGCCACCCTGTCTGGTCAAACCTCTTAAGGATCGGACCCTTTTTATAAATATGCGCCTAAAATGACATACCCAAATCTAACTGCCTGTAGCTCAGGACCTGAAGCAAGGATATGCATATTCTTGATACCATTTGAAAGAAAACACTTTGAAGTTTGTGGAAATTTGAAATTAATGTAGGACAGTATAACACATTAGATCTGGTAAAAGATAACAAAGAAAAAAACATGCATTTGTTTTTGTCCCATCATCTTTGAAAATGCAAGAGAAAGGCCATTATATTACTTAGGAGTCAAGGCTCAACTTAGATTTTGGCCACTAGATGGCAGCAGTGTATGTGCAAAGTTTTAGACTGATCCAATGAACCATTGCATTACTGGTCAAAATGTTGTATCAAGTCTGCCCAAATGTGCCTATTGGTTTAATGATACATTTTCAAGTACAAAACTGTGCACTCTCCTCAAACAACAGCATGGCATTATTTCATTGTAATAGCTACTGTATATTGGACAGTGCAGTTAGATTAACAAGAATTTCAGCTTTCTGCCCATATAAGATATGGCTATGTCCTGGGAACTTTTTTTGTTACTTACAACGTCATGCTAATCACATTAGCGCATGTTAGCTCAAGCGTCCCAAGGGCGGGACACGGTCCTTTTGAGGTTAAAAGCAGATTATATAAATATCAATATTTTACGGTTTTGTAATTTGTTTAACAATAACCCCCTCCGCATCATATAAAAAAAGGTAAATAAACAATGACCACTGTTTCATGCTCACAAATTTTTTTTGTTGTTTAACTGGCGCCACCTTGTTTCCATTTCTGGGCAGATATATTTTGTGACATTTAAAATGAATAAAGAAACATTTTTTATTCTGTTTCATTGGAAAAATAACTGAACACAAAAAGTAATTTTATAAAAAATATATATGAAAACTAACGGCATTTGTCGTACAATATTGTGTGTGTTGGTTTCCTGGCAAGGACGGACTTTCTCCCTTTCTCTATGACTGTCTTAGTCTGAACATTTCAGGAAAGTGTTTATAATGAACGTAAAAAAGAAAAGTCAAATGGGCTAAACCTAATCATTGTCCTCATCTGAATCGTCACTGGAGCCCCAATGGTCACTCTCTTCCAGGGAGAGGAAGCTATCCAGGGAGAGGTCACTGTTAGTGCTGCTACTGTTGCTACTGTCGTTGTCGTGGATCACCACCAGCTCCTCCGGCTGGACTGTGTGGAAAGACAATGGAAGGAACATTGAGAGCCTTTCATTGATCAACATTGACCTGGGTCGTGTTCGGTAGGACACACCATAGCAAAATGTATTGCAATGGAAAATTTAAATCTGTTATTGGACAGGTAGCTCCCCCATTTCAAAACGTTTGCTTCGTACTGAACACGACCCTAGAATTCATGGGTGGAGATGGATGGATGTTAGGGAGTGAAAAGTGAAATCAAAATAAGTCAACGACTGCATAGGGAATTGCAGGGACCATAGCTCTGTTTCTCCACCACATGGATATTGTCCCTGCAATTCACTTAAACATCCATCTATCCGCGACATCTCCACCTCTGAACACCAAGTACTCCCCTCAACAACCTCTGCAAGCCTAGGAGCAGGGTGAACGCACCTCTCACCTTTCCTTTCGGTGATGAGCGACAGACGACTCTGTTTCATGTCAGGGCTGAGCTGCTCCACCATGCGGTCGATGCAGTTGTCAAGCACAAGCGAGCGGGTCTGCGACAGGATGGCCTGCCGGCAGATGGGACACTCGTCCTTCCACTTGCGCCACTCTCTGATGCAGTGCAGGCAGAAGCTGTGGGCGCAATTAAGCGTCACTGCCTGTAGGGGAGATATGAAAGAGGATCGAAAATGAACAGCTCTGATTAAAAGGCCCAGCACAGTCAAAATTCAGTTTTCTATCATATTGTACAACAGATGAAACAAACACTGTAAAAGAACAAAAATATTTGCTCAGTGTTATTTCCTAATAGTTGCTGGTTAAAAAATACAATCAACACAGTATCTTCTAAATCAGCAGATTTTGCATGCTTGGAGTTCTGGCTTGCCTGGTGACCAAGCTCTGGCTGGCCTTTATTAGACCAAAAAAGACACCGCCAAACTTCTCTGCCAATAACAGCTAGTTTTCCCCTCCCCACTCAAGGCCACTGCCAGACAGTCCTAGCAAACTTATTGCTAGAATATTTTTTTTTGGGCTATTTGAATGGTAAACTATTACAGTAAGGTACTAAATTGATAGCCAGAAAATATTTGATATTGAGATAAAAACATCTGCAATGGACCTTTAAGGTAATCTTTCATTGTGATAAAATTGGGATTACAGATTTGAGATAAAGATTACAGTAAAGCATCTTCCAGTCATAAGCTATATTTCCAGGCAGAGAAGTAAATTGAACAGTACGAGACACTTATTGCTATTCAATGGGAATGACTGGTAAAAAGATTTACCCTAATGAAAAGCTCAGAACAAATGATGCATTGAAGTTCGTTCTCCAGCACCTCCGTCATTTGCGTTACCACCTCATCCTTCTGAGCTTTCGCCCTCTCCTTCTCTTTCTGCAAGACAGTAAATTGGTTTGAAACCTTTATTTTCATCCAGATATGTCAAGTAAAGTCAGTATCATTCAACTGTGTTAGGAAATAAAATGAAGTGATGAAGTCACACTGGTGGTAGCTTACTTTTGTCACTTCCAGCTCTTTGTCTTTGGCCTTGAGGATGTCCTCAAAGCCTTGTCGAGAGAGTGCAAGTTCCTCTATGACTTTTCTTTGCTATACAGATTGCAAACAGATTCAAGATTGGTTACACTCAATTATTATGTTTACATCAGGTCACCTTTAATACAAGAGCTGAATGTTCTGTTGCTTACCTCTTGCAAAGCCTCCTCCAGCTGTGTTTTCAAACCCTCCTCCTCCAGCTGTTTTTTCAAACCCTCCTCTTCATGCTGTGTTTTTTGCACCTTTAAAACAAACATTTGCCAGTGTGAACACCTGAACATCTCATTGCAAAATCATAGGCATTAATATAGAGAGTTGGTCCCCACATTGCTGCTATAACAGCATCCACTCTTCTAGAAAGGCTTTCCACTAGATGATGGAACATTGCTGAAGGGACTTTCTTCCAAACAGCCACAAGAGCATTAGTGAGGTCAGACACTGAAGTTGGGCGATTAGGCCTGGCTCGCAGTCATCGTTCCAATTCATCTCAAAGGTGTTCGATAGGGTTTAAATCAGGGCTCTGAGCAGGCCAGTCAAGTTCTTCCACACCGAAAGGGCCTTCCCTGAACTGTTCCCACGAAGTTGGAAGCACAGAATCATCTAGAATGTCATTGTATGCTGTAGCGTTAAGATTAAGAAATTATTTGGTTGTGCAAACTCTGTTTCATTAGCTGGTCTCAGACAATCCCACAGGTGAAGAAGCCAGATGGAGGTCGTGGGCTGGCGTGGTTACACGTGGTCTGCATTTGTTAGGCCAGTTGGACGTACTGAGAGAAATGCTCCATAACAGGGATGTAAACGAATCTATGCACACAATTTGAGAGAAATAAGCTTTTTCTGAGTATGGAACATTTCTGGGATCTTTTATTTCAGCTCATGAAACTTGGGACCAACACTTTACATGTTGCACTTACATTTTTGTTTAGTCTACATGAAGGGAGAATAAAATGTCAGAAAAATAAGGAATTTAGATTTTTTTGTCAGATCTCCCAGTGAGGCTCACCTCGAGGAGCTTCTCAGTCTCGCTGATGGACCTCTCCAGCATCTCCATCCTGTGAAGCTGGCCCCGGAGCAGCTCCAGCTGGCTCTGCAGCTCCCTCACCTGCTCCTCCCGGTCGGGGTCATCCTGCTGCTGCTCCCCCTCCAAGGCCTCCACCTGCCGCTGGGTGTCATTCATCCGCTCCCGCAGCACGCGCATGTTCTGGCTGTACCTAACAGTAAGTCAACTTTAGTTTTGGACATTTGTATTTGAAAGGACCCATGAGCACTAAAATGTGAAGTTCATAGGAGCATGTAAAATTGGGTGTCAAATAAAATACTTTTTTTTAAGGCATATACTGTACATTTCCCTACCATTTTCCATCCTTAAAATTAGGAATGAGAAAATACTGATTTCAGGTCAAACAGATGTTAAAAGGGGTCTTAGAAAACATCAACCAGAAAGAAAAAATATATATTAAAAAAAATACCCAATGCGGCTGTTCTCAATATCAAATAATTTCTGGTAACAATTAAGTATCTTTAGCAAAAAACTATTTCTCACGCTAGGACTGTTTGTCTGGGAGTTGTCTCAGTGGGGAGGGGAAAATAGAAAACTGGCAGTTATTGGCAGAGAGGTTTTGGTCTATTAACCATTTTACTACATGGTGATGGGATCCACCCAGATCATTTGGGTTCCTAGATCCTTTTACAGCATTATAAGGCTGCATTGAGACAATGATTTATCAATGACCCAAACCCAGCACAGTTAATCCCTACTATTGTGTCGCTGAGTTGTCATTATGCTTCAGCAAATGTACATTATCTCAGGGATGTTGGTAGACAATGTAAGTAACTTAATGTATGTCGGTGTACCCTAACAGGAAGTCCACTGTGTGCAGCTCATACAATGCACTAACATAAATAACATGAGCATGTCTACTTCGGCTAAGCTTCCCAGTAAAGCAAGCATTGCAGAAAAGTGCTAGAAAATAGGCCATATTTGACCTATTTTTCACAGCCTTATTCTAAAATGTAATTATAATTTTTTTTTATGTTTCCTTCAAATCTACACACAATACCCCATAATGACAAAGCAAAAACAGTTTTTCTAGAAATGTTATAAAAGTAAAATAAAAAATAAAAACTGAAATATTACATTTACATAAGTATTCAGACCCTTTACTACCTTTGGCAGCGATTACAGCCTTGAGTATTCTTGGGTATGACGCTACAAGCTTGGCACACATGTATTGACCAAGTCCCTTCTCCGTCAATTGCTCAGTTTGGCTGGGCGGGCAGCTCTAGGAAGAGTCTTGGTGGTTCCAAACTTCTTCCATTTAAGAATGATGGAGGCCACAGTGTTCTTGGGGACCTTCAATGCAGCAGACATTTTTTGGGAAACTTCCCCAGATCTGTGCATTGACACAATCCTGTCTCGGAGCTCTATGGACAATTCCTTCGACCTCATGGCTTGGTTTTTGCTCTGACATGCACTGTCAACTGTGGGACCTTATATAGACAGGAGTGTGCCTTTCCAAATCATGCCCAATCAATTAAACTTACCACAGGTGGACTCAAAGTTGTAGAAGCATCTCAAGGATGATCAATGGAAACAGTATGCACCTGAGCTCAATTTCCAGTCTCATAGCAAAGGGTCTGAATACTTGTATTATAAATAAAATATTTACACATTTGCTAAAATTTCTAAAAACCTGTTTTCACTTTGTCATTATGGGGTATTGTGTGTAGATTGAGGAAATAAGGCTGTAACATAACAAAATGTGGAAAAAGTCAAGGGGTCTGAATACTCTCCGAATGCACTGCATGTAGCTTAAGAAACAAGGTTCATGAACTCAATAATTTGCTAGTAACAGCCAACATTGATATTCTGATAATCTCTGAAACTCACTTAGATTACAACTTTGATACAGTGGTAGCAATACATGGTTATAACATCTAGAGAAAAAACAGAAATGCCAATGGTGGAACCACATTACTGTAAAGCTTAGAGGATCCCATGTTAAATACTGTTGAAGTAACATGGCTACAGGTTAATCTGCTTCACCTAAAGCCCATTCTGGTGGGAAGCTGATGACTACCAATAGCTAACAGTCAGTATCTGGATAACAGGTGTAAAATTAATATCAACAGGAAGGTATATTTTCTGGGTGATTTAAATATTGACTGGCTTTCAAAAAGTTTCAAACTGTAACCAGTGCCTGCAGCCTGCTTCAGATTATCAGTCAAGGGTAGTTAAACAGCGCAGGAATGAAATGATCAACATGCATTAATCACATCTTTACAAATACTGTGCTTTAAAGCAGTATCCAAATCCATCGGATGTAGTGATCACAATATGTGACCAGTTTCAGGAAACTAGGTGTATGCCACAGGTCACTACTTCACAGGAGAGCCGTTTTGGTCTTGTTTGGGGGGCGGAGCTCATTAAAATAGCAGTGTGTAGAATAATACCCAAATATGCAAAGGAGGAAATTGCATATTTCTACCTTTGTGTATCTCTTCAGGCTAGATTGCCATGAAGAGAATGACATTCATATCCATAATTATGCATTTCTGTATAGTACAGATCAGGAACCCATGATGCAATTCCATTACCAGGGGTAAATCCATTTCACTCAAAGTATTTCAATAACCAACATCCTTTTTTTAAAGTCAAGGTGTCATGGCAGAGCTGACACGATTCTTTCAGACATCTTTGAAAGTTGTCATTATGCATAGAGTTGTATGGTTTGTTAGACTTTGAAATCAATGGATTTGAACCTATAGCCTATATTTGAAAGTAAAAAAATCAGAGTCTCAGCTAAATTCAGTTTCCGTGGAATTGCCTTTCAGTCTGGATGTTAATAATGAGAACACCAGGGCTCTTTCTCAATTGTCAAAATCTGTCCTCCTTTCCTCTCATTCATTGTGCGGATCTAAAATGATTTACCTGGTGATAGCCAGCCTAATGATAAGCTTCCACCATATTGTTTTACTTGTCAAGTATTTTCCAATCGGTGCAGACAAAACGGGAGGACGGATCTTTTGACAATTGAGAGAGATATTCCCTTTTACTATATAAAATCTGTCCAGGAGGTTAGACATGAGTGAAGCACTAGCAGTAACAGACATACGTTTGCAAGTTGGACAGATTCCTGATAGGACTGCTGGGTCCCTCTGGAGGCGAGTCCAGCCTCTGTCGCACACTGGGCCCGGCCTCCTCCCGTACCCTGGTCCCTGGCCTCTCCCGGGGCTTGTCTGTAGGACAGAGCTGGCCCTGTGACTTGTCTGTGGCAGAGCAGAGGTAGAGCTTAGATCTAAATGAGGTTGAAGGCTCCAGTTCATCAGAGTTCAATTTCCTCTTAGTCTTCTTGGTTCTGGATGCGGTGCAGGCCACTTCACTAGGTCCCTTCACTAGGTAGGGTTTGATGTCTTCGAGGCGCTGCCGAATCACTATGTACTCATGCTCCACTTTGGTGCCAACAAGGGGCACTCCCAGCTTTATTGAGTCCCCGAGCCTCAGCAATTGAGCTTTATCCACAGGAATTCGTTCTCCGTTCACCCACACACCATTTAGGCTCTACAAAAAACAAATGTAAACTGCTTACAGCTTATTACCAGCATTACATTTTACTAAAAACACTCACCATTTCCATTTTAGAATTGATTCATGGAGATGCTGTACCTTCTTGTCAGTCACTGTCCATTGGCCGTCATCTCGTTGCTTGAACATACAGTGCAGTCTGGATATCATTAGGGGGCAGCTTGGGGACACGAGCTGGTGAGTGACATTTAAGCCACGTCCAATTGTAACCTGAGAAAAGAGTGAAGCTTAGGCCAGAGAATTTGATTCACAGTAGCTCCTGTTATACTTTTTTGGCAAAGCTTATGTTTACAAGAAACAACATATGCAGACAGCAGAGTAAGATTCCATAGATTTCTCTATCATAAAGAGATGCGATATTATTGTAAGCTAGCTAGTTAAACAAGGTGGCTTGGGTCTTGAACTACCACCACTAAAGTTAGCTAGCCAACATTAGGTTTGCGAGAACTGTGACTGGTGTTAGTCATTAGTACACATACGAGGCTACTAAGTTAGCCATTGACTAGGCGATCACATTCACAGACGCTAACTGCTTTAGCGCCAATTGACGATACCATCTGACCAGGGAAGTTTTGTTAAGAGCCCAGACGCTTGCTCTAAAGATTAAAATAACCACCTCAGAGGAAGTTGCCTGGGGGTGGGAACATTGTGGTGACTTCCATGTGTAGTAGAGAAATTATAACAAATAAGGCATTGACTGACAGCTGTCAGTGTAACTAGCTAGCATGCTAACCTTAGCTCGCTGATGAAACTTGTGAGCACCATTTAAGACAGGACCTTGCCTATACGAGCTGTTGACATGTTGAGGGTTGACGTTTGTCTGACTTTTGCTGTTTGATAATTCCAGTGAAACTGTCAGACATAATTTGACATGCACACAGACATTTTCAAATAGCTATATTCTTGGTTCTCTCTCTGATATATAGCTAGCTTGCTGAAATTATATCTAAATTGCGGCAGTAAATTCTCCATAGAAATATAAATAATATAAGCTCCGGTAATAAGGATAGCCTAACTATTGAAGCAATGGGAAAGTCAATTTTGCATGGCCCAGTGCCCGGGTGGGTGGAGATTTCTCTTTAAGATCAATGGAATGGTCGAAAATGAGCAAACCTTAAAGATTTGCAACCAAATTCCCCACCATGTCTAAGAGAAAAAAGTGAATACAAGGAATCAAATACAAGATATATAAAAAGAATGAGAAAAAAAAAAAAAAAAAGAGGCACACTAAGCTAAAGAGATTTGCTGCTGAAATTTACCAGCGTGCAGCAATGTCCTTCAGCCAGTGTGGAGAACAAGCCTCTGAGGACAGGCTGTTAATTTGCCGAGACGGACGAGCTCCCGTTTGCTGGTCTAGCAGCGAAGCGGTCGAACAGGAGGAGTCCGAGCCATCCACTTCCACCGATCCATCCACTCTCTGGGTGGACAAGAACAGGTGGTCGCACCAGGCCTAGCCACACCTCCAGGCTCAGGCTAAAGGGTCGCTGGAGTATTCCACACAGTTGGTCAGCACAGACCCTAAGCACCCTTGGGCTGATGCCATCCGGGCCCGCCGCTTTCCACTGGTGTAGTCTCTCCAGCTCTCTCTTCACTTGGTTGGTGGTGAAAGCCAGCCCAGGTGAGGAGAAGGGAGTTGTTGCAGATCAATCCAGAGGAGCGGGGGCGGAGGGGGTCGCTGATTGTCTCAACAGAGATGTTGTGAGCAAAGTGGGGGTGGGACAGCCGTGAGGGTGTGTGGCCTGGGGAGATGGACAGGGCCAGTATCGAACCTGTTAAAAAATTGGTTCAGCTCATTGGCTCTGTCCTGGGTCCCCTCAGTCTGCCCACCTGACTTTTTGAAGCCAGGGATATTTCTCATACCCTTCCACACCTCTCTCACCTGGCTCTGCCTCAGCTTGTCCTTCATCTTCTCCTTATATCCTCTCTTCCCCTCAGCAATCCGCAACTTCAGCTCCCTCTGGACGCATTTCAATTTGTTCCTGTCCCCCTCCTTGAAGTCCATCTTCTTCTCATTTAGCAGGGCCTTCAAGTCACTGGTGAACCAGGGTTTATTATTTGGAAAACAGCGTACCTTCCTGTTGGGTAGTGTTTTCTACACAAAAATTGACATAGTTCGTTATGCAGTCAGTAAGTCCATCAATGTCCTCCCCATGAGCCTCACAGAGCACATCCCAGTCTGTTGTTTCAAAGCAGTCCTGTAGGGCCTCATTCACCTCCGGGGACCATCTCCTAATAGTCCTAGTGGTCGCAGGCTGCTGTTGGACCATAGGCAGTGGTCCAACAGCAGAGTGCAGTGTAGTTGTTATATGCTAATGTGAAGGATGCATACAACAAGTCCAGAGTTTTATTATTCCTGGTTGGGCACTTCAAACTGTTTGAACGTGGGCAGCATTGAAGAGAGATGCATGGTTAAAATCCCCCAAAATGGCAAAGAAAATAGTAGGGTCTCAGGCTAACGGCTAACAGCTCAATGTTCAGGCTACAAAACTGTTCCTTAACAGTAATATGTCTCGGATTACACCATCTGTTGTTAACTAATAAAGCCAGCCCCCCTCCCTTACCGGAATAAACGCTATCCCTATCCACTCTGATGGTCTGGAAACCGCCGATAGTGACGTTCTCTATGGGGATGTTATCATTCAGCCATGTTCCAGTAAAGCACAATAGGCTAGCTTCCCGGTAGTCTCTTTGTCCATGGACAAGACTCTTAAGCTCGTCCATCTTGTTATGCAGCGATCTCACGTTTCCCATAATGATAGACGGTATAGCCGGCTTGTATTTCCTAAGCTTTGCTTTACACTTAAATCCTGCCCTGCATCCACGCCGTCGCCTTTTCAACTCATCCAGAATATCAAACTTTTTCCTGGGATGCAGCAGCGCTGAGTGTGCTAAATCCAGGAGCTGGGCTCGGTTGTAAATAATGGGAGCTGGACAACAATATACTGCAGGCCATGCGCACAGCACCGCCTCCTGCAGAATGTCCAGCTGGCCTCCAGTATGTGCCGGCCACTGTGCGGGACAGGCTCATCTACTTGGCCAACACAACACCCTCCTCCGGTCAACCTGGTATTGGGCTTACTTTTCGTTGTCTCGCCGACAAGTACTGGTGGCCCACCTTGGCTAAGGACGTGAGGGTGTACGTCTCCTCCTGCGCGATATGTGCCCAGAGTAAGGCGCCAAGACACCTCCCCTCAGGTAAATTACATCCCTTGCCGGTTCCACAATGACCATGGTCACATATTTCCCACTGACTTTCCCCCCTCCCAGGGTTTCACCACCATCTTGGTCGTTGTGGACCGGTTCTCTAAATCCTTCTGCCTCCTCCCTCTGCGTGGTATCCCCACGGCCCCGCAAACTGCAAAGGCACTGTTTAACCATGTCTTCTGGCACTATGGAACTCCGGAGGACATTATGTCTGACCGTGGGCCCCAGTTCACCTCCAGGATGCGGAGAGAGTTCATTGAGGGTCACAATCAGTCTGACCTCCGGGTTCCATCCCGAGTCCAACGGGCAGGTGGAACGCGTGAACCAGGAAGTGGGTGAGTTCTTGAGGTCGTACTTCCAGGACCGGCCGGGGAATGGTCGGCTTTTATACACTGGGCTGAGTATACATGTTGTGGGGGTGCTTTGCTGCAGGAGGGACTGGTGCACTTCACAAAATAGATGGCGTCATGAAGGAAAAGTGTGGATATATTGAAGCAACATCAAGACATCAGTCAGGAAGATGGCCACCAATTTTTCAACCCTTGTATTGGTCAGCCTGTTGCATGCTTTGGTGTGTGTGTTCCCAAACAAGAACCAGTTGTGCTCTGAGGCTGATGAGGCAACAGGGGAAAAAGCCTCAGATCCACAAAGTCCCTTCCACATGTGGCTGATGAGCCATATTGCATCTCCATCCCAAAGCCCTTGCTTGGAAGTGTACTTCGCCAGACTGCCAAGAACCTTGCCCTCATCCAGGCCAAGGTGGCAAGACAGGGTAGTGATGACACCATATGCCTTATTGATCTCTGCACCAGACAGGATGCTCTTGTCAGCATATTTGGGGTCCAACATGTACGCTGCGGCAAGTATGGGCTTCAGGCAGAAGTCTTCACACTTTTTGATGCATTTCAGAACTGCAGTTCAAATCAAATCAAATGTATTTGTCACATACACGTGGTTAGCAGATGTTATTGCGGGTGTTGCAAAATGCTTGTGCTTCTAGCTCCGACAGTGCAGTAATATCTAACAAGTAATATCTAACAACATATACCCAAATACACATAAATCTAAGTAAGGAGTGGATAGAGAATATATACATAAATGTCAGGGTGGCATTGGACTAACATACAGCGGCATAACAAGCTTTATAGTATGCAGTATACACATAAGAGATTGATGATGCAGTATGTAAACACGATTAAGTGACTAAGATACTGAAGAATAGTATAGCGTACAGTTTAAACATATGAGATGAGTCGGGCAAGATATGGAAACCTTATTAAAGTGACTAGTTTCATTTCCTTAAAGTGGCCAGTGATTTCTAATCTATGTCTATAGGCAGTCTCTGATGTGCTAGAGATGGTTGTTTAGCAGTCAGTGGCGTAGTATAGAGTACAATACAGTATATACACATATGAGATGCAATATGTACACCCAAATTTAGTGACTAAGCTACCGTAGAATAGTGTAGAGTGCAGTTTATACATAGCGATGAGTGATGCAGATACATGATTAAAAAGTGGCTAGTGTTCTATTCCTTAAAGTGGCCTGTGATTTCTAATCAGTGTCTATAGGCAGCCACCTCTGGTGTGTTAGTGATGGCTGTTTAGCAGTTTGATGGCCTTGAGATAGAAGCTGTTTTTCAGTCTCTTAGTCACAGCTTTGATGCACCTGCACTGACCTCGCCTTCTGGATGATAGCGGGGTGAACAGGCAGTGACTCGGGTGGTTGATATCTTTGATGATCTTTTTGGCCTTCCTGTGGCAACGGGTGCTGTCGGTGTCCAGGAGGGTGGGAAGTTTGCCCCCAGTAATGAGTTGGGCAGACCGCACCACCCTCTGGAGAGCTTTGCAGTTATGGGTGGTGCAGTTGCGGTACCAGGTGGTGATGCAGCCCAACAGGATGCTCTCAATTGTGCATCTGTAGAAGTTTGAGGGTTTTGGGTGATAAGCCAAATTTCTTTAGACTCCTGAGGTTGAAGGGGCACTGTTGCGCCTTCTTCGCCACACTGTCTGTGTGGGTGGACCATTTCAGTTTGTTGGTGATGTGTACGCTTTGGAACTTGAAGCTTTCCACCTTCTCCACTGCGGTCCCATCAATGTGGATCTGGGGTTGCGTCCTCTGCTGTTACCTGAAGTCCACGATCATCTCCTTAATTTTGCTGTTTCCTCTGCTTGGATCAACAGTGAAGTGGGCAGGGCAGTACGGATTTATTCTCTTACATCTGCAAGCAGATTCTGAACATCAGACAGGATGGCATGGTCTCCCTCAATCCATGCAATGGCTACTGCTATAGGTTTCAGGAGTTTCAGGCTGCTTACCACTCTCTCCCAAAATACATCATCCAAGAGGATCATCTTGATGGGGCTGTCCATATCGGCAGACTGTGATACAGCCATTTCTTGGAGAGACTCCTTCCCCTCCAGGAAACTGTCAAACATGATGACAACACCACCCCAACGGGTGTTGCTGGGCAGCTTCAATGTGGGGCTCTTATTCTTCTCACTTTGCTTGGAAAGGTAGGTTGCTTCTATAACTTGATGACCCTTCACAAAAAAAAAAAAAAAATACAATTCCATGTACAGATAAATAGTTAAGCAGTCAGATTAAATAACTCGTTTGAAAGATACATTTTTTTTAAATGAAAAATGTTTGGAAACAGGTGAATTAACACTGCTCAGTTGGCAGGCTCAAGCAAGCTAAAACACATGGTAGCAAAAACTAACTAGCAGAAATTGTTAAGTTAGAAATTATTTAAACACTTTGCTGTAGGCTACTATATACACTAGTTAAGAAAAATAATGTATGTCATAAAATACTGTATATTCACCCCACCCAGTATTGTAATCAAAACTTACCAGAAAGCATGTAGTTATTGGCTCAGACAGTGTAGTAGTGTGAGCTCAATAGCATCTCATTAGTGTGCAATATCTTGAGAATCAGCTGTACATGTGATGGAAGAATGCACTGTGCATGCAGAGGGTTGAAATTCCATTGAATTGGGGATAGTTTAAACAAAATATGCCACAAGACCTAGAATTGCCTTATGCGTATCCTACAAAAAAAGATTAATTGTTATAAATTAACGTTGATGAATTTAAGCAAAATTTCTAAAATTCCAGGGATTAATTTACCATAGAAAATGTCTGAAAAAATTCCGGAAATTTACTGGAAAGTTTCCGGCCCTTTGCAATCCTACACACACCACTTCAAATGAGTGGATTAGGCTTTTTCAGCCACACCGCTTAAAATCAAGCATACAGCCATGCAATCTCCATATACTCATTTTTAGGAGCATATACCCACATGGGTGACAGAAAGATGAACTGAGGTCCACACTCCAGTCCAGTTGGTGGTAATACACCTTAAAGTTGGTTGCCAACCGCCATATAAAGTCCACAGAAGTACGACTGAAGGAGGAGAGATTACTAGAAACTAACTAGGTTCCCCCTTTTATCTGTGGATTAATTGTCAGAGTACAGAACACATGATTTTGTGTGACTCAAAACAGGTAAAATCCAGAAAAAAAGGAACTTGTGCATTTCAGGTAAAATAGCAGCCCAATGTTTATATCCCAGGACAAATTAGCTAGCAACAGCAAGCTAGCTAAATGGCAATGAATGTTGTGTTTCGACCTGTCCTCAAATAAATATAGTTGGCGCCAAGTTGTTTTGATATTTCAACCTGCGTGTCCTGATCGCGTCTGGTGTGGAAGGACAAAACCAACATGCACACGATGGCGCGTGTCCGGTCTAGTCAGCATGTAAGATCACAATGCTCAATGCCAAGCGTAGGCTGTAGTGGGGGTAAAGCTCGCCGCCATTGGACTCGGGATCAGTGGAAACGAGTTCTCTGGAGTGATGAATCACGCTTCACCATCTGGCAGTCCGACAGGTGAATCTGGGTTTGGCGGATGCCAGGAGAACGCTACCTGCCCCAATGCTTAGTGCCAGCTGTAAAAACTTGTCAATAATCAAATGACTGGCTTTCTAGATGTTATATGACTATCCCCAATGCTTCTTCCTCTTTTTCCCCTGCCCCACTTCAAAGTTTTTCCCAGGAGGAAGTTACTGAGTCCAAGGTACTAAAGGAGCTCCTGAAACTTGACCCAAAAAAAACATCTGGGTCAGATGGTTTAGACCCCATCTTCTTTAAGGTTGCTGCCCCTATCATCACCAAGTCTATCTCCAACCTTTTTAACCTGACTCTCCGTTCTGGGGAGGTTCCCATTTCTTGGAAGGCAGCCACGGTTAATCCTTTATTTAAAGGGGAGATCAAGCTGATCCTAACTGTTATAGGCCTATTTCTATATTGCCCTGTTTATCAAAAGTGTTGGAAAAACTTGTCAATGATCAACTGACGGGCTTTCTCTCTGGTATGCAATCTGGTTTCCGCTCAGGTTATGGATGTGCCACTGCAACCTTAAAGGTCCTCAATGATATCACCTCTGCCCTTGATTCTAAGCAATGTTGTGCTGCTATTTTTATTGATCTGGCCAAAGCTTTAGACACGGTAGACCATTCCATTCTTGTGGGCCGGCTATGGAGTATTGGTGTCTCTGAGGGGTCTTTGGTCTGGTTTGCTAACTACCTCGCTCAAAGAGTGCAGTGTATAAAGTCAGAAAATCTGCTGCCTCAGCCACCGCCTGTCACCAATGGAGTACCCCAAGGCTCAATCCTACGCCCCAAGCTCTTTTCAATTTACATCAACAACATAGCTCAGGCAGAAGGACGCTCTCTCATCCATTTATATGCAGATGATAGTCTTATACTCAGCTGGTCCCTCCCCAGATTTTGTGTTAAATGCTCTACAACAAAGCTTTCTTAGTGTCCAACAAGCTCTCTCTTAACCTTGTTCTGAACACCTCCAAAACAAAGGTCATGTGGATTGGTAAGAAGAATGCCCCTCTCCCCACAGGTGTGATTACTACCTCTGAGGGTTTAGAGCTTGAGATAGTCACCTCATACAAGTACTTGGGAGTATGGCTAGACGGTACACTGTCCTTCTTTCAGCACATATCAAATCTGCAGGCTAAAGTTAAATCTAAACCTGGTTTCCTCTATCGTAATTGCTCCTCTTTCACCCCAGCTGCCAAACTGACCCTGATTCAGATGACCATCTTACCCATGCTAGATTACAGAGACATAATTTATAGGTAAGGGTGTTCTCGAGCGGCTAGATGTTCTTTACCATTGGGCCATCAGATTTTTCCACCAATGCTCCTTATAGGACACATCACTGCACTCTATACTCCTCTGCAAACTGGTCATCTCTGTATAAGACCCACTGGTTGATGCTTATTTATAAAACCCTCTTAATCCTCACTATCTACTGCAGCCCTCATCCTCCACATACACCAACCGTTCTGCCAGTCACATTCTGTTAAAGGTCCCCAAAGCACACTCATCCCTGGGTCGCTCGTCTTTTCAGTTCGCTGCAGCTAGCGACTGGAACGAGCTGCAACAAACACTCACTCTTCATTCAAAGTCTCAATCATGGACACTGACAGTTGTGGCTGCTTTGCGTGATGTATTGTCATCTCTATCTTCTTGCCCTTTGTGCTGTTGTCTGTGCCCAATAATGTTTGTACCATGTTTTGTGCTGCTACCATGTTGTGTTGCTACCATGTTGTTATGTTAAGTTGCTACCATGCTGTGTTGTCATGCTTTGCTGCCTTGATATGTTGTCGTCTTAGGTATCTGTTTTGGTAGTGTGCTTTTGTCTCCCTTGTCGTGATGTGTGTTTGGTCTTATATTTATATTTTATTTATTGTTATTTTTAATCCCAGCCCTTGACCCCGCAGGAGGCCGTCATTGTAAATAAGAATTTGTTCTTAACTGACTTGCCTAGTTAAATACAGGTTAAATAAAAATGTAAAATAAAGTTTGGTGGACAAGGAATAATGGTCTGGGGCTGTTTATCATGGTTCGGGCTAGGCCCCTTAGTTCCAGTGAAGGGAAATCTTAATGCTACAGCTTACATTCTAGATGATTCTGTGCTTCCAACTTCATGGGAACAGTTTGGGGAAGGCCCTTTCCTGTTTCAGCATGACAATGCCCCTGTGCACAAAGTGAAGTCCATACAGAAAGGGTTTGTCGAGATCGGTGTGGAAGAACTTGACTGGCCTGCACAGAGCCCTGACCTCAATCCCATCAAACATCTTTGCGATGAATTGGAACGCCGACTACGAGCCAGGCCTAATCGCCCAACATCAGAGCACGACCTTTGTATTCCTTGTTTTAAAAATAGCGATAGTTTGAAGATTATTTCATTATCAAATAACCGAAAGTGAGAGGGAATCTGAATTAAGGGGAAAAGGCCATTATTGAACACGGGGTGAGCCATTTTTACTAATCTGCTAGAGAACCAGTTCAGTTAAGTTTTTGTATGACTGAAGCCTTTAGTGAGAGGTCCAATGATTTAATATTTTATAATTGCCGCCCTCCAAATGTATATAAATAGGCCCCTTTAATTTTGTCAGGTTTGCCATTCCAAATAAAGTGTAATATTTTTTGCGCATGACAAAAGAAATTGCCCATTTGTAAGTAAACTGGGCTGTGACTAAATAATTAATCAGGGTGACTTTCTCACAAATAGACAGGTTTCGGGCATCTTAACAAAACTCGCTTTGACTTCTGTGCAATGTAATGGAACCGAATCCGTTTTGTTGCGACATTACAATTTCGCATTCTATAGGGATTTAGCAAGCAGTCTAGGTAACTAGCTAGTAAAAAAAAAAAAAAAGTTAAAATGTACATTCAACCAGTTTTGTTCGCGGCTAAATTTGCTAACGGCTAACGTTACCTCTGTATTGTCGAACAAGCGGAGCCAGTCCACATCTTTCCCGACTCGTGTCAAACACCATACTTCTTTCTTCGCATATTCATCCTCTTCAGCTGTAGAGGATGTTGCGCTTTCTAGTTGGTCCATCATTCAACATATTACATCTAGCTGAGCAAAATATGTTTCGTTTTCCCTTTGGGTTGGCAGAGGCAGCCTTCTATGGCCCGTGGAAATGACGTGATTAAAAAGTCCCACAATGCCTGGCTATTAAACTTTTTCTTCATGTCCAATATTCTTTGTTCATGTCTGAACGACTGAGGTACAATAAAAACAGTCTGAACACACATATACATAGAATGTCTTGAATATAATATTTAAAGCTGTTGCAAAGAAACGACACAAGACATGCCCATGCCAATACATCCCAAATGATCTTATGCAAATTGTAACAACATTAACCTTCATCAAATTGATTAGAGCAAGTACACCAATCACGTTTCTGAAATACCACACTCGACACTCCTGCTCCTGATTACAATGCAGTATGTTTCTCACTTTATCTTTATAACGTCATGTTAAGAAAATACAATTTCATTATAAATGCTGTCTTTACCAAGATTGTCAGAATTCCTGATATTTGAGTGTACATGCATTATATTTATATTTAAAATGCATAATTGATTTATCTTTCTTGAGGTTATCACTGATCTGTGAACTGGATATGTTTACATTGTAGTCATTTAGCAGACGCTCTTATCCAGAGCGACTTACAATTCGTGCAATCGTCTTAAGATAGCTAGGCGAGACAACAACACCTCAGTAGAATCCTCAGACAAAGTATTTAACAGCAAAGACAGTGCTCGTGAGAAAAGAGAACTGCCAATAACATTTTTATTTTTTATTTTATGTCACAGCAATGTTTCTATCTTATTGCTTGTTACCATTAAACATTGGCAGATCAGTCAATCCCCAAGGCACAGATAGAACAATGAGACAGATATTTCACTGAATGTTTGAATGTGAAGCATCCGCTTGGCGTTTCCACTCACTACCAAATATGGTAGTGAGAGGAAGACCACTGGCAAGCAGTGGGAGGAGATTGAACGAGATTTTGGCTGACATTCTGCAAATGTTCTCATCGATTAAATATTTCATCTCAATACAGTTTTCTGTTTCCAAAACTAGAATCTGTTATGAACAGTGGACTAAGGTTTTTAAAACTTTAACCTTTGCAAATGTATTTAAAAATCGCGTTGTTTAGACGGAGTGCAAATGCGAATTGAGTTATTGCACACATGCACTTAACAGAGTAAGCATTCCCTAATGAAAATATGTCTCTGCCCCCCCTCCTTGACTGTTCTGACCACTATGGCTCATTTGTGCCCATTGGAAACGACAGGCTGTGGTCTATCTTGGTTTAGTTATAAAAAGTATTTGGTTCAAACATATATTGTGAGACGGGCGGACTGAAACAATAATTCATGCCGGGAATTTGACTCCATCCCAGGCTGCCCTGTTCACGAAAACCACCAGACCGCTAATTTTGTAGGCTAACCCTATTTGTTGATGTAACGGGTACCAAACTAGTTATAAATTTGGCCACTATGTTCATCTGGGAAGAAAGTTATCCACATTACAAAATACAAACATTTGGGACTGACCAACAAGTAGCCTATCTGATCACTGAGTTTTAGGTATGCTATGGATGCACCCTCAAAAACTCACTAGGAATACACCAATCATAGCACATACAAATGTACAAGGCTAGACACACAAAACAATTAGCCTACACTTTTTAAAATGAGAATGAGATATACAGAGTTAGCTCAAATGTTCACATTATTATCTTTATATTCAAGCATCAAGCATATCAAAGTATAAAAAAACTTTACACACATTCACTGAACTTGAACATAAGCTACAACAATGTAAGTAAGTATAATACAGAAGTCGAAAAAGCACTCCTCTACAAAAAAATGTAGATTACAATGTTCACTCACTGGTGTCCATAAAGCAAACAGCACTAAAATTAACACATCTATACACTGAGTCAATGAAATTGAACATTGGCTACATAACTGCAAGTATAATACGAAAGTACAAAAACATGCCTTTGTACAAAAGCTTTAACTCACAGCTAATTTTATTTTACCCTTGTCAGCCTGTTAAGGAAGAGTCATAGCATAGCTACTTCAGAGTAACCAGTAAGTAATTACCACTAGTAAACCAGTAGGCGGCGCAGTAACTCACTGCTCTCTGCCATCTTGTCAATGATGTCATCTTTGTCAAGTCCCATAAGAATCTCCTTCTCTTTTGCCATCAAAAGGAATGCTTCAAGGTTCTCTTGAGTGAGGGAGGTTCTTAGGCGGTTCTTCACGAAATTCAGGGTGGAGAAGGTCCTCTCACAAGCCACCTGAGTGAGGGATAGGGTGAGGAGCCCAAACCAATGATGTGATACGCATCCGTGAGCAGATTGTACTGAGACAGGAGAAGATAGCAGCATATCGGGCAGTTTTTACATGTGGAACAACTTCTGCTCACCAACTCCTCACTTTCATCAGGATCCTCAAAGCCTTCCCCTGATTCATCACTGGTGGCGGCCACCCTGGTGTTGTACTCCTCCAATGCTGACTGTTTCAGTCTTTCCCACTGTTGTGCAAGGCTGATCAGTTCAGCCTACAATACCTCAACAGTGGCATGTTCATCAAATTCCAGTAAGCATTTGCTGAGCTCCTTCATGGCTGTCTTTGGAAGGCCCTTTTCTCTGATCTCAGGAAAATGCTTCGGATTCATGCAGGAGACATCTGCACACAGCGCTGCATAACGGCGGTGAATACTTTCAACAAGTGTCAAGTACCTCATTGTGGATCTTGATTTTGTAATCCATGTCTGCATTAGCAATGGGCTCGTCTTCTGCCAACTCACCTGGCTTTCTTTTCTTTTTTTTTCTTCTCTTCTCTGGGAGAACAGTCTGAGCTGCGGCATCACAGTCCTGCTGCTCCTCCAGAATGCCATTGGCCCACTCAATAAAGTTGTCTGCTGCCCTCTTCACACCCTCAAAGTCTCGGGCACACTTTCTCAGGTTATCCTCCGTTCACTATTTGCTGTGCTGTTACGATATCCATGCCACTTGTTTGCAAGTATTTAGATAGAGGGGACATCTGCTCAAAACTCCTGATAAAATGTTATGGCCACATCCTTTTAAATTCTTTCCATAGTGATGACCACATCCGTGTAAAGTGCACGGTCAGGCTTTGCAAAGCTTTCAAATACTTTCCTCAAGGCCTCGTCTTTGGCCCACCAGTGTGTTTCACCAATTACATCAAGCCGTCTGTGTTTCCTGTCCTCACTGGTTTCCTCCCATAACTTCATGCGCTTGTAGGAATCTCAAATGAACACTGCAATGTCATTCAGTAGAGAGAAAAAGGATTCACTTGCCAAAACAACCCCAGTGGTGTCAGCACAAGGTTGAGGACATGTGAGTAACACCATATGTGTACTTGGTTAGGAGATTCACACTGGTTTTTGGATGTTAAATCCGGTGTTGTGTCTATTTGTATTGAGAACATCCCTGCCTTTCTCACTTCAACAGCAATTGTCTGCTGAATCAACATTCTGATGACTTAAATTACTTTATTTGCTGTTGTTTTGGACATCATAGTTACCAAGGACCCTCGTCCTTTACTTCCCATCTGCTTCTTGCTCTTCTCAATGCAATCACTAACATGCTCTTGTAGGCAGACATCATATTTTCATAGCAACAATATAAACTCAAGAAACTTGCCATGATTGACAGGCATGTTTTCCAAGTTATATGCAGCTTTGTGTGTGTGTCCTCTGTAGCTAAGCCCACATTTACCAATAACTTTAACTGCATCAATCACACGTTCCATGACCTGCCTCCTCTTTCTGACCTGGTCTCGTTGAACTGACATTTGCTTATCACTCAGAAGGTTACGGATGTCTGCTTTGCTGGCTCTGAGGAAAAAGGCTTCTGAACTTTCTCTATGGTCTTACTTCTCTCATGTTCCTGTACTCTCTAATGTGCATTTTTCCAGGCCTGCATGCCTCCTTTGACGAATGCTGGCTGAAGGTTTTGCGAATGCAAGACATACTGAGCAGAACAAGGAGTGAGTTACTTCATTGTATGTCAGCCATTTTCTGTTTGTGCCACCTTTGGAGTGGAATACATTGGGAATGACTCTTTGAGGGGTTCGTTTTGGGTGGTACTGAAAAAATAAGTCAAAATCCTTGGACTAATCAAATGGATTTTCTGTGCTTTCGCTGTCCCTTTCTATTTTCCCTGTACTGGGCTCTGAACCTCTCTCTCTCTCTCTCTCTCTCTCTCTCTCTACACATCTGATTGCTCTGCAGAATGAGATTAACATTGTAAATAACCTACATTTAAACTTGTATTACTTGTGCAGTCATCGATTGTATGCCCCCCAATTACAGTCCTACTGATAATGTCATAAATAAAGCACATATTAATCTAAAATCCTAGCCTACATGTTTAGGTTTGTGCTCTTAAGTTGTACCTAAAGGTTCCTGGTCTGAGTGACCACCATCTCCAGTCTGAAGCTCTAGTGCTGCTGCTGCTTCCTTCTCCACCTTTGCAAAGAAATTACTATTATTATACTCACTATCATTAGTGTATCAGTAGGCTACATTAATACAGCTCTGGAAATAATTAAGAGTGGTCTCTTAATTTGGAGTGGTCTCTGAATTTTTCCCAGAGCTGTACATTATTGTAGTAACTTGTAATGCTGGTACTAATGGCGCTAATGATCTTTGTCATTGCCTGTGCTGTGTCACACAGGCTACTGTGTTATGTTCATGGATGTATTATGGTTACGTTACTGTAGCCTGTTTCAAGCGGAGCCAGTCCGCTGTACAGTGTATGTGCTCTTTCTCTAGCTTATGTGGCATGAGTCATGACCAAATGCTGGCAAGTCCATAGTCTAGGTTTACTATTTTTTACTAGCTGAAACATATTGCCTTCTATGTCATATTATCATCGCTATGTTGCACTCATTGCTATGATATAATTCCTCCATGAAGACGAAGACGTAAGACGTGCAAACTGTTTAGCCTACCACTATTATTAGGTAGTCTACTTAGCTAGCCATGCTGGGTGTCGTTTGTGTGTGTCAGTGTGTGTGTTTTAGCTAGTGTTTTTGACTGACCTGGTCCCTTACTGGCAAACATGTTGCTTATTTTGCAGCATTTAGCTGCGTCTGTGGCAAAGGCCTTCTCTTTTTTATTCTCTCCCTCTCTGCTCCACCTTTCCTTTTCTGACCGTCCATTTCTACGCCCCCTCGTCGGCGATTGGTCAACAGGGATTATTCAATGAAGTGCATGTTGGAGAGATGACTCGTCCTCATGCACATTCTTTCACTTGTGAAATACTGCACCAAAATTACTCGGTTGCAAAATTGTGCGACTAAGATCTCCTTGGCAAAAACAACAAAATCTGATTTCTTGAGTTATCTTAGATTCATTCTGACTATTTTGAAGAAGCGTATACTTGCTAAGGCTTCTCAAAATGGACAAACAGTACTATTGATGCTTTTTTTCTCTTTTTTTTATACTCTTTAAAGGGAGTATGCGAGTGTAGTCTTGGAAGTCTAGGCTAAGTATAATTTGTTTGAACCTGTAAACTGTGTTGGTTTGGTATGTATGTCCCAGTTAATTTGTAAGCTACCTAGTCTGTGTGAACTGCTAATTTGCTTAACCGTTACTGATTGCTACCCATTCAAAGTGGGTGCAGGTCTATCCACTTCTTATGTTCTCTACAGATTACAATTTAATAGGAGGGGGAGTGGCTACACCTGTGCCAGGCAATTAGCTTAGTGGTATTAGCACAGCCTCCTTGTTCAGCGGCAGCTGTTTAGTATAACATCGGGTAGGTCAGATAGAGGGGATTTGTTAGTGGAGTTGATGGTGCAGTTGTTGGGGTTGGAGAGGATGGGGGTGGTGGTCTGGTTCTGTTGGGTTCCAGCGCATGTAGGAGTTGACGGTAATGAAGAGGTGGATAGGGTGGCGAAGAGTGCGTCACGGAAGGAGGGCGTGGATGTGAGGATACCGTATGGACAGGGGGAGATGAAAGCGATGATAAAGAGGGTGGGGAAGGAATTATGGCAGAAACAGTGGGATGAGTGCAGGACAGGGAGGGGATATTATGGTGTACAGAAAACGTTAAGGGTGGAAGGTGGGAATAGGGGATGTAGGAGGGATTAAGTAATATGGAGTAGGTTGAGGTTTGGTCATACAGGTCTGAATGCGACGCTGAAGATGATAGGGAGACATGAGACTGGATTGTGTGAGGGGTGTATGGTGGAGGAAACAGTGGAACATGTATTGCTGTATTGCGAGCGGTATGATGAGGAAAGGGAAAGGTTGTATGACCGGGTCAGGAGGGAAGGGAGGAGTTGGGGAATGGGTGGGGTGCTGGGAGGAGGGAGTGGTGACGGGATAGTGTCGAGGGAGCTGTTGCAATTTATCAAGGATACGGGTGTGGGTGCTAGAATTTAGGGGTGACCGGCCTCACACTCCGATACAGTAGGTGGCGGTGTATGCACCTTTCAGTTGGTTGCGATCCGCCAGTAATCCAAAGAAGAAGAAGAAGAAGAAGCGGCAGCTGTTTGTGGCAGACGTCCCCAAAACGAAGACAGTTCTACCCAGTTGTTCTGCGGGAGTTAGTCGAGGAAGGTAGGGAGGCCCGGCTCTCTCGCTTGCCCATATGTTTAGTTAGTTTTATTCCGATCGCTTTTGTAGCCTTTTCTGTAGCCTGTCAACTATGTGTCTGTCTATCCCTGTTCTCTCCTTTCTGTACAGGCCATACAAACGCTTCACACTGCATGGCTGCAACCACTCTAGTCTGGTGGTCCCTGCGCACACGACCCACGTGGAGTTCCAGGTCTCTGGCAGCCTTTGGAACTGCCGTTCTGCGGCCAACAAGACAGAGTTCATCTCAGCCTATGCTGCCCTCCAGTCCCTTGACTTCTTGGCGCTGACGGAAACATGGATTACCACAGTTCAGAGAGGCCTCTGGAAACCTTTTATGTTTTCCAGGTTTAGTGTCTAGAGATCTCTCGAAGTCTCTGTTTGTGTTGGAATTGGTCCCCAATTAGAGGCAGCTGCGCCGTATTGTCTCTAATTGGAGAGCCTATTTAAATTCAGTTAATCCACCAGTGTTTGTGGGGTTTTGGTGTGTTCCTTTTGTTTTCACGCTGGTTCATGGTCGTGGTTTTGGGATTATTATACTGGAATAAAGGAATGTCTTCGCACTACAGCTCTGCACCTCGGGTCCTGTTTCATAGTGACCGTGACAATAATAGTAGAGATTTATTTCAGCTTTTATTTCTTTCATCACATTCCCAGTGTGAAGATCAGAAGTTTACATGCACTCAATTAGTACTTGGTAGCATTGCCTTTAAATCGTTTAACTTGGGTTTCGGGTAGCCTTCCACAATAAGTTGGGTAAATTTTGTGCCATTCCTCCTGACAGAACTGGTGTAACTGAGTCAGGTGTGTAGGCCTCCTTGCTCTCACACGCTTTTTCAGTTCTACCCACAACCTTTCTATAGGATTGAGGTCAGGGCTTTGTGATGGCCTCTCCAACACCTTGACTTTGTTGTCCTTAAGCCATTTTGCCACAACTTTGGAAGTATGCTTGGGGTCATTGTCCATTTGGAAGACACAATCGAAGGCACTGCATCTAGAGGTGTCACTACAGACCCTGGTTCGATCCTGGGCTATATCACAACCGGCCGTGATCGGAGGTCCCATAGGGCGGCGCACAATTGGCCCAGCGTCGTCCGGGTTAGGGAAGGCCGGGGTAGGCCGTCATTGTAAATAAAAATGCCTTCTTAACTGACTTGCCTAGTTAAATACAAAAAAATGGGTTATCTGCTGCACAGGGCAATACAACCTAACAACATAGCAGTGACTTCACTAATGAATGATCAGAGGAGTGCAACTACACAGCACTACCGAGCAGCACCATCCTCACACAACTGCATGAACTTGAATGTATATAGCTACATCCACAAGGCTAACAAAATACCCACATAATCTATACAGTAAAACCACAGGGCATATAAGACTAGCCACTGAAATGATAAATGTCTGAAATGAGATGATTAATTAGCATAACAAAGGAGTGCGTCCACAACACATGAATTGTAAGAAATATGAACTCACATTTCTGAAGGACGCACACTGGCCTTGGCTAAAACAATGAATGCTAACTAAAGTTAATCACAGGAGATGGCTGGAACTTACCACGGCTTGTGTACTTTTTTTATTTACTTCCTTCTCCTCAGAGATCTCCCAGCATTTTCTGCTCCACATCACAGGTAGGCGGAACTACAGCTCTCCTATGATAAACAAATATTCACTCTCAATAGTCTTTCGTATAGCCGCCCCCACGTCAATTTGCTCCTGAGAAAGGAAAAGGGCTCTTGGGATGGTGTTATGGCAGGCGTACTGTTGTCGTCATCTTTGTCTGGGAGAGCTGGGAGGACTACCAACCGGACAACAGGACGGGTGTATGTTTTTTCCTTGATCTTGACCTCGGCAGACCTGACATGACCATCTGCGCTTGGGTGAACTTTAATGACACGTCCAATGGGCCAGAGGGCTCTCGGAAGCTGGGTTCCACCAACATAATCACCATATCCCTTTTGAGGTCGGCAGGGATGGCATCCCACTTCTGGAAGGCTTGCAGGCTGGGTAGGTAGTGCCTGATGTAGCTGGACCAGAAGTGATCTGGCAGTGTCTCCATCGATGTCTGCTGAGGAGCTCAGTCTCCGGGTACACCACTTGCATCAGGGATCCGTCTGGCCTCACCATCAACAGGAGGTTAGGGGTCGTGGGGTCCAGGTCTGTGATACTTGAGGACACGAAGCCCAAGGGCTTCGAATTCAGTATACCCTCCACTTCAATGAGGACATTCCTGAGCACTTCTTTGGTCAATGACCGGGCACCCACTGTAGAGTAGAGGGCAATCTTAATGGAGCGAATTGCTCTCTCCCAAACTACTCCAAAGTGCTCTGCTGCAGGGGGTTGAAGCAGAAGGCAATCTTCTGTTTTGCAAGCTGCTGTTGCAGGTTGGGAGACAAATCAGTGACGCACCGCCCCAGTTTGACCTGGCAGGACCCGAAGCAGTCCATGCCCGTGGAGTGGAAGTCTGGCTCGAAGAGGCGCAGGTGTGCAGCTGACAGGTCAGCCATCTTGGGGACAGTGGTCTGGATTTCCATCTATGGCATTCTGTGCAGGCGTGCTGGAAACGACGGATGGCTTCCCGCCCACGGAGGATCCAAAAGATGCAGCCGATCTCTGCAAACACCCTCTCAGGGCCGGGATGGGACAGACGGCTGTCGTAATCTTGGATCAGGAGTCTTGTAGATGGATGACCAAGATCGAGAACGATGGGATGAACTGTAACATGTTCTAGATCTTCGGCACAACGTACTCTTCCATCAACTCGGATGAGCTCTTCGGACTCGTCAAGCTCAGGTGACAAAGTAAATAGGCAACTGCTGGTCGGGACAGGCTTACCAGCTTTCAGGAGACGTAGCTCATCTGGGAAACTCTCTCGCTGGGCTCTCTTGTAGATGATGGTCTACGCTTTCTGTTGGTCTGGACCAACACTTTAGCTCGGGTGGTGTACGGCAGAATGAAACCAACTGGCAAGGCAAGAACCTTGTACACATCCCGCATGGTCGGCACTCCATAGTCCACAGCTCGATGCTTGTATGCCAAGGTGTCCGACTGGCAGTACCAGCTGAGGCCTAGGGTAGACTCAGGTGAATCTTCTTTCTCTTGGGCAAACCAAAGCTCGAGGTTGTCTGATCTGGCCTCCTTTGGTAGGCCCACTGGCGTAGCTCGAACCCGCCAGATGCCAGGAGCTCTTGTAGCTTGTCCACTAGCTGTATGTATATCAGCACTGTAACCAAGCAAATGCTTGTACCTCTTCTGGAGGCTGGTCACTGGATAGGAATGGTCTGCTAGCCCAAGGTGAGTCGCAGTGAATGCGGAAGGTCACTGATGCACCATGTAGGGTCTGGATGTCCTGCCGAATGGTTCTGAGGGCTGGTTCCTCTGGGGTCCCTTGTAACCTAAGCTTCTGTGCAGCATCTGGAAGGAGCATGGTACACTCGGACCCGTCGTCCAGAATAGTATAGGTGTCGAGGGTACGATCTCCATGGAGTAGGAGCACCCTGATCACCTTCAGCAGGACACGATTACATTCATCTGATCTGTCTAGGTAAAGCATCTCTGTGGCTGTGCTTACCAGGCAGCTCTCCTCTTTTGGTGCCTCTTTGGGGGTTCTGACATTGACCTCGTGAAGGACTTGTAGATGCGTTTCTTGGCAGAGACCACAGGGCTTCTTGAGGGTGCACTGGAACGCCTGATGGTTCCTTCCACAACGCCAGCACTTCTTGTTGGTCTTGATCCACTCTGTTACTTGCTCCTTGGTGAGAGTCTGGATGGTTGAGGTAGTGCTCAGGGTTGTTGCAATAAGGACAGTATGGCTTCGCCTTGTCTTTCTTCTTGCCGGCAGCCAAACTGTTGAATGCTGAGGCAGCGGCTCCACTCTCCGGGTTGTCTTTAGCTCCGTGAAGGATGGATGTTGCACATTTCCATTGGCGCCCTTCTGACTTCTGCCCAAGTCTGTCGTTATGCCCTTTGCTTGAAGACTGGCTATCATAGTCTTGACACCAGGACTCGTACTGTAACCACTCTGAGAACTTGAGTAATGTGTATTTGGTACCTGGCTGATGAAAAATGCCATGGCGGAAGTCTGACCTCATCTCAGGTGGTAGCTTGCTGAGTAGGCGTGACACATGAGACCCACAAATCAGCTCTATGTTGCCATCTGGGCCCAGTGTCCGGAGCATGCCCACTAGGGACTAGACCTGTAGTGCAAACTTCTCTAAGATAGCTGTATGTCCACGGCGTACAAAGGGAGAGTCCATGACATGGCTATCTTCTTCAGGGCGACGTGGTGTGGATATCCAAAATTCTTGTTCAGGGCTGCCATGGATCTGATACTTGAAGAGCTTGTTCCCATCAGCTGGCAGGAGGTTCCCTTTAGTTGAGCGAACTTGGGTCTCGAACTTGGGTCTCTGTAGGTCTGCACTGCTGCTGTGGCATTAAAGCCTCTAGAGGGGTGTTGATGGGATTGAGGGTCTGGCCTAGGTATCCATGGAACCTGACCTGGTCGGCGACCTGGTGGGTGCTCTGGTTGCCTTTGGTTAGAGGCTCTTCGAGGCTCATTGGCTGTCGAGGAGGTCTACTGCTTGTTCTTCCTCTGGCTGCTCTGATTCTTCCTCTGTAGGCCATGGTGGTGGATCAGGCCACTCACCATCATCACATTCCTCTTCATTGTTATCCTACTCCTCACTGTACTCCTCGCTGAACTCTTCCTCTAGCTCAGGTGGGAGAATAAGGTGGACTGGGAGAATTGACTCAATTTGTACAGCGGGGCAAGACTGTTGTTGAGTAGACTTTGTGGGGGTGTAGCTGGCTGCAGTCAGGTCAAGGGGAGGTCAAGGGTTTCCTGTTTAACTCCGTCAAACTAGGCCAATTCTCTCTGTACGGCTAGTTGAGATATACGCAGCTTCTCGTTCTCTTTCCGGATCTCCTCTAGTTCTGCTTGGTAAGTTGTTGGCAGCTTCCTGTGTTCTCGGTAAGCGTAGGGTGTGGAGGCTTCTCTGCTTACCTCCATGTGCTCTCTTCTTCTCTGCTGGCTGTGGGCTAGCTGGGATTCTGAACCATACCCTCTGTGGCTATGATGGAATCGATGAGGTTGCACATGACGAGGTCAAGGGGGTCATCTTGGCCGCCCCTTCATGATGAGAATACCACTCCTCTTCTTGCCCACGTACATCATACCGTGTGGTGAAGCGTACCGTCTATGGCTCACATAGCCTACCTCATCTTGTAGATGCGGTGGTGGTCGTGTCTGACATTTCGGATGAACGGCTGGCTGTGTGAAAGCTTCACTCACGTAGTAGTCTTGCATCTTGCTCCGGGAAAAAGCACTGAAGATCCGTCTCGAATGGACCACAATGTAGTTGAGGACTTCGTGGACTGTATATTCTTTAGGGTTAGGTTTTACTTAGCACTATGTGTTCTCACCCTGGTGCTTGTAAGGGCACAGATGACAGGCCGGTAGGATTACAGTTGAGGTTGTTTAATGACGCTGATTCACATAGAGCAGTAACGGCACAGCACAGCACAGTTTATGGCTTGACAATTGAGTTAACCAAGAGTGTGTGTGGTTCTGAAAAGGGAGAAATTAAATACAATAGTAAATGGCAGGTATATGCTTAATACAACCTCCAATTACATAAGCAATACATAATATGGCTACAATATGTTATCTGCTGCAGAGGGCAATATAACCTAACAACATGGCTGTGACTTCACTAATGAATGATCAGAGGAGTGCAACTACACAGCACTACCGAGCAGCACCATCCTCACACAACTGCATGAACTTGAATGTATATAGCTACATCCACAAGGCTCATTGCTAACAAAATACCCACATAATATATACAGTATACATCCATAAAACCACAGGGCATATAAGACTAGACACTGAAATGTTAAATGTCTAAAATGAGATAACAGAAACAACAGGGTTAGCAAGCTCACAGTAAACTCTTTATAGTGTTTTATTTACATTTTAGAGGTGATAAGTTGGACAAATCGGATGAAAAGAGCAGTTTCCCCACTATCACTCAGTAGCTTTTTAAAAAGACCCGGCGAAGCTTCAATCATGCAGAGACGGGTAGCATGAAGGTCTCGTCATTGATCTTGCTGTAAAGGGGAGAAATTGTGCTTTACAATGGTATTCATATTACAGTTGACCTGGAAGTATTACATTTTTTGGGCGCTAATATAAGGGCAAGTGTACGGAACAGTGCGATGTACAAAGGTTCCTTAGCTATCATTAATATTTACTCCCAATAGTCTTTCGTACACTGCCGATGACAACATGGGATACACATGGCCAAAAGTATGAGGACACCTGCTCATCAAATATCTCATTCCAGAATCATGGGCATTAATATGGAGTTGGTCCCCCCTTTGCTGCTATAACAGCCTTCACTCTTCTGGGAAGGCTTTCCACTAGATGTTGGAACATTGCTATGGGGACTTGCTTCCATTCAGCCACAAGATTATTAGTGAAGTTGGGCACTGATGTTGGGAAATTAGGCCTGGCTCGCAGTCAGCGTTCCAATTAATTCCAAAGGTGTTCAATGGGGTTGAGGTCAGGGCTCTGTGCAGGTCAGTCAAGTTCTTCCACACTGATCTCGACAAACCATTTCTGTATGGACATCACTTTGTGCACAGGTGCATTGTCATGCTGAAACAGGGAAGGTCCTTCCCCAAACTGTTGACGCTATGTTGGAAGCACAGAATTGTCTAGAATGTCATTGTATGTTGTAACGTTAAGATTTCCCTTCACTGGAACAGGGGCCTAGCCCGAACCATGAAAAACAGCCCTAGACCATTATTCCTCCTCCACCAAACTTTACAGTTGGCACTATGCATTGGGGCAGGTAGCGTTCTCCTGGCATCCGCCAAACGGCTGCTCGGATATGGAAAACCATTTCATGAAGCTCCCGACGAACAGTTCCTGTGCTGACGTTGTTTCCAGAGGCAGTTTGGAACTCGTAGTGAGTGTTGCTACCGCACTCGGTGGTCCCGTTCTGTGAGCTTGTGTGGCCTACCACTTCGCGGCTGAGCCATTGTTGCTTCTAGATGTTTCCACTTCACAATAACAGCACAAATAATAAAATATGGACATTAGCAACGATTTCCAGCAAGGGGGTGGGGGTTTATGGTTGAGCAGTGACTGTGACATCAGCTCCAATCTGCACACACTAGTTGCTGCTCAACTTGATCGTAAATCATGGAGTTTAGTTTAGTCAGCTACATGAAGCCTAGACTACCATTACAAGGGACACGTTCCTCAGGCATTGCGTACCAGCTCCTACAATGCCTGGATAGGTATTTTTTCTATTGCCTACCAGCTCCTACAATGCCTGGAGAGGTATGTTTTCTATTGCCTACCAGCTCCTACAATGCCTGGAGAGGTATTTTTTCCTTTGCCTACCAGCTCCTACAATGCCTGGATAGGTATTTTTTCCTTTCAGCTAACCGCATAATATTTGATAGAAATATGTCAGTCATTGACACGACTCCAACCTTTTCAGAATTTTGACACTTGAATACATGTTTACAAAGACGATAGATAGATAGATAGATAGATAGATAGATAGATAGATAGATAGATAGATAGATAGATGTAAACTATACATTGGTGGATGGTGAATGGTTAACTATACTATACAGGTCGATGGCAGAGAAATACTTAAATAGCTAAAAGTGTGTATGATATAAGTGAGGGTAATAATAGTTTACTTAATATACAGACTGGTTAAATTAACAGGTAAGTTAATATTTTGCATGGTTAATTAACTGTAATTTGAGTGAATACAGACCAGAGTTACTCACGGATGGATGCATAATTGTTAAACTAGGTCCTAACACCCCAACAGTTCCAGGACTATGTTGACGACGGCACAGCACCCCGGTGAGGCATTAAATAGTCTAATAGCCGCCGGCAGGAAGGACCTCCTCTAGCCCTCTCTGGCATACCGTGGTGGGATCAGTCTGTGACTGAAGGTGCTCCTCTGCGTCATAACCATGGCAACCAACCAGGATCCGTCTCTCCGCCACCTCCTCTAGAGTGTCAAGGCTATTCCCCAGAACAGAGCTAGCCTTCCTGATCAGCTTATTTACCTGTTTAATTGGTTCAGTTCAATGTTGACTCTAATGTCTAGCCTTACATTTAAGTAGTTTAACAGACACTTAAAGAGCGACTTAAAGTCGTGAGTGCATATATATTTGTACTGGTCCCCCATGGGAATCAAACCCACAATCCTTGTTTTACAAGTACAACGCTCAACCAACTGAGCCACATGGGACTCAGATTACACAGTGAGGACGGCACCATCAAATCTGGATGTTTCTTATTTCACACTCGTCCTCACTCTACCGGACATCCCACTCAGGTAACATACACATAAAACACATTTATAATATTGTATATGAAAAGCCTGTTTTACATCAGGAGTTGTCATTAAGTGCTTATATAGATACCTGGCCTAAAAAACCCCAAGAGCAAGCAAAGCATAGTGGCTAGGGAAAACTGCCTAGAAAGGCAGGAGCCTAGGCCCTGGGGGAAACCCTAGAGACGAATGGCCATTAAGGCCACATTTTTCTTCAAGATGTTTGAGCATGTTAACACACTTTACAGATTCAGTCAAACTTTGTGTAGAAGTCATTAGGTTAATTTGACAGTCTTTTCATAATATGCTATGTTGCCTACAGTAGATTTACAGTGGATTTCTGGTAGGAGTCATATTGATGGATTTTATTGTTGAGCTTGTCATTGAATAGAATGACAATACAATACAGACTCCAGTAGTTCCCCTTCTAAAATGGTTTGCTGCCAGATTCTACAATAGTAGATTATTGAGCCAAAAACGATTGTATTGTCATTCTATGATGAATCCATAATTTATAATAAGGAAATATAGATATACTGGTCAATTAAAAACCTGTATAGTCTGTTTGGTGCCTAATAATAAGCCTACAATAGTAATTATAATAAGCCTTATTAACGAATCACAATTCTATTGTCATCATATGATACCCAAACAGAAGTCATAATGAGTTGTAGACCTAATATGTATTCGTAAAAAGTGACATAAATCGTCAATTATTTGAATTTAGTTCATAAGATAGGTGTTTGTTATTTGTGTTTCGATAACATTCAACTGACACAGTATGATTTTATAAAGATTAGACCGTGCCTACGTCACACGATAACGTCAAATAGTTTTTATAACTAAACCAAGATGAACCATGAACCGTCGTTTCAAACCGTCGTTTCAAACTGCAACAAATGAGTAATAGTGGTCAGAACAAGCAAGGAGTTGGGCAGAGCCACGCACGAGCTAGCGAGATCCTATTGGCGGGTTGTAGCATATATTTTCATATTTCCGTTAGGAAACGCCTACTCTGTAAAGTGCGGATGCGCAATAACTCAATTCGCCTTTGTGCTCCTTCTAAACAATGCACTTTAGCAAAGGGTAAAGTCTACAAAATGTATTCCACTGTTCGTAGCAGATTCTAGTTTATGAAACAGAAAACTGTATTGAGATCAAAAGCCATCTCGTCCCATCTTCTCCCACTGCCGGACAGTCGTCTTCCTCTCACTATCATATTTGGTAGTGAGTGGAAACGCCAAGCGGCTGCTTCACATTATATATCCGGTGAAATATCTGTCTCATTGTTCTGTGATCTGTGAACACACTGCATTTTGTGAGAGGCGGGACTTCCCTTCGTTAACGGATAGAAGTTTAGGTGAGAACGCAGAAGGGCTTCGTTACTGTATCAACTATTGGTAGGCCTATCACCGGTTTATGTGAAAGCCTCAGTACAGCAGCACAACTACTAGGATACAATGACGCGGCGAGGGACATTGTAGCCCATATCGGCGATGCTATCCTGAAACGTCTTGTGCAAATCCACCCTGTGAACATGTCTGATGTCAACAAGACTATCCAGAAATGGCACGCGAGTTTCAGAAAAGGCACGGACTTTGATTCCTGGGGACAATTAGTAGAGGCGATAGATGAGTACCAAATGTAAGTTGCATCACCTGTCACAGTGGCTAGAAGAATGCGAAAGGATGGTTGCATCTTACTATGTATTCAAGAGAATGTGTACACTGCTCTTCTCGAAATATGTAGTAAAATATATCATTATTGTTTTCATGAAGTATCACGAAAGCCAGCAAATCTAAAAACCATCAGCAATAGAAAGCAATTGCATGATATTTGATGTAACTGTAACTATTTTCTCTAGGCGGTACATTGTCACAAAGATGGGCAGTCAGTTTGCATCTGTTACAATGTTGCTACCATATTAGATTAGAAATCACAATTATAATTTAATTTGAGTTGATGCATTCTGCAAGTGCAATTTATATGACAGAGCAAGACACTCAAATGGACATAGGGAAATTATCTGCCACACCCTCCTATTCTTATGGGTGGAGCTCTGATCTGTGGATGTGTCATAGGCTGCTGCTGATGAACAAAAACAAATGAGGATACATTCAAGACATTAAATACGTTTATCTTAAAATAGATTACTATACCGTATTACACAGGCATGACAATCCATTATAATTTTGAGGCTACTGTACCTCTTCTCTTGGCCCAGGAGGGGGCGTGAGAACAACACATTTGATTATTTTATTGCCACAACACCCATTCTTAGATACCTTCAACCATGACCAGTACTGTAGGTTACAATTTACTTAGCATATTTGTTGAAATATTGTTTTCATATCTTGGGAACTATTAGTTGAACTTGATCAAGAATACGCTTTTAACTGATGTTTCTATTCATTTATATTTTATATAGACTTGCAAGGCAGCTGCAGAAAGAGGTCCAGTCAACAAACCCATCTGACTTCACAGAGGACCAGAAGGTACATACTTTTCTCAGATGAATTTCAACACCAGGTGAATTAATGACTACTTATATTCAACACCGGGTGAATTAATGACTACTTATAGGCTTAGGCTACATCAACCTAACTTTATTCTCACTGTCTTACATAGCCTATGCAGATTTTCATATGCCTTCTTTTATAGCTGAAAGATACCGTTTTTCATCACAACATATTTATGACAGAAAAAGGTTTATGACAGTCATTGGTACCCTAATTATGTGTGGAAACCTATTGCTAGCCTGTGTTTATTTTTTTTAGAAAACATTAGGGAAGTTTGCAACTTGCCTGGAGATGAGAAGCGCTGCCTTGCAGGTTTGTAGTTCTGATTACTTTACGATTATTGTTTTATAGTAAAAGACCACTAACTTAATGCTCTCTTCCTACCTTTTCATCAGTGTGGAAGCATTAATAGGCAAGGTGGTGAATACATCCAATACCAATCTGTGATGTCATCCAATTAAGTGTGTGTGGACATATCCCGGCTCGCCAGCCAATTATCATATTGATGAAAATCCAGTGTCTGTGTTATGACCAACATACGATTACATGATGTTACACTCATTCTAAACCTGCTATGATATGCATTTACTGTAACTCTGTAACGCAACCTTGTGGGTGAATCACAGGCAGATTTTGTCAGAGTTGTCAGATGTTCCAAGGCTGCGACAATAGGCTCCGAAATGTATTCATGTCCTCAGCAAATTATTTAATATTTCAGTGTTTTCCATCTTGTTTTGCTCCTTTAGTGCACACAGTCCCAGGAGGAGTTCAAGTTGGAAGATCTGAAGAAACTGGAACTTAGTACGTATACTAGGAGGACTATGATATTATCATCATCTTAAAGCTTTATTTATAATTATTTTAATTTTGGCAATGAAATGTGTTAATTGTGCTTTTCTCTCAACAGTTATCAAGAATATTCTGACGTATAACAAAGATTTTCCTTTTGATGTGCAGCCAGTGCCCTTGAGGTAAATTAAGATCTATTAACCATCACAAGTTTTTGGTTTAAGTACACAATTCTCAGAACAAATCAGAGCAAATGATGCAGTAAAGCAAAGGGTATTACTAAAAATGTAACAATGGCTACCCCATCTAAATGACCTAATCTTATCTGCTAACAACAAGTAATCTAACTAATGAAATCTTACATACAGGAGAATCCTTGCCCCAGGGGAGGAGGAGAACTTGGAGGTGGAAGAAGAGGAGGATGCTGCTACAGGAGCAGGCTCCCCAGAGTCCTTTCCCAACAGAGTGCCAGGTACGTATTCACAAAGTACTTGCAAAGTACTCAACAAATTCTGTGTTTTATTCGTAATCTATGGTGTATATTGGTCACTGTATTCTGAATCTGTTGATTGTGTCATTTTGCCATGGTTATTTCTTCTGGCTTTGTGGCCCTGTTTTGAGTGCCTTTGTGATTGCTGTCTCCTCTGTTCCCTGTCTCTGTCGGTGCTCTGCATGGCTTCGTCGCTCTGTCCTCGCTGCCTGCTCCATTCACAGCTTTGCAAGGTATGGTTGAGAAATAAGGGTCTGGCATGGGTCTGAATGGGTCTATGTCTTATTATAGTTTTGTCGTAGCATGAATATGATTCCCTACTAATGGACGGTTTGTTACTATCAATAACCCTATACTACTACTACTACTACTACTAGATAGCTTTACTTTTCAACGTACATTTTTTTTTACAAGCGTTCACCAAAACGGGTATGTCATCTTAGCCTTATCTGTTAGTCAGTCTACAACTGACAGTAATTACTTGAAAAAGGATCTGCTAGTATAAACACTGGCTAGTCCCAAAATACACCCTATTCCCTATATAGTACAATATGGGCCTTGGTCAAAAGTAGTGCACTATATAGGGAGTAGGGTTCCATTTGGGACGCCACCATTATATTGATTTCAGCTGCATTAGTTCTGGGAAAGTGAGAATGTTTTCTGCAAATATTGTATCTTTAGAAAGTTACAGCTTTCATGTCTCCAACAGGTACATTGTTGCCACGGTTACCCTCAGAGCCCGGGATGTCGCTGCTCACAATAAAGATTGACAAGATTGGGCTGAAAGATGCAGGGCAATGCATTGATCCCTACATGACAGTTAGTGTAAAAGGTACTGTATGTAGGCTACATTGTTTATGTTGCTTACCTTCACATCTGAAATGGTAAGGTCTGAAACAGTGATAATCTAGAATGTTTTAAGAATGTTGAGTTGACACTTCACAGTACATTTTTTTATATTTTTTTTTCTGCACAGCAGCCCAAGTGAATCTGAACTTTTTGTTTTCCAACAGATTTGAGTGGCATTGATTTGAACCCATTGCAAGACACACCTGTGGCTACCCGAAAGGAGGACACATACATTCACTTCAGCGTAGACATCGAGATCCAGAGACATATCGAGAGACTACCAAAAGGTAGACAAACATTCTATTTCTACTGAATTAGTAGTGGGGCCTCTATTTAGCTAGTATCATGTAATATATTAAGTTACTACAGTGTCAGCTTATGTGCAAATCCTTGCAAAGGGATCCTTGCAGACAGTTGTTAATCCTGCATTTTGTTCATGTTCCAGGGGCAGCTATTTTCTTTGAGTTCAAGCACTATAAACCCAAGAAGGGTTTTACCAGCACAAAATGTTTTGCCTTCATGGAAATGGACGAGATCAAACCTGGTCCCATTGTGATCGAGTTGTGAGTGACACATTTAGTCTTTTCCAGATGAACTTTCTTTAAATGTACTCTCTATTTTATTCAAAAATGGAAATAAATTTGAATACTTATTTGGATAATCTCTTATTGTTTCTGGTCAGTCTGCCCTTTGAATATACAGTTTGAAATAATCACTTATTTATGCTATCGGATGTCAGGTACAAGAAGCCCACTGACTTCAAGAGGAAGAAGCTCCAGCTCCTGACCAAGAAGCCACTCTATCTCCACATCCACCAGACGCTGCACAAAGATTAATAACCGAGGTCACTGAATGGAGCACGCCAAGAAAGCAGAAGCACCACAGAATTCCACTGTAGTCATCAGACATCCAGCAAAGTTTGGTGTACATACTGCCTATCCGCCTCCACTCACATCAGCAATGCTGAACCCAGCAGGCCCAAAGGCCACACCCTCAACTCTGTCATAGGATGGCCCTGGATGACACATTAACTATAGCGGTGACAACACCGTACTGTATAATGCTGCGTTCATAACCAAGTGGGAGGTGGGAATTTACCAGTTGTGAAGTTGTAAATACCAGTTGGATGCATCCACGTGCTTTGAACTTGTTGAGAAAGGCTGATTTGGCTAATGCAAGCTGCCTAAACCATAAACTAAAAGCTATCATGTTGGTAAACAAATGAGTGTTTAAAAAAAACATGAATAGATAGCTTTTTATAAATAATGTTTTGTTGTTACATTTAACTGCTGAAAATGCTGTTATCCAGGTAATTTCCTTAGTAGGTGACGTCAGCATGTGGGAGAAATGGGAGCTCAGGATGATATATGAGTTTCCCACTAGTAATTACCAGTTGGAGGGCCGTTCAAATAGATTTTTCCCATTCTTATTTGGTAAATTCCCACTTGGTTACGAACGCAGCATTTGACCCTTCTAATGCCAATTAGCGATCACTTTTTTTCTCCTCTCTGCATGACGTTCAATGGAAAAGAAGAGTTGAGTTAGCAATTGGTACTGTATGTCAAGCAACCAGCAGAAAAACAACCAGCCTCGTCTTTAGTCTTCCTCTGCCTTTTCCTTTGGGGAAGAAAGAGGAACCACATGGTCATAGGTGCTCAAGCGGTGTATTGATGATGTCATATCCTGGTGCCAATTTCAAATGGGCACAATGAGATATTTGCCACAGAGTGAAAATATAACTGCCCTGTTCATTTACTTAAAAAATGCATCCTTATCACTGATCTGGCATTATTGAATAGGTAAAAGCAATATATTGGGATATTTGCTTTAATCTATCCTATCACATTAGATCTGTGATTAAGTAAGTAAGGATGGTTTTTTTTATTTTTATAGGATGCTGCATGTAACTGAAGTTTATTTCTACCTTTGTTTTGAATGCTGTTCCCATCAAGGCCACAATGGCTAACCACTATTAAAACATTCTCTACATTTGATTAATATTTTTATATTTTTTTGTAATGGCACTAACTGAATATACTTATGGTGCTTTCAAGACAACTGGGAACTCGGAAAAGAACGAGGTCGAATCATGACGTCAGTAATCTTCAGGTCGGCAAGTTGGAGCTTTAGAAAGATACCAGTTTCTGACTTGGAATTCCAAGTTGGATGACCGTTCGAAAAGATTTCTCCCAGTCTGAGCTTGTTATTTTTTTTCCAGAGTTCCCGGTTGTCTTTTGAACGCACCATTGAGACACTAATCACTGCATATTAGAGGTGTGTGTGCTGTCTGACAGGGTTGACGGTTGTCAATAGTGTTGTGCTTTGGGTGACAGGTTGTGAGAAAATTAACATTTGTCATTGGATCAACAATTTACACTGCTTTCATTTCTAATAAACAACAAAATGCTGTTTGAATAGTGGTCCTCCTTTACACTTACTAAAGGAGCGAATCCTAATTTACAAATTTTCACTGGGCTTGTTTGACATTGCAGGTAACTGCTGACTGATCTACAAAGACCGTAAAATAAACTACTCAGTATTTGTAGTAACCACAATGAATCACGAATTTGATGCTCATTAACTAGTGAAGACTTTGCAGGAGTGCCCATAGCAATTACCAGAATTACCCACTTAAATCAGGAATAAACAGATTGTTAGCATGTACAAAGAAAGCAAATTCAAGTCTTGGGTGTGGTTGACAGAAAATCCACTTAGTCATCATGAATAACCTTTAGTAACTCCATTTATGGCTTCACATACTGCAGAAATTTACAATGTCAATTTAGGCCTGGAACAATGTGAAAAAATTGATGAAAAACCCTGTTCATTCTACCCACACTGTTACTGTAGACTAGATCATAAGACTCATAAAATCCTAGTATGCTTTTACTTTTCCCTGTGCCATTCACTCAGAACCACATTTTTAGTGTACAGTATGTTGGTGACAGGCAGAGCAGAGCCCAATTATACAATCATTTGACAGCCTTGGTAACCGTGTACATAACATTCCAGATATGCCATTGAAAATCAATCAGTCAAGTGTTTTGGTAGCAGTAAATATTCTCTGTGGGTACAAAGAAACGTTCTGGGACCTACACAGAGTAAAACCAATATTTCTCACCAAAGCATATATTATCTGAGCGCAATGATATACACTACCGTTCAAAAGTTTGGGATCAGTTAGAAATCTCCTGGTTTTTGAAAGAAAAGCTATTTTTTGTCAATTAAAATAACATCAAATTGATACAGTGTGGACATTGTTAATGTTGTAAATGACTATTGTAGCTGGAAACGGCTGATTTTTTTATGGATTATCTACGTAGGTGTACATAGGCCCATTATCAGCAACCATCAATCCTGTGTTCCAATGGCACATTGTGTTAGCTAATCCAATCATTTTAAAATGCTAATTAATCATTAGAAAACCCTTTTGCAATTATGGTAGCACAGCTGAAAACTGTTGTGCTCATTAAATAAGCAATACAACTGGCCTTCTTTAAACTAGTTGAGTATCTGGAGCATCAGCATTTGTGGGTTCGATTACAGGCTCAAAATGACCAGAAACAAAAAACTTTCTTCTGAAGCTCATCAGTCTATTCTTGTTCTGAGAAATGAAGGCGAGAAATTGCCAAGAAACTGAAGATCTCGTACAGCGATTTGTACTTATCCCTTCACAGAACAGCGCAAACTGGCTGGATCAGATGAAAGGGGCTCTCACTGTTGGTGCCAGCAACAGGGCTACAAGAACAATGGACCTATTGCAATGCTTTGTTTTAATGGTTTTTGTTTGTTGTTCCTCCAGAACTCTCGACCTCAGGGTCCTGGCTTCCTCCTGGTCACTCCTATCAGCAATCCTCCCGACTCAGGCCCTGGCCCCCTCAAACCAGTCATCAGCTATTCCTCTGGACTCTTCTACCGTCCCCCTCCTGGCCCCGGCCCCCACCACATCCCTCCTCCCCCACCCTTCATGCCTCCTGTGTACCGATCAGACAACGGACACACAGGCATGATACCTCCCGGGCCCCCACCGCCTAACGGCTATCCCTCCGGACTCTGCTACCGTCCCCCACCACATCCCTCCTCCCCCACCCTTCATGCCTCCTGTGTACCGTTCAGACAACGGACACACAGGCATGATGCCTCCCGGACACCCGCCTGGGCCCATGATCCCACCTGGAACTCGGCCTCCACCTCCTGCCGCTTACTGTCCCCCTTCCCCACAGAACTGGTGCCCTCCTCCACCTTCTCACTATGGACCGGTGTCTCCCTCATTCGGTAGGTGGTGAATTCTGGCCCCCAGTTTTTACCTCAAGTTGACTCTTTGCTATTGGTATATCAGTTGTGGTTAGCAATGCTATTGTTATGTTGGTACTATAGTATTATATTTGTATATTCGTTTTCCCTTCTACCATGGCCCGACCCATGGGACCCCCACATACCTACGTGCACTATGGACCACTTGATCACTCCATCCCACCCCAGCACCTGCCCCCTGGGGTGGACCCATACCTTCCTCACGGCGGCCCCAGAGACTTCCCTGGGCAGCCCCCCATGCAACCACAGGCCCCCCATGACCATGACTCTTCTGTGGGCCCCCAGCCCGGCGCTGGTCCCCAGGGCCAGGGGCAAGACTGCAGCTCCCAGCAGGCAACAGCTGCCCCTCCAGGACTCAGTCAGCTCTACCATGACAGAGCCTTAGACACCCACCATCGTTGACGACCCAGCTACATTTAATCAACCACGATTCAGCTCTTATTTTTCCTTTTGATTTTAATTAGCTGAAAATAATATCATATATATGATATATTTGCAAACAACTGAAGTATCTAAAAAGTTAGTCTTCCTATTAAAGCATCAGAAAATCAATAATCATGTTTTGTGTCTGAAAGGTATATGTATGACTTGAAAAGTAATGACTGAGGCTTGGCACTCCAAGAAGGCCTATTGTGCAACCAGAGTGGACCAGCCACCACCGGCCTGAGGAGAGACACATGGAACGAGGGGTTAATACGGTTGTCGGGAGGGAGCTGTAACCTATAACACACCTCGTTCAGTCTCCTCAGGACTTTGAACGGCCCAACAAACCGCGGCCCCAGCTTCCGGCAGGGCAGGCGGAGGGGCAGGTTTCGGGTCAAGAGCCAGACCCGGTCCCCCGGTGCGAACACCGGGGCGGTCGGCGCTCGCCTTGTGCCGTTTCACGGCACATTGCAAGTGCACGTGGGCGGCATTCCAGGTCTCCTCCGAGCGCTTAAACCACTCGTCCACCGCAGGAGCCTCGGTCTGGCTCGGGTGCCAGACCGAGCCAGGTCCGTCACAAAGCCCACCGACAGGTGTGACCACGGTCGCTGTGGAACGGGTAAGGGTTATAATTTCCCCCTGGGCAGGTGTCTGGGCGCCTTGTACTGCGCGCACACTGAACAGGAGGAAACGTAAGCCCTCACGTCCTTAGCTAAAGTGGGCCACCAGTACTTTACATCCAAACAGCGCACCGTCCGGGCGATACCAGGATGACCAGAGGAGAGTTAAGTATGGGCCCATACGATCAGGCGGTCACGGACAGCGGACGGGACATACCTACGCCCAGTAGGACACTGAGTGGGAGTAGCTAACACGGGGGCTGAGGTAAACAGAGCCTTCAGGTGACCAAAAGCCCTGTCCGCCTCAGCTGACCACCGCAACCGCACCAGTTCCCCCCTCAGCAGTGAGGTAATGGGAGCCGCTACCTGCCCGAAGCCCCGGATAAACCTCTGGTAGTAGTTGGCCAACCCTAAAAATCGCTGCACCTCCTTTACCGTGGTTGGAGTCGGCCAATTACGCATGGCTGAAATGCGGTCTACCTTCATCTCCACCCCGGACGTGGAAATGTGATATCCTAAAAAAGAGACGGATTGTTGGAAGAACAGACACTTCTCAGCCTTGACGTACAGGTCATGCTTCAACAGTCGACCAAGCACCCTGCGTACCAGGGACACATGCTCGGCGCGTGTGGTGGAGTATATCAAAATATCGTCGATATACACCACCACACCCTGCCCGAGTAGGTCCCTGAAGATCTCATCTACAAAGGATTGGAAAACTGCTGGAGCATTTTTCAACCCGTACGGCATGACGAGGTATTCATAGTGCCCTGAGGTGGTACTAAATGCTGTCTTCCACTCGTCTCCCTTTCGGATACGCACCAGATTATAAGCGCTCCTGAGATCCAATTTAGTGAAAAAGCGCGCCCCGTGTATTGACTTGATCGCACTGGCTATGAGGGGTAGCGGGTAGCTGTACCCCACAGTGATCTGATTTATCCCTCTATAGTCGATACACGGGCGCAGACCTCCCTCCCTCTTCTTTACAAAAAAGAAACTTGAGGAGGCAGGTGAAGTGTTGGGCCGAATGTATCCCTGCCCCAGTGATTCGGAGACGTATGTCTCCATAGCCTCCGTGCTCGAGCAGAACCAGCCAGCCCAACTGGCAATATGGCTGTACATGTTTCTTATGTAATGTTATACATTTTAATTTTCTGTATTCCTAATTTAATATCCAGTCGCAGTCGAAAGGAGCTTCTCCGACTTCAAAAGATGTGCAGATGAGGAATGCAGTAGTAAGTACTTGGCACTAGACTCACCCGAACTTTCAGGATGCTTCCATCGTTCAATTCACTATCCCCCACCTCATCCCTAGCTAGTTTGACCAGCGTTATCTTTGAATGGCGTTATCATTGACTGGTTGCCATTTCAAAGGGATGAACTCGGCTAACCAAATAATACAAGCACCACTGTCGTTATTAGTACATACCAATAAATAAAAATCGAAGCTTACTTGGTTGTAGCAGAAGCGAAGCATCAGCCTGTGTTGGCTACTGTACTGCCTGGCTAGTCGCCCAATTATGGAACTAGAGCAACGTTAGCTACTAACGTTAGTAGCTTGCACCACATAAACAAGAGTCCGGCCTACATATTGTATTGACGTTTTGAGTAGCTTACTAGCTAATGTTACATACATTACCAGTTGATCTGACAGTCTTCTTATTTAGCTAGCTACATTAGCCATACACACAATACAGATTTGGGGTCAGTGGATTTGGATCACTACTGCAATACTGGCTGTATCCAAGGCTCAGCCAATCGTTCACATAACAGAATGCAGCACACGATTGAAGAGAGGAGTTACAAGCTATTTTCTAGTTACAGCATACAGTTTTCTCTCTGGAAAGAGCGCGCGCTCTGGACAGCAGAGAGTGGCAGTTTGCCAGTTAGAGCACTGAGTCACTTGAACGATAACGAAGAGGTAGGTGAGAAGCCTGACCACGAGACGGGGGTGAGAAGGTGATATAGAGTACTTAACGAGCTGTAACCGAAAAACAACTAGCATTTGGAACGTTTGAGGTGAGAGAAAAAGTGTGGTGGAACAAGTATTATTAGCATTGTTAAGTATCTTGTTAGCTGGATTTAATTTAAGACGAAATGTTGAGCAACATTAGGTAACTTAACGGATCAAATAATTGAGTTTCTGGTGTGAAAATTTGCTGGCTAATAAAGTCAGACAGCTAACGTTAGCTAACGTTACATCGTCAGATGAGCTCACGTTAGTAACCTAACCAATTCGCTATAGTATTAACTGTAACGTTTTAGGACTCCTTGCCGTTATAACGCGTTAGTTGCTTACTGATCCCTGTCAATCTGTATGAAATGTTAACTAGCTAACAAACTAACTAATATCTGTGAACTAATTTTCCCTCTACAGTGCGTGGTTAATTTTTAGAATGAGACAATTAGGTGAAAATGAGCCGTTGCTTGTTAAACAAATAGAGGTGAAAGCAACATCACACACTTTCCCTCATTCTCACTTTTTCAATAGAGTGGATAAAAAGGGTTATGCCAGGTGTACTCTCTGTATCATGCTCTGCTGGTAAATTTTGAACAGATGTCCACAGGCAGAAAGTGTACAATGTAATAATGTGCGTTGCCCAAATATATTGCTTTTGTTGTGTTGAACTTGACAGTAACACGTGTGTGAGAGGGGGGATTATTACATTTTTGCACTCCGTGAACTTGATCGATGTCTACTATAGTGGCCAATATAATAGAGCAAAAATAGGATGTCTGTTTGTTTCATACTATTTCCACTTTTTTGCAATATTTAGATGTGTGCGGTCACAAGCGTTCTATTATAAAGGCTGTCATGGCTAACTGCAATATTAGTGTATTGTTTTTTCTCAAGACTTGAGTGTCATTTGCAGTAAAGTCGAGGTAACAAATGACATTGGATTAATAGCTTTACATTTTTTAGTTTCACATTAACCACTTTTGATTAGTGTGCAAAAATAACCAGACCCCTCTTTTACGATGCTGCTACTTTCTGTTTATTATCTATGCATATATGCATAGTCACTTTAATTCTACCTACATGTACATATTACCTGGACTAACCGGTGCCACACATTGACTCTGTACTGGTACCCCTGTATATAGCCTCGTTATTGTTATTTTACTGCTGCTGTTTAATTATTTGTTACTTTTATTTTCCGTTTTTTTCTTAACTTCTTAAAGCATTGTTGGTTAAGGGCTTGTAGGTAAGCATTTCACTGTAAGGTCTTTATTTATTTAGATTTTATTTCACCTTTATTTAGCCAGGTAGGCCAGTTGAGAACAAGTTCTCATTTACAACTGCGACCTGGCCAAGATAAAGCAAACCAGTGTGACAAAAACAACAGAGTTACACATGGCATAAACAAACATACAGTCAATAACACAATGGAAAATCTATGTACAGTATTTGCAAATGTAGTAAGATTAGGAAGGTAAGGCAATAAATAGGCCATAGTGTCAAAATAATTACCATTTAGCATTAACACTGGAGTGATAGATGTGCAGATGGTGATGTGCAAATAGAGATACTGGGGTGCAAATGAGCAAAAATAACAGTATGGGGATGAGGTAGTAGGGTGGGCTATTTACAGATGGGCTGTGTACAGGTGCAGTGATCTGTAAGCTGCTCTGACAGCTTATGCTTAAAGTTATTGAGGGAGATGGTAAACACCTGTTGTATTCAGCACACGTGACAAATACGATTTGATTTTACACAAAGAGACTGATCATGTAGATCATATTCTTTGTCGTTTAATTAGTTAAAACCTGCATTTCCCCCTAGCAGGGATTTTTTGCATGTTTCGGTGAGGAACAAAAAGTGTCACCTTTTTGGGCCCTAACCAGTTTGTATCCCTGACATAAGACTTATGTCATTTACCCCTCTGCTTGCAACTTCTTGTCTTTTTACATCTACCTTATAGATAGATAGATAGATAGATAGATAGATAGATAGATAGATAGATAGATAGATAGATAGATAGATAGATAGATAGATAGATAGATAGATAGATAGATAGATAGATAGATAGATAGATAGATAGGTAGGTACTTTATTGATCCCCCGGGGGGGAAATTTCATTATCAAGCAGCTACAACAAAAACACAGGGCAGGTGCAAAATGCCACAACGAAAGTACACAAAAGACAGATACACGGTACATGATACATAGAGCGGCAGTATGAAAAAGTATAGAAATACAGGATATCTGGAGTGCTAAAAAAAGCTATAAAAGGACATTGCATAGTATGAGTGGTTGGCTGAATATGTACACTATACATTGGTGGATGTTGGATGGTTAACTATACTATACAGGTTGATGGCAGAGAAATACTTCAGTAGCTAATGCGTATGATATGAGCGAGGGTAATAATAGTTTACTTAATAGACAGACTGGGTAAGTGAACAGGTAAGTGAAAATTTTGCATGGTTAAATTAGCTGTACAGTTAGGTATACAGTTATATTTACAGATAAGTGAATACTTGCATGTTTACACAAACTGTACAGGTAAATGACAGGAAGAGATACTTTAATAGCTAAATGTGTGTATGATATCATTGGGGTAATAATAGTAATTCCCTTAAAATACAGTCCTTAGTGCGCAGGGTTTAATTACAGACAACTGCACTTATTGCACATTTGATATACTAAAAGCAATGAGAAAAGGTGCAACTGGCAGGATACTAATATGCATTCCTGAGTGAATGCCTAGGTCCAATAATTACTTACAATATTGCATGTGATATAATATAACAACTGTACATGGGTATGTATATACAGACCTGTATGAATAAGTAGGTCCTGAGTGGATGAGTGCTGACGGAACAGAGTTACTCACGGATGGATGCATAATTGTTAAACTAGGTCCTAGCACCCCAACAGTTCCAGATCTATGTTGCCGACGGCACGGCACCCCGGTGAGGCATTATATAGTCTCATAGCCGCCGGCAGGAAGGACCTCCTGTAGCGCTCTCTGGCACACCGTGGTGGGATCAGTCTGTGACTGAAAGAGCTCCTCTGCGTCATAACCATAGCGTGCAGAGGGTGGGTGACGTTGTCCATGATGGCCAGCAGTTTGGCCAGGATCCGTCTCTCCGCCACCTCCTCTAGAGTGTCAAGGCTCATCCCCAGGACAGAGCTAGCCTTCCTGATCAGCTTATTTACCCGAGAAGCATCACCGGCTTTGATGTTTGCTCCCCAGCACACCACTGCAAAAAAGAGACTGGTAGAAGGTATGCAGTAGTTTACTGCACACGTTGAAGGACCTGAGCCTCCTCAGAAAGTAGAGTCGGCTCTGGCCCTTTTTGTACAGGGCCCCGGTGTTACCAGCCCATTCCAGTCTGTTGTCCATATGGACACCCAAGAACTTGTATGACTCAACCATTTCCACATCCATCCCCTTTATAGGGACTGCAGTCAGTTGTGCCTTGGTTCTCCTGAAGTCCACCACCATCTCCTTAGTTTTGCTGATGTTGAGCTGAAGGTGGTTCTGCTCACACCACAACACAAAGTCACTGATTGTGCTCCTGTACTCCTCCTCCTGCCCACCCCTGATGCACCCTACAATAGCAGAGTCATCCGAGAACTTCTGTAGGTGGCATGTTTCAGAGTTATATCTGAAGTCTGAGGTGTAGAGGGTGAACAGGAAGGGGGACAGGACCGTACCCTGGGGGGCCCCTGTGTTGCTAACTGCCCGTTCTGACACACAGCTCTGTAGTCGCACAAATTGTGGCCTACCGGTCAGGTAGTCCGTGACCCAGGAGACTAAGGGTGCTTCCACTTTCATCCTCCTCATCTTCTCACCCAGTAGCAGGGGCTGAATGGTATTGAAGGCACTGGAGAAGTCAAAAAACATGACCCTCACAGTGCAACCTGCGTTGTCCAGGTGAGAGTAGGCCCTCTGCAGAAGGTAGATGATTGCATCATCCACCCCGATGTTGCGCTGGTATGCAAACTGCAGGGGGTCCATTGATGAACACACCAGGGGTCTGAGGTGAGCGAGGACTAACCTTTCCAGGGTCTTCATGATGTGGGATGTTAGCGCTACAGGTCTGAAGTCATTCAGGACAGTGGGGTGTGCCTTCTTGGGCACTGGGACGAGGCAGGATGTTTTCCACAGCACAGGGACCCTTTCTAGGCTCAGGCTAAGGTTGAAAAGACGCTGGAGTATTCCACACAGTTGGTCAGCACAGACCCTCAGCACCCTTGGGCTGATGCCATCAGGGCCCGCCGCTTTCCACTGGTGTAGTCTCTCCAGCTCTCTCTTCACTTGGTTGGTGGTGAAAGCCAGCCCAGGTAGGGAGGTGGGGGGAAGGGGGGTGTTGAGGATCAGTCCAGGGGGGGCAGGGGCGGAGGTGGGGTCACTGATTGTCTCAGCAGAGGTGCTGTGAGCAAAGTGGGGGTGGGATAGCCGTGAGGGTGTGTGGTCTGGGGAGCTGGAGGGGAGGTGGACAGGGCCAGTATCGAACCTGTTAAAAAATTGGTTCAGCTCATTGGCTCTGTCCTGGGTCCCCTCCGTCTGCCCACTGTTTGACTTTTTGAAGCCAGTGATATTTCTCATACCCTTCCACACCTCTCTCACCTGGCTCTGCCTCAGCTTGTCCTCCATCTTCTCCTTATACACTCTCTTCCCCTCAGCAATCCGCAACTTCAGCTCCCTCTGGACGCATTTCAATTTGTCCTTGTCCTTCTCCTTGAAGGCCCTCTTCTTCTCATTCAGCAGGGCCTTCAGGTCGCTGGTGACCCAGGGTTTATTGTTTGGGAAACAGCGTACCTTCCTGGTGGGTACAGTGTTGTCTACACAAAAATTAATATAGTCTGTTATGCAGTCAGTGAGTCCATCGATGTCCTCCCCATGAGCCTCACAGAACACATCCCAGTCTGTTGTTTCAAAGCAGTCCTGTAGGGCCTCATTCGCCTCCGGGGACCATCTCCTAATAGTCCTGGTGGTTGCAGGCTGCTGTTGGACCATAGGCCTGTAGAGTGGGGTGAGGTGGACAAGGTTGTGATCCGATCTACCGAGGGGAGGGAGTGCAGTGGAGTTGTATGCATCCTTCACATTAGCATATAACAAGTCCAGAGTTTTATTATTCCTGGTTGGGCACTTCACGAACTGTTTGAACGTGGGCAGCGTTGAAGAGAGAGATGCATGGTTAAAATCCCCCGAAATTGCAAAGAAAGCACTGGGATGCGCTGTCTGTAACCTCGCGATAACAGAGTGGATGACGTCACACGCTGCGTTTGCGTCAGCAGAGGGCGGGATGTAAACAATAACAGCAATGGCCGCCGTGAATTCCCTAGGTAGATAGTAGGGTCTCAGGCTAACGGCTAGCAGTTCAATGTCCGGGCTACAAAACTTTTCCTTAAGAGTAATATGTTTGGGATGACACCATCTGTTGTTAACTAATAAAGCCAGCCCACCACCCTTACTCTTACCGGAAGAGACGCGATCCCTGTCCGCTCTGATGGTCTGGAAACCGTCGATAGTGACGTTCTGTATGGGGATGTTATCGTTCAGCCAAGTCTCAGTAAAACACATTAGGCTAGCTTCCCGATAAATCCTTTGTCCACGAACAAGTCCCGCCAACTCATCCATCTTGTTATGTAGACACCTCACATTGCCCATAATAATAGATGGTATAGCCGGCTTGTACTTGAACCTCCTCCGCTTTGCCTTACATTTCAATCCCGCCCTGCATCCACGGCGTCGTCTTTTCAATTCGTCCGGAATATCAAACTTTTCCCTGGGGAGCAGCAGCGCTGCGTGGGCTAAATCCAGGAGCTGGGCTCTGTTGTAAACAATAACAGTTGACGACTCCTGTCGACGTTCAGCTGCGATAAAATCCATAAAATCCATAATCCTGAACTGTTATAGTTCGACTGTAGCAAAATAAAAAATAAAACTAAAGAAAATAGACGAAAGAAAACGAACTAAAACAACAATTAATGCACGAACAACGGGACAATGGGAGCTGCTTAAAAGGCGACCACTCAGGGCGGCGCCAAACACATATCAAGACTAAAACAGTATTCTATTTACCCTTGATGCTTGGTTTTCCTTTTTGATACTCTGGCTCTGTAAAAAGTGAAGTAGATAAAACTTTAGTGATGTGTATTCTATTCACAGCCTGATCGTGCATGGTGCACATAAGGTGGACACCCTGTTCAGTGGCTGGGTCATGGGCCGGAATCTTTAGTAGGGGTGACATCTCCACAACAACTGATCTTTGACTCATTCCTCTCCACAGTTATCCTGTACCGGGGGAAAGCTTTCAGCGATTTCACTGGGCCAGACTGTCGGTTTCTGTCATAAAAAAAAAAAAAAAAGAGAGACTATATGTGTCTACTATAAACTCTCAGGCAAAAGGACAGATATGGGCAGGGAGTGTAAGTACGAGATAATATATAATTATGTGATAACATTGCAGTCTAGAAGGAATGTTGAAGCATTTTCTGTTTTCTTAACATCATGTTTCGTTCTCTGTTTTGTTTCCATTTCTTACAATAGGTTGGTATTCACTTTGGTTACTTCAACAAGGACCAACTTGTAATCAATAACATATACACTGAAAAAGAATTGGAGATTCCTGCGGAGGTAAGTCAATAGATTGATGTAGGCCTATTTCACTACTGCCAATGCATTATCACTTAAATATTTATCTGGAATGACTGAACTTCTTTCTGAAATGGGTAGTATGACTCAAACAATGTTTTATTTTTATTTTCAGGAAGCCAACTTTTTTTGCTATGACACTGGATACGATAAGTTTGACAGTTATGACATTGATTCACTGTTAGGCTCCTCTTTATTGTTAACATACAATGACGAATATGTGCAAGTAACCACAGAGACTTTTGACCTGAACAAAAGTGCTGATAGCACCACGGTGGAAGTGGATGAGCCTCCACCTGAAGTGACACTGTTAGAAAATTATGAGATTGATAGGGATGTTCCTGGGGACATTGATAAGGTTGTAGAGGAGGTTCCAGATGATGAAGACCTGAGACATGTTGAGCCTTTAGAGTCCTCTCTGCCTCAGCCTGAAACTCTTGACACAAAGGGAGTGGAATCTGACACTGTACTTGAGACCACAGAGGAGAGGATCAAAGATTACTTTCAGAAAGATCAGCAGAGGACAGAGGACTCTGTGCCGGACAGTGTTGTTGAACCAGAGGAAGGTGAGACCAAAGAAACCCCCTCAGAACCTCTATCCAAAGATGATCCTGAGTTAGAGAATGCACCTGATGGTTTTTCAGAAGGCAGACCTATCCCTGAGTTAAGAAAACACACTTGTAATAACTTTTGATGCTGTCACCTCCGATGAGGACACTTGGACGGTGACTTCATATGACGAGGAGGACGAGGAATGTGACACATTTGAATATCAGCAGGATGAGGAAAGTGATTCTCATCTCAGGGATACTCCATTGCTGGCTTTTTCTGAAGAAAGTTCTAATTTGGAACACGAGAACATTCCAGAATCTGATCAGACAGATGAGGAAGACAGTCTATCAGAGGTACCTCATACACTGAAACAGCACTCCAAGGACAATAACCTGTGGTCTTCATTTGGCTATACAGTTAACATTGTCAGTGGTGGGGAAAGAATAGCTCATGTTGCCAGTTCAGAGGAAGGTGACGAGGTTGAGGACGACGAAGGTGAGATTACGCCAGAGGAGCTTCCCATAATTGAAGAACCCAAAGAATTAGAGGAAGCAGATCAGCCACATGAGTGTGAGGGCTTGGTTGTGGTAAGGCCTCTTACTCCCACCTAGGGGAGGAGAGAGGCACACAACCAAGTCCTCACACAGGGAGATTATCATCCCCAATCAGAGACAGCTGTCTAGCGTTGTCTCTGATTGGGGATGGTATTTAAGATCTGCCCAGATCCACCTGTGTGTGGATCATTGTTCGTTTGTGTTTGTCTGCACTGCCTGCAGCCACAAAAGTAAGTCACCGTGTTTTTGTTATAGTTATATTTTTTCACTCTCCTTTTTATTTGTTTAATGCCTCGTGAGAACATCTCATTTCAAATAAAAAGGATGACACTTCACCAGCGCTCCGTTTACCGTCCCTTATATAATGCGCACCGTGACAGAATGATCCACCACCCTGGGACGCAACGGGGGATAACGTTAGGAGATATCCTCCTCGGTATGGGGAAAATTACCGAGGAGGAACACTCTTACTATCGCTCGGTGGAGGAAGGCTGGGGTCCGGAGCAGCAGAGGCGCCGTAGACGGGGTAAACGTCACCGGGCTAAAGTTGAGGACCAGCCTGGAGCCCAGAAAAACCCCCAAACTGATTTTGGGGGGGGGGCTATGGGGGTGGTCGGGGATCGAGGGAGAAGAGCCCCGACCACTGCACTCGTGGGGGTTCCAGGAGGAGCCCCTACAGCCGTGGGAGCAGGAGTACAGAGAGGAGTCGGAGGAAGAGGACGACGATGTGCTTCTGTTCCCTCACTCGTGGGGGTTCCCGGAAGAACCCTCACAGGATGGGGATTGGCGGTGGAGTAGGCACGACAGGGACAGTCGTGCTCCAGCGCCAGTTCCCAGTCCGGTGCCTCCAGCGCCGGTCCAGAGTCGGAGGAAGAGGAGACCGACTCTGCGCACCAAACCATCGGTGCGCAACATTAGCCCGGTGCGACCCGTACCAGCTAAACGCACCAACCCAACGGTGCGTTTCCCCAGCCCGGTACGGCCCGCGCCTGCTCCGCGCACCAGCCCTATGGTGCGTGTCTCCAGCCCGGTGCGATCCGTGCCAGCTAAACGCACCAGCCCAACGGTGCGTTTCCCCAGCCCGGTACGGCCCGCGCCTGCTCCACGCATCAGCCCTATGGTGCGTGTCTCCAGCCCGGTGCGACCCGTGCCAGCTAAACGCACCAACCCAACGGTGCGTTTCCCTAGCCCGGTACGGCCCGTGCCTGCGCCTCGCACCAGAGGGCTGGAAACCATCTCTGCGTCGGTGCCCAGGGTGGGCACTACGTTCAGCCCCGCTGTGGAGCAGGAGCTCCATAGCGTGTCGGTGCCCAGTCTGGGGCCGACAGCCAGCCCAACCACAGGGCTGGAAACCCTCTCTGCGTCGGTGCCCAGGGTGGGCACGACGTTCAGCCCCGCTGTGGAGCAGGAGCTCCATAGCGTGTCGGTGCCCAGTCTGGGGCCGACAGCCAGCCCAACCACAGGGCTGGAAACCCTCTCTGCGTCGGTGCCCAGGGTGGGCACGACGTTCAGCCCCGCTGTGGAGCAGGAGCTCCATAGCGTGTCGGTGCCCAGTCTGGGGCCGACAGCCAGCCCAACCACTGGGCTGGAAACCATCTCTGCGTCGGTGCCCAGGGTGGGCACGACGTTCAGCCCCGCTGTGGAGCAGGAGCTCCATAGCGTGTCGGTGCCCAGTCTGGGGCCGACAGCCAGCCCCACCAGAGGGCTGGAAACCATCTCTGCGTCGGTGCCCAGGGTGGGCACGACGTTCAGTCCCGCTGTGGAGCAGGAGCTCCATAGCGTGTCGGTGCCCAGTCTGGGGCCGACAGCCAGACCTACGGCAGGGCTGAAAACCACCTCTCCGTCGGTGCCCAGGGTGGGCACGGCGTCCAGCCCGAGGTCTCCGGTGAAGGTCAGCAGCCCGAGACCTCCGGTGAGGGTTAGCTGTCCGAGGTCTCCGGAGAAGGTCAGCAGCCCGAGGCCTCCTGTGACGGTCAGCAGCCTGAGGTCTCCTGTGAAGGTCAGCAGCCCGAGGCCTCTGGTGAAGGTCAGCAGCCCGAGACCTCCGGAGAAGGTCAGCAGCCCGAGACCTCCAGAGAAGGTCAGCAGCCCGAGGCCTACTGTGAAGGTCAGCAGCCCGAGGCCTCCTGTGAAGGTCAGCACCCCGAGGCCTCCGGTGAAGGTCAGCAGCCCGAGACCTCCGGAGAAGGTCAGCACCCCGAGGCCTCCGGAGAAGGTCAGCAGCCCGAGACCTCCGGAGAAGGTCAGCAGCCCGAGGCCTCCTGTGAAGGTCAGCAGCCCGAGGCCTCCTGTGAAGGTCAGCAGCCCGAAACCCCCGGCGAAGGTCAGCAGCCCGAGACCCCCGGCGAAGGTCAGCAGCCCGAGACCCCCGGCGAAGGTCAGCAGCCCGAGACCTCCGGGGAAGGTCAGCAGCCCGAGACCTCCGGGGAGGGTCAGCAGCCCGAGACCTCCGGGGAAGGTCAGCAGCCCGGGACCTCAGGTGAAGGTAAGCAGCCCTGAACCTCCACCAGAGCCACATCCGGGTCCAGCAGTCTGCTCTGCTACAGCGCCAGAGCGGTCCGCTCCACCGGTGCCCAGTCCGGGGCCGGTCATCTGCGTCGCTCCAGTGCCGGAGCAGTCCGCTCCACCGGTGCCCAGTCCGGGGCCGGTCGTCGCCGTCGCTCCAGTGACGGAGCAGTCCGCTCCACCGGTGCCCAGTCCGGGGCCGGTCGTCTGCGTCGCTCCAGTGCCGGAGCAGTCCGCTCCACCGGTGCCCAGTCCGGGGCCGGTCGTCTATGTCGCTCCAGTGACGGAGCAGTCCGCTCCACCGGTGCCCAGTCCGGGGCCGGTCGTCGGCGTCGCTCCAGTGCCGGAGCAGTCCGCTCCACCGGTGCCCAGTCCGGGGCCGGTCGTCTACGTCGCTCCAGTGACGGAGCAGTCCGCTCCACCGGTGCCCAGTCCGGGGCCGGTTGTCAGCCCCTCTCCAGGGTCGAGGGCTCCCACACCAGGGTCCAGACAGGACTTGGTGGATGGCGGGAGTACTGAGGGGGGAACCATCGCGCCGGGGTCCGGACCGGACCGGGCGTGCAACGGAGAGGTAGGAGGGAAGCTACTCTCACAGCCTGTGCCACGCCCGGAACCGGAACCGGAGCCCCCACCAGCAACCACCTCAGTACCCCGCCATGTCCCCCCTAGTTTTTGGACAATTTTTTCTTTCAGGAGAGGGGGGATTGTTGTGTGCGATCGGGAGTCCGCACCTTAGGGGGGGGGTACTGTGAGGGCTTGGTTGTGGTAAGGCCTCTTACTCCCACCTAGGGGAGGAGAGAGGCACACAACCAAGTCCTCACACACTTATCAGGGAGATTATCATCCCCAATCAGAGACAGCTGTCTAGCGTTGTCTCTGATTGGGGATGGTATTTAAGATCTGCCCAGATCCACCTGTGTGTGGATCATTGTTCGTTTGTGTTTGTCTGCACTGCCTGCAGCCACAAAAGTAAGTCACCGTGTTTTTGTTATAGTTATATTTTTTCACTCTCCTTTTTATTTGTTTAATGCCTCGTGAGAACATCTCATTTCAAATAAAAAGGATGACACTTCACCAGCGCTCCGTTTACCGTCCCTTATATAATGCGCACCGTGACAATGAGCTAATCTTTGAGGAACCTGCAGACTCTAATTTCAGTGAGGATGCTGTCAAAGTACCTGATGAGGATTCTCAGACGTTGCAGTTTGAGGATGAATCAGAAGGTCACATTGAACCTTCAACACCTCCTGCTGATGAGGTGAGTCCCTTTGAACACACTGAGGAGGCTTTAGCAGAGAAACTTACAGTAGATGACAGCCCAGTCCCTAAACAGCTCTCACAGACAGACATGCTCTCAGACTTTGATAGTAAAATTAACAAATCAGAGCAGAAACAAGCTGTCGAAGAACACCCCATACAAATAGAGGAGTCAAGAGATTTCTTACAAGTAGAGAATAAATTGAAACAGGGTGGTACAGAGCTTTTCAGACGATTTCGCTAACCATACCAGGTCTCAGATCCAAGTAAAAACACAATGGTGAAAGAGAGCCATCAAGAACTCTGTATAGAGGAGGATTCAATACACCTAGAGGGGGAAGAGATTGAGGAAGAGTTGCTAGAAGATAAAAATGCAGCATTGTGTTCATCCAAATCTGAGTACACCGATGAAAAGGACAAAGAAAGTCTATCTGAATTTGGGTCAGAGCAACCCAATAATGATACACAAACTGATGTTGTATCCAGTGATGTGTTGGATGGGGTCCAACACGACGAAGCAATTGACATAAAACCTGAGGTTCATGAGACTGAAAAGGATGCTGAAAGCCACACACCCTCACTTAAAGATAACATTCCGGATCCTCTCCCAAGCAAAGAGACGAAATACAGTGACGATGTGTTGATGCTGACACTATTGCGAGACCACTTGAAGGAGGAGGATATGGAGCGCTTCCAAAATATTCTTGCTCTTCAGAACCTCTTTAGGGGGGAGTTTCTGTTCTCTGGCCTGGAGCAGAAGCTGAAGGCTGTTCGGCTGTCCCAGACTAAACACCAGTGAGGACATTGAAAAGGCAATGGAGGCCATTTTGGAAGCCTCTGAAACCCCAATCCTGGATGAGATTGAGATGATGCTGGATGCCCAGGAGAATGCTGACCTGCAACAGGAGGCTGGTGAGAAGGAAGCTGCCATCTTGGTTGACTTCCAGGAGTTGGTGTTAACCCTGCATCAGAAGTACTCAAAGGCCAGAAAGTGCTCCCTTGGCATTGGGCAGTCAACTACACCCTGACACAGGTAATATTGCTTTTTTTTATCTGTTTATGTCATGTCAGAGTACAGAAGTGTCACGGTGCGTAGTTAAGGGACGATATATGGAGCGCTCGTGGAGTGACATCCTTTTTATTTAAACTTATTAACATATAAGTTCCCAAAAATAATAAAGGAGAGTCTAACAAAAACACAGTGACTTACTTGCTCTCTGAAACACAAGGCAGACAAGCAAGAACAATGATCCTGTGTGTGGAGCCTAAATACTATCCCCAATCAGAGACAACTCTAGACAGCTGTCTCTGATTGGGGATCATTAACTTCCCCTAATAAATGATGTGTTTACCTGATTGTGGCTCCCCCATTCCCTCTAGTGGGAGTCTGAGGCCAAGCCTCAATCAGGCCATCACAAGAAGGAAACCTTTTGTTAAATAAATATATTTGTGTCAAATATTGCTAATGACATGATAATAATGCCTGGAGATTTGGTTTTCATTATAAGATGTATTTAAGAAATGCCCAAGAAGGATGCATTGAGGAGGATGGCTGGTACTTTAACAGAAACAAAGACAATCAGCCAAGCTCTAAAACTCCAGAAGAAATCCAGAGGGGCCCTCAAACTATTTTTGAAAATACCTTGGACATGGGACTTAGGGCCAGATGTACCCAGCGTTAATAGCGCCATGGCCAAGACGTAGAAAGCGCTTGATGTGAAACCGCAGTGTGCGTGTTATGTACCAAACCTGCAGTTCATCAGGTAATCAGTGCCTGTCCCCACCCACTATACCGTAAATTGCGCGTATTTAAACGCGCAATTGAATGGGCCTCCTCTATTTCCATCATGGATCAGGCACCAAGTCAGGCAAAACAGCAAAAACATTAATAATTGTAATGTAGCGAGGAGTTTAACAACTGCTGGAATGGAATGTGAACGCTGAGTCGGAGATTCGATGTCATCTTTGATTTCTTCCAGTAACTGTAATATTGGGTTGCTGCTTAATCTTTAACGCTTAATGATTTCGTTTTCACTCAACTGAAAAAGTGTGATTCTTGTTTCAGCTCGTCTCCTTAGCCTATGTCTTCGTCTTGCTCGGATTACTGCTGCCATTTCACCAGGAGGCATATGCCAGGAAACCCGCTTCCTAAGTTACACCTGCTTTTAAGAGGCGGAGAATTTTCAGTGCAAAATAGAGGCGCGCTTTCACCGGCTTTTTCTGTACATAACGCGGAATACATAATTAGGCGCAGTTTACGCTTCCCCTCCCTTCTCTTTATGTGACACTCCCACTTTCCCCTTGATCATCCCATGAATGCATATGCATGACACAAAAAGCGCATTTTGCCATTTTCAGTTCCGGCGACAGGCAGTCTGCGCTTTCATCTCGGGGCGTCCTGTTCGTACATACCTCGCTATGGTTTTATGCGCACTTTGCGAAACAAATACGCCTGAAGTGGGCGCAAAAGCGTTAGTACATCTGGCCCTTAGTGTAGACATGGATCACCCTCCCTTGGGTAGGTGTTCACATGAAACTTTCCCTACTTTTGAGATTGTGGTGAGATGTAAACTGTGTATGCATTAACCTAATTGACTTGTGCTGTATTTCCAGGATCTCTGGAGTCACCTCCTGTCACTGATTTCCATGAAGAGGAGCAGAGAGGTTCATCATTCATATCAGTGCAATTTTTATCTGGTAGTACCTTGGAATATATGGTGTTATGGTAAGTTACTTCATGTATTTCTCTCTTATGAATGACCTTGCCTTCCTATTGTAATTAACTAACTGTCTGCGTTTAGTGCTTAGGACTCAAGTATTCATGCTTATTTTATGTAGCCTAATTATTGCTGGGACAATGCTTTTTTGCTTCAAATTCAACATTGATTTTGCAGAGACATATTTTGGGTACCCACTAGATAGCAACGTCAAAATTGGCTATTTATCTTAACTAGTGAATACCAATATTTTGCCCATTCGAATGTTTGTTACGCACGGTGTGATATCAAAGGTTATACAGAGGTGCGCTCAGTTGAACGTTTGCTACGTTTTGGCGGGTGTGAAGAGGTGTGGCTTGAAGCAATAATGCCAATTTCAAAACAACTGGGAAGTCCTAACGATGAACTCAGAAATAAACGAGCTCCGACTGGAAAACATTTATTTGAACAGTCATCCAACTTGGAATTCCAAGTTGGGAGCTCGGGCCTCTTTCTACAGCTCCGAGAGTTCCCAGATGCTTTGTGCATTTGGCGTAGAAAGTAATCGCGTTCCAAACTCTTAAAGGAGGCAAATAGACAGGTTGCTAGCGAAGCAGAGCTAGCATTGGGCAAGATAACGTTAGCTAACTAGCATGCGTATTAGGTTAGCTAGCAAGATCGGTACAGCTTGTCCTCTCAAGAGAACCACGATGAAGGATTCTCTCGTGTAGTCGACTACGTTGATCAGTTGGTGAAACAAGGATTTTCACAAGCGAGTTGCTTTGCAAGTCACTGGCCAAGCTAACTAACGTTAGCTAGCATAACTAACATCAGATAGCCAGCTCAGCTGTCAAACTAACGTACTATTACGGACTGTAGCGATGGATTTGGAAGAAACAACCCCTTTACCCACTTTGACCCTGATGACAGAATCTGATCAAATGTCTGTCTTCTACGTCTTATTTCTAACGGATCTTCAATATGTAATTAGTTGGCTACAGTGTTGATACTGCTAATCTATGGAGGCTATCTTGTTGAAGTCTTTCTACAATAACATGTAACGTTAACTAGTTGGCTAGTCAAGTCTTAGGCAACCATATGGCTGGCTTGCTAGTTACATTGAAACTGAATCTTGTTGGCAGCTTCAATGTGTTGGAGAATAATCTTGTCCTCCAATACCTAATGCATATGTGCAGCCTAGAATGGATCACTTGATTGCTATTTTGTTTCAATGTTTTCAAAGTGGAAGTTGCCTGTCCTTTTCCTCATAAAAAAATGGCACACTTACCAGACTGGCAGTATCCGTTCTTCCTGTATCTGTGGGTCTCAGATCGAGATGCCTTCGTTGTTGAATTTTGCTTTGACAGCTTCCCCTTGCATAACTAGGTTACATGCCATTGAAATCTACATGTGGCTAATGTCTAGTGATATGTGTGTTTAGTTTATTGCACATCTTACAGGGTGAAAGAGCACATTATGCAATCTTTTGCACTCTAAATCCACATAGGCCTAAAGGTCTCCATGCAAAGGTCTCCATGGTTGGACAGTGGTAGGGCCCCAGGCCAATCCAATCCCCATTAATTTAAGTAAGGTTAAGACAAATATACTCTCTTTATTGATTTCGATCAACAACTTGGTTGTAGGCTAGGTCTATTTCTAAACCCACCTTGATTTGATCTGAAGATGTGCCTCTTTGCATTGACTGAGAGGGTGCTCAGTGGAATAACCCATTAGCCATGCTTTCAAACAGAACACTGTAATGCCTGATGGTTAAGTATTGAACGTCACTGAATTTCCTCTGTCATCTCAACTATTGCCCAACCGGGGTGCCGTGCCATCAGCAACATAGACCTGGAACTGTTGGGGTGTTAGGACCTAGTTTAACAATTATGCATCCATCCGTGAGTAACTCTGGTCTGTAATCACTCATTCACTCAGGACTTATTCATTCAGGACTGTATATACATATTCATGTACAGTTGTTATATCATATCACGTGCAATATAGTAAGTAATTCTTGGACTGAACATACGTAGTCATTCACTCAGGAATGCATTTTAGTATCCTTTCAGGTGTATCTTTTTTCATTGCTTTTTGTATATCGAATGTGCAATACGTGCATTTATCTGTAATTAAACCCTGCACTAAGGACTGTATTTTAAGAGAATTATTATTATTACCCTAAATTATATCATACGCACATTTAGCTATTTAAGTATCTCTTCCTGTCATTTACCTGTACAGTTAATGTAACCATGCAAATATTCACTTACCTGTACATTTACGTGTACAGTTAATTTAACCATGCAAAATATTCCAGGACCCCGGTGAGGCCTTAAAAATGGCACACTTACCAGACTGGCAGTATCCGTTCTTCCTGTATCTGTGGGTCTCAGATCGAGATGTCTAGTGATATGTGTGTTTAGTTTATTGCCCATCTTACAGGGTGAAAGAGCACATTATGCAATATTTTGCACTCTAAATCCACATAGGCCTAAGGCTTGTTAGTTAGATCCACTCCGTGGTGCTTTCAAACAGAACACTGTAATGCCTGATGGTTAAGTATTGAACGTCACTGAATTTCCTGTCATCTCTGCCCAACTATTGCCCAACGTTTTTGCTAAGCCTGACATGTGCTGTAGTAACACTGATTGGGCCTGTGTGTCTCCCCAGATGGTCACCTGCCTGCCAGAGCAATGGAAGCCAGGTCCAGACTTCTACGGCGTGTCCTGTGAACCCGTGCTGGTCACTGTAGGTGCCGGGGTCATCAGCTTCCTCTTCCTCTTCTGGAGGAGCATTCTATCTGTAAGTCCTTGTTGCACAGTCACTGCTTTCATAATTTCATCATCTGATTGCTTAATGTTATTCTATGATGTATTGTATGCTACCGTTGAAGAGACTGTTTGCTGCCACTTTCTTTTCCGTTTCTTTCTCTCAGGTCAAAAACAAGTAATATCTAAGTAAGTTCTTCTACTTCTCTGTGGCAATTTATGATGCGTAGTGAATCCTCATTCATATTGCCTACAGGCTGGTGTCCTTGTCATGTGTAAACCATGTCTGATTTCATACTTTTGTCGTTTTTTATTAGCTACTGAAAAAGAGATGATGAACAGGATGAAAAGGCTTGAACAAGAGAAGAAGGAGATACTCCAAAAGGTTGCTGAACTGCAGCAACAGGTAAGTTGCAGAGACTTTTCACTGACTAAGATCCAGACTTTTGGGTTCAACATGAATTAAGGGACATAACAATGTTTTGATTATATATTTCTACTGGGTTCCCCTCAGGGCGATGAACTTAAAGAAATGCAAAAGCTGTCTGAGAAATCAGCCACTTCATCTCTGGAGAAGATCCAGGAACTAGAAGTGAGTCTCTAGGAATTATTATCTTGATCACACATCATTGTCATGCTGACAAATGTTGTTTTTAAGTTGACTCACCATTTTTTTTTTCTATCCAATAGAATATTGTGCAAGAGATGGAGAGACAAAAGGAGCGCCTGGACGAGGAAAATAACTTACTCGCCAGATCCTTTGACGAAGAGCGGACCAATACTGCGAAACATGAAGGTATGTTGAGTGGTATTGAGCGATTTGCCGGAATAAAAATGTTCCCCTTGCTTTCTAAACATCCAATTGTCTGACGTCTGTTCAATTATTTGATTTCCATTACGCTTTTTTTCTTCTGTGAGCTCAATGTGCCGTTTCTCTAGAGAGAAATCAAGTACAAACTTGATTTGACCTGCATAGCACTGTCCTTATAACCTCATTTCCTTGTTACAGCTGCACCATGCTGCCAAGTTGTGGGAGGAGAAGCACAGGGAGACGAGCGAGCAGATCAAAGTCTACCAGAAGTCCTAGAAAGACCTGGAGGATTCCCTCGTTCATAAGGACCACAACATTGAGGTGAGTTTTTAAATTTTTATGTTACGACAATGTTACACCGCATCAATTCTTGATCACACCTCAAACGCACCCTGATGACAAAGAAACATGGCACCTGTATTATGTAAAAAAATATAAAATAAATTAAGATTCCAGGAGAAAAGTGTAGTGAACAATTGGTGGTTCTCTCCCTCTCTGGCAGGTTTTGTCTGACCTGCTAGGAGACCTAGAGGCCTGCGATGACCTGAAAGGTGGAGTTGTGGCTAATGGGGAAGCCTCTAATGGTAAGTCATCTGACACAGTGGCCTAATCAGAGGAGGCTGGTGGGAGGAGCTCTAGGAGGACAGGCTCCTTGTAATGGCTGGAATGGAATGGTACCAGACACATCAAATACATTGAAACAACGTGCTTGACGCTGTACCATTTATTCCATTACAGTGAGCCAGTACTCCTATAGCTCCTCCCACCAGCTTTCTCTGATTAGGACACTGTCAGGTGATTTGGTCTTATATAGCAAAATTTGATATTGTGTTTTTTTTACATTTGATTAAAGTAGAGACTTGGAGCTACAAAATGGTATATCATACACTGCAGTTGAGGAACAATGGGGAAAGTAATTTTGCTTTGAAAGTTGATAACACAATTTTTGTGAATTTCCCATGAATGTTTTGGTTTAGATAGGTAGGTAGGTAGGTAGGTAGGTAGGTAGGTAGGTAGGTAGGTAGGTAGGTAGGTAGGTAGGTCGGTCGGTAGGTAGGTAGGTAGGTAGGTAGGTAGGTAGGTAGGTCGGTCGGTCGGTCGGTCGGTCTGTGGATATTTGCATGGTTACATTTACTGTACAGGCAAATGACAGGAAGAGATACTTAAATAGCAAAATGTGCGTATGATATAATTTAGGGTAATAATAATAATTCCCTTAAAATACAGTCCTTAGTGCAGAGTTTAATTACAGATAAATGCACGTTTTGCACATTCGATATACTAAAATCAATGAAAAAAGATACAACTGACAGGATACTAATATGCATTCCTGAGTGAATGACTACGTAAGTTCAGTCCAAGAATGACTTACTATATTGCACGTGATATGATATAACAACTGTACATGAATATGTATATACAGTCCTGAATGAATAAGTCCTGAGTGAATGAGTGATTATAGACCAGAGTTACTCACGGATGGATGCATAATTGTTAAATTTGGTCCTAACACCCTAACAGTTCCAGGTCTATGTTGCTGATGGCACGGCACCCCGGTTGGGCAATAGTTGAGATGATAGAGGAAATTCAGTGACGTTGAATACTTAACCATCAGGCATTACAGTGTTCTGTTTGAAAGCATGGCTAATGGTTATCCCACTGAGCACCCTCTCAGTCAATGCAAAGAGGCACATCTTCAGATCAAATCAAGGTGGGTTTAGAAATAGACCTAGCCTACAACCAAGTTGTTGATGGAAATAAATAGAGTATATTTGTCTTAACCTTACTTAATTAATGGGGATTGGATTGGCCTGGGGCCCTACCACTGTCCAACCATGGAGACCTTTGCACAATGCACGTGGCATACAGGCACAACACAGAACTTCTATCGGTAGCTCAGCGAAATTCAGTGATTAGCTAAATGAATCACCACGAAGTGGATCTAACTAACAAGCGTTAAGGCCTATGTGGATTTAGAGTGCAAAAGATTGCATAATGTGCTCTTTCACCCTGTAAGATAGGCAATAAACTAAACACACATATCACTAGACATGAGCCACATGTAGATTTCAATGTTATGTAACCTAGTTATGCAAGGGGAAGCTGTCAAAGCAACATTCAACAACTTGAAGACATCTCGATCTGAGACCCACAGATACAGGAAGAACGGATACTGCCAGTCTGGTAAGTGTGCCATTTTTTTATGAGGAAAAGGACAGGCAACTTCCACTTCAGTTCTTTCCATAGATTTTCAATGGGATTTATGTCAGGTGATTGGCTGGGCCATTCTAGCAGCTTTATTTTCTTTCTTTGAAACCAATAGAGTTTCCTTGGCTGTGTGTTTGGGATCATTGTCTTGCTGAAATGTCCACCCTCGTTTAATCTTCATCATCCTGGTAGATGGCAGCAGATTTTTGTCAAGAATGTCTCGGTAAATTTGCCCATTCATCCTTCCTTCAATTATGTGAAGTTTGCCAGTACCATTTGCTGAAAAGCAGCCCCACACCATGATGTTCCCACCTCCAAACTTCACTGTTGGTATGGTGTTTTTAGGGTGATGTGCAGTGCCATTTCTCCTCCAAACATGGTGTGTAATATGACATCCAAACAGTTCAATTTTGCTCTCATCTGACCACACTATATTCTCCCAGTATTTCACTGGCTTTTCCAAATGTTGTGCAGCAAACTTTAAACGAGCTTCAACATGCTTTTTTTTTCAGCAATGGAGTCTTACGTGGTGAGCGTGTATACAGGCCATGGCGGTGGAGTGCATTACTTACTGTTTTCTTTGAGACAACAGTACCTGCTAATTGCAGGTCTTTTTGAAGCTCTCCACAAGTGGTCCTTGGCTCTTGGACAACTCTTCTGATTATTCTTTTCACTCCTCTGTCAGAAATCTTGCGAAGAGCACTTGGTCGAGGCAAATTTATGGTGAAATGATTGTCTTTCCACTTCCGTATTATGGCCCCAACAGTGCTCACTGGAACATTCAGAAGCTTAGAAATGCGCCTATAACCAATGCCATCATTATGTTTTGCAACAATTAGGTTGCGAAGGTCTTGAGACAGCTCTTTGCTTTTACCCATCATGAGATGTGTCTTGTGTGACACCTTGGCAATGAGACCTTTTTGTTAGTTGGGAATTTACCAGCTGATATTAATTTGCACTGACAGGGGGATGGATTGCTTTTTAATTACTGATAGTTTTCAGCTGTTGTCTTGGCTTTCCATGCCTTTTTGCACGTCCCTTTCTTCATGTGTTCAATACTTTTTCCCTGTCATTTCACATTATTACACATAACTTAATTTCTTAAAACGTATTTGTTTTGGTTTCTTTGTATGTATGGATTACTTGGGTTGTTACCAACATCTGGTGAAAATGTAATGTCAATAGCACCTTTGGAAATATATTTACTGAGAAAAATGGTGACGTGTTCAATACTTATTTCACCCTCCATAGATTAGCAGTATCAACACTGTAGCCAACTAATTACATATTGAAGATCCGTTAGAAATAAGACGTAGAAGACAGACATTTGATCAGATTCTGTCATCAGGGTCAAAGTGGGTAAAGGGGTTGTTTCTTCCAAATCCATCGCTACAGTCCGTAGTAGTATGTTAGTTTGACAGCTGAGCTGGCTATCTGAAGTTAGTTATGCTAGCTAACGTTAGTTAGCTTGGCCAGTGACTTGCAAAGCAACTCGCTTGCGAAAATCCTTGTTTCACCAACTGATCAACGTAGTCGACTACACGAGAGAATCCTTCATCGTGGTTCTCTTGACGACCCAGAGAGGACAAGTTGTACCGATCTTGCTAGCTAACCTAATACGCATGCTAGTTAGCTAACGTTATCTTGCCCAATGCTAGCTCTGCTTCGCTAGCAACCTATCTATTTGCCTCCTATTAGAGTTTGGAACGCGATTACTTTCTACGCCAAATGCACAAATCATCTGGGAACTCGAGAAAAAAAACGATGTCTAATCATGACCGCCAGTGATTTTGGTATTCCAAGTAGGATGACCGTTCAAATCGATTTTTTTCCAGTTGGAGCTCGTTTATTTCTGAGTTCATAGTTAGGACTTCCCAGTTGTTGCTTCAAGCCACACCTCTTCACAGCCGCCAAAACGTAGCAAACTTCAACTGAGCGCACCTCTTTATAACCTTTGACTGTCACAGTGCGTAGTTAAGGGACGATAGACGGAGCGCTCGTGGAGTGTCATCCTTTTTATTTCATGAGATGGAATCACGAAGCATAAAATAACAAAGGAGAGTATGAATAAACTAAACACTAATAAGCAAAGTGACTTACGTTCTCTCTACACAAGGCAGACACAAACAATGATCCACACACAGGTGGATGTGTGTGGAGTCTAAATACCATCCCCAATCAGAGACAACCCTTTACAGCTGTCTCTGATTGAGGATGTTCAACTCCCCTAGTTAAGGTTTGAGGGCTCGATTGTGGCTCTTCCACTCCCCCTGGTGGGAGTCAGCGGCCTAACCACAATCCAGCCCTCACATTGACGTCATATCGTTCGTAACAAACATTCGAATGGGCAAAATATTGGTATTCACTAGTTAAGATAAATAGCCAATTTTGACGTTGCTATCTAGTGGGAACCCAAAATATGTCTGTGCAAAATCAATGTTGAATTTGAAGCAAAAATTCAACATTCTCTGGCGTATTCTCACCTTCGTCGTCCTCAACCTCGTCACCTTCCTCTGAACTGGCAACATGAGCTATTCTTTCCCCACCACTGACAATGTTAAAAACTGTATAGCCAAATGAAGACCACAGATTATTGTCCTTGGAGTGGTGTTTCCTTGTATGAGGTACCTCTGATAGACTGTCTTCCTCATCTGTCTGATCAGATTCCGGAAAGTTCTCGTGTTCCAAATTAGAACTTTCTTCAGAAAAAGCCAGCTTCCCTGAGTTTCCCTGAGATGAGAATCACTTTCCTCATCCTTCTGATATTCAAACGTGTCACTTTCCTCTTCCTTTTCGTCATATGGAGTCACCGTCCAAGTGTCCTCATCATCGGAAGTGACAGCATCAAAAGTTATTACAAGTGTGTTTTTTAACTCAGGGATAGTTCTGCCTTCTGAAAAACCATCAGGTGCGTTCTCTAACTCAGGATCATCTTTGGATAGAGGTTCTGAGGGTGTTTCTTTGGTCTCACCTTCCTCTGGTTCAACAACACTGTCCGGCACAGAGTCCTCTGTCCTCTGCTGATCTTTCTGAAAGTAATCTTTGATCCTCTCCTCTGTGGTCTCAAGTACAGTGTCAGATTCCACTCCCTTTGTGTCAAGAGTTTCATGCCGAGGCAGAGAGGACTCTAAAGGCTCAACATGTCTCAGGTCTTCATCATCTGGAACCTCCTCTACAACCTTATCAATGTCCCCAGGAACAGCTTGTTTCTGCTCTGATTTGTTAATTTTACTATCAAAGTCTGAGAGCATGTCTGTCTGTGAGAGCTGTTTAGGGACTGGGCTGCCATCTACTGTAAGTTTCTCTGCTAAAGCCTCCTCAGTGTGTTCAAAGGGACTCACCTCATCAGCAGGAGGTGTTGAAGGTTCAATGTGACCTTCTGATTCATCCTCAAACTGCAACGTCTGGGAATCCTCATCAGGTACTTTGACAGCATCCTCACTGAAATTAGAGTCTGCAGGTTCCTCAAAGATTAGCACATGTGGCTGTTCTGCTTCCTCTAATTCTTTGGGTTCTTCAATTTTGGGAGGCTCCTCTGGTGTAATCTCACCTTCATCGTCCTCAACCTCGTCACCTTCCTCTGAACTGGCAACATGAGCTATTCCTTCCCCACCACTGACAATGTTAAAAACTGTATAGCCAAATGAAGACCCCAGGTTATTGTCCTTTGAGTGCTGTTTCAGTATATGAGGTACCTCTGATAGACTGTCTTCCTCATCTGTCTGATCAGATTCCGGAAAGTTCTCGTATTCCAAATTAGAACTTTCTTCAGAAAATGCCAGCAATGGAGTTTCCCTGAGATGAGAATCACTTTTCTCATCCTGCTGATATTCAAATGTGTCACTTTCCTCGTCCTCTTCGTCATATGGAGTCACCGTCCAAGTGTCTTCATCATCGGAGGTGACAGCATCAAAAGTTATTACAAGTGTGTTTTTTAACTCAGGGATAGGTCTGCCTTCTGAAAAACCATCAGGTGCATTCTCTAACTCAGGATCATCTTTAGATAGAGGTTCTGAGGGGGTTTCTTTGGTCTCACCTTCCTCTGGTTCAACAACACTGTCCGGCACAGAGTCCTCTGTCCTCTGCTGATCTTTCTGAAAGTAATCTTTGATCCTCTCCTCTGTGGTCTCAAGTACAGTGTCAGATTCCACTCCCTTTGTGTGTACCTTATCAATGTCCCCAGGAACATCCCTATCAATCTCATAATTTTCTAACAGTGTCACTTCAGGTGGAGGCTCATCCACGTCCACCGTGGTGCTATCAGCACTTTTGTTCAGGTTAAAAGTCTCTGTGGTTACTTGCACATATTCGTCATTGTCTGTTAACAATAAAGAGGAGCCTAACAGTGAATCAATGTCATAACTGTCAAACTTATCGTATCCAGTGTCATAGCAAAAAAAGTTGGCTTCCTGAAAATAAAAATAAAACATTGTTTGAGTCATACTACCCATTTCAGAAAGAAGTTCAGTCATTCCAGATAATTATTTAAGTGATAATGCATTGGCAGTAGTGAAATAGGCCTACATCAATCTATTGACTTACCTCAGCAGGAATCTCCAATTCTTTTTCAGTGTATATGTGATTGATTACAAGTTGGTCCTTGTTGAAGTAACCAAAGCGAATACCAACCTATTGTAAGAAATGGAAACAAAACAGAGAACGAAACATGATGTAAAGAAAACAGAAAATGCTTCAACATTCCTTCTAGACTGCAATGTTATCACATAATTAAATATTAACTCGTACTTACACTCCCTGCCAATATACAGTGGGGAGAACAAGTATTTGATACACTGCCGATTTTGCAGGTTTTCCCACTTACAAATCCAGAAAATCACATTGTATGATTTTGAATTAATTAATTTGCATTTTATTGCATGACATAAGTATTTGATACATCAGAAAAGCAGAACTTAATATTTGGTACAGAAACCAATTATACGTTTCCTGTAGTTCTTGACCAGGTTTGCACACACTGCAGCAGGGATTTTGGCCCACTCCTCCATACAGACCTTCTCCAGATCCTTTAGGTTTCGGGGCTGTCGCTGGGCAATACGGACTTTCAGCTCCCTCCAAAGATTTTCTATTGGGTTCAGGTCTGGAGACTGGCTAGGATCAAATACTTATGTCATGCAATAAAATGCAAATTAATTATTTAAAAATCATACAATGTGATTTTCTGGATTTTTGTTTTAGATTCCGTCTCTCACAGTTGAAGTGTACCTATAATTACAGACCTCTACATGCTTTGTAAGTAGGAAAACCTGCAAAATCGGCAGTGTATCAAATACTTGTTCTCCCCACTGTATCTGTCCTTCTGGTGAAATCGCTGAAAGCTTTCCCCCGGTACAGGATAACTGGAGAGGAATGAGTCAAAGATCAGTTGTTGTGGAGATGTAACCCCTACCAAAGATTCCGGCCACTGACCAGGGTGTCCACCTTACGTGCCCCATGCACGATCAGGCTGTGAATAGAATACACATCACTAAAGTTTTATCTACTTCACTTTTTACAGAGCCAGAGTATCAAAAAGGAAAGCCAAGCATCAAGGGCAAATAGAATACTGTTTTAGTCTTGATAAGGTAGATGTAAAGGTAAATGACATAACAGTCTTATGTCAGGGATACAAACTGGTGAGGGCCCAAAAAGGTGACACTTTTTGTTCCTCACCGAAACATGCAAAAAATCCCTGCTAGGGGGAAATGCAGGTTTTAACTAATTAAATGACAAAGAATATGATCTACATGATCAGTCTCTGTGTGTAAAATCAAATCGTATTCGTCACGTGTGCTGAATACAACAGGTGTTTACCATCTCCCTCAATAACTTTAAGCATAAGCTGTCAGTGCAGCTTACCGATCACTGCACCTGTACACCGCCCATCTGTAAATAGCCCACCCTACTACCTCATCCCCATATTGTTATTTTTGCTCATTTGCACCCCAGTATCTCTATTTGCACATCATCATCTGCACATTTATCACTCCAGTGTTAATGCTAAATTGTAATTATTTTGACACTATGGCCTATTTATTGCCTTACCTTCCTAATCTTACTACATTTGCACACACTGTACTTAGATTTTCTATTGTGTTATTGACTGTACGTTTGTTTATGCCATGTGTAACTCTGTGTTGTTGTCGTTTTTGTCGCACTGGTTTGCTTTATCTTTGCCAGGTCGCAGTTGTAAATGAGAACTTGTTCTCAACTGGCCTACCTGGCTAGGTGTAATAAAGGTGAAATAAAATCAAAATAAATAAAGACCTTACAGTGAAATGCTTACCTACAAGCCCTTAACCAACAATGCTTTAAGAAGTTAAGAAGATAAATAATTAAACAGCAGCAGTAAAATAACAATAATGAGGCTATATACAGGGGTACCAGTACAGAGTCAATGTGCGGGGGCACCGGTTAGTCGAGGTAATATGTACAGTGGGGAGAACAAGTATTTGATACACTGCCGATTTTGCAGGTTTTCCCACTTACAAAGCATGTAGAAGTCTGTAATTTTTATCATAGGTACTCTTCAACTGTGAGGGACGGAATCTAAAACAAAAATCCAGAAAATCACATTGTATGATTTTTAAGTAATTAATTTGCATTTTATTGCATGACATAAGTATTTGATACATCAGAAAAGCAGAACTTAATATTTGGTACAGAAACCTTTGTTTGCAATTACAGAGATCATACGTTTCCTGTAGTTCTTGACCAGGTTTGCACACACTGCAGCAGGGATTTTGGCCCACTCCTCCATACAGACCTTCTCCAGATCCTTCAGGTTTCGGGGCTGTCGCTGGGCAATACGGACTTTCAGCTCCCTCCAAAGATTTTCTATTGGGTTCAGGTTTGGAGACTGGCTAGGCCACTCCAGGACCTTGAGATGCTTCTTACGGAGCCACTCCTTAGTTGCCCTGGCTGTGTGTTTCAGGTCGTTGTCATGCTGGAAGACCCAGCCACGACCCATCTTCAATGCTCTTACTGAGGGAAGGAGGTTGTTGGCCAAGATCTCGCGATACATGGCCCCATCCATCCTCCCCTCAATACGGTGCAGTCGTCCTGTCCCCTTTGCAGAAAAGCATCCCCAAAGAATGATGTTTCCACCTCCATGCTTCAGGGTTGGGATGGTGTTCTTGGGGTTGTACTCATCCTTCTTCTTCCTCCAAACACGGCGAGTGGAGTTTAGACCAAAAAACTCAATTTTTGTCTCATCAGACCACATGACCTTCTCCCATTCCTCCTCTGGATCATCCAGATGGTCATTGGCAAACTTCAGACGGGCCTAGACATGCGCTGGCTTGAGCAGGGGGACCTTGCGTGCGCTGCAGGATTTTAATCCATGACGGCGTAGTGTGTTACTAATGGTTTTCTTTGAGACTGTGGTCCCAGCTCTCTTCAGGTCATTGACCAGGTCCTGCCGTGTAGTTCTGGGCTGATCCCTCACCTTCCTCATGATCATTGATGCCCCACGAGGTGAGATCTTGCATGGTGCCCCAGACCGAGGGAGATTGGCCGTCATCTTGAACTTCTTCCATTTTCTAATAATTGCGCCAACAGTTGTTGCCTTCTCACCAAGCTGCTTGCCTATTGTCCTGTAGCCCATCCCAGCCTTGTGAAGGTCTACAATTTTATCCCTGATGTCCTTACACAGCTCTCTGGTCTTGGCCATTGTGGAGAGGTTGGAGTCTGTTTGATTGAGTGTGTGGACAGGTGTCTTTTATACAGGTAACGACTTCAAACAGGTGCAGATAATACAGGTAATGAGTGGAGAACAGGAGGGCTTCTTAAAGAAAAACTAACAGGTCTGTGAGAGCCGGAATTCTTACTGGCTGGTAGGTGATCAAATACTTATGTCATGCAATAAAATGCAAATTAATTATTTAAAAATCATACAATGTGATTTTCTGGATTTTTGTTTTAGATTCCGTCTCTCACAGTTGAAGTGTACCTAAGATACAAATTACAGACCTCTACATGCTTTGTAAGTAGGAAAACCTGCAAAATTGGCAGTGTATCAAATACTTGTTCTCCCCACTGTACATGTAGGTAGAATTAAAGTGACTATGCATATATGCATAGATAATAAACAGAAAGTAGCAGCAGCGTAAAAGAGGGGTCTGTTTATTTTTGCACTCTAATCAAAAGTGGTTAATGTGAAACTAAAAAATGTAGAGCTATTAATCCAATGTCATTTGTTACCTCGACTTCACTGCAAATGACACTCAAGTCTTGAGAAAAAACAATACACTAATATTGCAGTTAGCCATGACAGCCTTTATAATAGAATGCTTGTTACCGCACACATCTAAATATTGCAAAAAAGTGGAAATAGTATGAAACAAACAGGGATCCTATTTTTGCTCTATTATATTGGCCACTATAGTAGACATCGATCAAGTTCACTGAGTAAAAAAAATGTAATAATCCCCCCTCTCACTCACGTGTTACTGTCAAGTTCAACAGAACAAAAGCAATATCTTTGTGCAACGCACATTATTACATGGTACACTTTCTGCCTGTGGACATCTGTTCAAAATTTACCAGCAGAGCATGATACCCTTTGTTGGCATAATTGATCTCTTTCAGGCAGAGAGTACACCTGGCATACCCCTTTTTATCCACTCTATTGAAAAAGTGAGAATGAGGGAAAGTGTGTGATGTTGCTTTCACCTCTATATTGGCATCCAGCTTAAGCCAGGCCCAGCGCCAGATACACTTCATCCCTGAATCCACTTGTTTAACAAGCAACGGCTCATTTTCACCTAATTATCTCATTCTAAAAATTAACCACGCACTGTAGAGGGAAAATTTGTTCACAGATATTAGTTAGTTTGTTAGCTAGTTAACATTTCATACAGATCAGTAAGCAACTAACGCGCTATAACGGCAAGGAGTCCTAAAACGTTACAGTTAATACTATAGCGAATTGGTTAGGTTACTAACGTAAGCTCAACTGGCCTACCTGGCTAGCTGTCTGACTTTATTAGCCAGCTAATTGTCACACCAGAAACTCAATTATTTGATCCGTTAAGTTAGCTAATGTTGCTCAACATTTCATCTGGCTAGCTAACGGATAATTAAATCCAGCTAACAAGATACTTAACAATGCTAATAATACTTGTTCCACCACACCTTTTTTTCTCAAACGTTCCAAATGCTAGTTGTTTTTCAGTTACAGCTTGTTAAGTACTCTATATCACCTTCTCACCCCCGTCTCCGTGGTCAGGCTTCTCACCTACCTCTTCGTTATCGTTCAAGTGACTCAGTGCTCTAACTGGCAAACTGCCATTCTACTCTCTGCTGTCCAGAGCGCGCACTCTTTCCAGAGAGAAAGCTGTATGCTGTAACTAGAAAATTGCTTGTAACTTCTCTATTCAGTCGTGTGCTGCATTCTGTTATGTGAACGATTGGCTGAGCCTTGGATACAGCCAGTATCCAAGTACGCATCACTCGTTCGCAGTCAGGTCATCACATCACAGGAGTGGGTGGTTAGTAATCCCCAATTGGAGACAGCTGTCTAGAGTTGTCTCTAATTGGGGATTCTATTTATGTGCACTGCAAAGCCACCTGCGTTGTGGATCATTGTTTATGTTAGTGTATGTGTGTTCGACTGCACTCACGTCACGGTTAAGTAAGTTTATTATTTTGTAGAGTTTTATTAGTATAATAAAACATGTTTACTCAGTACTCTCGCTCTGCGCCTCGTTCCCTTCAACCACAACATGACAGAATGATCCACCACCCAGGGAACCCACAGCGAGAGGAGGAAGAGGAGTATCTGGTTTACGACACCATGGGCTTCGCAGAGGAGTGTGGAGGACACCGGCGGCGTCAGCGGAGACGTCGGGGAGAAAAAACTGTGGAGGTTACACAGCCACTGGTGGTGGGGAGCATCTGGGGCTCATGACCATGGGCTCGTGACTGGACCAGCGTGGGGGCTTGGGATAGAGCCCGTACTAATGGAGTTAGAGGAGAGGAAGGACCGACCGTGGACAGCCCGAAGGTCCCCCATATTAACGGTGGGGGGGGGGGGGTTGTGGGGTCCTTGGGACGCGCGGGACAAGGAGGAGGAGGAGAAGCGGCTGAGGAGGTATTTCGGGTGGGCCGAGGAGGACGACGAGAAGATGCGTTCGGTCTCCGGCCCCAGTAACAGATCTCCAGCACGCTCCCGGCCTGCCCGACCCACGCGCCTCCTCAGCCCGGTACGTCCAGCGAGAGCCTCCAGCACCGGAGATCCAGTGCGTGTTCCCAGCCCAGGGACCTCAGTCCCAACTCTACGCGACCCACGGTCGGTCAGCCACCCCAGATTGGAGGAACAGCTCCCACCATTTCCGCCTCCGACGGCCGAAAACAGGAAGACGCCGGAGGGTTTCTTCGATCGGTCGAAGGAGGAACAAGCGAACTGGTGTAGACTCTGGGTGGCCCTTCCTCCCGATACCTTTTTCCCGAGGAGAAGAGGGAGGAGGGGCCGGAGCTCCTCGCCAGGCCGGTGTCCAGTCTGGGACCAGTAGTCTGGTCAATCGAACAGCTGGTGCGTTTGTCTGCAAAACTGCCCGGGCTAGGCAAGGCAGCCGATCGGGCTTCGGAACTCTCTTCGTCTCCCGGTCGAGGGTCCAGCCCTACATCTCCCGTGCCTGCTCCTCACCCCAGACCCTCCAGCAACGGTCCACAGCCCGGAGCCTCCAGCAACGGTCACCAGCATCGCGGTCGGGAGCCCGCGCCTTAGGGGGGGGTACTGTGATGGCCTGACTGAGGCCAGGCCTCTGACTCCCACTAGAGGGAGTGGGTAGGCCACAGTCAGGTCATCACATCACAGGAGTGGGTGGTTAGTAATCCCCAATTGGAGACAGCTGTCTAGAGTTGTCTCTAATTGGGGATTCTATTTATGTGCACTGCACAGCCACCTGCGTTGTGGATCATTGTTTGTGTTAGTGTATGTGTGTTCGACTGCACTCACGTCACGGTTAAGTACGTCTATTGTTTTGTAGAGTTTTATTAGTATGATAAAACATGTTTACTCAGTACTCTCACTCTGCGCCTTGTTCCCTTCAACCACAACGTGACAGTGTTGTGTGACACATTCCTCATCATATTTACATTTCACATCATTTCTCCTCCCACCTCTGTGTTAGTTTATTGTCTTTGACTGTTGCACTGACTTAAATTTGTGCTGTCATCCTCATCTCCTTCCTCATTACATATGGGCGACGGCTCAAAGGATTGGTCAACTCAACCTGTTCCTCTATCTGATTAACAAAACTAAATGTTACCTCTACTCTTGTCCCACATACTCCTAAGATTTTTGACACTAAGTTTAGAAACAATAGATTTTCCAATTGGCCATTGTAAAGTTTTGGCAACTTCCTCCCAAAATTGGAAATCACACTTTTCATTATACTGCATAACGGAATGTATTTTCATTGAAATAGCATGATTCCCAAAATGTATTTTCGTGTCCCCTCATTTTTTTGAGAGTCTTAACTTTCTGATCCTCCACAACATCCCTGCCACCCCGATACAATTTATGTTTCAGATTTGGTGGTTCAACAGCCTTATTTTCATTTATCATCAATTTTGTCAAATTATTCTGATCTAAGCATTTATCAGTACGGCCAACACCACAGTTAACTCTTATCACCACAGACAACAGCGTCACTATCAGTACAGTCAACTCCTATTATAGCACTTGGTCCACCAGTACTTCCAACAACACCAGACCTCTGCGACCAACTCCCTTCCTTAATGTATTCTATTTTATTCCATTATATTGTTGTTAAATCATTATTATATAGGCTAAATCTATGGATAGTATTGCCTATAATTTAGTCTGTCAAACAGGTAGGCCTACCTCTTATTTCTTAAATAGGAAGAGATAGGCAGGAACACAAAGCCCTCTTATTCTTCTTCGGTGGGGTTTATTGGCGGTTGGCATCCAACGTTATGGTGCATTACCACCACCTACTGTACTGGAGTGTGGGCCAGAGACGGGGAGCAACTAAATCCTACCTGCCAGCCCCTTTGCTTTTAAAAAAGATAACAAAATATTTGAGACTATATCTAATGACGTTCTACTTAATGTACTCTTTAAAGTAATTTCCTGTATCCCCTTCTCCCTCATACTAGATCACATCCTCTCTCTTTCCCTCCAATAATGCCCACCCTGTATCAATACATGCTCCACTGTCACTGTTTCCTGGCAATATTCACATTTTCCTGTTGGATGCTTTCCTATCACATGTAAGGTCTTATTCAACTGGCTGTGTCCGACCCTTAATTTTGTAAATATAGCCGCCTCTCTTCTGTCCCTTCCTGCCGTCCTCCCCTCCCCAACTTTCGTCTGTACTTGAAATAAATGCCTGCCCTTAGTATCTCTATTCCACTGCTCCTGCCATTTCTTCACCATCATTGTCCATATCATGCTTTGTGCCTCTGCCTTACTCATTGAAACTATAACATCAACATCAACTGCCTCTTTCCCCTCCACTCCCACATGGACTGGGACCCATGTAAATATTATCTGCATACCCATTTGTTTACTCCTACCATGGGTTTGTAGTACCTCTTAAAGCAGGTCTTGTCTGCTACGTGATATAAAGGACTGGAGACTCATTAACACTGCACAAGAATCAGAGCAAATAACTACTCTTTCTGGCTTATCTTCCTCCACCCACTGCAAGACCAACAGTAATGCCACCATCTCCTTCGTATATACAGCCAGATTATCTGTAATAAGTTTCCTGACTTTCACCCCACATCCCTGCACTGCAAATGCTGAGCCAGTACGTCCTGTTTTTGGATCTTTTGAACCAACTGTGTATATGGCCACAAAATCCTGATACACAGTATCAAGATGTCTCTTAAACAAATCAGATGGATCAACACCCTCCCTATCTTTCTGTAGTCTCTCCAATACTTCTAGATCTACTACTGGAGGTGGGAGTAGACATGGTGGATTTACAGGAATAGCTACCGTTGGACTAAACTCCCTTCCAAACCTTCCCATCTCCTTCTCCTGGGTAGGACCCACCCACCCAAAGCTTGTGTTCCCAGCAGGCCTATAAAATACCTTTCGCAGGATGAGATACCCCATGTCCCTGTAGGTTGACCCAATTATTCATTGCCAGCTGCTGTCTCCTAATCTGTAATGGCATTTCCCCCATCTCCACCTGTAGTGCAGCCACTGGGGGCATCCAAAACGCCCCACTACATATTCTGAGTCCTTGTCCCTGTATGACATCTAGCCTTTCCAATGATGTCCGGCTGCCGAACCATACACTATACTTCCATATTCTATTACAGATCGGATCAATGCAACATATATGATCTTCAATGAGGCACGTCCAGCCCCCCACTCCTTCCCTGTCAGACAGCGCATCACATTTAGTACCTTCTTACACTTTCCCACCACTCTCTCAATGTGTTCTACCCAGGTCATTCTAGTATCAAAGTATACCCCAAGGAACCTGAAGGCCCCCACCCTCTCCAAGTTTCTCCCATATAACCTCAAGCATACCTCATCTCCCACCTTCCTCCTGGTAAAGAACACTGTCTGAGTTTTCTCTTCAGAGAACCTGAATCCCCATGTGCATAGGAAACCCTTGCATTTTATTGTTAAAAATTAAAGTTTTACCAAGACCTTGACCTGTGATACACGAGTCAGTAGACCATTCTGTAAATGTTTATTAATCAATGAGACATACAGTATAAACTCCCTTTTACAGTAATTGTACTTAATTGCAATTGTCATTTTGAGATGGTTGATAAAACTGATTATTAAAGTTGTCTTCCTTAGGGATATTAAACTTGACACTGATATACTGTCACACTTTATCAACTTATAAAACTTAGTATACCATTCTCAAATAGAAGCACAGAAGAGGACCTACCCTTCCTGAACCCACTCTGATGTGGCCATACTAGCCCCCTGCTCTCCAGGAAGTAAGTTAGCCTCTCCGTAATCATACGCTCCATAATCTTACATACATGTGATGTTAAGGCTATTGGCCGATAGGTTGTTGGCCTCGTTGGGTCCTTCCCTGGCTTCCGAATTGGTACCACTACTGCCTCCTTCCAACTGCCTGGTAGTTTGCCCTCCTTACACATTCTGTTGTGCAACACCAATACCTTATCCAGTGCCTCATCACTAAGATGGGCCAACATAACATAGCACACCTCATCTTTCCCAGGTGAAGTTAACCCAGCCTTACCTATTGCCCATGCCATTCATGTCTCCTCTGACAAATTTGTAGAGGTATGCACTTGGACAAACACTTTGGCCATCATCTCTACCTTCTCCTCATCTGTTACTGCCACGTCCTTCCCACTCGTCAACACTGGATAATCCCACTCCCTTCTGACCCCACTCATCCTCTTAATCATCCCCCACAGGTGTCGCTCTTCCAATGATGTCACAGAACCGACACCAACATGACCTCTTTGCCTGACGTATTGTTCTCCTCACCAGGGCCTGGGCCTGCTTACACTAAATCAGATGTTGGAAGTTATGCGTCCTTTTTAATTCTCTAAATGCCCTGTTCCTACTCCTCACCATTGCCCCACATTCCTCCGTCCACCACGGGACTACGGGACTGCTTTCCTCCTCCTCTTCCTCCTCCCCCTCCCTGAACTCTTAGGTATCGCCTCAGTAGCTGCCCCCACAAAGCTGTTCTCACCCAGTTATTCATACTATCCACTTCCCCTCTCATATCCACCCGTGCCATCACCTGCTCACTTAACTCCTGAAACTGATCACACTTTGCCCTTTCAAACACCCACCTGCCTAATCCATCCACTGACACCTCCTCCTCCCTTTGGCCTACTGTGCATACTATTGGGTAATGATCACTCCGTACTGTCGACTCCTCCTATACCTCCCACTCAGATTCCTGCCATCGCACTAGATACCAGTGAGGTCCAAAGCAGACTCTTTCCCTGTAACTACACTACTGTTCAAAAGTTTGGGGTCACTTAGAAATGTCCTTGTTTTTGAAAGAAAAGCAACTTTTTTGTTGTTTTAAAATAACATCAACATCAGTGTAATGGGCGAAATGTTTATGGAATGTCTACATAGGTGTACAGAGGCCCATTATCAGCAACCATCACTTGGCAAAACACCAGTCTCAACGTCAACAGTGAAGAGGCGACTCTGGGATGCTGGCCTTCTAGGCAGAGTTGCCAAGAAAACACAGACACTGGACAGACGAAGATATGGATAGAGTCTGTGTTTTCTTTGCAACTCTGCCTAGAAGGCCAGCATCCCGAAGTTGCCTCTTCACTGTTGACGTTGAGACGGGTGTTTTGCAGATACTATTTAATGAAGCTGCCAGTTAAATACTTGTGAGGCATCTGTTTCTCAAACTAAACACTCTAATGCACTTGTCCTCTTGCTCAGTTGTGCACTGGGGCCTCTCACTCTATTTCTATTCTGGTTAGAGCCAGTTTACGCTGTTCTGTGAAGGGAGTAGTACACAGCATTGTACGAGATCCTCAGTTTCTTGGCAATTTCTCGCATGGAATAGCCTTCATCAGAACAAGAATAGTCTGACGAGTTTCAGAAGAAAGTTCTTTGTTTCTGGCCATTTTGAGCCTGTAATCCAACCCACAAATGCTGATGCTCCAGATACTCAACTAGTCTAAAGGCCAGTTTTATTGCTTCTTTAATCAACACAACAGTTTTTAGCTGTGCTAACATAATTGTAAAATGATTTTCTAATGATCAATTAGCCTTTTAAAATGATAAACTTGGATTAGCTAACACAACGTGCCATTGGAACACAGGAGTAATGGTTGCTGATAATGGGCCTCTGTACGCCCATGTAGATATTCCATTAGAAGAATCAGCCGTTTCCAGCTACAATAGTAATTTACAACATTAACAATGTCTACACTGTATTTCGGATAAATTTGATGTTAATTTAATGGACAAAAAAAATGACATTTCTAAGTGACCCCAAACTTTTGAAGGTAGTGTAAATGTAATGCAAATTAATTAATTAATTAATTACATGCAAGAAATATAGCAGGTTACTTTTTAATTGAAAAATTTGATGCATCCCTGATGTAACATAAGAACAAAAAAAACAAAAAATAAATAAAATTTGAAGGTAATATGACAGGTGTTCAATTAGTGGGTGATTAATGGCTTTTCACATGTAATATAGCTACCCACACAAAACAAATACATTGAGCACATTTCCTTTCAAACTAAAATGGATCTCAAGAGTTGTCATATGCTTCATATGAACAATAGATAACTGCAGTTCCTTTTACCAGCTTTATTAATAAAATATCCTAAGAATAGTAAATACATCTCTGACTTAAAATTTACACAACTTTCCTTTTCAGTTCATTCTGAAGAGAGTTTTGGGAAGAGTTAAGATAATACGGTACTGCTGAAATTATCGATCAAGTATATTTTTTTACATTTCCACAGGAAACAGTGAAATGAATACAAAATCAACATAATAACCTTGAAAATCCTCAGTCATACAATAGAAATGTTATTGCACATTAGGCCTTCTTGGAGTGGCAAGCCTCAGTCATTACTTTTCAAGACGGTCATATATACATTTCAGACACAAAACATAAGACATTGATTTTCTGATGCTTTAATAGGAACACTAACTTTTTAGATACTTCAGTTGTTTGCAAGTATATCATATATGATATTATTTTCATTCAATTAAAATCGAAACAGAGCTAACTGAGTCCTGGGCGGCAACTGTTGCCTGCTGGGAGCTGAAGTCTTGCCCCTGGCCCTGGGGGCCAGCGCCAGGCTGGGGGAAGTCTCTGGGGCCGCCGTGAGGAAGGTATGGGTCCACCCCAGGGGGCAGGTGCTGGGGTGGGATGGAGTGATCAAGTGGTCCATAGTGCACGTAGGTATGTGGGGGTCCCATGGGTCGGGCCACAGGAGGGCCGCCAGAAACACCTTGGTAGAAGGGAAAACGAATATACAAATATAATACTATAGTACCAACATAACAATAGCATTGCTAACCACAACTGATATACTAATAGCAAAGAGTCAACTTGAGGTAAAAGCTGAGGGCCAGAATTCACCACCTACCGAATGAGGGAGACATCGGTCCATAGTGAGAAGGTGGAGGAGGGCACCAGTTGTGTGGGGAAGGGGGACAGTAAGCGGCAGGAGGTGGAGGCCGAGTTCCAGGTGGGATCATGGGCCCAGGCGGGTGTCCGGGAGGCATCATGCCTGTGTGTCCGTTGTCTGAACGGTACACAGGAGGCATGAAGGGTGGGGGAGGAGGGATGTGGTGGGGGCCGGGGCCAGGAGGGGGACGGTAGCAGAGTCCGGAGGGATAGCTGATGACTGGTTTAAGGGGGCCAGGGCCTGAGTCGGGGGGGTAGCTGATAGGAGAGACCAGGAGGGAGCCAGGACCCTGAGGTTGAGAGTTCTGGAGGAACAACAAACAAAAACCATTTAAACAAAGCATTGCAATAGGTCCATTGTTCTTGTAGCCCTGTTGCTGGCACCAACAGTGAGAGCCCCCTTCATCTGATTCAAACAGTTTCGTTAGGTTAGAAAAAAAAAAAACAATCATGCACTGGTGAGAAAGACAACAATATCCCACAATAATAAGTCAAGTTACACAGTCCCACAAGACCAAGTTCCACACTCTGATTTCAGAATCAGGACCGTTTCCACAAAGCATTAACCTCAAATACACACACAGCTTTAAAATTATAACATATTTGAGAAATCCATCATGTAGTGCTGAAGTTATGGCTTAGTTGAACAGTGTCACCATTTCATTCAGTGGGGGTCAGAGGGAGGGTGTTGTAATGTAGGGAACATATAAAGGCACTTACAGACAGCCGCGGGTCTCAGACTTCAATGGGAGCAGGGCGGCAAAACGCAAGCAGTTTTGCAAGTGGCGCAGATCGTGGTACTCGCTCCAGTGAGCGGTGGCTCTGGCTCAAGGCTTCAAAATATGAAATTAGCTGAAGTCTTGAGCGGCGCATGATTGACCAATGAGCAGAGTTCATCTCACCAACCAACCAAACAATGTTTTAATGAAAACCTTTGAGCTGACAACAACGGGGACCGCTGGTATCTACACACAGTAGGCAGATTTTCTCGAGGTTAAATTGTTGTTTACCACAGCGTCTGTAAGCGCCTTAAGACAAGTAACAACGCATGTCAGAATCCAGCCAGCAATGTTAAGTCTGATAACCCTGTGAAGCCATTACCCAGATGCCTGCCACTCCAGCCACTGATCCACGGCTGAGGTAAGCATGCTCACACACATTCGCATCCCTGCCTCGAACATAATACTCACAGCCTCTGGGTTCTCTGTGGAGGCCTGGGCCTCAGCCTGTGACTCTAGTGGAGCAGTCTGCTTTAATGCAAACACACCCACATGATGGAGCAACAGAGGTGAGAGATGCACGTACGACTGTAAGGACTCGAGATGTTTCATTGAAGCTTTCCTTCTCTAGTTCCATGTCACTTTTTTCCACCTGACATGGTTACGTAATAAGGAAACAAATAATCTGTGGACATTGTCTCAAATTGATGGAAACTTACAGAGTAGCCAAGACTGCTTGTTGAGGATGTATGTGCGGCCATGGTGTCTGTAGAGGTTCAAAGGGCAGAATGATTAGAGGAGATTTAGGATAAGGGCTCGATAAGGGAATAATACTACATCAACTCTCATTTATTGAAAATACAATCCCTACCAGGTCTAGCAGCCACTGGGTGTTTGTGGTCAGGAGGGTAACGGCTGTGGGGGTCAGATTGAGGTCGTGGTCCTGTTGAACACAAAATACATGGTTATTCATCAGCATAATGTTAACACTGCCATATTCTGTAATCTTCTTGAATGCTAATCTTGGCTCTCCTGGTTGCCATTAGGCACCTGACTCTAGATCACGTTACTAGTTCATGCTACCATCTATTGATAGCAAAGTCCGAGGAAAATATTTGGTCATGTCATGGTAGGATATTATTCTTCCAGAACTTGAACACTTGCGGATCAATATTAATACCACATCTCATATGGTAAAAGAAAATGTATATATGGAACGCAGTAATCCCACAAGGGAAATCAAAGGCTTAAGCTTTTGTAACCTAACGAGTTGCCCCTCACATATGATCTCACAACAAAAACACCACCATAGTACTGAAAGAGCAAGAGGCATGCAAGAGTGGCTATTCCAAATTGTGAAAGCAAACGGAGGCATGGGAACATTCTGGATCATCTGGACAGATGGGTACGGCAGCAGAGGGAGAAAATATGTCAGTAAAAGAGACAGGAAAGAATGTCATAGAAAATCAAACAGGAAGTAATCAGAAGACAAAAATAGGAAAGAGGAAAAGGTCAGAGGTGGGTACCAACTAGGAGCAGGATGAGAGCAGTCAGAAGATAAATAATGGAAATTATTGAAACACCACAGGTGATGTAAAGACAGGGAAAAAGGAAAGGTGAAAAAGAGAGCGGAGAGTCAGGGCATACAAGGGTGAACAAGGAGGGGTTTGATTGGCTGAGGGATGGTACTGCTCAGCTAATCAGCAGGGCCCAGGCTGTCCGGGGCGGGGGTTCAGGAGACTCACCGTAGGGCTCGTTCCTTCGCCCCACGTGGGGCAGAGGGGGAGCGCCCGGCACCCTCTATCATGAGAGGGGGAGGGGGACACCTCCACTCACAGGTGAGGGCCCATACGAATCACCTGTTTAGCAAAACCATTTAACAACAAAACACACAACCAACACCACACAGCCAAATACCGCTGTGAGTCTCTCCACAGCTTCAAGGAATTCAAATCAAAACATCAGGAACAACATGAATTTCAGAGGGTGGAGATCAAACAGCAGATGGAGTATCAGACGGTCAAAAAGTCCAAGAACTAATCTGAAACGCAGTCGCAGGGGGACAATAGAAAATGATCCCTGCCAGATATGAAACACGGGGGGCAGATCCAGAACGTTACTGAACATTCAGATAGAAATATATGATTCTCTGTCCTCAAGAATAGAGTCATTTCGGCCCTATTCATTTCTATCGGCAAGTTATGTTCTGATGATTTAGCCTTACTGAATGCACACCAGACGTACCAGTCACCAGCACAAAATAACAACGGGAACTCTGAGGATTGGTTGTTACCTTGTCGGAGAGGCATGGAAGCCATCCCAGGGGTGGGCTTGAACAGAGGCCTACAGAGGTCATTCAGCTTTCTACACATGTCAGTCAGTCTAGGGTGAAAAAGAGAACAGGCATTTAGATTCTAAATACTGTGCCTCCAAATCTACACTAATATAGCTTACTGCATTGCAGGGCTCAAAACTACCACCAAAACACTTGCAATTGCGACCCTTTGACTTGGCAGTGCGACCAATTTTAAATTGGTTGCTAGGGTGTTATACAATTTTTGGGGGGATGGTCACATCACTTATTTTATTTATTATTATGATTTATTCAAAAACTAATGTGCAATTGACAAAAAAAAAAGAGTCTGTTGTATTAGTGTTGCACTCACTTGTTATGAAGGTTAGTTCCTTCCTTCTCGTCCATCAGAGCTCGCTCTGCGGCACGGGCAGTCACCTAGAGAGAAGGATGAGAGACATTTCTCCTGTTTTGGACTAAATTAACCTTACAAATGGCCAAACAGCAGATTTTTTTTAAATGTCCTTGTCCTACTGTATGTGCCATCGGCAGGGGTTGAGAAATAAAACTACACATTTCCGTTGTTTCTTTAACAAATGGACTAATCCCACGAGAACTGTAAATACCCAGTTCTCGTGGGATTTCTGCTCCTGCTCAATGATCTGGGCTTTGTAGGACTTCTCGGTCCGTTTCAGCTCTTCCTGGATCTCCTTGATGCGCTGCCTAAACACCTTGACCTCCTCCTCGGCCTCTAGGAACTTGCCGTCCACCTCCGTCAGCCTGTCTTCCTTGTTGCGGCGCTCAAACTCCTCCTTGGTCAGCTTCCTGTAAGGAGACACACAGATTAAATCAAACTCAATTGAAAGTGCAGTTGAAAACCTCAAACTTCCCAGTGAAGAAATACAGTAAAAGACATGAGGAAAATGTGTTTTTACATGCTGAGGTGCCACTGAGAACAAACCCTACAACGCATGAACTGAACTGCTTCTGGTTCTGGTTCTACTTACTGCTGCAAAGCGTTCTCCTTCTGCTGGTACATCTCGGTCATGATCTCGTTCTTCTGCTGCAGGGTCTTGTACTGGCTCTCCAGGTGGTTCTTGTCACTTTTCACCAACAAGATGTCATGCTCCAGCTTCTGATATTGTTCTGTGGCGATAACAAGTTGATAGTGTTGAGAATTAAAAGGGAGTGATGCATATCAAACTCAGTTGCTGGGATAAAGTGCTTGACATACCTTCCAGCTCTTTCCTGGCCTTCTCTTCGTTCAGCAGCTTGGTCATGAAGCGATCACGCTCTTCCTCCACGACAGACAGAGTGGTCTGGACCTGTGGAAAGTTGTGCCAACAGTTAGTGCAAGAGTTGAAACACTTCTTGGTTCTGAGCATCAGTTATATTGGCTTTCAGGTACACAGAAATGTGGGTCCGTTCAAGAATAAACTCAGTCTTACCTGAGAGACGTCCATCTTTTGCTTAATGCGGTTTTGGATGACTGTGTGCTTGTCTGAAACGGATCAAACATAATTGTAAACACATTAGTGAGGCGTTTCAGGAAACTATGCATATGTCGCGCGTCACTACTTCACAGGAGAGGCATTTGAATGTAAAAATTGATTTTTTATCAAAATGCGTTTTTGGGCAGAAATGCCTTCTGGAACATGTGAACTTTCACGTGCCTTAATAACAAACTTGTATGCATCTGTAAATACGAATAAAATTGTTAAATTACGAGCCTAGTTGGTTTAGCCATGGATTTTGGTTAATTGTTTAGCTAGCTAGTCTAAACAAAAGACTCCACTATGCAAGTAACCATTTCACTGTACCGTTTACACCTTCTGTATCCTGTGCATGTGACAAAAATAAACTTAGATTCTATTTGATAAAATGTGTGTGTTTACCAGAGACGGTAATGTGAAGAACATGACCTGCACAAAAGTCAAATTAGGATATAATGTTAGGCCAACGAGATAATGTCTATGCATAGTCACTTTACAAATTACCTAGACTAACCTGTATCCCCGCACATTGACTCCTGTATATAGCCTTGTTATTGTTATGTAATTAACTTTTTTATTTTATTTTACTTTTTTACTTAACTCCATTTCTTGAACTGCATTGTTGGTTAAGGGCTTGTAAGTAAGCATTTCACAGTAAGGTCTACACCTGTTGTATTCGGCACAAATACAATTTGATTTGAGTGTCCAAGTTCTACAATTCTCTGGTAGAACGCCCTGCTTTTACTTCGTCACGTTCACAACCGTAAGCTATTTTCTGTAATTAGCTCGCCCTTAAACTTGTAAACAATGGTCTTGTTGTGAGTTTATTTTACTGTAATAATGAATACAAATTAGCTAAAGTTATGACGCTGTCAGCTATATGGTAATTATTTGAACTTGCTAGCCAGCAAACTTAACTTAGAAACTAAACAAAACATTGTTTAGAAACTAAACAAAACATTGTTTAGAAAGTTGATTTTTGTTGCCTGTTTTGCTAGATTTAATTTTAATACTAAATTAATTTTTTAACGAATGGATTTACTGGTGTTAAAATACACCAGTTATGCTATTTTGGACCACCAGGCTGATGATTTCATGTAGACAAGTTTGATGTCGGACACAATAGAATGTTCATGATGTCATTAGATTTGGTATAAACCAGCCTTAAGTCTTGAAATCTTTGGTTGTTTTGGTCACTACCGTACTCACTCTGTTTAGCACATGACCTCACATGTGAATCCTTAAAGAGAGGGGTGGGGCTAAGGCTTAAACTGAATGGGTATAAACAAAGAAGAGCTCTCCAGTCAAACAGTGGGCAGACAGAGGGGACCCAGGACAGAGCCAATTAGTTTTTTTAACAGGTTTGATACTGGCCCTGTCCACCTCCCCTCCAGCTCCCCAGGCCACACACCCTCACGGCTGTCCCACCCCCACTTTGCTCACAACACCTCTGTTGAGACAATCAGCGACCCCCTCCCCACCTCCGCCCCCGCTCCCTCTGGACTGATCTGCAACACCCCCCTTACCCCCACCTCCCCACCTGGGCTGGCTTTCACCACCAACCAAGTGAAGAGAGAGCTGGAGAGACTACATAAGTGGAAAGTGGCGGGCCCTGATGGCATCAGCCCAAGGGTGCTTAGTGTCTGTGCTGACCAATTGTGTGGAATACTCCAGCGACACTTCAACCTTAGCCTGAGCCTGGAAAGGGTCCCTGTGCTGTGGAAAACATCCTGCTTGGTACCAGTGCCCAATGACTTCAGACCTGTAGCGCTAACATCCAACATCATGAAGACCCTCGAAAGGTTAGTCCTCGCTCACCTCAGACCCCTGGTGTGTACATCACTGGACCCCCTGCAGTTCGCATACCAGCGTAACATCGGGGTGGATGATGCAATCATCTACCTTCTGCAGAAGGCCTACTCTCGCCTGGACAACGCAGGTTGCACTGTGAGGGTTATGTTTGTGCCTTCAACACCATTCAGCCCCTGCTACTGGGTGAGAAGATGAAGAGGATGAACGTGGAAGCACCCTTAGTCTCCTGGGTTATGGACTACCTGAACGGTAGGCCACAATTTCTGCGGCTACAGAGCTGTGTGTCAGAACGGGCAGTGAGCAACACAGGGGCCCCCCAAGGGAACGGTCCTGTCCCCCTTCCTGTTCACCCTCTACACCTCGGACTTCAGATATAACTCTGAAACATGCCACCTACAGAAGTTCTCGGATGACTCCACAATTGTAGGGATGCATCAGGGTTGGGCGGGAGTCCATATGGACAACAGGCTGGAATGGGCTGGTAACACCAGGGCTCTGTACAAAAAGGGCCAGAGCAGACTCGACATTCTGAGTCCTTCAATGTGTACAGTAAAATACTGCATACTTTCTACCAGTCTGTGGTGGCCAGTGCCATCTTTTTTGCAGTGGTGTGCTGGGGCGCCAACATAAAGGCTGGTGATGGTTCTCGGGTAAATAAGCTGATCAGGAAGGCTAGCTTTGTTCTGGGGATTAGCCTTGACACTCTAGAGGTGGCGGAGAGACGGATCCTGGCCAAACTGCTGGCCATCATGGACAACGTCACCCACCCTCTGCATGCCATGGTTATGATGCAGAGGAGCACTTTCAGTCACAGACTGATCCCACCACGGTGTGCCAGAGAGCGCTACAGGAGGTCCTTCTTTCCGGCGGTTATTAGACTATTTAATGCCTCACCGGGGTGCCGTGCCGTCGGCAACATAGACCTGGAACTGTTGGGGTGTTAGGACCTAGTTTAACAATTATGCATCCATTCGTGAGTCACTCTGGTCTGTAATCACTCATTCACTCAGGACTTATTAATTCAGGACTGTATATACATATTCATGTACAATTGTTATACCATATCACGTGCAATATTGTAAGTAATTCTTGGACTGAACATACCTAGTCATTCACTCAGAATTGCATATTAGTATCCTGTCAGTTGTATCTTTTTTCATTGCTTTATGTATATCGAATGTGCAGTACATAAATTTATCTGTAATTAAACCCTGCACTAAGGACTGTATTTTTAGGGAATTATTATCATTACCCTAAATTATATAATACGCACATTTAGCTATTTAAGTATCTCTTCCTGTCATTTACCTGTACAGTAAATGTAACCATGCAAAATAGACCAACCGATCTACCTACCTACCTACCTACCTACCTACCTATCTAGGTGTACCAAAACATTCATGGGAAATTCACAAAAATGGTGTTACAAGTTTATCAACTTTCAAAGCATAATTACTTTCCCCATTGTTCCTCAACTGTAGTGTATGATATACCATTTTGTAGCTCCAAGTCTCTACTTTAATCCAATGTAAAAAAACACAATATCAAATTTAGCTATATAAGACCAAATCACCTGACAGTGTCCTAATCAGGGAAGGCTGGTGGGAGGAGCTATAGGACTGGCTCACTGTAATGGAATAAATGGTACAGCGTCAAGCACGTTGTTTTCATGTATTTGATGTGTCTGGTACCATTCCATTCCAGCCATTACAAGGAGCCTGTCCTCCTAGAGCTCCTCCCACCAGCCTCCTCTGATTAGGCCACTGTGTCAGATGACTTACCGTTAGAGGCTTCCCCATTAGCCACAACTCCAGCTTTCAGGTCATCGCAGGCCTCTAGGTCTCCTAGCAGGTCAGACAAAACCTGCCAGAGAGGGAGAGAACCACCAATTATACACTACACTTTTGATTGTTTGAGGTGTGAACAGGAATTGATGCGGTGTAACATTGTCGTAACATATATCAAAAAATTAAACTCACCTCAATGCTGTGGTCCTTATGAACGAGGGAATCCTCCAGGTCTTTCTGGGACTTCTGGTAGACTTTGATCTGCTCGCTCGTCTCCCTGTGCTTCTCCTCCCACAACTTGGCAGCATGGTGCAGCTGTAACAAGGAAATTATAAGGGCAGTGCTATGCAGGCCCTGCATAGCCAATGAGTCCTACACAATATGTCATGAGGCTTAAAAGTGTGAATCGCTGTTCTGTATTGGTACTCACCGAGAGGTTCTCCTCCTTCAGGGTGGCAACATCCTTCTCCAGAACCTGATGCTGGACATTCCGGGCATCTTCGCGGAGCTTGGCTTCATCCATCAGAATGGTAGCCTACAGATTCAATGATAAGGATAATTAAAGGAAATGGACACTTTACATTTGATTCTTGCAATGTTAACTTATTTGACAGGTTTTCTTTGGGCATGTTGACTTATTTGAAATATACCTTTGAGAGTGCGTCCTGCGTTTTCTTCCTGCTGCGCTTCAACTTCTCAATGGTTTTGTCCATTTCGGACATCTATGGGCAAAAATAATGATAAGCATTATGACAACCATCTTTCTCTGAGCTCAGCAACGAGTCATCCTATTTAGGCTAGTAGCTGGCTAATAGTAGCTGCCTATACTGTCTACATCATGAAAGCAACTGCTCTCTAGGGCAGTTATCTCTTGTTTGCAAGTTGTCATTTCCTCTCTGTGTCTGCCGGGCAAGTCCAGGCAGCTGTAGGTGCAATGGACTGTGGTCATTGTAGTCAATTACCACATTTTCTGCACTAATATTTATTTGCCTGTTGAAAACTACAACTTCCTACAACGTCGCAAAGTTTGTACTTGATTTGATTTCTCTCTAGAGAAACGGCACATTGAGCTCACAGAAGAAAAAAAAACATTATGGAATTCAAATAATTGAACAGACGTCAGACAATTGGTTGTTTAGAAACCAGGGGGAACATTTTTATTCCGGCTAATAGCTCAATACCACTCACCATATCTTCATGTTTTGCAGTATTGGCCTTACTTTCCTCGCCCAGGCACTCCGTTTGTCTCTCCATCTCTTGCACAATATTCTATTGGATAGAAAAATAAAAATGGTGAGTCAATTTAAACACTATGGAAAACTAAAAAAATGTGTCAGCATGACAATGATAATGTGATAATAATTCCTAGAGACTCACTTCCAGTTCCTGGATCTTCTCCAGAGATGAAGTGGCTGATTTCTCAGACAGCTTTTGCTTTTCTTTAAGTTCATCGCCCTGAGGGGAACCCAGTAGAAATATATAATCAAAACATTGTTATGTCCCTTAATTCATGTTGAACCCAAAAGTCTGGATCTTAGTCAGTGAAAAGTCTCTGCAACTTACCTGTTGCTGCAGTTCAGCAACCTTTTGGAGTATCTCCTTCTTCTCTTGTTCAAGCCTTTTCATCCTGTCCATTATCTCTTTTTCAGTAGATAATAAAACAAAAGTATGAAATCAGACATGGTTTACACATGACAAGGACACCAGCCTGTAGGCAATATGAATGAGGATTCACTATGCATCATAAATTGCCACAGAGTAGTAGAAGAACTTACTTAGATATGACTTGCTTTTGACCTGTGAGAAAGAAACGGAAAAGAAAGTGGCAGCAAACAGTCTCTTCAACGGTAGCATACAATACATCATAGAATAACATTAAGCAATTAGATGATGAAATGATGAAAGCAGTGACTGTGCAACAAGGACTTACAAATAGAATGCTCCTCCAGAAGAGGAAGAGGAAGCCGATGACCCCGGCACCTGCAGTGACCAGCACAGGTTCACAGGACATGCCGAAGAAGTCTGGACCTGGCTTCCATTGCTCTGGCAGGCAGGTGACCATCTGGGGAGACACACAGGCCCAATCAGTGTTACTACAGCACATGTCAGGCTTAGCAAAAACGTTGGGCAATAGTTGGGCAGAGATGACAGGAAATTCAGTGATGTTCAATACTTAACCATCAGGCATACAGTGTTCTGTTTAAAAGCATGGCTAATGGTTATTCCACTGAGCACCCTCTCAGTCAATGCAAAGAGGCACATCTTCAGATCAAATCAAGGTGGGTTTAGAAATAGACCTAGCCTACAACCAAGTTGTTGATGGAAATCGATAAAGAGAGTATATTTGTCCTTAATTAATGGGGATTGGATTGGCCTGGGGCCCTACCACTGTCCAACCATGGAGACCTTTGCACAATGCACGTGGCATACAGGCACAACACAGAACTTCCATCGGTAGCTCAGCGAAATTCAGTGATTAGCTAAATTAATCACCAGGGAGTGGATCTAACTAACAAGCCTTAGGCCTATGTGGATTTAGAGTGCAAAAGATTGCATAATGTGCTCTTTCACCCTGTAAGATGGGCAATAGACTAAACAGATTATTAGATCACATATCACTAGACATGAGCCACATGTAGATTTCAATGGCATGTAAACTAGTTATGCAAGGGGAAGCTGTCAAAGCAACATTCAACAACTTTAAGACATCTCGATCTGAGACCCACAGATACAGGAAGAATGGATACTGCCAGTCTGGTAAGTGTGCCGTTTTTTTATGAGGAAGAGGACAGGCAACTTCCACTTTGAAAACATTGAAACAAAATAGCATTCAAGTGATCCATTCTAGGCTGCACATATTGGGGAAATGCATTAGGTATTGGAGGACAAGATCATTCTCCAACACATTGAAGCTGCCAACAAGATTCAGTTTCAATGTAACTAGCAAGCCAGCCATATGGTTGCCTAAGACTTGACTAGCCAACTAATTAACGTTACATGTTATTGTAGAAAGACTTCAACAAGATAGCCTCCATAGATTAGCAGTATCAACACTGTAGCCAACTAATTACATATTGAAGTTTCGTTAGAAATAAGACGTAAAAGACAGACAGTTGATCAGATTCTGTCATCAGGATCAAAGTTGGTAAAGGGGTTGTTTCTTCCGAATCCATCGCTACCGTCAGTAGTAGTATGTTAGTTTGACAGCTGAGCTGGCTATCAGATGTTAGTTAGTTAGGCAAGCTAACGTTAGTTAGCTTGGCCAGTGACTTGCAAAGCAACTCGCAACTGATCAATGGAGTCGAGAGGATCCTTCATCGTGGTTCTCTTGACGACCCAGAGAGGACAACCTGTACCTATCTTGCTAGCTAACCTAATAGATAGATGGATAGATAGGATACTTTATTGATCCCGAGGGAAAATGTCTTCGTCAAGCAACTACGAAAAAACAGGGCAGGTGCAAAATGCCAGAACGAAATACACAAAAGACAGATACACGATACATGATACATAGTGCGGCAGTATGAAAAAGTATAAAAATACAAGAAGTCTGGAGTGCAAAAGGCTATAAAAAGGCAATGCATAGTATGGGTGAATGGCTGAATATGTACACTATACATTGTTACAGAGTGAACTAGTGATTATAGACCAGAGAGTTACTCATGGATGGATGACTAATTGTTAAACTAGGTCCTAACACCCCAACAGTTCCAGGTCTATGTTGCCGACGGGACGGCACCCCGGTGAGGCATTAAATAGTCTAATAGCCGCCGGCAAGAAGGACCTCCTGTAGCGCTCTCTGGCACACTGTGGTGGGATCAGTTTGTGACTGAAAGAGCTCCTCTGCATCATAACCATGGCATGCAGAGGGTGGGTGACGTTGTCCATGATGGCCAGCAGTTTGGCCAGGATCTTTCTCTCCGCCACCTCCTCTAGAGTGTAAAGGCTAATCCCCAGAACAGAGCCAGCCTTCCTGATCAGCTTATTAAGCCGAGAAGCATCACCGGCCTTTGTTGGCGCCCCAGCACACCACTGCAAAAAAGATGGCACTGGCCACCACAGACTGGTAGAAAGTATGCAGTAGTTTACTGCACACGTTGAAGGACCTAAGCCTCAGAAAGTAGAGTCGGCTCTGGCCCTTTTTGTACAGGGCCCCATTCCAGCCTGCTGTCCATATGAACTTGTATGAACCAACTATTTCCACATCCATCCCCTGTATAGGAACTGCAGTTGGTTTGGCCTTGGTTCTCTAGAAGTCTACAACCATTTTTGTTTTGTAATGCGCTTGCTAGTTAGCTAACGTTATTTCGCCCAATGCTGGCTCTGCTTCGCCAGCAACCTGTCTAATAGACTCCTTTTAGAGTTTGGAACACAATTAATTTCTACGCCAAATGAACAAAGCCTTGTAAAACAAGCGGCGGTGTCATTTATACCATACTCAATAAGCAAAACACCGGCTGTGGACACTGAACTTCAGCCTACACTTCACTAGAACATGCCAACAAAAAAGGGGGAGGTTCACCGAACCTGGGCTGCATTGAGTACGTTTTTACGTTCTGGAACGTTCAATTGAACGGAAACGCTGCTATACTCACCGACCAGTTGAAAAACGGGGAAGGGTTGGGGAACGCTGTCAGCATGGCCACTGCCCTTTAAATAACACACTCATTATGCTTTCACGACAACTGGGAACTCAAGGAAAAAAAAAACGAGGTCAAATCATGACGGTCAGTGATTTTCAGGTCATAAAGTCAGAGCTGTAGAAAGAGGCCTGAGCTCCCAACTTGGAATTCCGAGAAGGATGACTGTTCAAATCGATTTTTTCACAGTCGGAGCTCGTTTATTTCTGAGTTCATAGTTAGGACTTCCCAGTTGTTTTGAAACTGGCATCATTGCTTCAAGCCACACCTCTTCACACCCGCCAAACGTAGAAAACAATCAACTGAACGCACCTCTGTATAACCTTTGACGTCACACCGTGCGCAAACAAACATTCGAATGGGCAAAATATGGGTCGGCACTAGTCAAGAAAAATAGCCAATTTTGACGTTGCTATCTAGTGGGAACCCAAAATATGTCTCTGTGCAAAATCAATGTTGAATTTGAAGCAAAAAAATAACTAAACAAACAAGCATTGTCCCAGCAATAATTAGGCAACATAAAATAAGCATTAATAATTGAGCCCTAAGCACTAAAAGCAGACAGTTAGTTAATTACAATAGGAAGGCAAGGTCATTCATAAGAGAGAAAAATATTAAGTAACTTACCATTACACCATATATTCCAAGGTACTCATAAAACAGGGTGAAGAGACTACCAGAAAAGGTTAGCACTGATATGAATGATGAACCACTCTGCTCTTCGTCATGGAAATCAGTGACAGGAGGTGACTCCAGAGATCCTGGAAATACAGCACAAGTACATTAGGTTAATGAATACATAGTTTACATCTCACCACAATCTCAAAAGTAGGGAAAGTTTCATGTGAACACCTACCCAAGGGAGGGTGATCTATGTCTACACTAAGTCCCATGTCCAATGTATTTTCAAAAATAGTTTGAGGGCCCCTCTGGATTTCTTCTGGAGTTTTAGAGCTTGGCTGATTGTCTTTGTTTCTGTTAAAGTACCCAAAATCCTTCTCAATGCCCATATCTGGTCTCTTGTGACCTTCATTATGGGCAGGCTTCTCAGGGGCCTTAGTCTCTTCACTTGTCTCTGTCACAATGAGGTTGTCATTGTCTGTGTCCTCCACAGAGTACGGGAATGTCTCCTCTTCCTCCACATCATCAGACATGTCCCCATCTTTTGAAACATCCAGAGAGGTTCAAACAGCGAGTACGTTTTCATGCATTGTAATCTAACTGGCATTGTCAGGATGTGTATTTGTTCTGTCAACAGACTAGCAAACCAAATCTCCAGGCATTATTATCATGTCATTAGCAATGTTTGACACAAATATATTTATTTAACAAAAGGTTTCCTTGTGTACTCTGACATGAACATAAACAGATTTTAAAAAAGCAATATTACCTTTGTCAGGGTGTAGTTGACTGCCCAAAGCCAAGGGAGCACTGTTTCTGTCCTTTGAGTACTTCTGATGCAGGGTTAACACCAACTCCTGGAAGTCGTCCAAGATGGCAGCATCCTTAAACTCACCAGCCTCCTGTTGCAGATCAGCATTCTCCTGGGCATCCAGCATCATCTCAATCTCATCCAGGATTGGGGTTTCAGAGGCTTCCAAAATGGCCTCCATCGCCTTTTCAATGTCCTCACTGGTGTTAGTCTGGGAGAGCCGAACAGCCTTCAGCTTCTGCTCCAGGTCAGAGAACAGGAACTCCACCCTAAAGAGGTTCTGAAGAGCAAGAATATTTTGGAAGCGCTCCTTATCCTCCTCCTTGAAGTGGTCTCGCAACAGTGTCAGCCTCAACACATCGTCACTGTATTTCGTCTCTTTTCTTGGAAGGGGATCCGGAATGTTATCTTTAAGTGAGAGTGTGTGGCTTTCAGCATCCTTTTCAGTCTCATGAACCTCAGGTATGTCAATTGCCTCGTCATGTTGGACCACATCCAACACATCACTGGATACAACATCAGTTTGTGTATCATTATTGGGTTGCTCTGACCCAAATGCAGATAGACTTTCTTTGTCCTTTTCATCAGTGTGCTCAGTTTTCAGAGTTTCAGGCAGAGGCAGAGAGGACTCTAAAGGCTCAACATGACTCAGGTCTTCATCATCTGGAACCTCCTCTACAATCTTATCAATGTCCTCAGGAACATCCCTATCAATCTCATAATTTTCAAACAGTGTCACTTCAGTGACAGGAGGTGACTCCAGAGATCCTGGAAATACAGCACAAGTACATTAGGTTAATGAATACATAGTTTACATCTCACCACAATCTCAAAAGTAGGGAAAGTTTCATGTGAACACCTACCCAAGGGAGGGTGATCCATGTCTACACTAAGTCCCATGTCCAAGGTATTTTCAAAAATAGTTTGAGGGCCCCTCTGGATTTCTTCTGGAGTTTTAGAGCTTGGCTGATTGTCTTTGTTTCTGTTAAAGTACCCAAAATCCTCCTCAATGCCCATATCTGGTCTCTTGTGACCTTCATTATGGGCAGGCTTCTCAGGTGCCTTAGTCTCTTCACTTGTCTCTGTCACAATGAGGTTGTCATTGTCTGTGTCCTCCACAGAGTACGGGAATGTCTCCTCTTCCTCCACATCATCAGACATGTCCCCATCTTTTGAAACATCCAGAGAGGTTCAAACAGCGAGTACGTTTTCATGCATTGTAATCTAACTGGCATTGTCAGGATGTGTATTTGTTCTGTCAACAGACTAGCAAACCAAATCTCCAGGCATTATTATCATGTCATTAGCAATGTTTGACACAAATATATTTATTTAACAAAAGGTTTCCTTGTGTACTCTGACATGAACATAAACAGATTTTAAAAAAGCAATATTACCTTTGTCAGGGTGTAGTTGACTGCCCAAAGCCAAGGGAGCACTGTTTCTGTCCTTTGAGTACTTCTGATGCAGGGTTAACACCAACTCCTGGAAGTCGTCCAAGATGGCAGCATCCTTAAACTCACCAGCCTCCTGTTGCAGATCAGCATTCTCCTGGGCATCCAGCATCATCTCAATCTCATCCAGGATTGGGGTTTCAGAGGCTTCCAAAATGGCCTCCATCGCCTTTTCAATGTCCTCACTGGTGTTAGTCTGGGAGAGCCGAACAGCCTTCAGCTTCTGCTCCAGGTCAGAGAACAGGAACTCCACCCTAAAGAGGTTCTGAAGAGCAAGAATATTTTGGAAGCGCTCCATATCCTCCTCCTTGAAGTGGTCTCGCAACAGTGTCAGCCTCAACACATCGTCACTGTATTTCGTCTCTTTTCTTGGAAGGGGATCCGGAATGTTATCTTTAAGTGAGAGTGTGTGGCTTTCAGCATCCTTTTCAGTCTCATGAACCTCAGGTATGTCAATTGCCTCGTCGTGTTGGACCACATCCAACACATCACTGGATACAACATCAGTTTGTGTATCATTATTGGGTTGCTCTGACCCAAATGCAGATAGACTTTCTTTGTCCTTTTCATCAGTGTGCTCAGTTTTCAGAGTTTCAGGCAGAGGCAGAGAGGACTCTAAAGGCTCAACATGACTCAGGTCTTCATCATCTGGAACCTCCTCTACAATCTTATCAATGTCCTCAGGAACATCCCTATCAATCTCATAATTTTCAAACAGTGTCACTTCAGTGACAGGAGGTGACTCCAGAGATCCTGGAAATACAGCACAAGTACATTAGGTTAATGAATACATAGTTTACATCTCACCACAATCTCAAAAGTAGGGAAAGTTTCATGTGAACACCTACCCAAGGGAGGGTGATCCATGTCTACACTAAGTCCCATGTCCAAGGTATTTTCAAAAATAGTTTGAGGGCCCCTCTGGATTTCTTCTGGAGTTTTAGAGCTTGGCTGATTGTCTTTGTTTCTGTTAAAGTACCCAAAATCCTCCTCAATGCCCATATCTGGTCTCTTGTGACCTTCATTATGGGCAGGCTTCTCAGGTGCCTTAGTCTCTTCACTTGTCTCTGTCACAATGAGGTTGTCATTGTCTGTGTCCTCCACAGAGTGCGGGAATGTCTCCTCTTCCTCCACATCATCAGACATGTCCCCATCTTTTGAAGCATCCAGAGAGGTTCAAACAGCGAGTACATTTTCATGCATTGTAATCTAACTGGCATTGTCAGGATGTGTATTTGTTCTGTCAACAGACTAGCAAACCAAATCTCCAGGCATTATTATCATGTCATTAGCAATGTTTGACACAAATATATTTATTTAACAAAAGGTTTCCTCGTGTACTCTGACATGAACATAAACAGATTTTAAAAAAGCAATATTACCTTTGTCAGGGTGTAGTTGACTGCACAAAGCCAAGGGAGCACTGTTTCTGTCCTTTGAGTACTTCTGATGCAGGGTTAACACCAACTCCTGGAAGTCGTCCAAGATGGCATCATCCTTAAACTCACCAGCCTCCTGTTGCAGATCAGCATTCTCCTGGGCATCCAGCATCATCTCAATCTCATCCAGGATTGAGGTTTCAGAGGCTTCCAAAATGGCCTCCATCGCATTTTCAATGTCCTCACTGGTGTTAGTCTGGGACAGCCGAACAGCCTTCAGCTTCTGCTCCAGGTCAGAGAACAGCAACTCCACCCTAAAGAGGTTCTGAAGAGCAAGAATATTTTGGAAGCGCTCCATATCCTCCTCCTTGAAGTGGTCTCGCAACAGTGTCAGCCTCAACACATCGTCACTGTATTTCGTCTCTTTTCTTGGAAGGGGATCCGGAATGTTATCTTTAAGTGAGAGTGTGTGGCTTTCAGCATCCTTTTCAGTCTCATGAACCTCAGGTATGTCAATTGCCTCGTCGTGTTGGACCACATCCAACACATCACTGGATACAACATCAGTTTGTGTATCATTACTGGGTTGCTCTGACCCAAATTCAGATAGACTTTCTTTGTCCTTTTCATCAGTGTGCTCAGTTTTCAGAGTTTCAGGCAGAGGCAGAGAGGACTCTAAAGGCTCAACATGACTCAGGTCTTCATCATCTGGAACCTCCTCTACAATCTTATCAATGTCCCCAGGAACATCCCTATCAATCTCATAATTTTCAAACAGTGTCACTTCAGTGACAGGAGGTGACTCCAGAGATCCTGGAAATACAGCACAAGTACATTAGGTTAATGAATACATAGTTTACATCTCACCACAATCTCAAAAGTAGGGAAAGTTTCATGTGAACACCTACCCAAGGGAGGGTGATCCATGTCTACACTAAGTCCCATGTCCAAGGTATTTTCAAAAATAGTTTGAGAGCCCCTCTGGATTTCTTCTGGAGTTTTAGAGCTTGGCTGATTGTCTTTGTTTCTGTTAAAGTACCCAAAATCCTCCTCAATGCCCATATCTGGTCTCTTGTGACCTTCATTATGGGCAGGCTTCTCAGGTGCCTTAGTCTCTTCACTTGTCTCTGTCACAATGAGGTTGTCATTGTCTGTGTCCTCCACAGAGTGCGGGAATGTCTCCTCTTCCTCCACATCATCAGACATGTCCCCATCTTTTGAAACATCCAGAGAGGTTCAAACAGCGAGTACATTTTCATGCATTGTAATCTAACTGGCATTGTCAGGATGTGTATTTGTTCTGTCAACAGACTAGCAAACCAAATCTCCAGGCATTATTATCATGTCATTAGCAATGTTTGACACAAATATATTTATTTAACAAAAGGTTTCCTCGTGTACTCTGACATGAACATAAACAGATTTTAAAAAAGCAATATTACCTTTGTCAGGGTGTAGTTGACTGCACAAAGCCAAGGGAGCACTGTTTCTGTCCTTTGAGTACTTCTGATGCAGGGTTAACACCAACTCCTGGAAGTCGTCCAAGATGGCAGCATCCTTAAACTCACCAGCCTCCTGTTGCAGATCAGCATTCTCCTGGGCATCCAGCATCATCTCAATCTCATCCAGGATTGAGGTTTCAGAGGCTTCCAAAATGGCCTCCATCGCATTTTCAATGTCCTCACTGGTGTTAGTCTGGGACAGCCGAACAGCCTTCAGCTTCTGCTCCAGGTCAGAGAACAGCAACTCCACCCTAAAGAGGTTCTGAAGAGCAAGAATATTTTGGAAGCGCTCCATATCCTCCTCCTTGAAGTGGTCTCGCAACAGTGTCAGCCTCAACACATCGTCACTGTATTTCGTCTCTTTTCTTGGAAGGGGATCCGGAATGTTATCTTTAAGTGAGAGTGTGTGGCTTTCAGCATCCTTTTCAGTCTCATGAACCTCAGGTATGTCAATTGCCTCGTCGTGTTGGACCACATCCAACACATCACTGGATACAACATCAGTTTGTGTATCATTACTGGGTTGCTCTGACCCAAATTCAGATAGACTTTCTTTGTCCTTTTCATCAGTGTGCTCAGTTTTCAGAGTTTCAGGCAGAGGCAGAGAGGACTCTAAAGGCTCAACATGACTCAGGTCTTCATCATCTGGAACCTCCTCTACAATCTTATCAATGTCCCCAGGAACATCCCTATCAATCTCATAATTTTCAAACAGTGTCACTTCAGTGACAGGAGGTGACTCCAGAGATCCTGGAAATACAGCACAAGTACATTAGGTTAATGAATACATAGTTTACATCTCACCACAATCTCAAAAGTAGGGAAAGTTTCATGTGAACACCTACCCAAGGGAGGGTGATCCATGTCTACACTAAGTCCCATGTCCAAGGTATTTTCAAAAATAGTTTGAGGGCCCCTCTGGATTTCTTCTGGAGTTTTAGAGCTTGGCTGATTGTCTTTGTTTCTGTTAAAGTACCCAAAATCCTCCTCAATGCCCATATCTGGTCTCTTGTGACCTTCATTATGGGCAGGCTTCTCAGGTGCCTTAGTCTCTTCACTTGTCTCTGTCACAATGAGGTTGTCATTGTCTGTGTCCTCCACAGAGTGCGGGAATGTCTCCTCTTCCTCCACATCATCAGACATGTCCCCATCTTTTGAAACATCCAGAGAGGTTCAAACAGCGAGTACATTTTCATGCATTGTAATCTAACTGCATTGTCAGGATGTGTATTTGTTCTGTCAACAGACTAGCAAACCAAATCTCCAGGCATTATTATCATGTCATTAGCAATGTTTGACACAAATATATTTATTTAACAAAAGGTTTCCTCGTGTACTCTGACATGAACATAAACAGATTTTAAAAAAGCAATATTACCTTTGTCAGGGTGTAGTTGACTGCACAAAGCCAAGGGAGCACTGTTTCTGTCCTTTGAGTACTTCTGATGCAGGGTTAACACCAACTCCTGGAAGTCGTCCAAGATGGCAGCATCCTTAAACTCACCAGCCTCCTGTTGCAGATCAGCATTCTCCTGGGCATCCAGCATCATCTCAATCTCATCCAGGATTGAGGTTTCAGAGGCTTCCAAAATGGCCTCCATCGCATTTTCAATGTCCTCACTGGTGTTAGTCTGGGACAGCCGAACAGCCTTCAGCTTCTGCTCCAGGTCAGAGAACAGCAACTCCACCCTAAAGAGGTTCTGAAGAGCAAGAATATTTTGGAAGCGCTCCATATCCTCCTCCTTGAAGTGGTCTCGCAACAGTGTCAGCCTCAACACATCGTCACTGTATTTCGTCTCTTTTCTTGGAAGGGGATCCGGAATGTTATCTTTAAGTGAGAGTGTGTGGCTTTCAGCATCCTTTTCAGTCTCATGAACCTCAGGTATGTCAATTGCCTCGTCGTGTTGGACCACATCCAACACATCACTGGATACAACATCAGTTTGTGTATCATTACTGGGTTGCTCTGACCCAAATGCAGATAGACTTTCTTTGTCCTTTTCATCAGTGTGCTCAGTTTTCAGAGTTTCAGGCAGAGGCAGAGAGGACTCTAAAGGCTCAACATGACTCAGGTCTTCATCATCTGGAACCTCCTCTACAATCTTATCAATGTCCCCAGGAACATCCCTATCAATCTCATAATTTTCAAACAGTGTCACTTCAGTGACAGGAGGTGACTCCAGAGATCCTGGAAATACAGCACAAGTACATTAGGTTAATGAATACATAGTTTACATCTCACCACAATCTCAAAAGTAGGGAAAGTTTCATGTGAACACCTACCCAAGGGAGGGTGATCCATGTCTACACTAAGTCCCATGTCCAAGGTATTTTAAAAAATAGTTTGAGGGCCCCTCTGGATTTCTTCTGGAGTTTTAGAGCTTGGCTGATTGTCTTTGTTTCTGTTAAAGTACCCAAAATCCTCCTCAATGCCCATATCTGGTCTCTTGTGACCTTCATTATGGGCAGGCTTCTCAGGTGCCTTAGTCTCTTCACTTGTCTCTGTCACAATGAGGTTGTCATTGTCTGTGTCCTCCACAGAGTGCGGGAATGTCTCCTCTTCCTCCACATCATCAGACATGTCCCCATCTTTTGAAACATCCAGAGAGGTTCAAACAGCGAGTACATTTTCATGCATTGTAATCTAACTGGCATTGTCAGGATGTGTATTTGTTCTGTCAACAGACTAGCAAACCAAATCTCCAGGCATTATTATCATGTCATTAGCAATGTTTGACACAAATATATTTATTTAACAAAAGGTTTCCTCGTGTACTCTGACATTAACATAAACAGATTTTAAAAAAGCAATATTACCTTTGTCAGGGTGTAGTTGACTGCACAAAGCCAAGGGAGCACTGTTTCTGTCCTTTGAGTACTTCTGATGCAGGGTTAACACCAACTCCTGGAAGTCGTCCAAGATGGCAGCATCCTTAAACTCACCAGCCTCCTGTTGCAGATCAGCATTCTCCTGGGCATCCAGCATCATCTCAATCTCATCCAGGATTGGGGTTTCAGAGGCTTCCAAAATGGCCTCCATCGCCTTTTCAATGTCCTCACTGGTGTTAGTCTGGGACAGCCGAACAGCCTTCAGCTTCTGCTCCAGGTCAGAGAACAGCAACTCCACCCTAAAGAGGTTCTGAAGAGCAAGAATATTTTGGAAGCGCTCCATATCCTCCTCCTTGAAGTGGTCTCGCAACAGTGTCAGCCTCAACACATCGTCACTGTATTTCGTCTCTTTTCTTGGAAGGGGATCCGGAATGTTATCTTTAAGTGAGAGTGTGTGGCTTTCAGCATCCTTTTCAGTCTCATGAACCTCAGGTATGTCAATTGCCTCGTCGTGTTGGACCACATCCAACACATCACTGGATACAACATCAGTTTGTGTATCATTACTGGGTTGCTCTGACCCAAATTCAGATAGACTTTCTTTGTCCTTTTCATCAGTGTGCTCAGTTTTCAGAGTTTCAGGCAGAGGCAGAGAGGACTCTAAAGGCTCAACATGTCTCAGGTCTTCATCATCTGGAACCTCCTCTACAATCTTATCAATGTCCCCAGGAACATCCCTATCAATCTCATAACTTTCTAACAGTGTCACTTCAGGTGGAGGCTCATGCACTTCCACCGTGGCGCTATCAGCACTTTTGTTTAGGTCAAAAGTCTCTGTGGTTACTTGCACAGATTCGTCATTGTCTGTTAACACTAAAGAGGAGCCTAACAGTGAATCAATGTCATAACTGTCAAACTTATCGTATCCATTGTGATAGCAAAAGAAGTCGGCTTCCTGAAAATAAAAATAAAACATTGTTTGAGTCATACTACCCATTTCAGAAAGAAGTTCAGTCATTCCAGATAATTTTTTAAGTGATAATGCATTGGCAGTAGTGAAATAGGCCTACATCAATCTACTGACTTACCTCAGCAGGAATCTCCAATTCTTTTTCAGTGTATATGTGATTGATTATGAGTTGGTCCTTGTTGAAGTAACCAAAGCGTATACCAACCTATTGTAAGAAATGGAAACAAAACAGAGAACGAAACATGATGTTAAGAAAACAGAAAATGCTTCAACATTCCTTCTAGACTCCAATGTTATCACATAATAAAATATTAACTTGTACTTACACTCCCTGCCCATATATCTGTCCTTCTGCCTGAGAGTTTATAGTAGACATATATAGTCTCTCCTCTTTTAAATGACAGAAACCGACAGTCTGGTCCAGTAAAATCGCTGAAAGCTCTCCCCCGGTACAGGATAACTGTGGAGAGGAATGAGTCAAAGATCAGCTGTTGTGGAGATGTCACCCCTACCAAAGATTCCGGCCCACAACCCACCTTATGTGCCCCATGCACGATCAGGCTGTGAATAGAATACACATCACTAAAGTTTTATCTACTTCACTTTTTACAGAGCCAGAGTATCAAAAAGGAAAGCCAAGCATCAAGGGTAAATAGAATACTGTTTTAGTCTTGATAAGATAGATGTAAAAAGACAAGAACTTACAAGCAGAGGGGTAAATGACATAACAGTCTTATGTCAGGGATACAAATTGGTGAGGGCCCAAAAAGGTGACACTTTTTGTTCCTCACCGAAACATGCAAAAAATCCCTGCTAGGGATTTGTCGTTCTTTGTCGTTTAACTAATTAAACGACAAAGAATATGATCTACATGATCAGTTTCTGTGTGTAAAATCAAATCGTATTCGTCACATGTGCTGAATACAACAGGTGTTTACCATCTCCCTCAATAACTTTAAGCATAAGCTGTCAGAGCAGCTTACAGATCACTGCACCTGTACACAGCCCATCTGTAAATAGCCCACCCTACTACCTCATCCCCATATTGTTATTTTTGCTCATTTGCACCCCAGTATCTCTATTTGCACATCATCATCTGCACATCTATCACTCCAGTGTTAATGCTAAATTGTAATTATTTTGACACTATGGCCTATTTATTGCCTACCTTCCTAATCTTACTACATTTGCACACACTGTACATAGATTTTCTATTGTGTTATTGACTGTACGTTTGTGTATCCCATGTGTAACACTGTTGTTGTAATAATCCCCCCTCACTCACACACGTGTTACTGTCAAGTTCAATACAACAAAGGCAATATCTTTGGGCTACACTGCACATTATTACATTGTACTCTTTCTGCTTGTGGACATCTGTTCAAAATTGACCAGCAGAGCATGATACCCTTTGTTGGCATAATTGATCTCTTTCAGACAGAGAGTACACCTGGCATAACCCTTTTTATCCACTCTATTGAAAAAGTGAGAATGAGGGAAAGTGTGTGGTGTAGCTTTCACCTCTATATTGGCATTCAGCTTAAGCCAGGCCCAGCGCCAGATACACTTCATCCTTGAATCCACTTGTTTAACAAGCAACGGCTCATAAACTACTCAAAACTTCTCAAAAATATGTAGGCCGAACTCTTGTTTATGTGGTGCAAGCTACTAACGTTAGTAGCTAACGTTGCTCTAGTTCCATAATTGGGCGACTAGCCAGGCAGTACAGTAGCCAACACAGGCTGATGCTTCGCTTCGGCTACAACCAAGTAAGCTTCGGTTTTTATTTATTGGTATGTACTAATAACGACAGGTCAATGATAACGCCATTCAAAGATAACGCCGGTCAAACTAGCTAGGGATGAGGTGGGGGATAGTGAATTGAACGATGGAAGCATCCTGAAAGTTCGGGTGAGTTTAGTGCCAAGTACTTACTACTGCATTCCTCGTCTGCACATATTTTGAAGTCGGAGAAGCTCCTTTCGACTGCGACTTTGGATATTAAATTAGGAATACAGAAAATTAAAATGTATAACATTACATATGAAACATGTACAGCCATGTTGCAAGTTGGGCTGGCTGGTTCTGCTCGAGCACGAGCAGATGAAGTCAGCAAATCCAAGGCTGGAGCAATTCGCAGGATGTTGATCGTGGAGGCAAATATCAAAATCTGGGCATACTATGTCAAAAATAAAAGAGCAAGGACATGGAACCAAAACGCATAATAAAAGCTTCTTATTGCGTCACAATATACGTTATGATTCGTGTTTATCACGTCTTTGTTGGATAGAACGAAAATATTACACAAGTTTACTGACAAGTGAGCGCAATTTCCCCATTCGATTTTTCCATTCAATTTGAGCATCTTACTACCATATATTTATTATGATACCTCAAAAGCACATGTTCATTGTTTTTCAGCACTGGGTACCAAAACAAACAAAGCAAATACAGAGAGGATATGACTCTCACAGTCTTAGGGTAGGCTATCTTCCCTCAACAACATTTATATTAACCTTTAAAAGTAAAAGTCAGAATTGATCAAATAAATGTTAATATAAAAGCCTAGTTGCGGGACGAAGCTAACGGTTGGCTATCTTAAAATATATATATAGTAGTCACATTCAGGATCAATATCTACTTAAGTATTGCCTTTTTTGCCCCCCCCCCCCCCCCCCCCCCCCCCCATTCCCATTAATAATATGAATATTTTCCCCAGTACTAGTTGAGGACTATTTACGCACATGATTCTAGGGATGTGAGGCACTGAGCCTCCCAAATATTTTGTAGCTGAGCCACATTTACATTCTCTGTTATACCTTATTGTTTAATTTCACTTTGTTGTCACTAGCAATAGATTGTATATATGTGTCACGTCCCCTTTAAGACTATATCAATTTGACAATGGCTGTACTTGAACTCAATATGATTCTGAGTTGCATAGAAAAGTAGCAGATTCTACATCCTTGAGATAGGCCAAAACAATCATTGCTTGTTTACTGTTATTTGGTGATTTACAGAAACAAAAGGGTTTGGGGTTTCTTGTGTTGTGTGAAACATTCCTCATCATATTTACATTTCACTGCATTTCTCCTCCCACCTCTGTGTTAGTTTATTGTCTTTGACTTAAATTTGTGCTGTCATCCTCATCTCCTTCCTCATTACATATGGGCGACGGCTCAAAGTATTGGTCAACTCAACCTGTTCCTCTATCTGATTAACATCGACCAAGACGCAGCGCAGGGATTGTAGTTCGACATATTTTCGTTATTTAAACTATGTATAACTATGAATATTATACTAAGTATAACAAACAAACACGAATGAACAAACGTAATAAACGAAGCACAATTACTGTCACCGTGACTTGCGAAATATAATGACCCACATCCCCGGTGTGGAACATACAAACCTATGTAGGATCCCTAATTAGCGACATGCACTGCAGCTGCCTCAAAATTAGGGATCCAACACAAACCACCACCAGAATCAGAAAGAATAGACCTGTCAGACTCTGACCATGGCTACATAGAGAAGCAAATAGGCTTCTCTATGGCCAGAGCCTGACACCTCCCTCATTACATATGGGTGACGGCTCAAAGTATTGGTCAACTCAACCTGTTCCTCTATCTGATTAACAAAACTAAATGTTACCTCTACTCTTGTCCCACATACTCCTAAGATTTTGACACTAAGTTTAGAAACAATAGGTTTTCCAATTGGCCATTGTAAAGTTTTGGCAACTTCCTCCCAAAATTGGAAATAACACTTTTCATTATTTTGCATAACGGAATGTGTTTTCATTGAAATAGCATGATTCCCAAAATGTATTTTCGTGTCCCCTCATTTTTTTGAGAGTCTTAACTTTCTGATCCTCCACAACATCCTTGCCACCCCGATACAATTTATGTTTCAGATTTGGTGGTTCAACAGCCTTATTTTCATTTATCATCAATTTTGTCAAATTATTCTGATCTAAGCATTTATCAGTACGGCCAACACCACAGTTAACTCTTATCACCACAGACAACAGCGTCACTATCAGTACAGTCAACTCCTATTATAGCACTTGGTCCAGCTTTTACCAGTCCTTCCAACAACCCCAGACCTCTGCGACCAACTCCCTTCCTTAATGTATTCTATTTTATTCCATTATATTGTTGTTAAATCATTATTATATAGGCTAAATCTATGGATAGTATAGCCTATAATTTAGTCTGTCAAAAAGGTAGGCCTAGCTCTTATTTCTTAACTAGGAACACAAAGCCCTCTTCTTCTTCTTCGGTGGGGTTTATCGGCGTTATGGTGCATTACCACCACCTACTGTACTGGAGTGTGTGCACAGACAGGGAGAAACTAAATCCTACCTGCCAGCCCCTTTGCTCTTAAAAAAAATAACAAAATATTTGAGACTATATCTAATGACGCTCTACTCAATGTACTCTTTAAAGTAATTTCCTGTATCCCCTTCTCCCTCATACTAGATCACATCCTCTCTCTTTTCCTCCAATAATGCCCACCCTGTATCAATACATGCTCCATTGTCTCTGTTTCCTGGCAATATTCACATGTTCCTGTTGGATGCTTTCCTAGGTCTTATTCAACTGGCTGTGTCCGACCCTTAATTTTGTAAATATAGCCGCCTCTCTTCTGTCCCTTCCTGCCGTCCTCCCCTCCCCAACTTTCGTCTATACTTGAAATAAATGCCTGCCCTTAGTATCTCTATTCCACTGCTCCTGCCATTTCTTCACCATCATTGTCCATATCATGCTTTGTGCCTCTGCCTTACTCATTGAAACTATAACATCAACATCAACTGCCTCTTTCCCCTCCACTCCCACATGGACTGGGACCCATGTAAATATTATCTGCATACCCATTTGTTTACTCCTACCATGGGTTTGTAGTACCTCTTAAAGCAGGTCTTGTCTGCTACGTGATATAAAGGACTGGAGACTCATTAACACTGCACAAGAATCAGAGCAAATAACTACTCTTTCTGGCTTATCTTCCTCCACCCACTGCAAGGCCAACAGTAATGCCATCATCTCCGCCGTATATACAGCCAGATTATCTGTAATAAGTTTCCTGACTTTCACCCCACATCCCTGCACTGCAAATGCTGAGCCAGTACGTCCTGTTTTTGGATCTTTTGAACCAACTGTTTATATGGCCACAAAATCCTGATACACAGTATCAAGATGTCTCTTAAAGAAATCAGATGGATCAACACCCTCCCAGCCAAGAAAACACAGACACTGGACAGACGAAGATATGGATAGTGTCTGTGTTTTCTTTGCAACTCTGCCTAGAAGGCCAGCATCCCGAAGTTGCCTCTTCACTGTTGACGTTGAGACGGGTGTTTTGCAGGTACTATTTAATGAAGCTGCCAGTTAAATACTTGTGAGGCATCTGTTTCTCAAACTAAACACTCTAATGCACTTGTCCTCTTGCTCAGTTGTGCACTGGGGCCTCTCACTCTATTTCTATTCTGGTTAGAGCCAGTTTACGCTGTTCTGTGAAGGGAGTAGTACACAGCATTGTACGAGATCCTCAGTTTCTTGGCAATTTCTCGCATGGAATAGCCTTCATCAGAACAAGAATAGTCTGACGAGTTTCAGAAGAAAGTTCTTTGTTTCTGGCCATTTTGAGCCTGTAATCCAACCCACAAATGCTGATGCTCCAGATACTCAACTAGTCTAAAGGCCAGTTTTATTGCTTCTTTAATCAACACAACAGTTTTTAGCTGTGCTAACATAATTGTAAAATGATTTTCTAATGATCAATTAGCCTTTTAAAATGATAAACTTGGATTAGCTAACACAACGTGCCATTGGAACACAGGAGTAATGGTTGCTGATAATGGGCCTCTGTACGCCCATGTAGATATTCCATTAGAAGAATCAGCCGTTTCCAGCTACAATAGTAATTTACAACATTAGCAATGTCTACACTGTATTTCGGATAAATTTGATGTTAATTTAATGGACAAAAAAATGACATTTCTAAGTGACCCCAAACTTTTGAACGTAGTGTAAATGTAATGCAAATTAATTAATTAATTAATTACATGCAAGAAATATAGCAGGTTACTTTTTAATTGAAAAATTTGATGCATCCCTGATGTAACATAAGAACAAAAAAAACAAAAAAAATAAAAATGTGAAGGTAATATGACAGGTGTTCAATTAGTGGGTGATTAATGGCTTTTCACATGTAATATAGCTACCCACACAAAACAAATACATTGAGCACATTTCCTTTCAAACTAAAATGGATCTCAAGAGTTGTCATATGCTTCATATGAACAATAGATAACTGCAGTTCCTTTTACCAGCTTTATTAATAAAATATCCTAAGAATAGTAAATACATCTCTGACTTAAAATGTACACAACTTTCCTTTTCAGTTCATTCTGAAGAGAGTTTTGGGAAGAGTTAAGATAATACGGTACTGCCGAAATTATCGATCAAGTATATTTTTTTACATTTCCACAGGAAACAGTGAAATGAATACAAAATCAACATAATAACCTTTTAAAAACTGAAAATCCTCAGTCATACAATAGAAATGTTATTGCACATTAGGCCTTCTTGGAGTGGCAAGCCTCAGTCATTACTTTTCAAGACGGTCATATATACATTTCAGACACAAAACATAAGACATTGATTTTCTGATGCTTTAATAGGAACACTAACTTTTTAGATACTTCAGTTGTTTGCAAGTATATCATATATGATATTATTTTCATTCAATTAAAATCGAAACAGAGCTAACTGAGTCCTGGGCGGCAACTGTTGCCTGCTGGGAGCTGAAGTCTTGCCCCTGGCCCTGGGGGCCAGCGCCAGGCTGGGGGAAGTCTCTGGGGCCGCCGTGAGGAAGGTATGGGTCCACCCCAGGGGGCAGGTGCTGGGGTGGGATGGAGTGATCAAGTGGTCCATAGTGCACGTAGGTATGTGGGGGTCCCATGGGTCGGGCCACAGGAGGGCCGCCAGAAACACCTTGGTAGAAGGGAAAACGAATATACAAATATAATACTATAGTACCAACATAACAATAGCATTGCTAACCACAACTGATATACTAATAGCAAAGAGTCAACTTGAGGTAAAAGCTGAGGGCCAGAATTCACCACCTACCGAATGAGGGAGACATCGGTCCATAGTGAGAAGGTGGAGGAGGGCACCAGTTGTGTGGGGAAGGGGGACAGTAAGCGGCAGGAGGTGGAGGCCGAGTTCCAGGTGGGATCATGGGCCCAGGCGGGTGTCCGGGAGGCATCATGCCTGTGTGTCCGTTGTCTGAACGGTACACAGGAGGCATGAAGGGTGGGGGAGGAGGGATGTGGTGGGGGCCGGGGCCAGGAGGGGGACGGTAGCAGAGTCCGGAGGGATAGCTGATGACTGGTTTAAGGGGGCCAGGGCCTGAGTCGGGGGGGTAGCTGATAGGAGAGACCAGGAGGGAGCCAGGACCCTGAGGTTGAGAGTTCTGGAGGAACAACAAACAAAAACCATTAAAACAAAGCATTGCAATAGGTCCATTGTTCTTGTAGCCCTGTTGCTGGCACCAACAGTGAGAGCCCCTTTCATCTGATTCAAACAGTTTCGTTAGGTTAGAAAAAAACAAAACAAGACAACAATATCCCACAATAATAAGTCAAGTTACACAGTCCCACAAGACCAAGTTCCACACTCTGATTTCAGAATCAGGACCGTTTCCACAAAGCATTAACCTCAAACACACACACAGCTTTAAAATTATAACATATTTGAGAAATCCATCATGTAGTGCTGAAGTTATGGCTTAGTAGAACAGTGTCACCATTTCATTCAGTGGGGGTTAGAGGGAGGGTGTTGTAATGTAGGGAACATATAAAGGCACTTACAGACGGGCCGCGGGTCTCAGACTTCAATGGGAGCAGGGCGGCAAAACGCAAGCAGTTTTGCAAGTGGCGCAGATCGTGGTACTCGCTCCAGTGAGCGGTGGCTCTGGCTCAAGGCTTCAAAATATGAAATTAGCTGAAGTCTTGAGCGGCGCATGATTGACCAATGAGCAGAGTTCATCTCACCAACCAACCAAACAATGTTTTAATGAAAACCTTTGAGCTGACAACAACGGGGACCGCTGGTATCTACACACAGTAGGCAGATTTTCTCGAGGTTAAATTGTCGTTTACCACAGCGTCTGTAAGCGCCTTAAGACAAGTAACAACGCATGTCAGAATCCAGCCAGCAATGTTAAGTCTGATAACCCTGTGAAGCCATTACCCAGCTGCCTGCCACTCCAGCCACTGATCCACGGCTGAGGTAAGCATGCTCACACACATTCGCATCCCTGCCACCGTTGCCTCGAACATAATACTCACAGCCTCTGGGTTCTCTGTGGAGGCCTGGGCCTCAGCCTGTGACTCTAGTGGAGCAGTCTGCTTTAATGCAAACACACCCACATGATGGAGCAACAGAGGTGAGAGATGCACGTACGACTGTAAGGACTCGAGATGTTTCATTGAAGCTTTCCTTCTCTAGTTCCATGTCACTTTTTTCCACCTGACATGGTTACGTAATAAGGAAACAAATAATCTGTGGACATTGTCTCAAATTGATGGAAACTTACAGAGTAGCCAAGATTGCTTGTTGAGGATGTATGTGCGGCCATGGTGTCTGTAGAGGTTCAAAGGGCAGAATGATTAGAGGAGATTTAGGATAAGGGCTCGATAAGGGAATAATACTACATCAACTCTCATTTATTGAAAATACAATCCCTACCAGGTCTAGCAGCCACTGTGGTCAGGAGGGTAACGGCTGTGGGGGTCAGATTGAGGTCGTGGTCCTGTTGAACACAAAATACACGGTTATTCATCAGCATAATGTTAACACTGCCATATTCTGTAATCTTCTTGAATGCTAATCTTGGCTCTCCTGGTTGCCATTAGGCACCTGACTCTAGATCACGTTACTAGTTCATAAGTCAGAGGAAAATATTTGGTCATGTCATGGTAGGATATTATTCTTCCAGAACTTGAACACTTGCGGATCAATATTAATACCACATCTCATATGGTAAAAGAAAATGTATATATGGAACGCAGTAATCCCACAAGGGAAATCAAAGGCTTAAGCTTTTGTAACCTAACGAGTTGCCCCTCACATATGATCTCACAACAAAAACACCACCATAGTACTGAAAGAGCAAGAGGCATGCAAGAGTGGCTATTCCAAATTGTGAAAGCAAACGGAGGCATGGGAACATTCTGGATCATCTGGACAGATGGGTACGGCAGCAGAGGGAGAAAAGATGTCAGTAAAAGAGACAGGAAAGAATGTCATTGAAAATCAAACAGGAAGTAATCAGAAGACAAAAATAGAAAAGAGGAAAAGGTCAGAGGTGGGTACCAACTAGGAGCAGGATGAGAGCAGTCGGAAGATAAATAATGGAAATTATTGAAACACCACAGGTGATGTAAAGACAGGGAAAAAGGAAAGGTGAAAAAGAGAGCGGAGAGTCAGGGCATACAAGGGTCAACAAGGAGGGGTTTGATTGGCTGAGGGATGGTACTGCTCAGCTAATCAGCAGGGCCAAGGCTGTCCGGGACGGGGGTTCAGGAGACTCACCGTAGGGCTCGTTCCTTCGCCCCACATGGGGCAGAGGGGGAGCGCCCGGCACCCTCTATCATGAGAGGGGGAGGGGGACACCTCCACTCACAGGTGAGGGCCCATACGAATCACCTGTTTAGCAAAACCATTTAACAACAAAACACACAACCAACACCACACAGCCAAATACCACTGTGAGTCTCTCCACAGCTTCAAGGAATTCAAATCAAAACATCAGGAACAACATGAATTTCAGAGGGTGGAGATCAAACAGCAGATGGAGTATCAGACGGTCAAAAAGTCCAAGAACTAATCTGAAACGCAGTCGCAGGGGGACAATAGAAAATGATCCCTGCCAGATATGAAACACGGGGGGCAGATCCAGAACGTTACTGAACATTCAGATAGAAATATATGATTCTCTGTCCTCAAGAATAGAGTCATTTCGGCCCTATTCATTTCTATCGGCAAGTTATGTTCTGATGATTTAGCCTTACTGAATGCACACCAGACGTACCAGTCACCAGCACAAAATAACAACGGGAACTCTGAGGATTGGTTGTTACCTTGTCGGAGAGGCATGGAAGCCATCCCAGGGGTGGGCTTGAACAGAGGCCTACAGAGGTCATTCAGCTTTCTACACATGTCAGTCAGTCTAGGGTGAAAAAGAGAACAGGCATTTAGATTCTAAATACTGTGCCTCCAAATCTACACTAATATAGCTTACTGCATTGCAGGGCTCAAAACTACCACCAAAACACTTGCAATTGCGACCCTTTGACTTGGCAGTGCGACCAATTTTAAATTGGTTGCTAGGGTGTTATACAATTTTTGGGGGGATGGTCACATCACTTATTTTATTTATTATTATGATTTATTCAAAAACTAATTTGCAATTGTATGTTGTATTAGTGTTGCACTCACTTGTTATGAAGGTTAGTTCCTTCCTTCTTCTCGTCCATCAGAGCTCGCTCTGCGGCACGGGCAGTCACCTAGAGAGAAGGATGAGAGACATTTCTCCTGTTTTGGACTAAATTAACCTTACAAATGGCCAAACAGCAGATTTTTTTTAAATGTCCTTGTCCTACTGTATGTGCCATCGGCAGGGGTTGAGAAATAAAACTACACATTTCCGTTGTTTCTTTAACAAATGGACTAATCCCACGAGAACTGTAAATACCCAGTTCTCGTGGGATTTCTGCTCCTGCTCAATGATCTGGGCTTTGTAGGACTTCTCGGTCCGTTTCAGCTCTTCCTGGATCTCCTTGATGCGCTGCCTAAACACCTTGACCTCCTCCTCGGCCTCTAGGAACTTGCCGTCCACCTCCGTCAGCCTGTCTTCCTTGTTGCGGCGCTCAAACTCCTCCTTGGTCAGCTTCCTGTAAGGAGACACACAGATTAAATCAAACTCAATTGAAAGTGCAGTTGAAAACCTCAAACTTCCCAGTGAAGAAATACAGTAAAAGACATGAGGAAAATGTGTTTTTACATGCTGAGGTGCCACTGAGAACAAACCCTACAACGCATGAACTGAACTGCTTCTGGTTCTACATACTGCTGCAAAGCGTTCTCCTTCTGCTGGTACATCTCGGTCATGATCTCGTTCTTCTGCTGCAGGGTCTTGTACTGGCTCTCCAGGTGGTTCTTGTCACTTTTCACCAACAAGATGTCATGCTCCAGCTTCTGATATTGTTCTGTGGCGATAACAAGTTGATAGTGTTGAGAATTAAAAGGGAGTGATGCATATCAAACTCAGTTGCTGGGATAAAGTGCTTGACATACCTTCCAGCTCTTTCCTGGCCTTCTCTTCGTTCAGCACCTTGGTCATGAAGCGATCACGCTCTTCCTCCACGACAGACAGAGTGGTCTGGACCTGTGGAAAGTTGTGCCAACAGTTAGTGCAAGAGTTGAAACACTTCTTGGTTCTGAGCATCAGTTATATTGGCTTTCAGGTACACAGAAATGTGGGTCCGTTCAAGAATAAACTCAGTCTTACCTGAGAGACGTCCATCTTTTGCTTAATGCGGTTTTGGATGACTGTGTGCTTGTCTGAAACGGATCAAACATAATTGTAAACACATTAGTGAGGCGTTTCAGGAAACTATGCATATGTCGGGCGTCACTACTTCACAGGAGAGGCATTTGAATGTAAAAATTGATTTTTAATCAAAATGCGTTTTTGGGCAGAAATGCCTTCTGGAACATGTGAACTTTCACGTGCCTTAATAACAAACTTGTATGCATCTGTAAATACGAATACAATTGTTAAATTACGAGCCTAGTTGGTTTAGCCATGGATTTTGGTTAATTGTTTAGCTAGCTAGTCTAAACAAAAGACTCCTTCTGTATCCTGTGCATGTGACAAAAATAAACTTAGATTCTATTTGATAAAATGTGTGTGTTTACCAGAGACGGTAATGTGAAGAACATGACCTGCACAAAAGTCAAATTAGGATATAATGTTAGGCCAACGAGATAATGTCTATGCATAGTCACTTTACAAATGACCTAGACTAACCTGCATCCCCGCACATTGACTCCTGTATATAGCCTTGTTATTGTTATGTAATTATCTTGTCACTTTTTTATTTTATTTTACTTTTTTACTTAACTCCATTTCTTGAACTGCATTGTTGGTTAAGGGCTTGTAAGTAAGCATTTCACAGTAAGGTCTACACCTGTTGTATTCGGCACAAATACAATTTGATTTGAGTGTCCAAGTTCTACAATTATCTGGTAGAACGCCCTGCTTTTACTTCGTCACGTTCACAACCGTAAGCTATTTTCTGTAATTAGCTCGCCCTTAAACTTGTAAATAATGGTCTTGTTGTGAGTTTATTTTACTGTAATAATGAATACAAATTAGCTAAAGTTATGACGCTGTCAGCTATATGGTAATTATTTGAACTTGCTAGCCAGCAAACTTAACTTAGAAACGAAACAAAACATTGTTTAGAAAGTTGCTTTTTGTTGCCTGTTTTGCTAGATTTAATTTTAAAACTAAATTCATTTTTTAACGAATGGATTTACTGGTGTTAAAATACACTAGTTATGCTATTTTGGACCACCAGGCTGATGATTTCATGTAGACAAGTTTGATGTCGGACACAATAGAATGTTCATGATGTCATTAGATTTGGTATAAACCAGCCTTAAGTCTTGAAATCTTTGTTTGTTTTGGTCACTACCGTACTCACTCTGTTTAGCACATGACCTCACATGTGAATCCTTAAAGAGAGGGGTGGGGCTAAGGCTTAAACTGAATGGGTATAAACAAAGAAGAGCTCTCCAGTCAAACAGTGGGCAGACAGAGGGGACCCAGGACAGAGCCAATGAGCTTTTTTAACAGGTTTGATACTGGCCCTGTCCACCTCCCCTCCAGCTCCCCAGGCCACACACCCTCACGGCTGTCCCACCCCCACTTTGCTCACAACACCTCTGTTGAGACAATCAGCGACCCCCTCCCCACCTCCGCCCCCGCTCCCTCTGGACTGATCTGCAACACCCCCCTTACCCCCACCTCCCCACCTGGGCTGGCTTTCACCACCAACCAAGTGAAGAGAGAGCTGGAGAGACTACATAAGTGGAAAGTGGCGGGCCCTGATGGCATCAGCCCAAGGGTGCTTAGTGTCTGTGCTGACCAATTGTGTGGAATACTCCAGCGACACTTCAACCTTAGCCTGAGCCTGGAAAGGGTCCCTGTGCTGTGGAAAACATCCTGCTTGGTACCAGTGCCCAATGACTTCAGACCTGTAGCGCTAACATCCCACATCATGAAGACCCTGGAAAGGTTAGTCCTCGCTCACCTCAGACCCCTGGTGTGTACATCACTGGACCCCCTGCAGTTCGCATACCAGCGCAACATCGGGGTGGATGATGCAATCATCTACCTTCTGCAGAGGGCCTACTCTCACCTGGACAACGCAGGTTGCACTGTGAGGGTTATGTTTGTGCCTTCAACACCATTCAGCCCCTGATACTGGGTGAGAAGATGAAGAGGATGAACGTGGAAGCACCCTTAGTCTCCTGGGTTATGGACTACCTGAACGGTAGGCCACAATTTCTGCGGCTACAGAGCTGTGTGTCAGAACGGGCAGTGAGCAACACAGGGGCCCCCCAAGGGAACGGTCCTGTCCCCCTTCCTGTTCACCCTCTACACCTCGGACTTCAGATATAACTCTGAAACATGCCACCTACAGAAGTTCTCGGATGACTCCACAATTGTAGGGATGCATCAGGGTTGGGCGGGAGTCCATATGGACAACAGGCTGGAATGGGCTGGTAACACCAGGGCTCTGTACAAAAAGGGCCAGAGCAGACTCGACATTCTGAGTCCTTCAATGTGTACAGTAAAATACTGCATACTTTCTACCAGTCTGTGGTGGCCAGTGCCATCTTTTTTGCAGTGGTAATTAAACCCTGCACTAAGGACTGTATTTTTAGGGAATTATTATCATTACCCTAAATTATATAATACGCACATTTAGCTATTTAAGTATGTCTTCCTGTCATTTACCTGTACAGTAAATGTAACCATGCAAAATAGACCAACCGATCTACCTACCTACCTACCTACCTACCTACCTACCTACCTACCTACCTACCTACCTACCTACCTACCTATCTAGGTGTACCAAAACATTCATTGGAAATTCACAAAAATGGTGTTACAAGTTTATCAACTTTCAAAGCATAATTACTTTCCCCATTGTTCCTCAACTGTAGTGTATGATATACCATTTTGTAGCTCCAAGTCTCTACTTTAATCCAATGTAAAAAAAACACAATATCAAATTTAGCTATATAAGACCAAATCACCTGACAGTGTCCTAATCAGGGAAGGCTGGTGGGAGGAGCTATAGGACTGGCTCACTGTAATGGAATAAATGGTACAGCGTCAAGCACGTTGTTTTCATGTATTTGATGTGTCTGGTACCATTCCATTCCAGCCATTACAAGGAGCCTGTCCTCCTAGAGCTCCTCCCACCAGCCTCCTCTGATTAGGCCACTGTGTCAGATGACTTACCGTTAGAGGCTTCCCCATTAGCCACAACTCCACCTTTCAGGTCATCGCAGGCCTCTAGGTCTCCTAGCAGGTCAGACAAAACCTGCCAGAGAGGGAGAGAACCACCAATTATACACTACACTTTTGATTGTTTGAGGTGTGAACAGGAATTGATGCGGTGTAACATTGTCGTAACATATATCAAAAAATTAAACTCACCTCAATGCTGTGGTCCTTATGAACGAGGGAATCCTCCAGGTCTTTCTGGGACTTCTGGTAGACTTTGATCTGCTCGCTCGTCTCCCTGTGCTTCTCCTCCCACAACTTGGCAGCATGGTGCAGCTGTAACAAGGAAATTATAAGGGCAGTGCTATGCAGGCCCTGCATAGCCAATGAGTCCTACACAATATGTCATGAGGCTTAAAAGTGTGAATCGCTGTTCTGTATTGGTACTCACCGAGAGGTTCTCCTCCTTCAGGGTGGCAACATCCTTCTCCAGAACCTGATGCTGGACATTCCGGGCATCTTCGCTGAGCTTGGCTTCATCCATCAGAATGGTAGCCTACAGATTCAATGATAAGGATAATTAAAGGAAATGGACACTTTACATTTGATTGTTGCAATGTTAACTTATTTGACAGGTTTTCTTTGGGCATGTTCACTTATTTGAAATATACCTTTGAGAGTGCGTCCTGCGTTTTCTTCCTGCTGCGCTTCAACTTCTCAATGGTTTTGTCCATTTCGGACATCTATGGGCAAAAATAATGATAAGCATTATGACAACCATCTTTCTCTGAGCTCACCAACGAGTCATCCTATTTAGGCTAGTAGCTGGCTAATAGTAGCTGCCTATACTGTCTACATCACGAAAGCAACTGCTCTCTAGGGCAGTTATCTCTTGTTTGCAGGTTGTCATTTCCTCTCTGTGTCTGCCAGGCAAGTCCAGGCAGCTGTAGGTGCAATGGACTGTGGTCATTGTAGTCAATTACCACATTTTCTGCACTAATATTTATTTGCCTGTTGAAAACTACAACTTCCTACAACGTCGCAAAGTTTGTACTTGATTTGATTTCTCTCTAGAGAAACGGCACATTGAGCTCACAGAAGAAAAAAAACATTATGGAATTCAAATAATTGAACAGACGTCAGACAATTGGTTGTTTAGAAACCAGGGGGAACATTTTTATTCCGGCTAATAGCTCAATACCACTCACCATATCTTCATGTTTCGCAGTATTGGCCTTACTTTCCTCGTCCAGGCACTCCTTTTGTCTCTCCATCTCTTGCACAATATTCTATTGGATAGAAAAATAAAAATGGTGAGTCAATTTAAACACTATGGAAAACTAAAAAAATGTGTCAGCATGACAATGATAATGTGATAATAATTCCTAGAGACTCACTTCCAGTTCCTGGATCTTCTCCAGAGATGAAGTGGCTGATTTCTCAGACAGCTTTTGCTTTTCTTTAAGTTCATCGCCCTGAGGGGAACCCAGTAGAAATATATAATCAAAACATTGTTATGTCCCTTAATTCATGTTGAACCCAAAAGTCTGGATCTTAGTCAGTGAAAAGTCTCTGCAACTTACCTGTTGCTGCAGTTCAGCAACCTTTTGGAGTATCTCCTTCTTCTCTTGTTCAAGCCTTTTCATCCTGTCCATTATCTCTTTTTCAGTAGATAATAAAAAAAACGACAAAAGTATGAAATCAGACATGGTTTACACATGACAAGGACACCAGCCTGTAGGCAATATGAATGAGGATTCACTATGCATCATAAATTGCCACAGAGTAGTAGAAGAACTTACTTAGATATGACTTGCTTTTGACCTGTGAGAAAGAAACGGAAAAGAAAGTGGCAGCAAACAGTCTCTTCAACGGTAGCATACAATACATCATAGAATAACATTAAGCAATTAGATGATGAAATGATGAAAGCAGTGACTGTGCAACAAGGACTTACAAATAGAATGCTCCTCCAGAAGAGGAAGAGGAAGCCGATGACCCCGGCACCTGCAGTGACCAGCACAGGTTCACAGGACATGCCGAAGAAGTCTGGACCTGGCTTCCATTGCTCTGGCAGGCAGGTGACCATCTGGGGAGACACACAGGCCCAATCAGTGTTACTACAGCACATGTCAGGCTTAGCAAAAACGTTGGGCAATAGTTGGGCAGAGATGACAGGAAATTCAGTGATGTTCAATACTTAACCATCAGGCATACAGTGCTCTGTTTAAAAGCATGGCTAATGGTTATTCCACTGAGCACCCTCTCAGTCAATGCAAAGAGGCACATCTTCAGATCAAATCAAGGTGGGTTTAGAAATAGACCTAGCCTACAACCAAGTTGTTGATGGAAATCGATAAAGAGAGTATATTTGTCCTTAATTAATGGGGATTGGATTGGCCTGGGGCCCTACCACTGTCCAACCATGGAGACCTTTGCACAATGCACGTGGCATACAGGCACAACACAGAACTTCCATCGGTAGCTCAGCGAAATTCAGTGATTAGCTAAATTAATCACCAGGGAGTGGATCTAACTAACAAGCCTTAGGCCTATGTGGATTTAGAGTGCAAAAGATTGCATAATGTGCTCTTTCACCCTGTAAGATGGGCAATAGACTAAACAGATTATTAGATCACATATCACTAGACATGAGCCACATGTAGATTTCAATGGCATGTAAACTAGTTATGCAAGGGGAAGCTGTCAAAGCAACATTCAACAACTTTAAGACATCTCGATCTGAGACCCACAGATGCAGGAAGAATGGATACTGCCAGTCTGGTAAGTGTGCCGTTTTTTTATGAGGAAGAGGACAGGCAACTTCCACTTTGAAAACATTGAAACAAAATAGCATTCAAGTGATCCATTCTAGGCTGCACATATTGGGGAAATGCATTAGGTATTGGAGGACAAGATCATTCTCCAACACATTGAAGCTGCCAACAAGATTCAGTTTCAATGTAACTAGCAAGCCAGCCATATGGTTGCCTAAGACTTGACTAGCCAACTAGTTAACGTTACATGTTATTGTAGAAAGACTTCAACAAGATAGCCTCCATAGATTAGCAGTATCAACACTGTAGCCAACTAATTACATATTGAAGTTTCGTTAGAAATAAGACGTAAAAGACAGACAGTTGATCAGATTCTGTCATCAGGATCAAAGTTGGTAAAGGGGTTGTTTCTTCCGAATCCATCGCTACCGTCAGTAGTAGTATGTTAGTTTGACAGCTGAGCTGGCTATCAGATGTTAGTTAGTTAGGCAAGCTAACGTTAGTTAGCTTGGCCAGTGACTTGCAAAGCAACTCGCAACTGATCAATGGAGTCGAGAGGATCCTTCATCGTGGTTCTCTTGACGACCCAGAGAGGACAACCTGTACCTATCTTGCTAGCTAACCTAAGAGATAGATGGATAGATAGGATACTTTATTGATCCCGAGGGAAAATGTCTTCGTCAAGCAACTACGAAAAAACAGGGCAGGTGCAAAATGCCAGAACGAAATACACAAAAGACAGATACACGATACATGATACATAGTGCGGCAGTATGAAAAAGTATAAAAATACAAGAAGTCTGGAGTGCAAAAGGCTGTAAAAAGGCAATGCATAGTATGGGTGAATGGCTGAATATGTACACTATACATTGTTACAGAGTGAACTAGTGATTATAGACCAGAGAGTTACTCATGGATGGATGACTAATTGTTAAACTAGGTCCTAACACCCCAACAGTTCCAGGTCTATGTTGCCGACGGGACGGCACCCCGGTGAGGCATTAAATAGTCTAATAGCCGCCGGCAAGAAGGACCTCCTGTAGCGCTCTCTGGCACACCGTGGTGGGATCAGTTTGTGACTGAAAGAGCTCCTCTGCATCATAACCATGGCATGCAGAGGGTGGGTGACGTTGTCCATGATGGCCAGCAGTTTGGCCAGGATCTTTCTCTCCGCCACCTCCTCTAGAGTGTCAAGGCTAATCCCCAGAACAGAGCCAGCCTTCCTGATCAGCTTATTAAGCCGAGAAGCATCACCGGTCTTTGTTGGCGCCCCAGCACACCACTGCAAAAAAGATGGCACTGGCCACCACAGACTGGTAGAAAGTATGCAGTAGTTTACTGCACACGTTGAAGGCCCTAAGCCTCAGAAAGTAGAGTCGGCTCTGGCCCTTTTTGTACAGGGCCCCATTCCAGCCTGCTGTCCATATGAACTTGTATGAACCAACTATTTCCACATCCATCCCCTGTATAGGAACTGCAGTTGGTTTGGCCTTGGTTCTCTAGAAGTCTACAACCATTTTTGTTTTGTAATGCGCTTGCTAGTTAGCTAACGTTATTTTGCCCAATGCTGGCTCTGCTTCGCCAGCAACCTGTCTACTAGACTCCTTTTAGAGTTTGGAACACAATTAATTTCTACGCCAAATGAACAAAGCCTTGTAAAACAAGCGGCGGTGTCATTTATACCATACTCAATAAGCAAAACACCGGCTGTGGACACTGAACTTCAGCCTACACTTCACTAGAACATGCCAACAAAAAAGGGGGAGGTTCACCGAACCTGGGCTGCATTGAGTACGTTTTTACGTTCTGGAACGTTCAATTGAACGGAAACGCTGCTATACTCACCGACCAGTTGAAAAACGGGGAAGGGTTGGGGAACGCTGTCAGCATGGCCACTGCCCTTTAAATAACACACTCATTATGCTTTCACGACAACTGGGAACTCAAGGAAAAAAAAAACGAGGTCAAATCATGACGGTCAGTGATTTTCAGGTCATAAAGTCAGAGCTGTAGAAAGAGGCCTGAGCTCCCAACTTGGAATTCCGAGAAGGATGACTGTTCAAATCGATTTTTCACAGTCGGAGCTCGTTTATTTCTGAGTTCATAGTTAGGACTTCCCAGTTGTTTTGAAACTGGCATCATTGCTTCAAGCCACACCTCTTCACACCCGCCAAACGTAGAAAACAATCAACTGAACGCACCTCTGTATAACCTTTGACGTCACACCGTGCGCAAACAAACATTCGAATGGGCAAAATATGGGTTGGCACTAGTCAAGAAAAATAGCCAATTTTGACGTTGCTATCTAGTGGGAACCCAAAATACGTCTCTGTGCAAAATCAATGTTGAATTTGAAGCAAAAAAATAAGTAAACAAACAAGCATTGTCCCAGCAATAATTAGGCAACATAAAATAAGCATTAATAATTGAGCCCTAAGCACTAAAAGCAGACAGTTAGTTAATTACAATAGGAAGGCAAGGTCATTCATAAGAGCGAAAAATATTAAGTAACTTACCATTACACCATATATTCCAAGGTACTCATAAAACAGGGTGAAGAGACTACCAGAAAAGATTAGCACTGATATGAATGATGAACCACTCTGCTCTTCGTCATGGAAATCAGTGACAGGAGGTGACTCCAGAGATCCTGGAAATACAGCACAAGTACATTAGGTTAATGAATACATAGTTTACATCTCACCACAATCTCAAAAGTAGGGAAAGTTTCATGTGAACACCTACCCAAGGGAGGGTGATCCATGTCTACACTAAGTCCCATGTCCAATGTATTTTCAAAAATAGTTTGAGGGCCCCTCTGGATTTCTTCTGGAGTTTTAGAGCTTGGCTGATTGTCTTTGTTTCTGTTAAAGTACCCAAAATCCTCCTCAATGCCCATATCTGGTCTCTTGTGACCTTCATTATGGGCAGGCTTCTCAGGTGCCTTAGTCTCTTCACTTGTCTCTGTCACAATGAGGTTGTCATTGTCTGTGTCCTCCACAGAGTGCGGGAATGTCTCCTCTTCCTCCACATCATCAGACATGTCCCCATCTTTTGAAACATCCAGAGAGGTTCAAACAGCGAGTACATTTTCATGCATTGTAATCTAACTGGCATTGTCAGGATGTGTATTTGGTCTGTCAACAGACTAGCAAACCAAATCTCCAGGCATTATTATCATGTCATTAGCAATGTTTGACACAAATATATTTATTTAACAAAAGGTTTCCTCGTGTACTCTGACATGAACATAAACAGATTTTAAAAAAGCAATATTACCTTTGTCAGGGTGTAGTTGACTGCACAAAGCCAAGGGAGCACTGTTTCTGTCCTTTGAGTACTTCTGATGCAGGGTTAACACCAACTCCTGGAAGTCGTCCAAGATGGCAGCATCCTTAAAAACACAAGCCTCCTGTTGCAGATCAGCATTCTCCTGGGCATCCAGCATCATCTCAATCTCATCCAGGATTGGGGTTTCAGAGGCTTCCAAAATGGCCTCCATCGCCTTTTCAATGTCCTCACTGGTGTTAGTCTGGGACAGCCGAACAGCCTTCAGCTTCTGCTCCAGGTCAGAGAACAGCAACTCCACCCTAAAGAGGTTCTGAAGACCAAGAATATTTTGGAAGCGCTCCATATCCTCCTCCTTGAAGTGGTCTCGCAACAGTGTCAGCCTCAACACATCGTCACTGTATTTCGTCTCTTTTCTTGGAAGGGGATCCGGAATGTTATCTTTAAGTGAGAGTGTGTGGCTTTCAGCATCCTTTTCAGTCTCATGAACCTCAGGTATGTCAATTGCCTCGTCGTGTTGGACCACATCCAACACATCACTGGATACAACATCAGTTTGTGTATCATTACTGGGTTGCTCTGACCCAAATTCAGATAGACTTTCTTTGTCCTTTTCATCAGTGTGCTCAGTTTTCAGAGTTTCAGGCAGAGGCAGAGAGGACTCTAAAGGCTCAACATGACTCAGGTCTTCATCATCTGGAACCTCCTCTACAATCTTATCAATGTCCCCAGGAACATTCCTATCAATCTCATAACTTTCTAACAGTGTCACTTCAGGTGGAGGCTCATGCACTTCCACCGTGGCGCTATCAGCACTTTTGTTTAGGTCAAAAGTCTCTGTGGTTACTTGCACAGATTCGTCATTGTCTGTTAACACTAAAGAGGAGCCTAACAGTGAATCAATGTCATAACTGTCAAACTTATCGTATCCATTGTGATAGCAAAAGAAGTCGGCTTCCTGAAAATAAAAATAAAACATTGTTTGAGTCACACTACCCATTTCAGAAAGAAGTTCAGTCATTCCAGATAATTTTTTAAGTGATAATGCATTGGCAGTAGTGAAATAGGCCTACATCAATCTACTGACTTACCTCAGCAGGAATCTCCAATTCTTTTTCAGTGTATATGTGATTGATTATGAGTTGGTCCTTGTTGAAGTAACCAAAGCGTATACCAACCTATTGTAAGAAATGGAAACAAAACAGAGAACGAAACATGATGTTAAGAAAACAGAAAATGCTTCAACATTCCTTCTAGACTGCAATGTTATCACATAATAAAATATTAACTTGTACTTACACTCCCTGCCCATATATCTGTCCTTCTGCCTGAGAGTTTATAGTAGACATATATAGTCTCTCCTCTTTTAAATGACAGAAACCGACAGTCTGGTCCAGTAAAATCGCTGAAAGCTTTCCCCCGGTACAGGATAACTGTGGAGAGGAATGAGTCAAAGATCAGCTGTTGTGGAGATGTCACCCCTACCAAAGATTCCGGCCCACAACCCACCTTATGTGCCCCATGCACGATCAGGCTGTGAATAGAATACACATCACTAAAGTTTTATCTACTTCACTTTTTACAGAGCCAGAGTATCAAAAAGGAAAGCCAAGCATCAAGGGTAAATAGAATACTGTTTTAGTCTTGATAAGGTAGATGTAAAAAGACAAGAACTTACAAGCAGAGGGGTAAATGACATAACAGTCTTATGTCAGGGATACAAATTGGTGAGGGCCCAAAAAGGTGACACTTTTTGTTCCTCACCGAAACATGCAAAAAATCCCTGCTAGGGATTTGTCGTTCTTTGTCGTTTAACTAATTAAACGACAAAGAATATGATCTACATGATCAGTTTCTGTGTGTAAAATCAAATCGTATTCGTCACGTGCTGAATACAACAGGTGTTTACCATCTCCCTCAATAACTTTAAGCATAAGCTGTCAGAGCAGCTTACAGATCACTGCACCTGTACACAGCCCATCTGTAAATAGCCCACCCTACTACCTCATCCCCATATTGTTATTTTTGCTAATTTGCACCCCAGTATCTCTATTTGCACATCATCATCTGCACATCTATCACTCCAGTGTTAATGCTAAATTGTAATTATTTTGACACTATGGCCTATTTATTGCCTTACCTTCCTAATCTTACTACATTTGCACACACTGTACATAGATTTTCTATTGTGTTATTGACTGTACGTTTGTGTATCCCATGTGTAACACTGTTGTTGTAATAATCCCCCCTCACTCACACAAGTGTTACTGTCAAGTTCAATACAACAAATGCAATATCTTTGGGCTACACTGCACATTATTACATTGTACTCTTTCTGCTTGTGGACATCTGTTCAAAATTGACCAGCAGAGCATGATACCCTTTGTTGGCATAATTGATCTCTTTCAGACAGAGAGTACACCTGGCATAACCCTTTTTATCCACTCTATTGAAAAAGTGAGAATGAGGGAAAGTGTGTGGTGTAGCTTTCACCTCTATATTGGCATTCAGCTTAAGCCAGGCCCAGCGCCAGATACACTTCATCCTTGAATCCACTTGTTTAACAAGCAACGGCTCATAAACTACTCAAAACTTCAATAAAATATGTAGGCCGAACTCTTGTTTATGTGGTGCAAGCTACTAACGTTAGTAGCTAACGTTGTTCTAGTTCCATAATTGGGCGACTAGCCAGGCAGTACAGTAGCCAACACAGGCTGATGCTTCGCTTCGGCTACAACCAAGTAAGCTTCGGTTTTTATTTATTGGTATGTACTAATAACGCCATTCAAAGATAACGCCGGTCAAACTAGCTAGGGATGAGGTGGGGGATAGTGAATTGAACGATGGAAGCATCCTGAAAGTTCGGGTGAGTTTAGTGCCAAGTACTTACTACTGCATTCCTCGTCTGCACATATTTTGAAGTCGGAGAAGCTCCTTTCGACTGCGACTTTGGATATTAAATTAGGAATACAGAAAATTAAAATGTATAACATTACATATGAAACATGTACAGCCATGTTGCAAGTTGGGCTGGCTGGTTCTGCTCGAGCACGAGCAGATGAAGTCAGCAAATCCAAGGCTGGAGCAATTCGCAGGATGTTGATCGTGGAGGCAAATATCAAAATCTGGGCATACTATGTCAAAAATAAAAGAGCAAGGACATGGAACCAAAACGCATAATAAAAGCTTCTTATTGCGTCACAATATACGTTATGATTCGTGTTTATCACGTCTTTGTTGGATAGAACGAAAATATTACACAAGTTTACTGACAAGAGAGCGCAATCTCCCCATTCGATTTTTCCATTCAATTTGAGCATCTTACTACCACATATTTATTATGATACCTCAAAAGCACATGTTCATTGTTTTTCAGCACTGGGTACCAAAACAAACAAAGCAAATACAGAGAGGATATGACTCTCACAGTCTTAGGGTAGGCTATCTTATCTTCCCTCAACGACATTTATATTAACCTTTAAAAGTAAAAGTCAGAATTGATCAAATAAATGTTAATATAAAAGACTAGTTGCGGGACGAAGCTAACGGTTGGCTATCTTAAAAAATATATATAGTAGTCACATTCAGGATCAATATCTACTTAAGTAATGCCTTTTTTGCCCCCCCTCCATTCCCATTAATAATATGAATATTTTCCCCAGTACTAGTTGAGGACTATTTACGCACATGATTCTAGGGATGTGAGGCACTGAGCCTCCCAAATATTTTGTAGCTGAGCCACATTTACATTCTCTGTTATACCTTATTGTTTAATTTCACTTTGTTGTCACTAGCAATAGATTGTATATAGATAGATAGATAGATAGATAGATAGATAGATAGATAGATAGATAGATAGATAGATAGATAGATAGATAGATAGATAGATAGATAGATAGATAGATAGATAGATAGATAGATAGATAGATAGATAGATACTTTATTTATCCCCCGGGGGGGAAATTTCATTGTCAAGCAGCTACAACAAAAACACAGGGCAGGTGCAAAATGCCACAACGAAAGTACACAAAAGACAGATACACGGTACATGATACATAGAGCGGCAGTATGAAAAAGTATAGAAATACAAGATATCTGGAGTGCAAAAAAAAAAGCTATAAAAGGACATTGCATAGTATGAGTGGTTGGCTGAATATGTACACTATACATTGGTGGATGTTGGATGGTTAACTATACTATACAGGTCGATCGATGGCAGAGAAATACTTCAGTAGCTAAAAATGCGTATGATATGAGCGAGGGTAATAATAGTTTACTTAATAGACAGACTGGCTAAATTAACAGGTAAGTGAAAATTTTGCATGGTTAAATTAGCTGTACAGTTAGGTATACAGTTATATTTACAGATAAGTGAATACTTGCATGGTTACACACACTGTACAGGTAAATGACAGGAAGAGATACTTTAATAGCTAAATGTGTGTATGATATCATTTGGGGTAATAATTCCCTTAAAATACAGTCCTTAGTGCGCAGGGTTTAATTACAGACAACTGCACATTCGATATACTAAAAGCAATGAGAAAAGGTGCAACTGGCAGGATACTAATATGCATTCCTGAGTGAATGCCTACGTCCAATAATTACTTACAATATTGCATGTGATATAATATAACAACTGTACATGAGTATGTATATACAGACCTGTATGAATAAATAGGTCCTGAGTGGATGAGTGCTGACGGACCAGAGTTACTCACGGATGGATGCATAATTGTTAAACTAGGTCCTAGCACCCCAACAGTTCCAGATCTATGTTGCCGACGGCACGGCACCCCGGTGAGGCATTATATAGTCTCATAGCCGCCGGCAGGAAGGACCTCCTGTAGCGCTCTCTGGCACACCGTGGTGGGATCAGTCTGTGACTGAAAGTGCTCCTCTGCGTCATAACCATAGCGTGCAGAGGGTGGGTGACGTTGTCCATGATGGCCAGCAGTTTGGCCAGGATCCGTCTCTCCGCCACCTCCTCTAGAGTGTCAAGGCTCATCCCCAGGACAGAGCTAGCCTTCCTGATCAGCTTATTTACCCGAGAAGCATCACCGGCTTTGATGTTTGCTCCCCAGCACACCACTGCAAAAAAGATGGCACTGGCCACCACAGACTGGTAGAAGGTATGCAGTAGTTTACTGCACACGTTGAAGGACCTGAGCCTCCTCAGAAAGTAGAGTCGGCTCTGGCCCTTTTTGTACAGGGCCCCGGTGTTACCAGCCCATTCCAGTCTGTTGTCCATATGGACATCCAGGAACTTGTATGACTCAACCATTTCCACATCCATCCCCTTCATAGCGACTGCAGTCAGTTGTGCCTTGGTTCTCCTGAAGTCCACCACCATCTCCTTAGTTTTGCTGATGTTGAGCTGAAGGTGGTTCTGCTCACACCACAACACAAAGTCACTGATTGTGCTCCTGTACTCCTCCTCCTGCCCACCCCTGATGCACCCTACAATAGCAGAGTCATCCGAGAACTTCTGTAGGTGGCATGTCTCAGAGTTATATCTGAAGTCTGAGGTGTAGAGGGTGAACAGGAAGGGGGACAGGACCGTACCCTGGGGGGCCCCTGTGTTGCTAACTGCCCGTTCTGACACACAGCTCTGTAGTCGCACAAATTGTGGCCTACCGGTCAGGTAGTCCGTGACCCAGGAGACTAAGGGTGCTACCACTTTCATCCTCCTCATCTTCTCACCCAGTAGCAGGGGCTGAATGGTATTGAAGGCACTGGAGAAGTCAAAAAACATGACCCTCACAGTGCAACCTGCGTTGTCCAGGTGAGAGTAGGCCCTCTGCAGAAGGTAGATGATTGCATCATCCACCCCGATGTTGCGCTGGTATGCAAACTGCAGGGGGTCCATTGATGAACACACCAGGGGTCTGAGGTGAGCGAGGACTAACCTTTCCAGGGTCTTCATGATGTGGGATGTTAGCGCTACAGGTCTGAAGTCATTCAGGACAGTGGGGTGTGCCTTCTTGGGCACTGGGACGAGGCAGGATGTTTTCCACAGCACAGGGACCCTTTCTAGGCTAAGGTTGAAAAGACGCTGGAGTATTCCACACAGTTGGTCAGCACAGACCCTCAGCACCCTTGGGCTGATGCCATCAGGGCCCGCCGCTTTCCACTGGTGTAGTCTCTCCAGCTCTCTCTTCACTTGGTTGGTGGTGAAAGCCAGCCCAGGTGGGGAGGTGGGGGGAAGGGGGGTGTTGAGGATCAGTCCAGGGGGGGCAGGGGCGGAGGTGGGGTCACTGATTGTCTCAGCAGAGGTGCTGTGAGCAAAGTGGGGGTGGGATAGCCGTGAGGGTGTGTGGTCTGGGGAGCTGGAGGGGAGGTGGACAGGGCCAGTATCGAACCTGTTAAAAAATTGGTTCAGCTCATTGGCTCTGTCCTGGGTCCCCTCCGTCTGCCCACTGTTTGACTTTTTGAAGCCAGTGATATTTCTCATACCCTTCCACACCTCTCTCACCTGGCTCTGCCTCAGCTTGTCCTCCATCTTCTCCTTATACACTCTCTTCCCCTCAGCAATCCGCAACTTCAGCTCCCTCTGGACGCATTTCAATTTGTCCTTGTCCTTCTCCTTGAAGGCCCTCTTCTTCTCATTCAGCAGGGCCTTCAGGTCGCTGGTGACCCAGGGTTTATTGTTTGGGAAACAGCGTACCTTCCTGGTGGGTACAGTGTTGTCTACACAGAAATTAATATAGTCTGTTATGCAGTCAGTGAGTCCATCGATGTCCTCCCCATGAGCCTCACAGAGCACATCCCAGTCTGTTGTTTCAAAGCAGTCCTGTAGGGCCTCATTCGCCTCCGGGGACCATCTCCTAATAGTCCTGGTGGTTGCAGGCTGCTGTTGGACCATAGGCCTGTAGAGTGGGGTGAGGTGGACAAGGTTGTGATCCGATCTACCGAGGGGAGGGAGTGCAGTGGAGTTGTATGCATCCTTCACATTAGCATATAACAAGTCCAGAGTTTTATTATTCCTGGTTGGGCACTTCACAAACTGTTTGAATGTGGGCAGCGTTGAAGAGAGAGATGCATGGTTAAAATCCCCCGAAATGGCAAAGAAAGCACTGGGATGCGCTGTCTGTAACCTCGCGATAACAGAGTGGATGACGTCACACGCTGCGTTTGCGTCAGCAGAGGGCGGGATGTAAACAATAACAGCAATGGCCGCCGTGAATTCCCTCGGCAAATAGTAGGGTCTCAGGCTAACGGCTAGCAGTTCAATGTCCGGGCTACAAAACTGTTCCTTAAGAGTAATATGGTTCGGATGACACCATCTGTTGTTAACTAATAAAGCCAGCCCACCACCCTTACTCTTACCGGAAGAGACGCGATCCCTGTCCGCTCTGATGGTCTGGAAACCGTCGATAGTGACGTTCTGTATGGGGATGTTACCGTTCAGCCAAGTCTCAGTAAAACACATTAGGCTCGTTTCCCGATAAATCCTTTGTCCACGAACAAGTCCCGCCAACTCATCCATCTTGTTATGTAGACACCTCACATTGCCCATAATAATAGATGGTATAGCCGGCTTGTACTTGAACCTCCTCCGCTTTGCCTTACATTTCAATCCCGCCCTGCGTCCACGGCGTCGTCTTTTCAATTCGTCCGGAATATCAAACTTTTCCCTGGGGAGCAGCAGCGCTGCGTGGGCTAAATCCAGGAGCTGGGCTCTGTTGTAAACAATAACAGTTGACGACTCCTGTCGACGTTCAGCTGCGATAAAATCCATAAAATCCATAATCCTGAACTGTTATAGTTCGACTGTAGCAAAATAAAACTAAAGAAAATAGACGAAAATAGACGAAAGAAAACGAACTAAAACAACAATTAATGCACGAACAACGGGAGCTGCTTAACAGGCGACCACTCAGGGCGGCGCCTCTCAAGGGACTTCCAATCCAAAAGTATTCTACGTCTGGCCAGTAAAGAAGTATATGTGTCACGTCCCCTTTAAGACTATATCAATTTGACAATGGCTGTACTTGAACTCAATATGATTCTGAGTTGCATAGAAAAGTAGCAGATTCTACATCCTTGAGATAGGCCAAAACAATCATTGCTTGTTTACTGTTATTTGGTGATTTACAGAAACAAAAGGGTTTGGGGTTTCTTGTGTTGTGTGACACATTCCTCATCATATTTACATTTCACTGCATTTCTCCTCCCACCTCTGTGTTAGTTTATTGTCTTTGACTGTTGCACTGACTTAAATTTGTGCTGTCATCCTCATCTCCTTCCTCATTACATATGGGCGACGGCTCAAAGTATTGGTCAACTCAACCTGTTCCTCTATCTGATTAACATCGACCAAGACGCAGCGCAGGGATTGTAGTTCGACATATTTTCGTTATTTATACTATGTATAACTATGAATATTATACTAAGTATAACAAACAAACACGAATGAACAAACGTAATAAACGAAGCACACTTACTGTCACCGTGATTTGCGAAATATAATGACCCACATCCCCGGTGTGGAACATACAAACCTATGTAGGATCCCTAATTAGCGACATGCACTGCAGCTGCCTCAAAATTAGGGATCCAACACAAACCACCACCAGAATCAGAAAGAATAGACCTGTCAGACTCTGACCATGGCTACATAGAGAAGCAAATAGGCTTCTCTATTGCCAGAGCCTGACACCTCCCTCATTACATATGGGTGACGGCTCAAAGTATTGGTCAACTCAACCTGTTCCTCTATCTGATTAACAAAACTAAATGTTACCTCTACTCTTGTCCCACATACTCCTAAGATATTTGACACTACGTTTAGAAACAATAGGTTTTCCAATTGGCCATTGTAAAGTTTTGGCAACTTCCTCCCAAAATTGGAAATAACACTTTTCATTATTTTGCATAACGGAATGTGTTTTCATTGAAATAGCATGATTCCCAAAATGTATTTTCGTGTCCCCTCATTTTTTTGAGAGTCTTAACTTTCTGATCCTCCACAACATCCTTGCCACCCCGATACAATTTATGTTTCAGATTTGGTGGTTCAACAGCCTTATTTTCATTTATCATCAATTTTGTCAAATTATTCTGATCTAAGCATTTATCAGTACGGCCAACACCACAGTTAACTCTTATCACCACAGACAACAGCGTCACTATCAGTACAGTCAACTCCTATTATAGCACTTGGTCCAGCTTTTACCAGTCCTTCCAACAACCCCAGACCTCTGCGACCAACTCCCTTCCTTAATGTATTCTATTTTATTCCATTATATTGTTGTTAAATCATTATTATATAGGCTAAATCTATGGATAGTATAGCCTATAATTTAGTCTGTTAAAAAGGTAGGCCTAGCTCTTATTTCATAACTAGGAACACAAAGCCCTCTTCTTCTTCTTCGTGGGGTTTATCTGCGTTATGGTGCATTACCACCACCTACTGTACTGGAGTGTGTGCATAGACAGGGAGAAACTAAATCCTACCTGCCAGCCCCTTAGCTCTTAAAAAAAATAACAAAATATTTGAGACTATATCTAATGACGTTCTACTCAATGTACTCTTTAAAGTAATTTCCTGTATCCCCTTCTCCCTCATACTAGATCACATCCTCTCTCTTTCCCTCCAATAATGCCCACCCTGTATCAATACATGCTCCACTGTCTCTGTTTCCTGGCAATATTCACATGTTCCTGTTGGATGCTTTCCTAGGTCTTATTCAACTGGCTGTGTCCGACCCTTAATTTTGTAAATATAGCCGCCTCTCTTCTGTCCCTTCCTGCCGTCCTCCCCTCCCCAACTTTCGTCTATACTTGAAATAAATGCCTGCCCTTAGTATCTCTATTCCACTGCTCCTGCCATTTCTTCACCATCATTGTCCATATCATGCTTTGTGCCTCTGCCTTACTCATTGAAACTATAACATCAACATCAACTGCCTCTTTCCCCTCCACTCCCACATGGACTGGGACCCATGTAAATATTATCTGCATACCCATTTGTTTACTCCTACCATGGGTTTGTAGTACCTCTTAAAGCAGGTCTTGTCTGCTACATGATATAAAGGACTGGAGACTCATTAACACTGCACAAGAATCAGAGCAAATAACTACTCTTTCTGGCTTATCTTCCTCCACCCACTGCAAGGCCAACAGTAATGCCATCATCTCCGCCGTATATACAGCCAGATTATCTCTAATAAGTTTCCTGACTTTCACCCCACATCCCTGCACTGCAAATGCTGAGCCAGTACGTCCTGTTTTTGGATCTTTTGAACCAACTGTGTATATGGCCACAAAATCCTGATACACAGTATCAAGATGTCTCTTAAACAAATCAGATGGATCAACACCCTCCCTATCTTTCTGTAGTCTCTCCAATACTTCTAGATCTACTACTGGAGGTGGGAGTAGACATGGTGGATTTACAGGAATAGCTACCGTTGGACTAAACTCCCTTCCAAACATTCCCATCTCCTTCGCCTGGGTATGACCCACCCACCCAAAGCTTGTGTTCCCAGCATGCCTATAAAATACCTTTCGCAGGATGAGATACCCCATGTCCCTGTAGGTTGACCCAATTATTCATTGCCAGCTGCTGTCTCCTAATCTGCAATGGCATTTCCCCCACTACATCTCCACCTGTAGTGCAGCCACTGGGGACATCCAAAACGCCCCACTACATATTCTGAGTCCTTGTCCCTGTATGACATCTAGCCTTTCCAATGATGTCCGGGCTGCCGAACCATACGCTATGCTTCCATAGTCTATTACAGATCGGATCAATGCAACATATATGATCTTCAATGAGGCACGTCCAGCCCCCCACTCCTTCCCCGTCAGACAGCGCATCACATTTAGTACCTTCTTACACTTTCCCACCACTCTCTCAATGTGTTCTACCCAGGTCATTCTAGTGTCAAAGTATACCACAAGGAACCTGAAGGCCCCCACCCTCTCCAAGTTTCTCCCATATAACCTCAAGCATACCTCATCTCCCACCTTCCTCCTGGTAAAGAACACTGTCTGAGTTTTCTCTTCAGAGAACCTGAATCCCCACCTTAATGCCTACCGCTCTACCTCATCTATTGCTTCCTGTACCTTCCTGACTATGTATGGCACATTTCTTCCTCTCTTCCATAAGGCCCCGTCATCTGCAAATAACGACCTCCCAATATCCAGTTGTACCTGTACCTGAGAGTAAACATCATTGGTCATGATTGAGAACAAAAGAGGACTAGTCACGCTCCCCTGTGGTGTACCAATATCCACCATGTGACTGCCTGGGAGAGACTTCCCCTTCCTCACCTGGATAGACCTTCCAAACAGGAAATCCTTTATCCAGTTTTATGTTCTTCCTTCCACCCCCATAATATCAAGCTTAATTAACAACCCCTCCTTCCACACCATATCATATGTCTTCTCCGCATCCAAAAATACAGCTACAACAGTCTCCTTGTTCACCTGAGCCTTCCTGATCTCTGCTTCTAAGCAGAGTACTGGGTCCATTGTTCCCCTACACTTCCTGAACCCACTCTGATGTGGCGATACTAGCCCCCTGCTCTCCAGGAAGTAAGTTAGCCTCTCCGTAATCATACGCTCCATAATCTAACATACATGTGATGTTAAGGCTATTGGCCGATAGGTTGTTGGCCTCGTTGGGTCCTTCCCTGGCTTCCGAATTGGTACCACTACTGCCTCCTTCCAACTGCCTGGTAGTTTGCCCTCCTTACACATTCTGTTGTGCAACACCAATACCTTATCCAGTGCCTCATCACTAAGATGGGCCAACATAACATAGCACACCTCATCTTTCCCAGGTGAAGTTAACCCAGCCTTACCTATTGCCCTTTTCATCTCTGCCATGGTAGAGTTCTCTCTCTTCCCCTCTGCCTCTCCTCTGACAAATTTGTAGAGGTATGCACTTGGACAAACGCTTTGGCCATCATCTCTACCTTCTCCTCATCTGTTACTGCCACGTCCTTCCCACTCGTCAACACTGGATAATCCCACTCCCTTCTGACCCCACTCATCCTCTTAATCATCCCCCACAGGTGTCGCTCTTCCAATGATGTCACAGAACCGACACCAACATGACCTCTTTGCCTGACGTATTGTTCTCCTCACCAGGGCCTGGGCCTGCTTACACTAAATCAGATGTTGGAAGTTATGCGTCCTTTTTAATTCTCTAAATGCCCTGTTTCTACTCCTCACCATTGCCCCACATTCCTCCGTCCACCACAGGACTGCTTTCCTCCTCCTCTTCCTCCTCCCCCTCCCTGAACTCTTAGGTATCGCCTCAGTAGCTGCCCCCACAAAGCTGTTCTCACCCAGTTATTCATACTATCCACTTCCCCTCTCATATCCACCCGTGCCATCACCTGCTTACTTAACTCCTGAAACTGATCACACTTTGTCCTTTCAAACACCCACCTGCCTAATCCATCCACTGACACCTCCTCCTCCCTTTGGCCTACTGTGCATACTATTGGGTAATGATCACTCCCTACTGTCGATTCCTCCTATACCTCCCACTCACAGATTCCTGCCATCGCACTAGATACCAGAGTGAGGTCCAATGCAGACTCTTTCCCTGTAACTACACTACTGTTCAAAGGTTTGGGGTCACTTAGAAATGTCCTTGTTTTTGAAAGAAAAGCAACTTTTTTGTTGTTTTAAAATAACATCAACATCAGTGTAATGGGCGAAATGTTTATGGAATGTCTACATAGGCGTACAGAGGGCCATTATCAGCAACCATCACTTGGCAAAACACCAGTCTCAACGTCAACAGTGAAGAGGCGACTCTGGGATGTTTTCGTGGCAGAGTTGCCACGAAAACACAGACACTGGACAGACGAAGATATGGATAGTGTCTGTGTTTTCTTTGCAACTCTGCCTAGAAGGCCAGCATCCCGAAGTTGCCTCTTCACTGTTGACGTTGAGACGGGTGTTTTGCAGGTACTATTTAATGAAGCTGCCAGTTAAATACTTGTGAGGCATCTGTTTCTCAAACTAAACACTCTAATGCACTTGTCCTCTTGCTCAGTTGTGCACTGGGGCCTCTCACTCTATTTCTATTCTGGTTAGAGCCAGTTTACGCTGTTCTGTGAAGGGAGTAGTACACAGCATTGTACGAGATCCTCAGTTTCTTGGCAATTTCTCGCATGGAATAGCCTTCATCAGAACAAGAATAGTCTGACGAGTTTCAGAAGAAAGTTCTTTGTTTCTGGCCAATTTGAGCCTGTAATCCAACCCACAAATGCTGATGCTCCAGATACTCAACTAGTCTAAAGGCCAGTTTTATTGCTTCTTTAATCAACACAACAGTTTTTAGCTGTGCTAACATAATTGTAAAATGATTTTCTAATGATCAATTAGCCTTTTAAAATGATAAACTTGGATTAGCTAACACAACGTGCCATTGGAACACAGGAGTAATGGTTGCTGATAATGGGCCTCTGTACGCCCATGTAGATATTCCATTAGAAGAATCAGCCGTTTCCAGCTACAATAGTAATTTACAACATTAACAATGTCTACACTGTATTTCGGATAAATTTGATGTTAATTTAATGGACAAAAAAATGACATTTCTAAGTGACCCCAAACTTTTGAACGTAGTGTAAATGTAATGCAAATTAATTAATTAATTAATTACATGCAAAAAATATAGCAGGTTACTTTTTAATTGAAAAATTTGATGCATCCCTGATGTAACATAAGAACAAAAAAATGTGAAATGTGAATTAGTGGGTGATTAATGGCTTTTCACATGTAATATAGCTACCCACACAAAACAAATACATTGAGCACATTTCCTTTCAAACTAAAATGGATCTCAAGAGTTGTCATATGCTTCATATGAACAATAGATAACTGCAGTTCCTTTTACCAGCTTTATTAATAAAATATCCTAAGAATAGTAAATACATCTCTGACTTAAAATTTACACAACTTTCCTTTTCAGTTCATTCTGAAGAGAGTTTTGGGAAGAGTTAAGATAATACGGTACTGCTGAAATTATCGATCAAGTATATTTTTTTACATTTCCACAGGAAACAGTGAAATGAATACAAAATCAACATAATAACCTTGAAAATCCTCAGTCATACAATAGAAATGTTATTGCACATTAGGCCTTCTTGGAGTGGCAAGCCTCAGTCATTACTTTTCAAGACGGTCATATATACATTTCAGACACAAAACATAAGACATTGATTTTCTGATGCTTTAATAGGAACACTAACTTTTTAGATACTTCAGTTGTTTGCAAGTATATCATATATGATATTATTTTAATTCAATTAAAATCGAAACAGAGCTAACTGAGTCCTGGGCGGCAACTGTTGCCTGCTGGGAGCTGAAGTCTTGCCCCTGGCCCTGGGGGCCAGCGCCAGGCTGGGGGAAGTCTCTGGGGCCGCCGTGAGGAAGGTATGGGTCCACCCCAGGGGGCAGGTGCTGGGGTGGGATGGAGTGATCAAGTGGTCCATAGTGCACGTAGGTATGTGGGGGTCCCATGGGTCGGGCCACAGGAGGGCCGCCAGAAACACCTTGGTAGAAGGGAAAACTAATATACAAATATAATACTATAGTACCAACATAACAATAGCATTGCTAACCACAACTGATATACTAATAGCAAAGAGTCAACTTGAGGTAAAAGCTGAGGGCCAGAATTCACCACCTACCGAATGAGGGAGACATCGGTCCATAGTGAGAAGGTGGAGGAGGGCACCAGTTGTTTGGGGAAGGGGGACAGTAAGCGGCAGGAGGTGGAGGCCGAGTTCCAGGTGGGATCATGGGCCCAGGCGGATGTCCGGGAGGCAACATGCCTGTGTGTCCGTTGTCTGAACGGTACACAGGAGGCATGAAGGGTGGGGGAGGAGGGATGTGGTGGGGGCCGGGGCCAGGAGGGGGACGGTAGCAGAGTCCGGAGGGATAGCTGATGACTGGTTTGAGGGGGCCAGGGCCTGAGTCAGGGGGGTAGCTGATAGGAGAGACCAGGAGGGAGCCAGGACCCTGAGGTTGAGAGTTCTGGAGGAACAACAAACAAAAACCATTTAAACAAAGCATTGCAATAGGTCCATTGTTCTTGTAGCCCTGTTGCTGGCACCAACAGTGAGAGCCCCTTTCATCTGATTCAAACAGTTTCGTTAGGTTAGAAAAAAACAAAACAATCATGCACTGGTGAGAAAGACAACAATATCCCACAATAATAAGTCAAGTTACACAGTCCCACAAGACCAAGTTCCACACTCTGATTTCAGAATCAGGACCGTTTCCACAAAGCATTAACCTCAAACACACACACAGCTTTAAAATTATAACATATTTGAGAAATCCATCATGTAGTGCTGAAGTTATGGCTTAGTTGAACAGTGTCACCATTTCATTCAGTGGGGGTCAGAGGGAGGGTGTTGTAATGTAGGGAACATATAAAGGCACTTACAGACGGGCCGCGGGTCTCAGACTTCAATGGGAGCAGGGCGGCAAAACGCAAGCAGTTTTGCAAGTGGCGCAGATCGTGGTACTCGCTCCAGTGAGCGGTGGCTCTGGCTCAAGGCTTCAAAATATGAAATTAGCTGAAGTCTTGAGCGGCGCATGATTGACCAATGAGCAGAGTTCATCTCACCAACCAACCAAACAATGTTTTAATGAAAACCTTTGAGCTGACAACAACGGGGACCGCTGGTATCTACACACAGTAGGCAGATTTTCTCGAGGTTAAACTGTCGTTTACCACAGCGTCTGTAAGCGCCTTAAGACAAGTAACAACGCATGTCAGAATCCAGCCAGCAATGTTAAGTCTGATAACCCTGTGAAGCCATTACCCAGATGCCTGCCACTCCAGCCACTGATCCACGGCTGAGGTAAGCATGCTCACACACATTCGCATCCCTGCCTCGAACATAATACTCACAGCCTCTGGGTTCTCTGTGGAGGCCTGGGCCTCAGCCTGTGACTCTAGTGGAGCAGTCTGCTTTAATGCAAACACACCCACATGATGGAGCAACAGAGGTGAGAGATGCACGTACGACTGTAAGGACTCGAGATGTTTCATTGAAGCTTTCCGTCTCTAGTTCCATGTCACTTTTTTCCACCTGACATGGTTACGTAATAAGGAAACAAATAATCTGTGGACATTGTCTCAAATTGATGGAAACTTACAGAGTAGCCAAGATTGCATGTTGAGGATGTATGTGCGGCCATGGTGTCTGTAGAGGTTCAAAGGGCAGAATGATTAGAGAAGATTTAGGATAAGGGCTCGATAAGGGAATAATACTACATCAACTCTCATTTATTGAAAATACAATCCCTACCAGGTCTAGCAGCCACTGGGTGTTTGTGGTCAGGAGGGTAACGGCTGTGGGGGTCAGATTGAGGTCGTGGTCCTGTTGAACACAAAATACATGATTATTCATCAGCATAATGTTAACACTGCCATATTCTGTAATCTTCTTGAATGCTAATCTTGGCTCTCCTGGTTGCCATTAGGCACCTGACTCTAGACCACGTTACTAGTTCATGCTACCATCTAATGATAGCAAAGTCAGAGGAAAATATTTGGTCATGTCATGGTAGGATATTATTCTTCCAGAACTTGAACACTTGCGGATCAATATTAATACCACATCTCATATGGTAAAAGAAAATGTATATATGGAACGCAGTAATCCCACAAGGGAAATCAAAGGCTTAAGCTTTTGTAACCTAACGAGTTGCCCCTCACATATGATCTCACAACAAAAACACCACCATAGTACTGAAAGAGCAAGAGGCATGCAAGAGTGGCTATTCCAAATTGTGAAAGCAAACGGAGGCATGGGAACATTCTGGATCATCTGGACAGATGGGTACGGCAGCAGAGGGAGAAAAGATGTCAGTAAAAGAGACAGGAAAGAATGTCATTGAAAATCAAACAGGAAGTAATCAGAAGACAAAAATAGGAAAGAGGAAAAGGTCAGAGGTGGGTACCAACTAGGAGCAGGATGAGAGCAGTCAGAAGATAAATAATGGAAATTATTGAAACACCACAGGTGATGTAAAGACAGGGAAAAAGGAAAGGTGAAAAAGAGAGCGGAGAGTCAGGGCATACAAGGGTCAACAAGGAGGGGTTTGATTGGCTGAGGGATGGTACTGCTCAGCTAATCAGCAGGGCCAAGGCTGTCCGGGGCGGGGGTTCAGGAGACTCACCGTAGGGCTCGTTCCTTCGCCCCACATGGGGCAGAGGGGGAGCGCCCGGCACCCTCTATCATGAGAGGGGGAGGGGGACACCTCCACTCACAGGTGAGGGCCCATACGAATCACCTGTTTAGCAAAACCATTTAACAACAAAACACACAACCAACACCACACAGCCAAATACCGCTGTGAGTCTCTCCACAGCTTCAAGGAATTCAAATCAAAACATCAGGAACAACATGAATTTCAGAGGGTGGAGATCAAACAGCAGATGGAGTATCAGACGGTCAAAAAGTCCAAGAACTAATCTGAAACGCAGTCGCAGGGGGACAATAGAAAATGATCCCTGCCAGATATGAAACACGGGGGGCAGATCCAGAACGTTACTGAACATTCAGATAGAAATATATGATTCTCTGTCCTCAAGAATAGAGTCATTTCGGCCCTATTCATTTCTATCGGCAAGTTATGTTCTGATGATTTAGCCTTACTGAATGCACACCAGACGTACCAGTCACCAGCACAAAATAACAACGGGAACTCTGAGGATTGGTTGTTACCTTGTCGGAGAGGCATGGAAGCCATCCCAGGGGTGGGCTTGAACAGAGGCCTACAGAGGTCATTCAGCTTTCTACACATGTCAGTCAGTCTAGGGTGAAAAAGAGAACAGGCATTTAGATTCTAAATACTGTGCCTCCAAATCTACACTAATATAGCTTACTGCATTGCAGGGCTCAAAACTACCACCAAAACACTTGCAATTGCGACCCTTTGACTTGGCAGTGCGACCAATTTTAAATTGGTTGCTAGGGTGTTATACAATTTTTGGGGGGATGGTCACATCACTTATTTTATTTATTATTATGATTTATTCAAAAACTAATGTGCAATTGACAAAAAAAAAAGAGTGTTGTATTAGTGTTGCACTCACTTGTTATGAAGGTTAGTTCCTTCCTTCTTCTCGTCCATCAGAGCTCGCTCTGCGGCATGGGCAGTCACCTAGAGAGAAGGATGAGAGACATTTCTCCTGTTTTGGACTAAATTAACCTTACAAATGGCCAAACAGCAGATTTTTTTTAAATGTCCTTGTCCTACTGTATGTGCCATCGGCAGGGGTTGAGAAATAAAACTACACATTTCCGTTGTTTCTTTAACAAATGGACTAATCCCACGAGAACTGTAAATACCCAGTTCTCGTGGGATTTCTGCTCCTGCTCAATGATCTGGGCTTTGTAGGACTTCTCGGTCCGTTTCAGCTCTTCCTGGATCTCCTTGATGCGCTGCCTAAACACCTTGACCTCCTCCTCGGCCTCTAGGAACTTGCCGTCCACCTCCGTCAGCCTGTCTTCCTTGTTGCGGCGCTCAAACTCCTCCTTGGTCAGCTTCCTGTAAGGAGACACACAGATTAAATCAAACTCAATTGAAAGTGCAGTTGAAAACCTCAAACTTCCCAGTGAAGAAATACAGTAAAAGACATGAGGAAAATGTGTTTTTACATGCTGAGGTGCCACTGAGAACAAACCCTACAACGCATGAACTGAACTGCTTCTGGTTCTGGTTCTACTTACTGCTGCAAAGCGTTCTCCTTCTGCTGGTACATCTCGGTCATGATCTCGTTCTTCTGCTGCAGGGTCTTGTACTGGCTCTCCAGGTGGTTCTTGTCACTTTTCACCAACAAGATGTCATGCTCCAGCTTCTGATATTGTTCTGTGGCGATAACAAGTTGATAGTGTTGAGAATTAAAAGGGAGTGATGCATATCAAACTCAGTTGCTGGGATAAAGTGCTTGACATACCTTCCAGCTCTTTCCTGGCCTTCTCTTCGTTCAGCAGCTTGGTCATGAAGCGATCACGCTCTTCCTCCACGACAGACAGAGTGGTCTGGACCTGTGGAAAGTTGTGCCAACAGTTAGTGCAAGAGTTGAAACACTTCTTGGTTCTGAGCATCAGTTATATTGGCTTTCAGGTACACAGAAATGTGGGTCCGTTCAAGAATAAACTCAGTCTTACCTGAGAGACGTCCATCTTTTGCTTAATGCGGTTTTGGATGACTGTGTGCTTGTCTGAAACGGATCAAACATAATTGTAAACACATTAGTGAGGCGTTTCAGGAAACTATGCATATGTCGCGCGTCACTACTTCACAGGAGAGGCATTTGAATGTAAAAATTGATTTTTAATCAAAATGCGTTTTTGGGCAGAAATGCCTTCTGGAACATGTGAACTTTCACGTGCCTTAATAACAAACTTGTATGCATCTGTAAATACGAATACAATTGTTAAATTACGAGCCTAGTTGGTTTAGCCATGGATTTTGGTTAATTGTTTAGCTAGCTAGTCTAAACAAAAGACTCCACTATGCAAGTAACCATTTCACTGTACCGTTTACACCTTCTGTATCCTGCGCATGTGACAAAAATAAACTTAGATTCTATTTGATAAAATGTGTGTGTTTACCAGAGACGGTAATGTGAAGAACATGACCTGCACAAAAGTCAAATTAGGATATAATGTTAGGCCAACGAGATAATGTCTATGCATAGTCACTTTACAAATTACCTAGACTAACCTGTATCCCTGCACATTGACTCCTGTATATAGCCTTGTTATTGTTATGTAATTAACTTTTTTATTTTATTTTACTTTTTTACTTAACTCCATTTCTTGAACTGCATTGTTGGTTAAGGGCTTGTAAGTAAGCATTTCACAGTAAGGTCTACACCTGTTGTATTCGGCACAAATACAATTTGATTTGAGTGTCCAAGTTCTACAATTCTCTGGTAGAACGCCCTGCTTTTACTTCGTCACGTTCACAACCGTAAGCTATTTTCTGTAATTAGCTCGCCCTTAAACTTGTAAATAATGGTCTTGTTGTGAGTTTATTTTACTGTAATAATGAATACAAATTAGCTAAAGTTATGACGCTGTCAGCTATATGGTAATTATTTGAACTTGCTAGCCAGCAAACTTAACTTAGAAACGAAACAAAACATTGTTTAGAAAGTTGCTTTTTGTTGCCTGTTTTGCTAGATTTAATTTTAATACTAAATTCATTTTTTAACGAATGGATTTACTGGTGTTAAAATACACCAGTTATGCTATTTTGGACCACCAGGCTGATGATTTCATGTAGACAAGTTTGATGTCGGACACAATAGAATGTTCATGATGTCATTAGATTTGGTATAAACCAGCCTTAAGTCTTGAAATCTTTGGTTGTTTTGGTCACTACCGTACTCACTCTGTTTAGCACATGACCTCACATGTGAATCCTTAAAGAGAGGGGTGGGGCTAAGGCTTAAACTGAATGGGTATAAACAAAGAAGAGCTCTCCAGTCAAACAGTGGGCAGACAGAGGGGACCCAGGACAGAGCCAATGAGCTTTTTTAACAGCTTTGATACTGGCCCTGTCCACCTCCCCTCCAGCTCCCCAGGCCACACACCCTCACGGCTGTCCCACCCCCACTTTGCTCACAACACCTCTGTTGAGACAATCAGCGACCCCCTCCCCACCTCCGCCCCCGCTCCCTCTGGACTGATCTGCAACACCCCCCTTACCCCCACCTCCCCACCTGGGCTGGCTTTCACCACCAACCAAGTGAAGAGAGAGCTGGAGAGACTACATAAGTGGAAAGTGGCGGGCCCTGATGGCATCAGCCCAAGGGTGCTTAGTGTCTGTGCTGACCAATTGTGTGGAATACTCCAGCGACACTTCAACCTTAGCCTGAGCCTGGAAAGGTTCCCTGTGCTGTGGAAAACATCCTGCTTGGTACCAGTGCCCAATGACTTCAGACCTGTAGCGCTAACATCCCACATCATGAAGACCCTGGAAAGGTTAGTCCTCGCTCACCTCAGACCCCTGGTGTGTACATCACTGGACCCCCTGCAGTTCGCATACCAGCGCAACATCGGGGTGGATGATGCAATCATCTACCTTCTGCAGAGGGCCTACTCTCACCTGGACAACGCAGGTTGCACTGTGAGGGTTATGTTTGTGCCTTCAACACCATTCAGCCCCTGCTACTGGGTGAGAAGATGAAGAGGATGAACGTGGAAGCACCCTTAGTCTCCTGGGTTATGGACTACCTGAACGGTAGGCCACAATTTCTGCGGCTACAGAGCTGTGTGTCAGAACGGGCAGTGAGCAACACAGGGGCCCCCCAAGGGAACGGTCCTGTCCCCCTTCCTGTTCACCCTCTACACCTCGGACTTCAGATATAACTCTGAAACATGCCACCTACAGAAGTTCTCGGATGACTCCACAATTGTAGGGATGCATCAGGGTTGGGCGGGAGTCCATATGGACAACAGGCTGGAATGGGCTGGTAACACCAGGGCTCTGTACAAAAAGGGCCAGAGCAGACTCGACATTCTGAGTCCTTCAATGTGTACAGTAAAATACTGCATACTTTCTACCAGTCTGTGGTGGCCAGTGCCATCTTTTTTGCAGTGGTGTGCTGGGGCGCCAACATAAAGGCTGGTGATGGTTCTCGGGTAAATAAGCTGATCAGGAAGGCTAGCTCTGTTCTGGGGATTAGCCTTGACACTCTAGAGGTGGCGGAGAGACGGATCCTGGCCAAACTGCTGGCCATCATGGACAACGTCACCCACCCTCTGCATGCCATGGTTACGATGCAGAGGAGCACTTTCAGTCACAGACTGATCCCACCACGGTGTGCCAGAGAGCGCTACAGGAGGTCCTTCTTTCCGGCGGCTATTAGACTATTTAATGCCTCACCGGGGTGCCGTGCCGTCGGCAACATAGACCTGGAACTGTTGGGGTGTTAGGACCTAGTTTAACAATTATGCATCCATTCGTGAGTCACTCTGGTCTGTAATCACTCATTCACTCAGGACTTATTAATTCAGGACTGTATATACATATTCATGTACAATTGTTATACCATATCACGTGCAATATTGTAAGTAATTCTTGGACTGAACATACGTAGTCATTCACTCAGAATTGCATATTAGTATCCTGTCAGTTGTATCTTTTTTCATTGCTTTATGTATATCGAATGTGCAGTACATAAATTTATCTGTAATTAAACCCTGCACTAAGGACTGTATTTTTAGGGAATTATTATCATTACCCTAAATTATATAATATGCACATTTAGCTATTTAAGTATCTCTTCCTGTCATTTACCAGTACAGTAAATGTAACCATGCAAAATAGACCAACCGATCTACCTACCTACCTACCTACCTACCTACCTACCTATCTAGGTGTATGTCACGATAATTTTTATCCCAATGTTCGAAATGAACTATCACTCTAGCTTTGATTAATTCCCAGAGGTTGTAAGATTCTGGTTAACAAAGAATTAAGCAAAGTCTCAGTCTGCAACAGGTCAGTCGTTTATTCAGAGAGCTCTGCCGAAAGACAAGACACAAAACACTTTTATAAAATCCAGTCAGCAAAGTCTCCACCCTATTTTATGGCCTGCAGATTCTCAGGATCTGGCTTCAAAGACCCTATTCAGTTGCTAATGTTTACTCACACCTCGAAGACCAGGCCCCAATCCTGATGGATGGGGCCCTGTGAACTTTTATGGCCGCATAATCTCCTGCAGGTCTAACAGCTTTCACAAATGGTCTTGTCTCCTTCATTGTCTTAACCACATCCTGACTCCTCTACCAAATGGTAACATTCTAACCTGGTCTGAACATTGTCTATGTTTCCACATTCTTAGAATCATAATCTTGTAATTCCAATACATCTCACACATTACAACGTTTCAGGGTGAAACATCTTAGTCATTAACATTAAACATACAAATTCCTTTATCAATCCACCCTTTGACTAAATTTTCACACTGATCATTACACATCCATCCTCATAGGATTCCTAAATGTCATACAAAATCAAACTTAATCCAAACAAAACCAATACATGTATTTATATTCCAAACTCATCAACTACTGTTCTAGGCCTATTCAGCCATAACTCTTCCGGTTAGGATCTTCGTCATGACCTTCATATAAAGAATCAGTCTTTTATAAAATTGTCTCATTCAACATGGGCTCCGTGGAATGTAAAGGATCTCAATCATCTACTAGGCTTGGAGGAGTATCTTCATCATTCCACTAAATGTATACAACATCTGTTAGCCTGAACAAAATTCCATTTCCCCTCCCAGTTACACTCTTTATTCAAGATTTTCACATTAGATCTAAGAAATGTTTCATTCAATCTGTAGTCTTCTGGATTGAATCGATCATCAGTGTCCTCCTCGTCCACCACTGCTGGTGAATTGTATTCCTCCTTCCACTGATTAGAATCTGGAACTGGTCCATGTCTCACCATCTGCTTGGACGCCTGCACTTTCCAACCCTCTCTCACCTATCCTCTGACACAGGGAAATAAAACAACAACCACCACATAATACAAGCATACCCATACAGGCAATAGCTGCCCCCAAAATTGTGGCTACTATGGTTTTCCATTTCCCAAACATTTCATCAAACCATCTTGTCACAGATGTATTCACTCCTGAGTTCTCAGCCCATCCTTCACTTAGAGCTGTCAATCCTGCAAAAGCTCTGGTGTCGTTAGGAATAAATTTACAACAACTGCCCCCCACCATTCTGCATACTCCACCCATTTCTGCCAGCAACATATCTAGAGCCAACCTATTTCTCCAAGTCATGAGCGAGGTGGCGGATAATTGGTTTGAGATCCCCTTCACTGCATCCTCACTCCCCTTTACGAATCATTATTGATTGATCCAATCCACATGTTTATTGAACGTCACCCACCAAAAGAACATTGTCCTGAAACCTTCACCTACTTGATTCATAGCTTCATGTTCATCAGGGACTTCCCTAGGAATTCCAATCGCATCAATCCAAATAGGGCTATTCTCCTCCTTGGCACAACCCCTCCTACGCCTGATTAAACCTTTCCTTGGTTTCTGGTAACTAATTCTAACTGGTTGAACCAATAGAACCGGGGCGCAGGTACCTCCCCACCCTTCTGGCAGTGTCTGCCTTATACAGCCTTTACTGGTACACGCCCATCACACATCTGTTACCAGGCTGTAAGGTTTAATAGTTTCTCCTGTGCCTCTGAACTCAGATCAGTAACATTAACTACTGACTTACTCCATTAAAATCACCCAAATCTCTGCTGTCATTCTATAACACTCCCCTGGAGTCAGAGTGAACTGGGGTGGGTTAGCAGCCTCTTTCAATCTCGCCAACCTCATCCCTGTACAGTTTTCACCTCTGTTTTGTTCCATAAGTATGAACACCTTTCTCTCGACTACATACTCCCACTTAATGGAGAGGTTATCAATATTTATTTTGAAAACCACATCCTGCCTCTCTCTGGCCACTATGTTATAATACTCACTTCCAGTGGAATCCTTATCCTGAGTCATCTGTCTTTTAATTATTCCCATGGTAGAGTTTCATTTTTATTTTTGGTGAGTGGTGGATCTGGATGTATCAAAATTAAGACTGATGCAGCTCAGGGTCCCCCATATTCCCAAGAACCGCCAACCCTCTCCTGTCCTTAGTCAGTCTGCTGAGTTCCACCCCATACTCACACCTCTAGGAACACACTACAGTGATGATAGGTCGGGGTAGGGAATCTTCATTAAGGAGGTAACCCCCGGACCCTATTGGTACTCGGTTCTGCTCCTTAACTCTGTGTGTGTTCAGCAGTGTTTGTATGTGTTCTTACCTCCTTGCAGTGGGCAACGTGGACCCAGGTCGCTCTCTTTCTGAACATATCTAAATGGCAAATAGGCAGTTTCCAACAAGACCTGGTAGGGCCTTCCCAACGGGGCTGCTTCCAGTCTTTCCTTTTCAATCATTGGACCCGCACCTCATCACCTGGTTGGATAGAGTGGGTCACTCTCTTCTTCAATTCACCTGTAGGTCACAAAATCTTTGACATACGGGTGTGATTAGCAAACAATCTTCTCATGTGTTCAGCCAGAGTATTCTCAGTGTCTATCTCTGCCTACTCTGGTCCTCCTAACTCTACATTCTATATGGTCTCCCAAACCCTCTTCAAAGGAAGATAACCCATCTCTGTCTGCCGTTACTCTAACGGTCATTAACACTATAGGTACTCATCTTACCAAGTTTCTTCCAGTACTTATATAGGTCTTCCTTAGTCTACTTTTTATTGTTCCATTCATGCGTTTAATTAAACCTGCCGATTGCGGATGACATGAACAATATTTCTTCCTGGTAATATCTAACTTCTATCATAGTCAATCACCATTTCTTTCCTTCACCCCTTGTAAGTCCTATGATCATTACTTTGTGCATATATAACACATCTGGAACACATTTTTTTTTTTTTTTTAAGTAATTTGTTTTTCCATATGCTACAATCATACTTCCTAATTGTTTTAAGTCATTAATTCTAATTACATATTTCCCCTGTTGATAAATGGCTCCGCCCATATATCACAATTACTACATATCTAAACAAAGACTTTGGTAATATCGGTAAATTACCCTGATGCCAAATATCATTTCAGAGGATTGTCCCTCCCTATTTCCATATTTCTAATTCTCTCTGTGTGAAGAGCAGAATGTAGCACCCAGGCTCTACAGTAATTAAAACTCATCATCTGTTTATAAATATTGGTACTCCCAAAATCATATTTTTTCTAGAGGGGTTCAGAGTATAGTATGTCTCGAATACCCAACATCAGTTTGCTACAATTGTAGTTTCCTTTTGCTCACTTTATGGCCTTGTTCTGCCATATACTTTAACAACTACAGATTATCCCATCCATATCCTACACCAGTAGGGTTAGCCACTAGAATATCATCTACATAAATCAAAATGTCTGTTTCCTTTGAGGCTCTAACTTTACTAGATTATTAGTGATAGCTTGTAAAAACTCGGTACAGCCTTACTAAAACCCCTTATATATGGCAATTTCTTCCCCTAAAAGGTAAACCCAAACCACTCTTGGTACAGGTATGCTAAAAAAAACATTTAGCCAAATTCATCATAGTTAGCTAAATATTTTCCCATCTCACTTGACTATGCAGGGTGTATAAATCTGATACACCTAGAGCTCTATCACACTCTGATTCACTCCCTGGAGATCTAATATCATCCTTCAATCATTACTGGGAGCTGCTTGTTTTTTTTTTTTTTCTCTCTGGAAAACATTAAAAAATTTAACTATGCTTAGCTTGATCCTGTTTTCCATTCTGCTTGTGATGGATCATATTAACTTCTACCAATTGTGCAGTCCCCCATATTCCCACCAATGTTTTCTTAACAGCTTCTACTCATTACAGGTCTCATTCCAGTGAGGAATACTATCTTTAACTGCTCTCTGTCCATGGTTTATACACATCTAATGTGGGCGCTGCCCCATCTATGCCTGCTAATGGATTAGTTAGGCTATCAATGGGCACTGGTTTGAGGGAGACCTCCTGTTACCTCCAACTCCCTTGCCTCCCTGTCTCACCAATAGTTCCTTTAAAATTTCTATGAGACCTATCTCTTCATCTGTCTCATCCCCCACTCCCCCCTGAGCTCCCTGAGTTTCCCTCTGATTAGGATAGGGGGTTGGGGTCCCTCACAACTACTACTTCTTCATCTGGATTCTCCCTCCATGCCCAATCTACTAATGAGGGATATAATTTCAATCCAGAATTATCTATGGGTGGCCGTGGATTCCGACTTCAACTGTTCTTTCTTACTCTCAGACTTCATGAAATATTACTTTTAATATTTAACCTTCAAAACTACCTATACCAAAATTACTTCTTTAATCAATCCTTCATCAACAAATCCTTAGGACTATAACTTAGAAGGTATGGCTTCCAGCTCACTCTCTCTGTCACCAGTCAGGTCCCACTTCTAAGTGGACCCTGGTTAAACTTTCTCTCTCCAATTCAACTTTCATCTATATCTGCCAATAAATAGACTATACTAGTCTCCCTCTGGTATTTATTATCAATCTATTATCCATTACCCACTTCCCTAAGAACCTCCATTCCTCTGAGGTATCTTTCCACTAGGGATATGTGTAAACTCAACTTCTCATCTATATAATCTCCAATTATGTGGTCTCAACTCCTTCTACTTGCTGACATTTACAAATAGCTAACTCCTCTAGTAGGAGTACAGTATCCAAAAGATTCAAAATCAACTTAGCATGTGTAATAGTCACCATTCCCCTGTTTATCCACTATGCAGCAAATATGTGTACTATCTGTGTAAATGGTAACTATTTTCGCTCTACCCAAACAACATGCACAAGTAAGAGCCACTATTTCTGTCTGTTATTCAGAATCATTTATAGGTAATATTCAGCTTCCAAAATGTCTGTCTCTGCTCTGACTTCCTTATCTTCATTCATCAGGTCTCCTAGTTCTTGAGACATCTGATCTGATAGTGGAGAACCAGTTGTTCTCTTGGATGGCAGGGTACCTAACCTCCCCCCCAGGTCAAATCTTCAGTAAACATTCAGGGTTTATGGATAGACTCCCAACTTATCTCTACAGAACGGAGGGGGCCTCAATAGGCTTGCCTCCTCCTCCCCTCTGTCCAATGCTCAAAATGTCCCTCCATAAAACTATCATAAATTGTAAACCACTCGGTTTCTCCTGTCCTCCAGTATTTTCCTAATAGCCCATCTAATCTGGAATAACTAGACCAGAATTGTTTCCCTCCTAATAACATCCATGTTATTTCTCTAACATATGGTGTTTCAAACCTCCAAGAATTAACCTCTTTCATTTTTAAGTACTGAACTAATCAGCTATTCCACATAAAGTATCTCCATGGTTCTAATATTATTTTACTTACATCTATTTCCCTATCGACACACCCTTTCAGTATGCAATTACTTAAAAACTATTCCCTTCTAAATTATAATGATTGGATTCTCCATCGTCCTCATTCTCACCACAGACACAACCCATTTCCCACATTTGTTTCTTATCCAGCTCAAACGTTAGAACCACAGCTCAGGCAAACTCCCTTCCTTCAAACGTTTAAGATCCACCAGAATTATAACTCCACCATCCACTAGGGTCGTACTACATGTATTGTAACCTAAAATGCCAATTCATTTCTCATGTCAGTAAATATATAATACCATATATTACACACAACCTCGGTTAATGAGGAGTAAAATTTATATTATGGGGAAAGAAAAACCCGCGGTACTAAATGCTTTCCAACTCACCATTCACCTATAAACTGAGTAGTCATCTACTTCAAAATGAATGCGGCCCGATTGAACGTGCGCTAGCCAACCCTGCTACTATGGAAATAGTCTAGATCATTACTCTAACTTCCCCAAGCAAAGCTCCTTTGGGAAATGGCACTAAAATAGTTTCAAAACGTTCACTCAATATAGCCAACCTAGACTCCTAAATTCCTATAATAAAATATCTTACCAAAGTTTATCGTGACGTAGCCTCTCTCCTTGTCCGTAGTTAGTTAAAGTTAACCTACCCAATATAAAAAAAAACAATCCGACACCCAGCCCTTGATCAACATTACTAGCAATATTTATCAACATAATTAGTTATTCCCACACAGGGACAAACTCTTCACTTACCTACATCAACACAATGAGTTATTCCCACGCAGACAAACGTTTCGCTTACAGTTCCTTGCAAGACATACAACAATCAGAGACAAACGATGCCACGTTTAAATGGCCGGACATGTTGGTTCCTACCGTTCCACACACAATCAGGACAAACTCGTCAGTTTATCGTCCTGTCCTTTCAACATAAAACTACATTATTACAATACCGGTTCACACTGCAGTTACAACACAAATAACACAATTCTACAGCTTAAATTCACAATACCATTAACTTAGATAAACGCTCCCACAGCGGGGTTTCAAGATCAACTTTTCAAACGCACCTTCTTCGCAGTCTCACTTCCACAGACCTTCACTTTCCTCGGGACGAAGTGATCAGGCGCTTCCTTCCTACCGGGCAACCTGCCGGAAAGACGCACTCACCTTCCCTCACCTCCCGCTAGACTCTCTCACACCCATTTCACTTTACTTTTGCTGGCTTCCGATAGCCACACTGTTACCTCACCTAGCCTATCTACCCCTTCTGCCTGCTGTTTCCTTACATTATCCCCACAAGTTTTATGTATCGGCACACGTTAGTTTTCAATTACTCCATATTTGACCTCCCATCAAATCCATTTTCCTTCCTCCACTGAGGATCCTAATAATGTTCCTCATATCCTTAGACTCCATGTCTCTCATTCCCTGGTTTGTTTCCAGGACCCCCTTTGAGGATTTGCCTCCCATGTTCATATAATAACTATTTGTCACTTTTGTGTGTGTTTCTATAATCTTTTATTCTCCTTAAACTATGTGTCTGTACTTCTACTCTCTATGATTATAAATACCTACCACAAGCTTCCTCTATGATCTTAAAATAATTATGTTATATCTTTCGATAGATTATTAGGTCTCACACCTATACGAATTATCATTAGTGACTTTCGACTGATTAATATATCTATCTAAGACTCAAGTACTTCTCTTCTTAACCTCGTGGCTTTACCCCTTTTTATGGAATAGTTGCCTATGGCCGATCTCAGCTTTTCTCCAGAACTCTTACGTTCACCTGAACTCTCACACTCCCTGAACTCTTACGTTCACCTGAACTCTCACACTCCCTGAACTCTCACGTTCCCTGAACTCTCACGTTCCCTGAACTCTCACGTTCCCTGAACTCTTACGTTCCCTTTTGGCTCCAAACCCAATTCCTATCTTCCAATTGCATAGAATACTTCGTTCCCTTTAAAACTTTTCTCCACACAAAATTCTAAAGATAGGTCACCAGGATGGATAACCCCTAGTGGATATGGAATAGTTTAACACCTAGATCACATCAAAATCCTTAATTTAATGCAATCATACAGGTATTATTCCCCCAAATCCGTATGAATAAAAATTACTGACCTTATCCTTGCAGCTGAGATTTCAATTTAGGTTGGATCTCGTCACCGTTAAATGTCGTGTCCAGTTTTCCACCGGCCTGAAATAACCCTCAATTTCAGAGGTCAGGTCTTTGTTCTTACGGATATAAAATCCGCCGTGCACGATTTCGGTGTGTCTCTGGAACGACAGATATCAGATGTTGAGTCCGGATCGAAGGACCAAATGTCACGATAATTTTTATCCCAATGTTCGAAATGAACTATCACTCTAGCTTTGATTAATTCCCAGAGGTTGTAAGATTCTGGTTAACAAAGAATTAAGCAAAGTCTCAGTCTGCAACAGGTCAGTCGTTTATTCAGAGAGCTCTGCCGAAAGACAAGACACAAAACACTTTTATAAAATCCAGTCAGCAAAGTCTCCACCCTATTTTATGGCCTGCAGATTCTCAGGATCTGGCTTCAAAGACCCTATTCAGTTGCTAATGTTTACTCACACCTCGAAGACCAGGCCCCAATCCTGATGGATGGGGCCCTGTGAACTTTTATGGCCGCATAATCTCCTGCAGGTCTAACAGCTTTCACAAATGGTCTTGTCTCCTTCATTGTCTTAACCACATCCTGACTCCTCTACCAAATGGTAACATTCTAACCTGGTCTGAACATTGTCTATGTTTCCACATTCTTAGAATCATAATCTTGTAATTCCAATACATCTCACACATTACAACGTTTCAGGGTGAAACATCTTAGTCATTAACATTAAACATACAAATTCCTTTATCAGTGTACCAAAACATTCATGGGAAATTCACAAAAATGGTGTTACAAGTTTATCAACTTTCAAAGCATAATTACTTTCCCCATTGTTCCTCAACTGTAGTGTATGATATACCATTTTGTAGCTCCAAGTCTCTACTTTAATCCAATGTAAAAAAAACACAATATCAAATTTAGCTATATAAGACCAAATCACCTGACAGTGTCCTAATCAGGGAAGGCTGGTGGGAGGAGCTATAGGACTGGCTCACTGTAATGGAATAAATGGTACAGCGTCAAGCACGTTGTTTTCATGTATTTGATGTGTCTGGTACCATTCCATTCCAGCCATTACAAGGAGCCTGTCCTCCTAGAGCTCCTCCCACCAGCCTCCTCTGATTAGGCCACTGTGTCAGATGACTTACCGTTAGAGGCTTCCCCATTAGCCACAACTCCACCTTTAAGGTCATCGCAGGCCTCTAGGTCTCCTAGCAGGTCAGACAAAACCTGCCAGAGAGGGAGAGAACCACCAATTATACACTACACTTTTGATTGTTTGAGGTGTGAACAGGAATTGATGCGGTGTAACATTGTCGTAACATATATCAAAAAATTAAACTCACCTCATTGCTGTGGTCCTTATGAACGAGGGAATCCTCCAGGTCTTTCTGGGACTTCTGGTAGACTTTGATCTGCTCGCTCGTCTCCCTGTGCTTCTCCTCCCACAACTTGGCAGCATGGTGCAGCTGTAACAAGGAAATTATAAGGGCAGTGCTATGCAGGCCCTGCATAGCCAATGAGTCCTACACAATATGTCATGAGGCTTAAAAGTGTGAATCGCTGTTCTGTATTGGTACTCACCGAGAGGTTCTCCTCCTTCAGGGTGGCAACATCCTTCTCCAGAACCTGATGCTGGACATTCCGGGCATCTTCGCGGAGCTTGGCTTCATCCATCAGAATGGTAGCCTACAGATTCAATGATAAGGATAATTAAAGGAAATGGACACTTTACATTTGATTGTTGCAATGTTAACTTATTTGACAGGTTTTCTTTGGGCATGTTCACTTATTTGAAATATACCTTTGAGAGTGCGTCCTGCGTTTTCTTCCTGCTGCGCTTCAACTTCTCAATGGTTTTGTCCATTTCGGACATCTATGGGCAAAAATAATGATAAGCATTATGACAACCATCTTTCTCTGAGCACACCAACGAGTCATCCTATTTAGGCTAGTAGCTGGCTAATAGTAGCTGCCTATACTGTCTACATCATGAAAGCAACTGCTCTCTAGGGCAGTTATCTCTTGTTTGCAGGTTGTCATTTCCTCTCTGTGTCTGCCGGGCAAGTCCAGGCAGCTGTAGGTGCAATGGACTGTGGTCATTGTAGTCAATTACCACATTTTCTGCACTAATATTTATTTGCCTGTTGAAAACTACAACTTCCTACAACGTCGCAAAGTTTGTACTTGATTTGATTTCTCTCTAGAGAAACGGCACATTGAGCTCACAGAAGAAAAAAAACATTATGGAATTCAAATAATTGAACAGACGTCAGACAATTGGTTGTTTAGAAACCAGGGGGAACATTTTTATTCCGGCTAATAGCTCAATACCACTCACCATATCTTCATGTTTCGCAGTATTGGCCTTACTTTCCTCGTCCAGGCACTCCTTTTGTCTCTCCATCTCTTGCACAATATTCTATTGGATAGAAAAATAAAAATGGTGAGTCAATTTAAACACTATGGAAAACTAAAAAAATGTGTCAGCATGACAATGATAATGTGATAATAATTCCTAGAGACTCACTTCCAGTTCCTGGATCTTCTCCAGAGATGAAGTGGCTGATTTCTCAGACAGCTTTTGCTTTTCTTTAAGTTCATCGCCCTGAGGGGAACCCAGTAGAAATATATAATCAAAACATTGTTATGTCCCTTAATTCATGTTGAACCCAAAAGTCTGGATCTTAGTCAGTGAAAAGTCTCTGCAACTTACCTGTTGCTGCAGTTCAGCAACCTTTTGGAGTATCTCCTCCTTCTCTTGTTCAAGCCTTTTCATCCTGTCCATCATCTCTTTTTCAGTAGATAATAAAAAAAACGACAAAAGTATGAAATCAGACATGGTTTACACATGACAAGGACACCAGCCTGTAGGCAATATGAATGAGGATTCACTATGCATCATAAATTGCCACAGAGTAGTAGAAGAACTTACTTAGATATGACTTGCTTTTGACCTGTGAGAAAGAAACGGAAAAGAAAGTGGCAGCAAAGTCTCTTCAACGGTAGCATACAATACATCATAGAATAACATTAAGCAATTAGATTGCTCCAGCAGGTATATCTCACTGGTCACCCCCAAAGCCAACACCTCCTTTGGCCGCCATTCCTTCCAGTTCGCTGCTGCCAATGACTGGAACGAATTGCAAAAATCATTGAAGCTAGAGGTTCCTATCTCCCTCAATACCTTTAAGCATCAGCTGTCAAAGCTGCTTATCGATCGCTGCACCTGTATATAGCCCTTCTGTAAATAGCCCACACTACTACCTCATCCCCATATTTATTTTTGTTTATTTTTCACTAATCTTGCACTCCAGTATCTCTATTTGCACATCATAATTTGCACATCCTTCATTCCTGTGTTAATGATGATAATTCTGTAATTTATTTCTACTCTATAGTCTATTTATTGTCCTACCTCCCAACCTTACTGCATTTTTGCACTACATTTTGCACTCTGTTTATAGATTTTCTATTGTGTTTTTTGACTGTTTGTTTAATGTGTAACTCTGTGTTGTTATTTGTCGCACTGCTTTGCTTTGTCTTGGCCAGGTCGCAGTTGCAAATGAGAACTTGTTCTCAACTGACCTACCTGGTTAAATAAAGGTGAAAAAAAAAAAAAAAAAAAGATGAAATGATGAAAGCAGTGACTGTGCAACAAGGACTTACAAATAGAATGCTCCTCCAGAAGAGGAAGAGGAAGCCGATGACCCCGGCACCTGCAGTGACCAGCACAGGTTCACAGGACATGCCGAAGAAGTCTGGACCTGGCTTCCATTGCTCTGGCAGGCAGGTGACCATCTGGGGAGACACACAGGCCCAATCAGTGTTACTACAGCACATGTCAGGCTTAGCAAAAACGTTGGGCAATAGTTGGGCAGAGATGACAGGAAATTCAGTGATGTTCAATACTTAACCATCAGGCATACAGTGTTCTGTTTAAAAGCATGGCTAATGGTTATTCTACTGAGCACCCTCTCAGTCAATGCAAAGAGGCACATCTTCAGATCAAATCAAGGTGGGTTTAGAAATAGACCTAGCCTACAACCAAGTTGTTGATGGAAATCGATAAAGAGAGTATATTTGTCCTTAATTAATGGGGATTGGATTGGCCTGGGGCCCTACCACTGTCCAACCATGGAGACCTTTGCACAATGCACGTGGCATACAGGCACAACACAGAACTTCCATCGGTAGCTCAGCGAAATTCAGTGATTAGCTAACTTAATCACCACAGAGTGGATCTAACTAACAAGCCTTAGGCCTATGTGGATTTAGAGTGCAAAAGATTGCATAATGTGCTCTTTCACCCTGTAAGATGGGCAATAGACTAAACAGATTATTAGATCACATATCACTAGACATGAGCCACATGTAGATTTCAATGGCATGTAAACTAGTTATGCAAGGGGAAGCTGTCAAAGCAACATTCAACAACTTTAAGACATCTCGATCTGAGACCCACAGATACAGGAAGAATGGATACTGCCAGTCTGGTAAGTGTGCCATTTTTTTATGAGGAAGAGGACAGGCAACTTCCACTTTGAAAACATTGAAACAAAATAGCAATCAAGTGATCCATTCTAGGCTGCACATATTGGGGAAATGCATTAGGTATTGGAGGACAAGATCATTCTCCAACACATTGAAGCTGCCAACAAGATTCAGTTTCAATGTAACTAGCAAGCCAGCCATATGGTTGCCTAAGACTTGACTAGCCAACTAGTTAACGTTACATGTTATTGTAGAAAGACTTCAACAAGATAGCCTCCATAGATTAGCAGTATCAACACTGTAGCCAACTAATTACATATTGAAGTTTCGTTAGAAATAAGACGTAAAAGACAGTTGATCAGATTCTGTCATCAGGATCAAAGTTGGTAAAGGGGTTGTTTCTTCCGAATCCATCGCTACCGTCAGTAGTAGTATGACAGCTGAGCTGGCTATCAGATGTTAGTTAGTTAGGCTAGCTAACGTTAGTTAGCTTGGCCAGTGACTTGCAAAGCAACTCGCAACTGATCAATGGAGTCGAGAGGATCCTTCATCGTGGTTCTCTTGACGACCCAGAGAGGACAACCTGTACCTATCTTGCTAGCTAACCTAATAGATAGATGGATAGATAGGATACTTTATTGATCCCGAGGGAAAATGTCTTCGTCAAGCAACTACGAAAAAACAGGGCAGGTGCAAAATGCCAGAACGAAATACACAGAGAGTTACTCATGGATGGATGACTAATTGTTAAACTAGGTCCTAACACCCCAACAGTTCCAGGTCTATGTTGCCGACGGGACGGCACCCCGGTGAGGCATTAAATAGTCTAATAGCCGCCGGCAAGAAGGACCTCCTGTAGCGCTCTCTGGCACACCGTGGTGGGATCAGTTTGTGACTGAAAGAGCTCCTCTGCATCATAACCATGGCATGCAGAGGGTGGGTGACGTTGTCCATGATGGCCAGCAGTTTGGCCAGGATCTTTCTCTCCGCCACCTCCTCTAGAGTGTCAAGGCTAATCCCCAGAACAGAGCCAGCCTTCCTGATCAGCTTATTAAGCCGAGAAGCATCACCGGCCTTTGTTGGCGCCCCAGCACACCACTGCAAAAAAGATGGCACTGGCCACCACAGACTGGTAGAAAGTATGCAGTAGTTTACTGCACACGTTGAAGGACCTAAGCCTCAGAAAGTAGAGTCGGCTCTGGCCCTTTTTGTACAGGGCCCCATTCCAGCCTGCTGTCCATATGAACTTTTATGAACCAACTATTTCCACATCCATCCCCTGTATAGGAACTGCAGTTGGTTTGGCCTTGGTTCTCTAGAAGTCTACAACCATTTTTGTTTTGTAATGCACTTGCTAGTTAGCTAACGTTATTTTGCCCAATGCTGGCTCTGCTTCGCCAGCAACCTGTCTACTAGACTCCTTTTAGAGTTTGGAACACAATTAATTTCTACGCCAAATGAACAAAGCCTTGTAAAACAAGCGGCGGTGTCATTTATACCATACTCAATAAGCAAAACACCGGCTGTGGACACTGAACTTCAGCCTACATTTCACTAGAACATGCCAACAAAAAAAGGGGAGGTTCACCGAACCTGGGCTGCATTGAGTACGTTTTTACGTTCTGGAACGTTCAATTGAACGGAAACGCTGCTATACTCACCGACCAGTTGACAGCACACTCATTATGCTTTCACGACAACTGGGAACTCAAGGAAAAAAAAACGAGGTCAAATCATGACGGTCAGTGATTTTCAGGTCATAAAGTCAGAGCTGTAGAAAGAGGCCTGAGCTCCCAACTTGGAATTCCGAGAAGGATGACTGTTCAAATCGATTTTTCACAGTCGGAGCTCGTTTATTTCTGAGTTCATAGTTAGGACTTCCCAGTTGTTTTGAAACTGGCATCATTGCTTCAAGCCACACCTCTTCACACCCGCCAAACGTAGCAAACAATCAACTGAACGCACCTCTGTATAACCTTTGACGTCACACCGTGCGCAAACAAACATTCGAATGGGCAAAATATGGGTCGGCACTAGTCAAGAAAAATAGCCAATTTTGACGTTGCTATCTAGTGGGAACCCAAAATATGTCTCTGTGCAAAATCAATGTTGAATTTGAAGCAAAAAAATAACTAAACAAACAAGCATTGTCCCAGCAATAATTAGGCAACATAAAATAAGCATTAATAATTGAGCCCTAAGCACTAAAAGCAGACAGTTAGTTAATTACAATAGGAAGGCAAGGTCATTCATAAGAGAGAAAAACATTAAGTAACTTACCATAACACCATATATTCCAAGGTACTCATAAAACAGGGTGAAGAGACTACCAGAAAAGATTAGCACTGATATGAATGATGAACCACTCTGCTCCTCGTCGTGGAAATCAGTGACAGGAGGTGACTCCAGAGATCCTGGAAATACAGCACAAGTACATTAGGTTAATGAATACATAGTTTACATCTCACCACAATCTCAAAAGTAGGGAAAGTTTCATGTGAACACCTACCCAAGGGAGGGTGATCCATGTCTACACTAAGTCCCATGTCCAAGGTATTTTCAAAAATAGTTTGAGGGCCCCTCTGGATTTCTTCTGGAGTTTTAGAGCTTGGCTGATTGTCTTTGTTTCTGTTAAAGTACCAAAAATCCTCCTCAATGCCCATATCTGGTCTCTTGTTACCTTCATTATGGGCAGGCTTCTCAGGGGCCTTAGTCTCTTCACTTGTCTCTGTCACAATGAGGTTGTCATTGTCTGTGTCCTCCACAGAGTGCGGGAATGTCTCCTCTTCCTCCACATCATCAGACATGTCCCCATCTTTTGAAACATCCAGAGAGGTTCAAACAGCGAGTACGTTTTCATGCATTGTAATCTAACTGGCATTGTCAGGATGTGTATTTGTTCTGTCAACAGACTAGCAAACCAAATCTCCAGGCATTATTATCATGTCATTAGCAATGTTTGACACAAATATATTTATTTAACAAAAGGTTTCCTTGTGTACTCTGACATGAACATAAACAGATTTTAAAAAAGCAATATTACCTTTGTCAGGGTGTAGTTGACTGCACAAAGCCAAGGGAGCACTGTTTCTGTCCTTTGAGTACTTCTGATGCAGGGTTAACACCAACTCCTGGAAGTTGTCCAAGATGGCAGCATCCTTAAACTCACCAGCCTCCTGTTGCAGATCAGCATTCTCCTGGGCATCCAGCATCATCTCAATCTCATCCAGTATTGGGGTTTCAGAGGCTTCCAAAATGGCCTCTATCGCCTTTTCAATGTCCTCACTGGTGTTAGTCTGGGACAGCCGAACAGCCTTCAGCTTCTGCTCCAGGTCAGAGAACAGCAACTCCACCCTAAAGAGGTTCTGAAGAGCAAGAATATTTTGGAAGCGCTCCATATCCTCCTCCTTGAAGTGGTCTCGCAACAGTGTCAGCCTCAACACATCGTCACTGTATTTAGTCTCTTTTCTTGGAAGGGGATCAATTGCCTCGTCGTGTTGGACCACATCCAACACATCACTGGATACAACATCAGTTTGTGTATCATTACTGGGTTGCTCTGACCCAAATTCAGATAGACTTTCTTTGTCCTTTTCATCAGTGTGCTCAGTTTTCAGAGTTTCAGGCAGAGGCAGAGAGGACTCTAAAGGCTCAACATGTCTCAGGTCTTCATCATCTGGAACCTCCTCTACAATCTTATCAATGTCCCCAGGAACATCCCTATCAATCTCATAACTTTCTAACAGTGTCACTTCAGGTGGAGGCTCATGCACTTCCACCGTGGCGCTATCAGCACTTTTGTTTAGGTCAAAAGTCTCTGTGGTTACTTTCACAGATTCGTCATTGTCTGTTAACACTAAAGAGGAGCCTAACAGTGAATCAATGTCATAACTGTCAAACTTATCGTATCCATTGTGATAGCAAAAGAAGTCGGCTTCCTGAAAATAAAAAGAAAACATTGTTTGAGTCATACTACCCAATTCAGAAAGAAGTTCAGTCATTCCAGATAATTTTTTAAGTGATAATGCATTGGCAGTAGTGGAATAGGCCTACATCAAACTATTGACTTACCTCAGCAGGAATCTCCAATTCTTTTTCAGTGTATATGTGATTGATTATGAGTTGGTCCTTGTTGAAGTAACCAAAGCGTATACCAACCTATTGTAAGAAATGGAAACAAAACAGAGAACGAAACATGATGTTAAGAAAACAGAAAATGCTTCAACATTCCTTCTAGACTGCAATGTTATCACATAATAAAATATTAACTTGTACTTACACTCCCTGCCCATATATCTGTCCTTCTGCCTGAGAGTTTATAGTAGACATATATAGTCTCTCCTCTTTTAAATGACAGAAACCGACAGTCTGGTCCAGTAAAATCGCTGAAAGCTCTCCCCCGGTACAGGATAACTGTGGAGAGGAATGAGTCAAAGATCAGCTGTTGTGGAGATGTCACCCCTACCAAAGATTCCAGCCCACAACCCACCTTATGTGCCCCATGCACGATCAGGCTGTGAATAGAATACACATCACTAAAGTTTTATCTACTTCACTTTTTACAGAGCCAGAGTATCAAAAAGGAAAGCCAAGCATCAAGGGTAAATAGAATACTGTTTTAGTCTTGATAAGGTAGATGTAAAAAGACAAGAACTTACAAGCAGAGGGGTAAATGACATAACAGTCTTATGTCAGGGATACAAACTGGTGAGGGCCCAAAAAGGTGACACTTTTTGTTCCTCACCGAAACATGCAAAAAATAACTAATTAAACGACAAAGAATATGATCTACATGATCAGTTTCTGTGTGTAAAATCAAATCGTATTCGTCACATGTGCTGAATACAACAGGTGTTTACCATCTCCCTCAATAACTTTAAGCATAAGCTGTCAGAGCAGCTTACAGATCACTGCACCTGTACACAGCCCATCTGTAAATAGCCCACCCTACTACCTCATCCCCATATTGTTATTTTTGCTCATTTGCACCCCAGTATCTCTATTTGCACATCATCATCTGCATATCTATCACTCCAGTGTTAATGCTAAATTGTAATTATTTTGACACTATGGCCTATTTATTGCCTACCTTCCTAATCTTACTACATTTGCACACACTGTACATAGATGTTCTATTGTGTTATTGACTGTACGTTTGTGTATCCCATGTGTAACACTGTTGTTGTAATAATCCCCCCTCACTCACACACGTGTTACTGTCAAGTTCAATACAACAAAGGCAATATCTTTGGGCTACACTGCACATTATTACATTGTACTCTTTCTGCTTGTGGACATCTGTTCAAAATTGACCAGCAGAGCATGATACCCTTTGTTGGCATAATTGATCTCTTTCAGACAGAGAGTACACCTGGCATAACCCTTTTTATCCACTCTATTGAAAAAGTGAGAATGAGGGAAAGTGTGTGGTGTAGCTTTCACCTCTATATTGGCATTCAGCTTAAGCCAGGCCCAGCGCCAGATACACTTCATCCTTGAATCCACTTGTTTAACAAGCAACGGCTCATAAACTACTCAAAACTTCAATAAAATATGTAGGCCGAACTCTTGTTTATGTGGTGCAAGCTACTAACGTTAGTAGCTAACGTTGTTCTAGTTCCATAATTGGGCGACTAGCCAGGCAGTACAGTAGCCAACACAGGCTGATGCTTCGCTTCGGCTACAACCAAGTAAGCTTCGGTTTTTATTTGTTGGTATGTACTAATAACGACAGGTCAATGATAACGCCATTCAATGATAACGCCGGTCAAACTAGCTAGGGATGAGGTGGGGGATAGTGAATTGAACGATGGAAGCATCCTGAAAGTTCGGGTGAGTTTAGTGCCAAGTACTTACTACTGCATTCCTCGTCTGCACATATTTTGAAGTCGGAGAAGCTCCTTTCGACTGCGACTTTGGATATTAAATTAGGAATACAGAAAAATAAAATGTATAACATTACATATGAAACATGTACAGCCATGTTACAAGTTGAGCTGGCTGGTTCTGCTCGAGCACGAGCAGATGAAGCCAACAAGTCAGCAAATCCAAGGCTGGAGCAATTCGCAGGATGTTGATCGTGGAGGCAAATATCAAAATCTGGGCATACTATGTCAAAAATAAAAGAGCAAGGACATGGAACCAAAACGCATAATAAAAGCTTCTTATTGCGTCACAATATACGTTATGATTCGTGTTTATCACGTCTTTGTTGGATAGAACGAAAATATTACACAAGTTTACTGACAAGTGAGCGCAATTTCCCCATTCGATTTTTCCATTCAATTTGAGCATCTTACTACCACATATTTATTATGATACCTCAAAAGCACATGGTCATTGTTTTTCAGCACTGGGTACCAAAACAAACAAAGCAAATTCAGAGAGGATATGACTCTCACAGTCTTAGGGTAGGCTATCTTCCCTCAACGACATTTATATTAACCTTTAAAAGTAAAAGTCAGAATTGATCAGATAAATGTTAATATAAAAGCCTAGTTGCGGGACGAAGATAACGGTTGGCTATCTTAAAAAATATATATAGTAGTCACATTCAGGATCAATATCTACTTAAGTATTGCCTTTTTTGCCCCCCCCATTCCCATTAATAATATGAATATTTTCCCCAGTACTAGTTGAGGACTATTTACGCACATGATTCTAGGGATGTGAATCATGTGCCCAAATATTTTGTAGCTGAGCCACATTTACATTCTCTGTTATACCTTATTGTTTAATTTCACTTTGTTGTCACTAGCAATAGATTGTATATATGTGTCACGTCCCCTTTAAGACTATATCAATTTGACAATGGCTGTAATTGAACTCAATATGATTCAGAGTTGCATAGAAAAGTAGCAGATTCTACATCCTTGAGATAGGCCAAAACAATCATTGCTTGTTTACTGTTATTTGGTGATTTACAGAAACAAAAGGGTTTGGGGTTTCTTGTGTTGTGTGACACATTCCTCATCATATTTACATTTCACTGCATTTCTCCTCCCACCTCTGTGTTAGTTTATTGTCTTTGACTTAAATTTGTGCTGTCATCCTCATCTCCTTCCTCATTACATATGGGCGACGGCTCAAAGTATTGGTTAACTCAACCTGTTCCTCTATCTGATTAACATCGACCAAGACGCAGCGCAGGGATTGTAGTTCGACATATTTTCTTTATTTATACTATGTATAACTATGAATATTATACTAAGTATAACAAACAAACACGAATGAATAAACGAAGCACACTTACTGTCACCGTGACTTGCGAAATATAATGACCCACATCCCCGGTGTGGAACATACAAACCTATGTAGGATCCCTAATTAGCGACATGCACTGCAGCTGCCTCTAATTAGGGATCCAACACAAACCACCACCAGAATCAGAAAGAATAGACCTGTCAGACTCTGACCATGGCTACATAGAGAAGCAAATAGGCTTCTCTATGGCCAGAGCCTGACACCTCCCTCATTACATATGGGTGACGGCTCAAAGTATTGGTCAACTCAACCTGTTCCTCTATCTGATTAACAAAACTAAATGTTACCTCTACTCTTGTCCCACATACTCCTAAGATTTTGACACTACGTTTAGAAACAATAGGTTTTCCAATTGGCCATTGTAAAGTTTTGGCAACTTCCTTCCAAAATTGGAAATAACACTTTTCATTATTTTGCATAAAGGAATGTGTTTTCATTGAAATAGCATGATTCCCAAAATGTATTTTCGTGTCCCCTCATTTTTTTGAGTCTTAACTTTCTGATCCTCCACAACATCCTTGCCACCCCGATACAATTTATGTTTCAGATTTGGTGGTTCAACAGCCTTATTTTCATTTATCATCAATTTTGTCAAATTATTCTGATCTAAGCATTTATCAGTACGGCCAACACCACAGTTAACTCTTATCACCACAGACAACAGCGTCACTATCAGTACAGTCAACTCCTATTATAGCACTTGGTCCAGCTTTTACCAGTCCTTCCAACAACCCCAGACCTCTGCGACCAACTCCCTTCCTTAATGTATTCTATTTTATTCCATTATATTGTTGTTAAATCATTATTATATAGGCTAAATCTATGGATAGTATAGCCTATAATTTAGTCTGTCAAAAAGGTAGGCCTAGCTCTTATTTCTTAACTAGGAACACAAAGCCCTCTTCTTCTTCTTCGGTGGGGTTTATCGGCGTTATGGTGCATTACCACCACCTACTGTACTGGAGTGTGTGCACAGACAGGGAGAAACTAAATCCTACCTGCCAGCCCCTTTGCTCTTAAAAAAAATAACAAAATATTTGAGACTATATCTAATGACGCTCTACTCAATGTACTCTTTAAAGTAATTTCCTGTATCCCCTTCTCCCTCATACTAGATCACATCCTCTCTCTTTTCCTCCAATAATGCCCACCCTGTATCAATACATGCTCCACTGTCTCTGTTTCCTGGCAATATTCACATGTTCCTGTTGGATGCTTTCCTAGGTCTTATTCAACTGGCTGTGTCCGACCCTTAATTTTGTAAATATAGCCGCCTCTCTTCTGTCCCTTCCTGCCGTCCTCCCCTCCCCAACTTTCGTCTATACTTGAAATAAATGCCTGCCCTTAGTATCTCTATTCCACTGCTCCTGCCATTTCTTCACCATCATTGTCCATATCATGCTTTGTGCCTCTGCCTTACTCATTGAAACTATAACATCAACATCAACTGCCTCTTTCCCCTCCACTCCCACATGGACTGGGACCCATGTAAATATTATCTGCATACCCATTTGTTTACTCCTACCATGGGTTTGTAGTACCTCTTAAAGCAGGTCTTGTCTGCTACGTGATATAAAGGACTGGAGACTCATTAACACTGCACAAGAATCAGAGCAAATAACTACTCTTTCTGGCTTATCTTCCTCCACCCACTGCAAGGCCAACAGTAATGCCATCATCTCCGCCGTATATACAGCCAGATTATCTGTAATAAGTTTCCTGACTTTCACCCCACATCCCTGCACTGCAAATGCTGAGCCAGTACGTCCTGTTTTTGGATCTTTTGAACCAACTGTTTATATGGCCACAAAATCCTGATACACAGGATCAAGATGTCTCTTAAAGAAATCAGATGGATCAACACCCTCCCAGCCAAGAAAACACAGACACTGGACAGACGAAGATATGGATAGTGTCTGTGTTTTCTTTGCAACCCGAAGTTGCCTCTTCACTGTTGACGTTGAGACGGGTGTTTTGCAGGTACTATTTAATGAAGCTGCCAGTTAAATACTTGTGAGGCATCTGTTTCTCAAACTAAACACTCTAATGCACTTGTCCTCTTGCTCAGTTGTGCACTGGGGCCTCTCACTCTATTTCTATTCTGGTTAGAGCCAGTTTACGCTGTTCTGTGAAGGGAGTAGTACACAGCATTGTACGAGATCCTCAGTTTCTTGGCAATTTCTCACATGGAATAGCCTTCATCAGAACAAGAATAGTCTGACGAGTTTCAGAAGAAAGTTCTTTGTTTCTGGCCATTTTGAGCCTGTAATCCAACCCACAAATGCTGATGCTCCAGATACTCAACTAGTCTAAAGGCCAGTTTTATTGCTTCTTTAATCAACACAACAGTTTTTAGCTGTGCTAACATAATTGTAAAATGATTTTCTAATGATCAATTAGCCTTTTAGAATGATAAACTTGGATTAGCTAACACAACGTGCCATTGGAACACAGGAGTAATGGTTGCTGATAATGGGCCTCTGTACGCCCATGTAGATATTCCATTAGAAGAATCAGCCGTTTCCAGCTACAATAGTAATTTACAACATTAACAATGTCTACACTGTATTTCGGATAAATTTGATGTTAATTTAATGGACAAAAAAATGACATTTCTAAGTGACCCCAAACTTTTGAACGTAGTGTAAATGTAATGCAAATTAATTAATTAATTAATTAATTACATGCAAGAAATATAGCAGGTTACTTTTTAATTGAAAAATTTGATGCATCCCTGATGTAACATAAGAACAAAAAAAATAAAAAGGTAATATGACAGGTGTTCAATTAGTGGGTGATTAATGGCTTTTCACATGTAATATAGCTACCCACACAAAACAAATACATTGAGCACATTTCCTTTCAAACTAAAATGGATCTCAAGAGTTGTCATATGCTTCATATGAACAATAGATAACTGCAGTTCCTTTTACCAGCTTTATTAATAAAATATCCTAAGAATAGTAAATACATCTCTGACTTAAAATTTACACAACTTTCCTTTTCAGTTCATTCTGAAGAGAGTTTTGGGAAGAGTTAAGATAATACGGTACTGCTGAAATTATCGATCAAGTATATGTTTTCACATTTCCACAGGAAACAGTGAAATGAATACAAAATCAACATAATAACCTTTTAAAAACTGAAAATCCTCAGTCATACAATAGAAATGTTATTGCACATTAGGCCTTCTTGGAGTGGCAAGCCTCAGTCATTACTTTTCAAGACGGTCATATATACATTTCAGACACAAAACATAAGACATTGATTTTCTGATGCTTTAATAGGAACACTAACTTTTTAGATACTTCAGTTGTTTGCAAGTATATCATATATGATATTATTTTCATTCAATTAAAATCGAAACAGAGCTAACTGAGTCCTGGGCGGCAACTGTTGCCTGCTGGGAGCTAAAGTCTTGCCCTTGGCCCTGGGGGCCAGCGCCAGGCTGGGGGAAGTCTCTGGGGCCGCCGTGAGGAAGGTATGGGTCCACCCCAGGGGGCAGGTGCTGGGGTGGGATGGAGTGATCAAGTGGTCCATAGTGCACGTAGGTATGTGGGGGTCCCATGGGTCGGGCCACAGGAGGGCCGCCAGAAACACCTTGGTAGAAGGGAAAACGAATATACAAATATAATACTATAGTACCAACATAACAATAGCATTGCTAACCACAACTGATATACTAATAGCAAAGAGTCAACTTGAGGTAAAAGCTGAGGGCCAGAATTCACCACCTACCGAATGAGGGAGACATCGGTCCATAGTGAGAAGGTGGAGGAGGGCACCAGTTGTGTGGGGAAGGGGGACAGTAAGCGGCAGGAGGTGGAGGCCGAGTTCCAGGTGGGATCATGGGCCCAGGCGGGTGTCCGGGAGGCATCATGCCTGTGTGTCCGTTGTCTGAACGGTACACAGGAGGCATGAAGGGTGGGGGAGGAGGGATGTGGTGGGGGCCGGGGCCAGGAGGGGGACGGTAGCAGAGTCCGGAGGGATAGCTGATGACTGGTTTAAGGGGGCCAGGGCCTGAGTCGGGGGGGTAGCTGATAGGAGAGACCAGGAGGGAGCCAGGACCCTGAGGTTGAGAGTTCTGGAGGAACAACAAACAAAAACCATTAAAACAAAGCATTGCAATAGGTCCATTGTTCTTGTAGCCCTGTTGCTGGCACCAACAGTGAGAGCCCCTTTCATCTGATTCAAACAGTTTCGTTAGGTTAGAAAAAAACAAAACAAAACAAGACAACAATATCCCACAATAATAAGTCAAGTTACACAGTCCCACAAGACCAAGTTCCACAATCTGATTTCAGAATCAGGACCGTTTCCACAAAGCATTAACCTCAAACACACACAGCTTTAAAATTATAACATATTTGAGAAATCCATCATGTAGTGCTGAAGTTATGGCTTAGTAGAACAGTGTCACCATTTCATTCAGTGGGGGTCAGAGGGAGGGTGTTGTAATGTAGGGAACATATAAAGGCACTTACAGACGGGCCGCGGGTCTCAGACTTCAATGGGAGCAGGGCGGCAAAACGCAAGCAGTTTTGCAAGTGGCGCAGATCGTGGTACTCGCTCCAGTGAGCGGTGGCTCTGGCTCAAGGCTTCAAAATATGAAATTAGCTGAAGTCTTGAGCGGCGCATGATTGACCAATGAGCAGAGTTCATCTCACCAACCAACCAAACAATGTTTTAATGAAAACCTTTGAGCTGACAACAATGGGGACCGCTGGTATCTACACACAGTAGGCAGATTTTCTCGAGGTTAAATTGTCGTTTACCACAGCGTCTGTAAGCGCCTTAAGACAAGTAACAACGCATGTCAGAATCCAGCCAGCAATGTTAAGTCTGATAACCCTGTGAAGCCATTACCCAGCTGCCTGCCACTCCAGCCACTGATCCACGGCTGAGGTAAGCATGCTCACACACATTCGCATCCCTGCCAACGTTGCCTCGAACATAATACTCACAGCCTCTGGGTTCTCTGTGGAGGCCTGGGCCTCAGCCTGTGACTCTAGTGGAGCAGTCTGCTTTAATGCAAACACACCCACATGATGGAGCAACAGAGGTGAGAGATGCACGTACGACTGTAAGGACTCGAGATGTTTCATTGAAGCTTTCCTTCTCTAGTTCCATGTCACTTTTTTCCACCTGACATGGTTACGTAATAAGGAAACAAATAATCTGTGGACATTGTCTCAAATTGATGGAAACTTACAGAGTAGCCAAGATTGCTTGTTGAGGATGTATGTGCGGCCATGGTGTCTGTAGAGGTTCAAAGGGCAGAATGATTAGAGGAGATTTAGGATAAGGGCTCGATAAGGGAATAATACTACATCAACTCTCATTTATTGAAAATACAATCCCTACCAGGTCTAGCAGCCACTGGGTGTTTGTGGTCAGGAGGGTAACGGCTGTGGGGGTCAGATTGAGGTCGTGGTCCTGTTGAACACAAAATACACGGTTATTCATCAGCATAATGTTAACACTGCCATATTCTGTAATCTTCTTGAATGCTAATCTTGGCTCTCCTGGTTGCCATTAGGCACCTGACTCTAGATCACGTTACTAGTTCATAAGTCCGAGGAAAATATTTGGTCATGTCATGGTAGGATATTATTCTTCCAGAACTTGAACACTTGCGGATCAATATTAATACCACATCTCATATGGTAAAAGAAAATGTATATATGGAACGCAGTAATCCCACAAGGGAAATCAAAGGCTTAAGCTTTTGTAACCTAACGAGTTGCCCCTCACATATGATCTCACAACAAAAACACCACCATAGTACTGAAAGAGCAAGAGGCATGCAAGAGTGGCTATTCCAAATTGTGAAAGCAAACGGAGGCATGGGAACATTCTGGATCATCTGGACAGATGGGTACGGCAGCAGAGGGAGAAAAGATGTCAGTAAAAGAGACAGGAAAGAATGTCATTGAAAATCAAACAGGAAGTAATCAGAAGACAAAAATAGGAAAGAGGAAAAGGTCAGAGGTGGGTACCAACTAGGAGCAGGATGAGAGCAGTCAGAAGATAAATAATGGAAATTATTGAAACACCACAGGTGATGTAAAGACAGGGAAAAAGGAAAGGTGAAAAAGAGAGCGGAGAGTCAGGGCATACAAGGGTGAACAAGGAGGGGTTTGATTGGCTGAGGGATGGTACTGCTCAGCTAATCAGCAGGGCCAAGGCTGTCCGGGGCGGGGGTTCAGGAGACTCACCGTAGGGCTCGTTCCTTCGCCCCACATGGGGCAGAGGGGGAGCGCCCGGCACCCTCTATCATGAGAGGGGGAGGGGGACACCTCCACTCACAGGTGAGGGCCCATACGAATCACCTGTTTAGCAAAACCATTTAACAACAAAACACACAACCAACACCACACAGCCAAATACCGCTGTGAGTCTCTCCACAGCTTCAAGGAATTCAAATCAAAACATCAGGAACAACATGAATTTCAGAGGGTGGAGATCAAACAGCAGATGGAGTATCAGACGGTCAAAAAGTCCAAGAACTAATCTGAAACGCAGTCGCAGGGGGACAATAGAAAATGATCCCTGCCAGATATGAAACACGGGGGGCAGATCCAGAACGTTACTGAACATTCAGATAGAAATATATGATTCTCTGTCCTCAAGAATAGAGTCATTTCGGCCCTATTCATTTCTATCGGCAAGTTATGTTCTGATGATTTAGCCTTACTGAATGCACGCCAGACGTACCAGTCACCAGCACAAAATAACAACGGGAACTCTGAGGATTGGTTGTTACCTTGTCGGAGAGGCATGGAAGCCATCCCAGGGGTGGGCTTGAACAGAGGCCTACAGAGGTCATTCAGCTTTCTACACATGTCAGTCAGTCTAGGGTGAAAAAGAGAACAGGCATTTAGATTCTAAATACTGTGCCTCCAAATCTACACTAATATAGCTTACTGCATTGCAGGGCTCAAAACTACCACCAAAACACTTGCAATTGCGACCCTTTGACTTGGCAGTGCGACCAATTTTAAATTGGTTGCTAGGGTGTTATACAATTTTTGGGGGGATGGTCACATCACTTATTTTATTTATTATTATGATTTATTCAAAAACCAATGTGCAATTGTATGTTGTATTAGTGTTGCACTCACTTGTTATGAAGGTTAGTTCCTTCCTTCTTCTCGTCCATCAGAGCTCGCTCTGCGGCACGGGCAGTCACCTAGAGAGAAGGATGAGAGACATTTCTCCTGTTTTGGACTAAATTAACCTTACAAATGGCCAAACAGCAGATTTTTTTTAAATGTCCTTGTCCTACTGTATGTGCCATCGGCAGGGGTTGAGAAATAAAACTACACATTTCCGTTGTTTCTTTAACAAATGGACTAATCCCACGAGAACTGTAAATACCCAGTTCTCGTGGGATTTCTGCTCCTGCTCAATGATCTGGGCTTTGTAGGACTTCTCGGTCCGTTTCAGCTCTTCCTGGATCTCCTTGATGCGCTGCCTAAACACCTTGACCTCCTCCTCGGCCTCTAGGAACTTGCCGTCCACCTCCGTCAGCCTGTCTTCCTTGTTGCGGCGCTCAAACTCCTCCTTGGTCAGCTTCCTGTAAGGAGACACACAGATTAAATCAAACTCAATTGAAAGTGCAGTTGAAAACCTCAAACTTCCCAGTGAAGAAATACAGTAAAAGACATGAGGAAAATGTGTTTTTACATGCTGAGGTGCCACTGAGAACAAACCCTACAACGCATGAACTGAACTGCTTCTGGTTCTACATACTGCTGCAAAGCGTTCTCCTTCTGCTGGTACATCTCGGTCATGATCTCGTTCTTCTGCTGCAGGGTCTTGTACTGGCTCTCCAGGTGGTTCTTGTCACTTTTCACCAACAAGATGTCATGCTCCAGCTTCTGATATTGTTCTGTGGCGATAACAAGTTGATAGTGTTGAGAGTTAAAAGGGAGTGATGCATATCAAACTCAGTTGCTGGGATAAAGTGCTTGACATACCTTCCAGCTCTTTCCTGGCCTTCTCTTCGTTCAGCAGCTTGGTCATGAAGCGATCACGCTCTTCCTCCACGACAGACAGAGTGGTCTGACCTGTGGAAAGTTGTGCCAACAGTTAGTGCAAGAGTTGAAACACTTCTTGTTTCTGAGCATCAGTTATATTGGCTTTCAGGTACACAGAAATGTGGGTCCGTTCAAGAATAAACTCAGTCTTACCTGAGAGACGTCCATCTTTTGCTTAATGCGGTTTTGGATGACTGTGTGCTTGTCTGAAACGGATCAAACATAATTGTAAACACATTAGTGAGGCGTTTCAGGAAACTATGCATATGTCGCGCGTCACTACTTCACAGGAGAGGCATTTGAATGTAAAAATTGAGTTTTAATCAAAATGCGTTTTTGGGCAGAAATGCCTTCTGGAACATGTGAACTTTCACGTGCCTTAATAACAAACTTGTATGCATCTGTAAATACGAATACAATTGTTAAATTACGAGCCTAGTTGGTTTAGCCATGGATTTTGGTTAATTGTTTAGCTAGCTAGTCTAAACAAAAGACTCCTTCTGTATCCTGTGCATGTGACAAAAATAAACTTAGATTCTATTTGATAAAATGTGTGTGTTTACCAGAGACGGTAATGTGAAGAACATGACCTGCACAAAAGTCAAATTAGGATATAATGTTAGGCCAACGAGATAATGTCTATGCATAGTCACTTTACAAATTACCTAGACTAACCTGTATCCCCGCACATTGACTCTTGTATATAGCCTTGTTATTGTTATGTAATTATCTTGTCACTTTTTTATTTTATTTTACTTTTTTACTTTATTTCTTGAACTGCATTGTTGGTTAAGGGCTTGTAAGTAAGCATTTCACAGTAAGGTCTACACCTGTTGTATTCGGCACAAATACAATTTGATTTGAGTGTCCAAGTTCTACAATTCTCTGGTAGAACGCCCTGCTTTTACTTCGTCACGTTCACAACCGTAAGCTATTTTCTGTAATTAGCTCGGCCTTAAACTTGTAAATAATGGTCTTGTTGTGAGTTTATTTTACTGTAATAATGAATACAAATTAGCTAAAGTTATGACGCTGTCAGCTATATGGTAATTATTTGAACTTGCTAGCCAGCAAACTTAACTTAGAAACGAAACAAAACATTGTTTAGAAAGTTGCTTTTTGTTGCCTGTTTTGCTAGATTTAATTTTAATACTAAATTCATTTTTTAACGAATGGATTTACTGGTGTTAAAATACACCAGTTATGCTATTTTGGACCACCAGGCTGATGATTTCATGTAGACAAGTTTGATGTCGGACACAATAGAATGTTCATGATGTCATTAGATTTGGTATAAACCAGCCTTAAGTCTTGAAATCTTTGGTTGTTTTGGTCACTACCGTACTCACTCTGTTTAGCACATGACCTCACATGTGAATCCTTAAAGAGAGGGGTGGGGCTAAGGCTTAAACTGAATGGGTATAAACAAAGAAGAGCTCTCCAGTCAAACAGTGGGCAGACAGAGGGGACCCAGGACAGAGCCAATGAGCTTTTTTAACAGGTTTGATACTGGCCCTGTCCACCTCCCCTCCAGCTCCCCAGGCCACACACCCTCACGGCTGTCCCACCCCCACTTTGCTCACAACACCTCTGTTGAGACAATCAGCGACCCCCTCCCCACCTCCGCCCCCGCTCCCTCTGGACTGATCTGCAACACCCCCCTTACCCCCACCTCCCCACCTGGGCTGGCTTTCACCACCAACCAAGTGAAGAGAGAGCTGGAGAGACTACATAAGTGGAAAGTGGCGGGCCCTGATGGCATCAGCCCAAGGGTGCTTAGTGTCTGTGCTGACCAATTGTGTGGAATACTCCAGCGACACTTCAACCTTAGCCTGAGCCTGGAAAGGTTCCCTGTGCTGTGGAAAACATCCTGCTTGGTACCAGTGCCCAATGACTTCAGACCTGTAGCGCTAACATCCCACATCATGAAGACCCTGGAAAGGTTAGTCCTCGCTCACCTCAGACCCCTGGTGTGTACATCACTGGACCCCCTGCAGTTCGCATACCAGCGCAACATCGGGGTGGATGATGCAATCATCTACCTTCTGCAGAGGGCCTACTCTCACCTGGACAACGCAGGTTGCACTGTGAGGGTTATGTTTGTGCCTTCAACACCATTCAGCCCCTGCTACTGGGTGAGAAGATGAAGAGGATGAACGTGGAAGCACCCTTAGTCTCCTGGGTTATGGACTACCTGAACGGTAGGCCACAATTTCTGCGGCTACAGAGCTGTGTGTCAGAACGGGCAGTGAGCAACACAGGGGCCCCCCAAGGGAACGGTCCTGTCCCCCTTCCTGTTCACCCTCTACACCTCGGACTTCAGATATAACTCTGAAACATGCCACCTACAGAAGTTCTCGGATGACTCCACAATTGTAGGGATGCATCAGGGTTGGGCGGGAGTCCATATGGACAACAGGCTGGAATGGGCTGGTAACACCAGGGCTCTGTACAAAAAGGGCCAGAGCAGACTCGACATTCTGAGTCCTTCAATGTGTACAGTAAAATACTGCATACTTTCTACCAGTCTGTGGTGGCCAGTGCCATCTTTTTTGCAGTGGTGTGCTGGGGCGCCAACATAAAGGCTGGTGATGGTTCTCGGGTAAATAAGCTGATCAGGAAGGCTAGCTCTGTTCTGGGGATTAGCCTTGACACTCTAGAGGTGGCGGAGAGACGGATCCTGGCCAAACTGCTGGCCATCATGGACAACGTCACCCACCCTCTGCATGCCATGGTTACGATGCAGAGGAGCACTTTCAGTCACAGACTGATCCCACCACGGTGTGCCAGAGAGCGCTACAGGAGGTCCTTCTTTCCGGCGGCTATTAGACTATTTAATGCCTCACCGGGGTGCCGTGCCGTCGGCAACATAGACCTGGAACTGTTGGGGTGTTAGGACCTAGTTTAACAATTATGCATCCATTCGTGAGTCACTCTGGTCTGTAATCACTCATTCACTCAGGACTTATTAATTCAGGACTGTATATACATATTCATGTACAATTGTTATACCATATCACGTGCAATATTGTAAGTAATTCTTGGACTGAACATACGTAGTCATTCACTCAGAATTGCATATTAGTATCCTGTCAGTTGTATCTTTTTTCATTGCTTTATGTATATCGAATGTGCAGTACATAAATTTATCTGTAATTAAACCCTGCACTAAGGACTGTATTTTTAGGGAATTATTATCATTACCCTAAATTATATAATATGCACATTTAGCTATTTAAGTATCTCTTCCTGTCATTTACCAGTACAGTAAATGTAACCATGCAAAATAGACCAACCGATCTACCTACCTACCTACCTACCTACCTACCTACCTACCTACCTATCTAGGTGTATGTCACGATAATTTTTATCCCAATGTTCGAAATGAACTATCACTCTAGCTTTGATTAATTCCCAGAGGTTGTAAGATTCTGGTTAACAAAGAATTAAGCAAAGTCTCAGTCTGCAACAGGTCAGTCGTTTATTCAGAGAGCTCTGCCGAAAGACAAGACACAAAACACTTTTATAAAATCCAGTCAGCAAAGTCTCCACCCTATTTTATGGCCTGCAGATTCTCAGGATCTGGCTTCAAAGACCCTATTCAGTTGCTAATGTTTACTCACACCTCGAAGACCAGGCCCCAATCCTGATGGATGGGGCCCTGTGAACTTTTATGGCCGCATAATCTCCTGCAGGTCTAACAGCTTTCACAAATGGTCTTGTCTCCTTCATTGTCTTAACCACATCCTGACTCCTCTACCAAATGGTAACATTCTAACCTGGTCTGAACATTGTCTATGTTTCCACATTCTTAGAATCATAATCTTGTAATTCCAATACATCTCACACATTACAACGTTTCAGGGTGAAACATCTTAGTCATTAACATTAAACATACAAATTCCTTTATCAATCCACCCTTTGACTAAATTTTCACACTGATCATTACACATCCATCCTCATAGGATTCCTAAATGTCATACAAAATCAAACTTAATCCAAACAAAACCAATACATGTATTTATATTCCAAACTCATCAACTACTGTTCTAGGCCTATTCAGCCATAACTCTTCCGGTTAGGATCTTCGTCATGACCTTCATATAAAGAATCAGTCTTTTATAAAATTGTCTCATTCAACATGGGCTCCGTGGAATGTAAAGGATCTCAATCATCTACTAGGCTTGGAGGAGTATCTTCATCATTCCACTAAATGTATACAACATCTGTTAGCCTGAACAAAATTCCATTTCCCCTCCCAGTTACACTCTTTATTCAAGATTTTCACATTAGATCTAAGAAATGTTTCATTCAATCTGTAGTCTTCTGGATTGAATCGATCATCAGTGTCCTCCTCGTCCACCACTGCTGGTGAATTGTATTCCTCCTTCCACTGATTAGAATCTGGAACTGGTCCATGTCTCACCATCTGCTTGGACGCCTGCACTTTCCAACCCTCTCTCACCTATCCTCTGACACAGGGAAATAAAACAACAACCACCACATAATACAAGCATACCCATACAGGCAATAGCTGCCCCCAAAATTGTGGCTACTATGGTTTTCCATTTCCCAAACATTTCATCAAACCATCTTGTCACAGATGTATTCACTCCTGAGTTCTCAGCCCATCCTTCACTTAGAGCTGTCAATCCTGCAAAAGCTCTGGTGTCGTTAGGAATAAATTTACAACAACTGCCCCCCACCATTCTGCATACTCCACCCATTTCTGCCAGCAACATATCTAGAGCCAACCTATTTCTCCAAGTCATGAGCGAGGTGGCGGATAATTGGTTTGAGATCCCCTTCACTGCATCCTCACTCCCCTTTACGAATCATTATTGATTGATCCAATCCACATGTTTATTGAACGTCACCCACCAAAAGAACATTGTCCTGAAACCTTCACCTACTTGATTCATAGCTTCATGTTCATCAGGGACTTCCCTAGGAATTCCAATCGCATCAATCCAAATAGGGCTATTCTCCTCCTTGGCACAACCCCTCCTACGCCTGATTAAACCTTTCCTTGGTTTCTGGTAACTAATTCTAACTGGTTGAACCAATAGAACCGGGGCGCAGGTACCTCCCCACCCTTCTGGCAGTGTCTGCCTTATACAGCCTTTACTGGTACACGCCCATCACACATCTGTTACCAGGCTGTAAGGTTTAATAGTTTCTCCTGTGCCTCTGAACTCAGATCAGTAACATTAACTACTGACTTACTCCATTAAAATCACCCAAATCTCTGCTGTCATTCTATAACACTCCCCTGGAGTCAGAGTGAACTGGGGTGGGTTAGCAGCCTCTTTCAATCTCGCCAACCTCATCCCTGTACAGTTTTCACCTCTGTTTTGTTCCATAAGTATGAACACCTTTCTCTCGACTACATACTCCCACTTAATGGAGAGGTTATCAATATTTATTTTGAAAACCACATCCTGCCTCTCTCTGGCCACTATGTTATAATACTCACTTCCAGTGGAATCCTTATCCTGAGTCATCTGTCTTTTAATTATTCCCATGGTAGAGTTTCATTTTTATTTTTGGTGAGTGGTGGATCTGGATGTATCAAAATTAAGACTGATGCAGCTCAGGGTCCCCCATATTCCCAAGAACCGCCAACCCTCTCCTGTCCTTAGTCAGTCTGCTGAGTTCCACCCCATACTCACACCTCTAGGAACACACTACAGTGATGATAGGTCGGGGTAGGGAATCTTCATTAAGGAGGTAACCCCCGGACCCTATTGGTACTCGGTTCTGCTCCTTAACTCTGTGTGTGTTCAGCAGTGTTTGTATGTGTTCTTACCTCCTTGCAGTGGGCAACGTGGACCCAGGTCGCTCTCTTTCTGAACATATCTAAATGGCAAATAGGCAGTTTCCAACAAGACCTGGTAGGGCCTTCCCAACGGGGCTGCTTCCAGTCTTTCCTTTTCAATCATTGGACCCGCACCTCATCACCTGGTTGGATAGAGTGGGTCACTCTCTTCTTCAATTCACCTGTAGGTCACAAAATCTTTGACATACGGGTGTGATTAGCAAACAATCTTCTCATGTGTTCAGCCAGAGTATTCTCAGTGTCTATCTCTGCCTACTCTGGTCCTCCTAACTCTACATTCTATATGGTCTCCCAAACCCTCTTCAAAGGAAGATAACCCATCTCTGTCTGCCGTTACTCTAACGGTCATTAACACTATAGGTACTCATCTTACCAAGTTTCTTCCAGTACTTATATAGGTCTTCCTTAGTCTACTTTTTATTGTTCCATTCATGCGTTTAATTAAACCTGCCGATTGCGGATGACATGAACAATATTTCTTCCTGGTAATATCTAACTTCTATCATAGTCAATCACCATTTCTTTCCTTCACCCCTTGTAAGTCCTATGATCATTACTTTGTGCATATATAACACATCTGGAACACATTTTTTTTTTTTTTTTAAGTAATTTGTTTTTCCATATGCTACAATCATACTTCCTAATTGTTTTAAGTCATTAATTCTAATTACATATTTCCCCTGTTGATAAATGGCTCCGCCCATATATCACAATTACTACATATCTAAACAAAGACTTTGGTAATATCGGTAAATTACCCTGATGCCAAATATCATTTCAGAGGATTGTCCCTCCCTATTTCCATATTTCTAATTCTCTCTGTGTGAAGAGCAGAATGTAGCACCCAGGCTCTACAGTAATTAAAACTCATCATCTGTTTATAAATATTGGTACTCCCAAAATCATATTTTTTCTAGAGGGGTTCAGAGTATAGTATGTCTCGAATACCCAACATCAGTTTGCTACAATTGTAGTTTCCTTTTGCTCACTTTATGGCCTTGTTCTGCCATATACTTTAACAACTACAGATTATCCCATCCATATCCTACACCAGTAGGGTTAGCCACTAGAATATCATCTACATAAATCAAAATGTCTGTTTCCTTTGAGGCTCTAACTTTACTAGATTATTAGTGATAGCTTGTAAAAACTCGGTACAGCCTTACTAAAACCCCTTATATATGGCAATTTCTTCCCCTAAAAGGTAAACCCAAACCACTCTTGGTACAGGTATGCTAAAAAAAACATTTAGCCAAATTCATCATAGTTAGCTAAATATTTTCCCATCTCACTTGACTATGCAGGGTGTATAAATCTGATACACCTAGAGCTCTATCACACTCTGATTCACTCCCTGGAGATCTAATATCATCCTTCAATCATTACTGGGAGCTGCTTGTTTTTTTTTTTTTTCTCTCTGGAAAACATTAAAAAATTTAACTATGCTTAGCTTGATCCTGTTTTCCATTCTGCTTGTGATGGATCATATTAACTTCTACCAATTGTGCAGTCCCCCATATTCCCACCAATGTTTTCTTAACAGCTTCTACTCATTACAGGTCTCATTCCAGTGAGGAATACTATCTTTAACTGCTCTCTGTCCATGGTTTATACACATCTAATGTGGGCGCTGCCCCATCTATGCCTGCTAATGGATTAGTTAGGCTATCAATGGGCACTGGTTTGAGGGAGACCTCCTGTTACCTCCAACTCCCTTGCCTCCCTGTCTCACCAATAGTTCCTTTAAAATTTCTATGAGACCTATCTCTTCATCTGTCTCATCCCCCACTCCCCCCTGAGCTCCCTGAGTTTCCCTCTGATTAGGATAGGGGGTTGGGGTCCCTCACAACTACTACTTCTTCATCTGGATTCTCCCTCCATGCCCAATCTACTAATGAGGGATATAATTTCAATCCAGAATTATCTATGGGTGGCCGTGGATTCCGACTTCAACTGTTCTTTCTTACTCTCAGACTTCATGAAATATTACTTTTAATATTTAACCTTCAAAACTACCTATACCAAAATTACTTCTTTAATCAATCCTTCATCAACAAATCCTTAGGACTATAACTTAGAAGGTATGGCTTCCAGCTCACTCTCTCTGTCACCAGTCAGGTCCCACTTCTAAGTGGACCCTGGTTAAACTTTCTCTCTCCAATTCAACTTTCATCTATATCTGCCAATAAATAGACTATACTAGTCTCCCTCTGGTATTTATTATCAATCTATTATCCATTACCCACTTCCCTAAGAACCTCCATTCCTCTGAGGTATCTTTCCACTAGGGATATGTGTAAACTCAACTTCTCATCTATATAATCTCCAATTATGTGGTCTCAACTCCTTCTACTTGCTGACATTTACAAATAGCTAACTCCTCTAGTAGGAGTACAGTATCCAAAAGATTCAAAATCAACTTAGCATGTGTAATAGTCACCATTCCCCTGTTTATCCACTATGCAGCAAATATGTGTACTATCTGTGTAAATGGTAACTATTTTCGCTCTACCCAAACAACATGCACAAGTAAGAGCCACTATTTCTGTCTGTTATTCAGAATCATTTATAGGTAATATTCAGCTTCCAAAATGTCTGTCTCTGCTCTGACTTCCTTATCTTCATTCATCAGGTCTCCTAGTTCTTGAGACATCTGATCTGATAGTGGAGAACCAGTTGTTCTCTTGGATGGCAGGGTACCTAACCTCCCCCCCAGGTCAAATCTTCAGTAAACATTCAGGGTTTATGGATAGACTCCCAACTTATCTCTACAGAACGGAGGGGGCCTCAATAGGCTTGCCTCCTCCTCCCCTCTGTCCAATGCTCAAAATGTCCCTCCATAAAACTATCATAAATTGTAAACCACTCGGTTTCTCCTGTCCTCCAGTATTTTCCTAATAGCCCATCTAATCTGGAATAACTAGACCAGAATTGTTTCCCTCCTAATAACATCCATGTTATTTCTCTAACATATGGTGTTTCAAACCTCCAAGAATTAACCTCTTTCATTTTTAAGTACTGAACTAATCAGCTATTCCACATAAAGTATCTCCATGGTTCTAATATTATTTTACTTACATCTATTTCCCTATCGACACACCCTTTCAGTATGCAATTACTTAAAAACTATTCCCTTCTAAATTATAATGATTGGATTCTCCATCGTCCTCATTCTCACCACAGACACAACCCATTTCCCACATTTGTTTCTTATCCAGCTCAAACGTTAGAACCACAGCTCAGGCAAACTCCCTTCCTTCAAACGTTTAAGATCCACCAGAATTATAACTCCACCATCCACTAGGGTCGTACTACATGTATTGTAACCTAAAATGCCAATTCATTTCTCATGTCAGTAAATATATAATACCATATATTACACACAACCTCGGTTAATGAGGAGTAAAATTTATATTATGGGGAAAGAAAAACCCGCGGTACTAAATGCTTTCCAACTCACCATTCACCTATAAACTGAGTAGTCATCTACTTCAAAATGAATGCGGCCCGATTGAACGTGCGCTAGCCAACCCTGCTACTATGGAAATAGTCTAGATCATTACTCTAACTTCCCCAAGCAAAGCTCCTTTGGGAAATGGCACTAAAATAGTTTCAAAACGTTCACTCAATATAGCCAACCTAGACTCCTAAATTCCTATAATAAAATATCTTACCAAAGTTTATCGTGACGTAGCCTCTCTCCTTGTCCGTAGTTAGTTAAAGTTAACCTACCCAATATAAAAAAAAACAATCCGACACCCAGCCCTTGATCAACATTACTAGCAATATTTATCAACATAATTAGTTATTCCCACACAGGGACAAACTCTTCACTTACCTACATCAACACAATGAGTTATTCCCACGCAGACAAACGTTTCGCTTACAGTTCCTTGCAAGACATACAACAATCAGAGACAAACGATGCCACGTTTAAATGGCCGGACATGTTGGTTCCTACCGTTCCACACACAATCAGGACAAACTCGTCAGTTTATCGTCCTGTCCTTTCAACATAAAACTACATTATTACAATACCGGTTCACACTGCAGTTACAACACAAATAACACAATTCTACAGCTTAAATTCACAATACCATTAACTTAGATAAACGCTCCCACAGCGGGGTTTCAAGATCAACTTTTCAAACGCACCTTCTTCGCAGTCTCACTTCCACAGACCTTCACTTTCCTCGGGACGAAGTGATCAGGCGCTTCCTTCCTACCGGGCAACCTGCCGGAAAGACGCACTCACCTTCCCTCACCTCCCGCTAGACTCTCTCACACCCATTTCACTTTACTTTTGCTGGCTTCCGATAGCCACACTGTTACCTCACCTAGCCTATCTACCCCTTCTGCCTGCTGTTTCCTTACATTATCCCCACAAGTTTTATGTATCGGCACACGTTAGTTTTCAATTACTCCATATTTGACCTCCCATCAAATCCATTTTCCTTCCTCCACTGAGGATCCTAATAATGTTCCTCATATCCTTAGACTCCATGTCTCTCATTCCCTGGTTTGTTTCCAGGACCCCCTTTGAGGATTTGCCTCCCATGTTCATATAATAACTATTTGTCACTTTTGTGTGTGTTTCTATAATCTTTTATTCTCCTTAAACTATGTGTCTGTACTTCTACTCTCTATGATTATAAATACCTACCACAAGCTTCCTCTATGATCTTAAAATAATTATGTTATATCTTTCGATAGATTATTAGGTCTCACACCTATACGAATTATCATTAGTGACTTTCGACTGATTAATATATCTATCTAAGACTCAAGTACTTCTCTTCTTAACCTCGTGGCTTTACCCCTTTTTATGGAATAGTTGCCTATGGCCGATCTCAGCTTTTCTCCAGAACTCTTACGTTCACCTGAACTCTCACACTCCCTGAACTCTTACGTTCACCTGAACTCTCACACTCCCTGAACTCTCACGTTCCCTGAACTCTCACGTTCCCTGAACTCTCACGTTCCCTGAACTCTTACGTTCCCTTTTGGCTCCAAACCCAATTCCTATCTTCCAATTGCATAGAATACTTCGTTCCCTTTAAAACTTTTCTCCACACAAAATTCTAAAGATAGGTCACCAGGATGGATAACCCCTAGTGGATATGGAATAGTTTAACACCTAGATCACATCAAAATCCTTAATTTAATGCAATCATACAGGTATTATTCCCCCAAATCCGTATGAATAAAAATTACTGACCTTATCCTTGCAGCTGAGATTTCAATTTAGGTTGGATCTCGTCACCGTTAAATGTCGTGTCCAGTTTTCCACCGGCCTGAAATAACCCTCAATTTCAGAGGTCAGGTCTTTGTTCTTACGGATATAAAATCCGCCGTGCACGATTTCGGTGTGTCTCTGGAACGACAGATATCAGATGTTGAGTCCGGATCGAAGGACCAAATGTCACGATAATTTTTATCCCAATGTTCGAAATGAACTATCACTCTAGCTTTGATTAATTCCCAGAGGTTGTAAGATTCTGGTTAACAAAGAATTAAGCAAAGTCTCAGTCTGCAACAGGTCAGTCGTTTATTCAGAGAGCTCTGCCGAAAGACAAGACACAAAACACTTTTATAAAATCCAGTCAGCAAAGTCTCCACCCTATTTTATGGCCTGCAGATTCTCAGGATCTGGCTTCAAAGACCCTATTCAGTTGCTAATGTTTACTCACACCTCGAAGACCAGGCCCCAATCCTGATGGATGGGGCCCTGTGAACTTTTATGGCCGCATAATCTCCTGCAGGTCTAACAGCTTTCACAAATGGTCTTGTCTCCTTCATTGTCTTAACCACATCCTGACTCCTCTACCAAATGGTAACATTCTAACCTGGTCTGAACATTGTCTATGTTTCCACATTCTTAGAATCATAATCTTGTAATTCCAATACATCTCACACATTACAACGTTTCAGGGTGAAACATCTTAGTCATTAACATTAAACATACAAATTCCTTTATCAGTGTACCAAAACATTCATGGGAAATTCACAAAAATGGTGTTACAAGTTTATCAACTTTCAAAGCATAATTACTTTCCCCATTGTTCCTCAACTGTAGTGTATGATATACCATTTTGTAGCTCCAAGTCTCTACTTTAATCCAATGTAAAAAAAACACAATATCAAATTTAGCTATATAAGACCAAATCACCTGACAGTGTCCTAATCAGGGAAGGCTGGTGGGAGGAGCTATAGGACTGGCTCACTGTAATGGAATAAATGGTACAGCGTCAAGCACGTTGTTTTCATGTATTTGATGTGTCTGGTACCATTCCATTCCAGCCATTACAAGGAGCCTGTCCTCCTAGAGCTCCTCCCACCAGCCTCCTCTGATTAGGCCACTGTGTCAGATGACTTACCGTTAGAGGCTTCCCCATTAGCCACAACTCCACCTTTAAGGTCATCGCAGGCCTCTAGGTCTCCTAGCAGGTCAGACAAAACCTGCCAGAGAGGGAGAGAACCACCAATTATACACTACACTTTTGATTGTTTGAGGTGTGAACAGGAATTGATGCGGTGTAACATTGTCGTAACATATATCAAAAAATTAAACTCACCTCATTGCTGTGGTCCTTATGAACGAGGGAATCCTCCAGGTCTTTCTGGGACTTCTGGTAGACTTTGATCTGCTCGCTCGTCTCCCTGTGCTTCTCCTCCCACAACTTGGCAGCATGGTGCAGCTGTAACAAGGAAATTATAAGGGCAGTGCTATGCAGGCCCTGCATAGCCAATGAGTCCTACACAATATGTCATGAGGCTTAAAAGTGTGAATCGCTGTTCTGTATTGGTACTCACCGAGAGGTTCTCCTCCTTCAGGGTGGCAACATCCTTCTCCAGAACCTGATGCTGGACATTCCGGGCATCTTCGCGGAGCTTGGCTTCATCCATCAGAATGGTAGCCTACAGATTCAATGATAAGGATAATTAAAGGAAATGGACACTTTACATTTGATTGTTGCAATGTTAACTTATTTGACAGGTTTTCTTTGGGCATGTTCACTTATTTGAAATATACCTTTGAGAGTGCGTCCTGCGTTTTCTTCCTGCTGCGCTTCAACTTCTCAATGGTTTTGTCCATTTCGGACATCTATGGGCAAAAATAATGATAAGCATTATGACAACCATCTTTCTCTGAGCACACCAACGAGTCATCCTATTTAGGCTAGTAGCTGGCTAATAGTAGCTGCCTATACTGTCTACATCATGAAAGCAACTGCTCTCTAGGGCAGTTATCTCTTGTTTGCAGGTTGTCATTTCCTCTCTGTGTCTGCCGGGCAAGTCCAGGCAGCTGTAGGTGCAATGGACTGTGGTCATTGTAGTCAATTACCACATTTTCTGCACTAATATTTATTTGCCTGTTGAAAACTACAACTTCCTACAACGTCGCAAAGTTTGTACTTGATTTGATTTCTCTCTAGAGAAACGGCACATTGAGCTCACAGAAGAAAAAAAACATTATGGAATTCAAATAATTGAACAGACGTCAGACAATTGGTTGTTTAGAAACCAGGGGGAACATTTTTATTCCGGCTAATAGCTCAATACCACTCACCATATCTTCATGTTTCGCAGTATTGGCCTTACTTTCCTCGTCCAGGCACTCATTTTGTCTCTCCATCTCTTGCACAATATTCTATTGGATAGAAAAATAAAAATGGTGAGTCAATTTAAACACTATGGAAAACTAAAAAAATGTGTCAGCATGACAATGATAATGTGATAATAATTCCTAGAGACTCACTTCCAGTTCCTGGATCTTCTCCAGAGATGAAGTGGCTGATTTCTCAGACAGCTTTTGCTTTTCTTTAAGTTCATCGCCCTGAGGGGAACCCAGTAGAAATATATAATCAAAACATTGTTATGTCCCTTAATTCATGTTGAACCCAAAAGTCTGGATCTTAGTCAGTGAAAAGTCTCTGCAACTTACCTGTTGCTGCAGTTCAGCAACCTTTTGGAGTATCTCCTCCTTCTCTTGTTCAAGCCTTTTCATCCTGTCCATCATCTCTTTTTCAGTAGATAATAAAAAAAACGACAAAAGTATGAAATCAGACATGGTTTACACATGACAAGGACACCAGCCTGTAGGCAATATGAATGAGGATTCACTATGCATCATAAATTGCCACAGAGTAGTAGAAGAACTTACTTAGATATGACTTGCTTTTGACCTGTGAGAAAGAAACGGAAAAGAAAGTGGCAGCAAAGTCTCTTCAACGGTAGCATACAATACATCATAGAATAACATTAAGCAATTAGATTGCTCCAGCAGGTATATCTCACTGGTCACCCCCAAAGCCAACACCTCCTTTGGCCGCCATTCCTTCCAGTTCGCTGCTGCCAATGACTGGAACGAATTGCAAAAATCATTGAAGCTAGAGGTTCCTATCTCCCTCAATACCTTTAAGCATCAGCTGTCAAAGCTGCTTATCGATCGCTGCACCTGTATATAGCCCTTCTGTAAATAGCCCACACTACTACCTCATCCCCATATTTATTTTTGTTTATTTTTCACTAATCTTGCACTCCAGTATCTCTATTTGCACATCATAATTTGCACATCCTTCATTCCTGTGTTAATGATGATAATTCTGTAATTTATTTCTACTCTATAGTCTATTTATTGTCCTACCTCCCAACCTTACTGCATTTTTGCACTACATTTTGCACTCTGTTTATAGATTTTCTATTGTGTTTTTTGACTGTTTGTTTAATGTGTAACTCTGTGTTGTTATTTGTCGCACTGCTTTGCTTTGTCTTGGCCAGGTCGCAGTTGCAAATGAGAACTTGTTCTCAACTGACCTACCTGGTTAAATAAAGGTGAAAAAAAAAAAAAAAAAAAGATGAAATGATGAAAGCAGTGACTGTGCAACAAGGACTTACAAATAGAATGCTCCTCCAGAAGAGGAAGAGGAAGCCGATGACCCCGGCACCTGCAGTGACCAGCACAGGTTCACAGGACATGCCGAAGAAGTCTGGACCTGGCTTCCATTGCTCTGGCAGGCAGGTGACCATCTGGGGAGACACACAGGCCCAATCAGTGTTACTACAGCACATGTCAGGCTTAGCAAAAACGTTGGGCAATAGTTGGGCAGAGATGACAGGAAATTCAGTGATGTTCAATACTTAACCATCAGGCATACAGTGTTCTGTTTAAAAGCATGGCTAATGGTTATTCTACTGAGCACCCTCTCAGTCAATGCAAAGAGGCACATCTTCAGATCAAATCAAGGTGGGTTTAGAAATAGACCTAGCCTACAACCAAGTTGTTGATGGAAATCGATAAAGAGAGTATATTTGTCCTTAATTAATGGGGATTGGATTGGCCTGGGGCCCTACCACTGTCCAACCATGGAGACCTTTGCACAATGCACGTGGCATACAGGCACAACACAGAACTTCCATCGGTAGCTCAGCGAAATTCAGTGATTAGCTAACTTAATCACCACAGAGTGGATCTAACTAACAAGCCTTAGGCCTATGTGGATTTAGAGTGCAAAAGATTGCATAATGTGCTCTTTCACCCTGTAAGATGGGCAATAGACTAAACAGATTATTAGATCACATATCACTAGACATGAGCCACATGTAGATTTCAATGGCATGTAAACTAGTTATGCAAGGGGAAGCTGTCAAAGCAACATTCAACAACTTTAAGACATCTCGATCTGAGACCCACAGATACAGGAAGAATGGATACTGCCAGTCTGGTAAGTGTGCCATTTTTTTATGAGGAAGAGGACAGGCAACTTCCACTTTGAAAACATTGAAACAAAATAGCAATCAAGTGATCCATTCTAGGCTGCACATATTGGGGAAATGCATTAGGTATTGGAGGACAAGATCATTCTCCAACACATTGAAGCTGCCAACAAGATTCAGTTTCAATGTAACTAGCAAGCCAGCCATATGGTTGCCTAAGACTTGACTAGCCAACTAGTTAACGTTACATGTTATTGTAGAAAGACTTCAACAAGATAGCCTCCATAGATTAGCAGTATCAACACTGTAGCCAACTAATTACATATTGAAGTTTCGTTAGAAATAAGACGTAAAAGACAGTTGATCAGATTCTGTCATCAGGATCAAAGTTGGTAAAGGGGTTGTTTCTTCCGAATCCATCGCTACCGTCAGTAGTAGTATGACAGCTGAGCTGGCTATCAGATGTTAGTTAGTTAGGCTAGCTAACGTTAGTTAGCTTGGCCAGTGACTTGCAAAGCAACTCGCAACTGATCAATGGAGTCGAGAGGATCCTTCATCGTGGTTCTCTTGACGACCCAGAGAGGACAACCTGTACCTATCTTGCTAGCTAACCTAATAGATAGATGGATAGATAGGATACTTTATTGATCCCGAGGGAAAATGTCTTCGTCAAGCAACTACGAAAAAACAGGGCAGGTGCAAAATGCCAGAACGAAATACACAGAGAGTTACTCATGGATGGATGACTAATTGTTAAACTAGGTCCTAACACCCCAACAGTTCCAGGTCTATGTTGCCGACGGGACGGCACCCCGGTGAGGCATTAAATAGTCTAATAGCCGCCGGCAAGAAGGACCTCCTGTAGCGCTCTCTGGCACACCGTGGTGGGATCAGTTTGTGACTGAAAGAGCTCCTCTGCATCATAACCATGGCATGCAGAGGGTGGGTGACGTTGTCCATGATGGCCAGCAGTTTGGCCAGGATCTTTCTCTCCGCCACCTCCTCTAGAGTGTCAAGGCTAATCCCCAGAACAGAGCCAGCCTTCCTGATCAGCTTATTAAGCCGAGAAGCATCACCGGCCTTTGTTGGCGCCCCAGCACACCACTGCAAAAAAGATGGCATTGGCCACCACAGACTGGTAGAAAGTATGCAGTAGTTTACTGCACACGTTGAAGGACCTAAGCCTCAGAAAGTAGAGTCGGCTCTGGCCCTTTTTGTACAGGGCCCCATTCCAGCCTGCTGGAACTTTTATGAACCAACTATTTCCACATCCATCCCCTGTATAGGAACTGCAGTTGGTTTGGCCTTGGTTCTCTAGAAGTCTACAACCATTTTTGTTTTGTAATGCACTTGCTAGTTAGCTAACGTTATTTTGCCCAATGCTGGCTCTGCTTCGCCAGCAACCTGTCTACTAGACTCCTTTTAGAGTTTGGAACACAATTAATTTCTACGCCAAATGAACAAAGCCTTGTAAAACAAGCGGCGGTGTCATTTATACCATACTCAATAAGCAAAACACCGGCTGTGGACACTGAACTTCAGCCTACATTTCACTAGAACATGCCAACAAAAAAAGGGGAGGTTCACCGAACCTGGGCTGCATTGAGTACGTTTCTACGTTCTGGAACGTTCAATTGAACGGAAACGCTGCTATACTCACCGACCAGTTGACAGCGCACTCATTATGCTTTCACGACAACTGGGAACTCAAGGAAAAAAAAACGAGGTCAAATCATGACGGTCAGTGATTTTCAGGTCATAAAGTCAGAGCTGTAGAAAGAGGCCTGAGCTCCCAACTTGGAATTCCGAGAAGGATGACTGTTCAAATCGATTTTTCACAGTCAGAGCTCGTTTATTTCTGAGTTCATAGTTAGGACTTCCCAGTTGTTTTGAAACTGGCATCATTGCTTCAAGCCACACCTCTTCACACCCGCCAAACGTAGCAAACAATCAACTGAACGCACCTCTGTATAACCTTTGACGTCACACCGTGCGCAAACAAACATTCGAATGGGCAAAATATGGGTCGGCACTAGTCAAGAAAAATAGCCAATTTTGACGTTGCTATCTAGTGGGAACCCAAAATATGTCTCTGTGCAAAATCAATGTTGAATTTGAAGCAAAAAAATAACTAAACAAACAAGCATTGTCCCAGCAATAATTAGGCAACATAAAATAAGCATTAATAATTGAGCCCTAAGCACTAAAAGCAGACAGTTAGTTAATTACAATAGGAAGGCAAGGTCATTCATAAGAGAGAAAAACATTAAGTAACTTACCATAACACCATATATTCCAAGGTACTCATAAAACAGGGTGAAGAGACTACCAGAAAAGATTAGCACTGATATGAATGATGAACCACTCTGCTCCTCGTCATGGAAATCAGTGACAGGAGGTGACTCCAGAGATCCTGGAAATACAGCACAAGTACATTAGGTTAATGAATACATAGTTTACATCTCACCACAATCTCAAAAGTAGGGAAAGTTTCATGTGAACACCTACCCAAGGGAGGGTGATCCATGTCTACACTAAGTCCCATGTCCAAGGTATTTTCAAAAATAGTTTGAGGGCCCCTCTGGATTTCTTCTGGAGTTTTAGAGCTTGGCTGATTGTCTTTGTTTCTGTTAAAGTACCAAAAATCCTCCTCAATGCCCATATCTGGTCTCTTGTTACCTTCATTATGGGCAGGCTTCTCAGGGGCCTTAGTCTCTTCACTTGTCTCTGTCACAATGAGGTTGTCATTGTCTGTGTCCTCCACAGAGTGCGGGAATGTCTCCTCTTCCTCCACATCATCAGACATGTCCCCATCTTTTGAAACATCCAGAGAGGTTCAAACAGCGAGTACGTTTTCATGCATTGTAATCTAACTGGCATTGTCAGGATGTGTATTTGTTCTGTCAACAGACTAGCAAACCAAATCTCCAGGCATTATTATCATGTCATTAGCAATGTTTGACACAAATATATTTATTTAACAAAAGGTTTCCTTGTGTACTCTGACATGAACATAAACAGATTTTAAAAAAGCAATATTACCTTTGTCAGGGTGTAGTTGACTGCACAAAGCCAAGGGAGCACTGTTTCTGTCCTTTGAGTACTTCTGATGCAGGGTTAACACCAACTCCTGGAAGTTGTCCAAGATGGCAGCATCCTTAAACTCACCAGCCTCCTGTTGCAGATCAGCATTCTCCTGGGCATCCAGCATCATCTCAATCTCATCCAGGATTGGGGTTTCAGAGGCTTCCAAAATGGCCTCCATCGCCTTTTCAATGTCCTCACTGGTGTTAGTCTGGGACAGCCGAACAGCCTTCAGCTTCTGCTCCAGGTCAGAGAACAGCAACTCCACCCTAAAGAGGTTCTGAAGAGCAAGAATATTTTGGAAGCGCTCCATATCCTCCTCCTTGAAGTGGTCTCGCAACAGTGTCAGCCTCAACACATCGTCACTGTATTTAGTCTCTTTTCTTGGAAGGGGATCCGGAATGTTATCTTTAAGTGAGAGTGTGTCGCTTTCAGCATCCTTTTCAGTCTCATGAACCTCAGGTATGTCAATTGCCTCGTCGTGTTGGACCACATCCAACACATCACTGGATACAACATCAGTTTGTGTATCATTACTGGGTTGCTCTGACCCAAATTCAGATAGACTTTCTTTGTCCTTTTCATCAGTGTGCTCAGTTTTCAGAGTTTCAGGCAGAGGCAGAGAGGACTCTAAAGGCTCAACATGTCTCAGGTCTTCATCATCTGGAACCTCCTCTACAATCTTATCAATGTCCCCAGGAACATCCCTATCAATCTCATAACTTTCTAACAGTGTCACTTCAGGTGGAGGCTCATGCACTTCCACCGTGGCGCTATCAGCACTTTTGTTTAGGTCAAAAGTCTCTGTGGTTACTTTCACAGATTCGTCATTGTCTGTTAACACTAAAGAGGAGCCTAACAGTGAATCAATGTCATAACTGTCAAACTTATCGTATCCATTGTGATAGCAAAAGAAGTCGGCTTCCTGAAAATAAAAAGAAAACATTGTTTGAGTCATACTACCCATTTCAGAAAGAAGTTCAGTCATTCCAGATAATTTTTTAAGTGATAATGCATTGGCAGTAGTGAAATAGGCCTACATCAATCTATTGACTTACCTCAGCAGGAATCTCCAATTCTTTTTCAGTGTATATGTGATTGATTATGAGTTGGTCCTTGTTGAAGTAACCAAAGCGTATACCAACCTATTGTAAGAAATGGAAACAAAACAGAGAACGAAACATGATGTTAAGAAAACAGAAAATGCTTCAACATTCCTTCTAGACTGCAATGTTATCACATAATAAAATATTAACTTGTACTTACACTCCCTGCCCATATATCTGTCCTTCTGCCTGAGAGTTTATAGTAGACATATATAGTCTCTCCTCTTTTAAATGACAGAAACCGACAGTCTGGTCCAGTAAAATCGCTGAAAGCTCTCCCCCGGTACAGGATAACTTTGGAGAGGAATGAGTCAAAGATCAGCTGTTGTGGAGATGTCACCCCTACCAAAGATTCCAGCCCACAACCCACCTTATGTGCCCCATGCACGATCAGGCTGTGAATAGAATACACATCACTAAAGTTTTATCTACTTCACTTTTTACAGAGCCAGAGTATCAAAAAGGAAAGCCAAGCATCAAGGGTAAATAGAATACTGTTTTAGTCTTGATAAGGTAGATGTAAAAAGACAAGAACTTACAAGCAGAGGGGTAAATGACATAACAGTCTTATGTCAGGGATACAAACTGGTGAGGGCCCAAAAAGGTGACACTTTTTGTTCCTCACCGAAACATGCAAAAAATAACTAATTAAACGACAAAGAATATGATCTACATGATCAGTTTCTGTGTGTAAAATCAAATCGTATTCGTCACATGTGCTGAATACAACAGGTGTTTACCATCTCCCTCAATAACTTTAAGCATAAGCTGTCAGAGCAGCTTACAGATCACTGCACCTGTACACAGCCCATCTGTAAATAGCCCACCCTACTACCTCATCCCCATATTGTTATTTTTGCTCATTTGCACCCCAGTATCTCTATTTGCACATCATCATCTGCACATCTATCACTCCAGTGTTAATGCTAAATTGTAATTATTTTGACACTATGGCCTATTTATTGCCTACCTTCCTAATCTTACTACATTTGCACACACTGTACATAGATTTTCTATTGTGTTATTGACTGTACGTTTGTGTATCCCATGTGTAACACTGTTGTTGTAATAATCCCCCCTCACTCACACACGTGTTACTGTCAAGTTCAATACAACAAAGGCAATATCTTTGGGCTACACTGCACATTATTACATTGTACTCTTTCTGCTTGTGGACATCTGTTCAAAATTGACCAGCAGAGCATGATACCCTTTGTTGGCATAATTGATCTCTTTCAGACAGAGAGTACACCTGGCATAACCCTTTTTATCCACTCTATTGAAAAAGTGAGAATGAGGGAAAGTGTGTGGTGTAGCTTTCACCTCTATATTGGCATTCAGCTTAAGCCAGGCCCAGCGCCAGATACACTTCATCCTTGAATCCACTTGTTTAACAAGCAACGGCTCATAAACTACTCAAAACTTCAATAAAATATGTAGGCCGAACTCTTGTTTATGTGGTGCAAGCTACTAACGTTAGTAGCTAACGTTGCTCTAGTTCCATAATTGGGCGACTAGCCAGGCAGTACAGTAGCCAACACAGGCTGATGCTTCGCTTCGGCTACAACCAAGTAAGCTTCGGTTTTTATTTATTGGTATGTACTAATAACGACAGGTCAATGATAACGCCATTCAAAGATAACGCCGGTCAAACTAGCTAGGGATGAGGTGGGGGATAGTGAATTGAACGATGGAAGCATCCTGAAAGTTCGGGTGAGTTTAGTGCCAAGTACTTACTACTGCATTCCTCGTCTGCACATATTTTGAAGTCGGAGAAGCTCCTTTCGACTGCGACTTTGGATATTAAATTAGGAATACAGAAAATTAAAATGTATAACATTACATATGAAACATGTACAGCCATGTTGCAAGTTGGGCTGGCTGGTTCTGCTCGAGCACGAGCAGATGAAGCCAACAAGTCAGCAAATCCAAGGCTGGAGCAATTCACAGGATGTTGATCGTGGAGGCAAATATCAAAATCTGGGCATACTATGTCAAAAATAAAAGAGCAAGGACATGGAACCAAAACGCATAATAAAAGCTTCTTATTGCGTCACAATATACGTTATGATTCGTGTTTATCACGTCTTTGTTGGATAGAACGAAAATATTACACAAGTTTACTGACAAGTGAGCGCAATTTCCCCATTCGATTTTTCCATTCAATTTGAGCATCTTACTACCACATATTTATTATGATACCTCAAAAGCACATGTTCATTGTTTTTCAGCACTGGGTACCAAAACAAACAAAGCAAATACAGAGAGGATATGACTCTCACAGTCTTAGGGTAGGCTATCTTCCCTCAACGACATTTATATTAACCTTTAAAAGTAAAAGTCAGAATTGATCAAATAAATGTTAATATAAAAGCCTAGTTGCGGGACGAAGCTAACGGTTGGCTATCTTAAAAAATATATATAGTAGTCACATTCAGGATCAATATCTACTTAAGTATTGCCTTTTTTGCCCCCCCCCATTCCCATTAATAATATGAATATTTTCCCCAGTACTAGTTGAGGACTATTTACGCACATGATTCTAGGGATGTGAGGCACTGAGCCTCCCAAATATTTTGTAGCTGAGCCACATTTACATTCTCTGTTATACCTTATTGTTTAATTTCACTTTGTTGTCACTAGCAATAGATTGTATATAGATAGATAGATAGATAGATAGATAGATAGATAGATAGATAGATAGATAGATAGATAGATAGATAGATAGATAGATAGATAGATAGATAGATAGATAGATAGATAGATAGATACTTTATTTATCCCCCGGGGGGGAAATTTCATTGTCAAGCAGCTACAACAAAAACACAGGGCAGGTGCAAAATGCCACAACGAAAGTACACAAAAGACAGATACACGGTACATGATACATAGAGCGGCAGTATGAAAAAGTATAGAAATACAAGATATCTGGAGTGCAAAAAAAAAAGCTATAAAAGGACATTGCATAGTATGAGTGGTTGGCTGAATATGTACACTATACATTGGTGGATGTTGGATGGTTAACTATACTATACAGGTCGATCGATGGCAGAGAAATACTTCAGTAGCTAAAAATGCGTATGATATGAGCGAGGGTAATAATAGTTTACTTAATAGACAGACTGGCTAAATGAACAGGTAAGTGAAAATTTTGCATGGTTAAATTAGCTGTACAGTTAGGTATACAGTTATATTTACAGATAAGTGAATACTTGCATGGTTACACACACTGTACAGGTAAATGACAGGAAGAGATACTTTAATAGCTAAATGTGTGTATGATATCATTTGGGGTAATAATTCCCTTAAAATACAGTCCTTAGTGCGCAGGGTTTAATTACAGACAACTGCACATTCGATATACTAAAAGCAATGAGAAAAGGTGCAACTGGCAGGATACTAATATGCATTCCTGAGTGAATGCCTACGTCCAATAATTACTTACAATATTGCATGTGATATAATATAACAACTGTACATGAGTATGTATATACAGACCTGTATGAATAAATAGGTCCTGAGTGGATGAGTGCTGACGGACCAGAGTTACTCACGGATGGATGCATAATTGTTAAACTAGGTCCTAGCACCCCAACAGTTCCAGATCTATGTTGCCGACGGCACGGCACCCCGGTGAGGCATTATATAGTCTCATAGCCGCCGGCAGGAAGGACCTCCTGTAGCGCTCTCTGGCACACCGTGGTGGGATCAGTCTGTGACAGAAAGTGCTCCTCTGCGTCATAACCATAGCGTGCAGAGGGTGGGTGACGTTGTCCATGATGGCCAGCAGTTTGGCCAGGATCCGTCTCTCCGCCACCTCCTCTAGAGTGTCAAGGCTCATCCCCAGGACAGAGCTAGCCTTCCTGATCAGCTTATTTACCCGAGAAGCATCACCGGCTTTGATGTTTGCTCCCCAGCACACCACTGCAAAAAAGATGGCACTGGCCACCACAGACTGGTAGAAGGTATGCAGTAGTTTACTGCACACGTTGAAGGACCTGAGCCTCCTCAGAAAGTAGAGTCGGCTCTGGCCCTTTTTGTACAGGGCCCCGGTGTTACCAGCCCATTCCAGTCTGTTGTCCATATGGACACCCAGGAACTTGTATGACTCAACCATTTCCACATCCATCCCCTTCATAGGGACTGCAGTCAGTTGTGCCTTGGTTCTCCTGAAGTCCACCACCATCTCCTTAGTTTTGCTGATGTTGAGCTGAAGGTGGTTCTGCTCACACCACAACACAAAGTCACTGATTGTGCTCCTGTACTCCTCCTCCTGCCCACCCCTGATGCACCCTACAATAGCAGAGTCATCCGAGAACTTCTGTAGGTGGCATGTCTCAGAGTTATATCTGAAGTCTGAGGTGTAGAGGGTGAACAGGAAGGGGGACAGGACCGTACCCTGGGGGGCCCCTGTGTTGCTAACTGCCCGTTCTGACACACAGCTCTGTAGTCGCACAAATTGTGGCCTACCGGTCAGGTAGTCCGTGACCCAGGAGACTAAGGGTGCTACCACTTTCATCCTCCTCATCTTCTCACCCAGTAGCAGGGGCTGAATGGTATTGAAGGCACTGGAGAAGTCAAAAAACATGACCCTCACAGTGCAACCTGCGTTGTCCAGGTGAGAGTAGGCCCTCTGCAGAAGGTAGATGATTGCATCATCCACCCCGATGTTGCGCTGGTATGCAAACTGCAGGGGGTCCATTGATGAACACACCAGGGGTCTGAGGTGAGCGAGGACTAACCTTTCCAGGGTCTTCATGATGTGGGATGTTAGCGCTACAGGTCTGAAGTCATTCAGGACAGTGGGGTGTGCCTTCTTGGGCACTGGGACGAGGCAGGATGTTTTCCACAGCACAGGGACCCTTTCTAGGCTCAGGCTAAGGTTGAAAAGACGCTGGAGTATTCCACACAGTTGGTCAGCACAGACCCTCAGCACCCTTGGGCTGATGCCATCAGGGCCCGCCGCTTTCCACTGGTGTAGTCTCTCCAGCTCTCTCTTCACTTGGTTGGTTGTGAAAGCCAGCCCAGGTGGGGAGGTGGGGGGAAGGGGGGTGTTGAGGATCAGTCCAGGGGGGGCAGGGGCGGAGGTGGGGTCACTGATTGTCTCAGCAGAGGTGCTGTGAGCAAAGTGGGGGTGGGATAGCCGTGAGGGTGTGTGGTCTGGGGAGCTGGAGGGGAGGTGGACAGGGCCAGTATCGAACCTGTTAAAAAATTGGTTCAGCTCATTGGCTCTGTCCTGGGTCCCCTCCGTCTGCCCACTGTTTGACTTTTTGAAGCCAGTGATATTTCTCATACCCTTCCACACCTCTCTCACCTGGCTCTGCCTCAGCTTGTCCTCCATCTTCTCCTTATACACTCTCTTCCCCTCAGCAATCTTCAACTTCAGCTCCCTCTGGACGCATTTCAATTTGTCCTTGTCCTTCTCCTTGAAGGCCCTCTTCTTCTCATTCAGCAGGGCCTTCAGGTCGCTGGTGACCCAGGGTTTATTGTTTGGGAAACAGCGTACCTTCCTGGTGGGTACAGTGTTGTCTACACAGAAATTAATATAGTCTGTTATGCAGTCAGTGAGTCCATCGATGTCCTCCCCATGAGCCTCACAGAGCACATCCCAGTCTGTTGTTTCAAAGCAGTCCTGTAGGGCCTCATTCGCCTCCGGGGACCATCTCCTAATAGTCCTGGTGGTTGCAGGCTGCTGTTGGACCATAGGCCTGTAGAGTGGGGTGAGGTGGACAAGGTTGTGATCCGATCTACCGAGGGGAGGGAGTGCAGTGGAGTTGTATGCATCCTTCACATTAGCATATAACAAGTCCAGAGTTGTATTATTCCTGGTTGGGCACTTCACGAACTGTTTGAACGTGGGCAGCGTTGAAGAGAGAGATGCAGGGTTAAAATCCCCCGAAATGGCAAAGAAAGCACTGGGATGCGCTGTCTGTAACCTCGCGATAACAGAGTGGATGACGTCACACGCTGCGTTTGCGTCAGCAGAGGGCGGGATGTAAACAATAACAGCAATGGCCGCCGTGAATTCCCTCGGCAAATAGTAGGGTCTCAGGCTAACGGCTAGCAGTTCAATGTCCGGGCTACAAAACTGTTCCTTAAGAGTAATATGGTTCGGATGACACCATCTGTTGTTAACTAATAAAGCCAGCCCACCACCCTTACTCTTACCGGAAGAGACGCGATCCCTGTCCGCTCTGATGGTCTGGAAACCGTCGATAGTGACGTTCTGTATGGGGATGTTACCGTTCAGCCAAGTCTCAGTAAAACACATTAGGCTCGTTTCCCGATAAATCCTTTGTCCACGAACAAGTCCCGCCAACTCATCCATCTTGTTATGTAGACACCTCACATTGCCCATAATAATAGATGGTATAGCCGGCTTGTACTTGAACCTCCTCCGCTTTGCCTTACATTTCAATCCCGCCCTGCGTCCACGGCGTCGTCTTTTCAATTCGTCCGGAATATCAAACTTTTCCCTGGGGAGCAGCAGCGCTGCGTGGGCTAAATCCAGGAGCTGGGCTCTGTTGTAAACAATAACAGTTGACGACTCCTGTCGACGTTCAGCTGCGATAAAATCCATAAAATCCATAATCCTGAACTGTTATAGTTCGACTGTAGCAAAATAAAAAATAAAACTAAAGAAAATAGACGAAAATAGACGATAGAAAACGAACTAAAACAACAATTAATGCACGAACAACGGGAGCTGCTTAACAGGCGACCACTCAGGGCGGCGCCTCTCAAGGGACTTCCAATCCAAAAGTATTCTACGTCTGGCCAGTAAAGAAGTATATGTGTCACGTCCCCTTTAAGACTATATCAATTTGACAATGGCTGTACTTGAACTCAATATGATTCTGAGTTGCATAGAAAAGTAGCAGATTCTACATCCTTGAGATAGGCCAAAACAATCATTGCTTGTTTACTGTTATTTGGTGATTTACAGAAACAAGAGAGTTTGGGGTTTCTTGTGTTGTGTGACACATTCCTCATCATATTTACATTTCACTGCATTTCTCCTCCCACCTCTGTGTTAGTTTATTGTCTTTGACTGTTGCACTGACTTAAATTTGTGCTGTCATCCTCATCTCCTTCCTCATTACATATGGGCGACGGCTCAAAGTATTGGTCAACTCAACCTGTTCCTCTATCTGATTAACATCGACCAAGACGCAGCGCAGGGATTGTAGTTCGACATATTTTTGTTATTTATACTATGTATAACTATGAATATTATACTTAGTATAACAAACAAACACGAATGAACAAACGTAATAAACGAAGCACACTTACTGTCACCGTGACTTGCGAAATATAATGACCCACATCCCCGGTGTGGAACATACAAACCTATGTAGGATCCCTAATTAGCGACATGCACTGCAGCTGCCTCTAATTAGGGATCCAACACAAACCACCACCAGAATCAGAAAGAATAGACCTGTCAGACTCTGACCATGGCTACATAGAGAAGCAAATAGGCTTCTCTATGGCCAGAGCCTGACACCTCCCTCATTACATATGGGTGACGGCTCAAAGTATTGGTCAACTCAACCTGTTCCTCTATCTGATTAACAAAACTAAATGTTACCTCTACTCTTGTCCCACATACTCCTAAGATTTTTGACACTACGTTTATAAACAATAGGTTTTCCAATTGGCCATTGTAAAGTTTTGGCAACTTCCTCCCAAAATTGGAAATAACACTTTTCATTATTTTGCATAACGGAATGTGTTTTCATTGAAATAGCATGATTCCCAAAATGTATTTTCGTGTCCCCTCATTTTTTTGAGAGTCTTAACTTTCTGATCCTCCACAACATCCTTGCCACCCCGATACAATTTATGTTTCGGATTTGGTGGTTCAACAGCCTTATTTTCATTTATCATCAATTTTGTCAAATTATTCTGATCTAAGCATTTATCAGTACGGCCAACACCACAGTTAACTCTTATCACCACAGACAACAGCGTCACTATCAGTACAGTCAACTCCTATTATAGCACTTGGTCCAGCTTTTACCAGTCCTTCCAACAACCCCAGACCTCTGCGACCAACTCCCTTCCTTAATGTATTCTATATTATTCCATTATATTGTTGTTAAATCATTATTATATAGGCTAAATCTATGGATAGTATAGCCTATAATTTAGTCTGTCAAAAAGGTAGGCCTAGCTCTTATTTCTTAACTAGGAAGAGATAGGCAGGAACACAAAGCCCTCTTCTTCTTCTTCGGTGGGGTTTATCGGCGTTATGGTGCATTACCACCACCTACTGTACTGGAGTGTGTGCATAGACAGGGAGAAACTAAATCCTACCTGCCAGCCCCTTTGCTCTTAAAAAAAATAACAAAATATTTGAGACTATATCTAATGACGTTCTACTCAATGTACTCTAGATCACATCCTCTCTCTTTCCCTCCAATAATGCCCACCCTGTATCAATACATGCTCCACTGTCTCTGTTTCCTGGCAATATTCACATGTTCCTGTTGGATGCTTTCCTAGGTTTTATTCAACTGGCTGTGTCCGACCCTTAATTTTGTAAATATAGCCGCCTCTCTTCTGTCCCTTCCTGCCGTCCTCCCCTCCCCAACTTTCGTCTATACTTGAAATAAATGCCTGCCCTTAGTATCTCTATTCCACTGCTCCTGCCATTTCTTCACCATCATTGTCCATATCATGCTTTGTGCCTCTGCCTTACTCATTGAAACTATAACATCAACATCAACTGCCTCTTTCCCCTCCACTCCCACATGGACTGGGACCCATGTAAATATTATCTGCATACCCATTTGTTTACTCCTACCATGTGTTTGTAGTACCTCTTAAAGCAGGTCTTGTCTGCTACATGATATAAAGGACTGGAGACTCATTAACACTGCACAAGAATCAGAGCAAATAACTACTCTTTCTGGCTTATCTTCCTCCACCCACTGCAAGGCCAACAGTAATGCCATCATCTCCGCCGTATATACAGCCAGATTATCTCTAATAAGTTTCCTGACTTTCACCCCACATCCCTGCACTGCAAATGCTGAGCCAGTACGTCCTGTTTTTGGATCTTTTGAACCAACTGTGTATATGGCCACAAAATCCTGATACACAGTATCAAGATGTCTCTTAAACAAATCAGATGGATCAACACCCTCCCTATCTTTCTGTAGTCTCTCCAATACTTCTAGATCTACTACTGGAGGTGGGAGTAGACATGGTGGATTTACAGGAATAGCTACCGTTGGACTAAACTCCCTTCCAAACATTCCCATCTCCTTCGCCTGGGTATGACCCACCCACCCAAAGCTTGTGTTCCCAGCATGCCTATAAAATACCTTTCGCAGGATGAGATACCCCATGTCCCTGTAGGTTGACCCAATTATTCATTGCCTGCTGCTGTCTCCTAATCTGCAATGGCATTTCCCCCACTACATCTCCACCTGTAGTGCAGCCACTGGGGACATCCAAAACGCCCCACTACATATTCTGAGTCCTTGTCCCTGTATGACATCTAGCCTTTCCAATGATGTCCGGGCTGCCGAACCATACGCTATGCTTCCATAGTCTATTACAGATCGGATCAATGCAACATATATGATCTTCAATGAGGCACGTCCAGCCCCCCACTCCTTCCCCGTCAGACAGCGCATCACATTTAGTACCTTCTTACACCTTCCCACCACTCTCTCAATGTGTTCTACCCAGGTCATTCTAGTATCAAAGTATACCCCAAGGAACCTGAAGGCCCCCACCCTCTCCAAGTTTCTCCCATATAACCTCAAGCATACCTCATCTCCCACCTTCCTCCTGGTAAAGAACACTGTCTGAGTTTTCTCTTCAGAGAACCTGAATCCCCACCTTAATGCCTACCGCTCTACCTCATCTATTGCTTCCTGTACCTTCCTGACTATGTATGGCACATTTCTTCCTCTCTTCCATAAGGCCCCGTCATCTGCAAATAACGACCTCCCAATATCCAGTTGTACCTGTACCTGAGAGTAAACATCATTGGTCATGATTGAGAACAAAAGAGGACTAGTCACGCTCCCCTGTGGTGTACCAATATCCACCATGTAACTGCCTGGGAGAGACTTCCCCTTCCTCACCTGGATAGACCTTCCAAACAGGAAATCCTTTATCCAGTTTTATGTTCTTCCTTCCACCCCCATAATATCAAGCTTAATTAACAACCCCTCCTTCCACACCATATCATATGTCTTCTCCGCATCCAAAAATACAGCTACAACAGTCTCCTTGTTCACCTGAGCCTTCCTGATCTCTGCTTCTAAGCAGAGTACTGGGTCCATTGTTCCCCTACCCTTCCTGAACCTACTCTGATGTGGCGATACTAGCCCCCTGCTCTCCAGGAAGTAAGTTAGCCTCTCCGTAATCATACGCTCCATAATCTTACATACATGTGATGTTAAGGCTATTGGCCGATAGGTTGTTGGCCTCGTTGGGTCCTTCCCTGGCTTCCGAATTGGTACCACTACTGCCTCCTTCCAACTGCCTGGTAGTTTGCCCTCCTTACACATTCTGTTGTGCAACACCAATACCTTATCCAGTGCCTCATCACTAAGATGGGCCAACATAACATAGCACACCTCATCTTTCCCAGGTGAAGTTAACCCAGCCTTACCTATTGCCCTTTTCATCTCTGCCATGGTAGAGTTCTCTCTCTTCCCCTCTGCCTCTCCTCTGACAAATTTGTAGAGGTATGCACTTGGACAAACGCTTTGGCCATCATCTCTACCTTCTCCTCATCTGTTACTGCCACGTCCTTCCCACTCGTCAACAATGGATAATCCCACTCCCTTCTGACCCCACTCATCATCTCTACCTTCTCCTCATCTGTTACTGCCACGTCCTTCCCACTCGTCAACAATGGATAATCCCACTCCCTTCTGACCCCACTCATCCTCTTAATCATCCCCCACAGGTGTCGCTCTTCCAATGATGTCACAGAACCGACACCAACATGACCTCTTTGCCTGACGTATTGTTCTCCTCACCAGGGCCTGGGCCTGCTTACACTAAATCAGATGTTGGAAGTTATGCGTCCTTTTTAATTCTCTAAATGCCCTGTTTCTACTCCTCACCATTGCCCCACATTCCTCCGTCCACCACAGGACTGCTTTCCTCCTCCTCTTCCTCCTCCCCCTCCCTGAACTCTTAGGTATCGCCTCAGTAGCTGCCCCCACAAAGCTGTTCTCACCCAGTTATTCATACTATCCACTTCCCCTCTCATATCCACCCGTGCCATCACCTGCTTACTTAACTCCTGAAACTGATCACACTTTGCCCTTTCAAACACCCACCTGCCTAATCCATCCACTGACACCTCCTCCTCCCTTTGGCCTACTGTGCATACTATTGGGTAATGATCACTCCCTACTGTCGATTCCTCCTATACCTCCCACTCACAGATTCCTGCCATCGCACTAGATACCAGAGTGAGGTCCAATGCAGACTCTTTCCCTGTAACTACACTACCGTTCAAAAGTTTGGGGTCACTTAGAAATGTCCTTGTTTTTGAAAGAAAAGCTATTTTTTTGTTGTTTTAAAATAACATCAACATCAGTGTAATGGGCGAAATGTTTATGGAATGTCTACATAGGCGTATAGAGGCCCATTATCAGCAACCATCACTTGGCAAAACACCAGTCTCAACGTCAACAGTGAAGACTCTGGGATGCGACTCTGGGATGCTGGCCTTCTAGGCAGAGTTGCCACGAAAACACAGACACTGGACAGACGAAGATATGGATAGTGTCTGTGTTTTCTTTGCAACTCTGCCTAGAAGGCCAGCATCCCGAAGTTGCCTCTTCACTGTTGACGTTGAGACGGGTGTTTTGCAGGTACTATTTAATGAAGCTGCCAGTTAAATACTTGTGAGGCATCTGTTTCTCAAACTAAACACTCTAATGCACTTGTCCTCTTGCTCAGTTGTGCACTGGGGCCTCTCACTCTATTTCTATTCTGGTTAGAGCCAGTTTACGCTGTTCTGTGAAGGGAGTAGTACATAGCATTGTACGAGATCCTCAGTTTCTTGGCAATTTCTCGCATGGAATAGCCTTCATCAGAACAAGAATAGTTCTTTGTTTCAGAAGAAAGTTTCAGAAGAAAGTTCTATGTTTCTGGCCATTTTGAGCCTGTAATCCAACCCACAAATGCTGATGCTCCAGATACTCAACTAGTCTAAAGGCCAGTTTTATTGCTTCTTTAATCAACACAACAGTTTTTAGCTGTGCTAACATAATTGTAAAATGATTTTCGAATTATCAATTAGCCTTTTAAAATGATAAACTTGGATTAGCTAACACAACGTGCCATTGGAACACAGGAGTAATGGTTGCTGATAATGGGCCTCTGTACGCCCATGTAGATATTCCATTAGAAGAATCAGCCGTTTCCAGCTACAATAGTAATTTACAACATTAACAATGTCTACACTGTATTTCGGATAAATTTGATGTTAATTTAATGGACAAAAAAATGACATTTCTAAGTGCCCCCAAACTTTTGAACGTAGTGTAAATGTAATGCAAATTAATTAATTAATTAATTACATGCAAGAAATATAGCAGGTTACTTTTTAATTGAAAAATTTGATGCATCCCTGATGTAACATAAGAACAAAAAAAACAAAAAAAATAAAAATGTGAAGGTAATATGACAGGTGTTCAATTAGTGGGTGATTAATGGCTTTTCACATGTAATATAGCTACCCACACAAAACAAATACATTGAGCACATTTCCTTTCAAACTAAAATGGATCTCAAGAGTTGTCATATGCTTCATATGAACAATAGATAACTGCAGTTCCTTTTACCAGCTTTATTAATAAAATATCCTAAGAATAGTAAATACATCTCTGACTTAAAATTTACAAAACTTTCCTTTTCAGTTCATTCTGAAGAGAGTTTTGGGAAGAGTTAAGATAATACGGTACTGCTGAAATTATCGATCAAGTATATGTTTTCACATTTCCACAGGAAACAGTGAAATGAATACAAAATCAACATAATAACCTTTTAAAAACTGAAAATCCTCAGTCATACAATAGAAATGTTATTGCACATTAGGCCTTCTTGGAGTGGCAAGCCTCAGTCATTACTTTTCAAGACGGTCATATATACATTTCAGACACAAAACATAAGACATTGATTTTCTGACGCTTTAATAGGAACACTTTTTAGATACTTCAGTTGTTTGCAAGTATATCATATATGATATTATTTTCATTCAATTAAAATCGAAACAGAGCTAACTGAGTCCTGGGCGGCAACTGTTGCCTGCTGGGAGCTGAAGTCTTGCCCCTGGCCCTGGGGGCCAGCGCCAGGCTGGGGGAAGTCTCTGGGGCCGCCGTGAGGAAGGTATGGGTCCACCCCAGAGGGCAGGTGCTGGGGTGGGATGGAGTGATCAAGTGGTCCATAGTGCACGTAGGTATGTGGGGGTCCCATGGGTCGGGCCACAGGAGGGCCGCCAGAAACACCTTGGTAGAAGGGAAAACGAATATACAAATATAATACTATAGTACCAACATAACAATAGCATTGCTAACCACAACTGATATACTAATAGCAAAGAGTCAACTTGAGGTAAAAGCTGAGGGCCAGAATTCACCACCTACCGAATGAGGGAGACATCGGTCCATAGTGAGAAGGTGGAGGAGGGCACCAGTTGTGTGGGGAAGGGGGACAGTAAGCGGCAGGAGGTGGAGGCCGAGTTCCAGGTGGGATCATGGGCCCAGGCGGGTGTCCGGGAGGCATCATGCCTGTGTGTCCGTTGTCTGAACGGTACACAGGAGGCATGAAGGGTGGGGGAGGAGGGATGTGGTGGGGGCCGGGGCCAGGAGGGGGACGGTAGCAGAGTCCGGAGGGATAGCTGATGACTGGTTTAAGGGGGCCAGGGCCTGAGTCGGGGGGGTAGCTGATAGGAGAGACCAGGAGGGAGCCAGGACCCTGAGGTTGAGAGTTCTGGAGGAACAACAAACAAAAACCATTAAAACAAAGCATTGCAATAGGTCCATTGTTCTTGTAGCCCTGTTGCTGGCACCAACAGTGAGAGCCCCTTTCATCTGATTCAAACAGTTTCGTTAGGTTAGAAAAAAACAAAACAATCATGCACTGGTGAGAAAGACAACAATATCCCACAATAATAAGTCAAGTTACACAGTCCCACAAGACCAAGTTCCACACTCTGATTTCAGAATCAGGACCGTTTCCACAAAGCATTAACCTCAAACACACACACAGCTTTAAAATTATAACATATTTGAGAAATCCATCATGTAGTGCTGAAGTTATGGCTTAGTAGAACAGTGTCACCATTTCATTCAGTGGGGGTCAGAGGGAGGGTGTTGTAATGTAGGGAACATATAAAGGCACTTACAGACGGGCCGCGGGTCTCAGACTTCAATGGGAGCAGGGCGGCAAAACGCAAGCAGTTTTGCAAGTGGCGCAGATCGTGGTACTCGCTCCAGTGAGCGGTGGCTCTGGCTCAAGGCTTCAAAATATGAAATTAGCTGAAGTCTTGAGCGGCGCATGATTGACCAATGAGCAGAGTTCATCTCACCAACCAACCAAACAATGTTTTAATGAAAACCTTTGAGCTGACAACAACGGGGACCGCTGGTATCTACACACAGTAGGCAGATTTTCTCGAGGTTAAATTGTCGTTTACCACAGCGTCTGTAAGCGCCTTAAGACAAGTAACAACGCATGTCAGAATCCAGCCAGCAATGTTAAGTCTGATAACCCTGTGAAGCCATTACCCAGCTGCCTGCCACTCCAGCCACTGATCCACGGCTGAGGTAAGCATGCTCACACACATTCGCATCCCTGCCACCGTTGCCTCGAACATAATACTCACAGCCTCTGGGTTCTCTGTGGAGGCCTGGGCCTCAGCCTGTGACTCTAGTGGAGCAGTCTGCTTTAATGCAAACACACCCACATGATGGAGCAACAGAGGTGAGAGATGCACGTACGACTGTAAGGACTCGAGATGTTTCATTGAAGCTTTCCTTCTCTAGTTCCATGTCACTTTTTTCCACCTGACATGGTTACGTAATAAGGAAACAAATAATCTGTGGACATTGTCTCAAATTGATGGAAACTTACAGAGTAGCCAAGATTGCTTGTTGAGGATGTATGTGCGGCCATGGTGTCTGTAGAGGTTCAAAGGGCAGAATGATTAGAGGAGATTTAGGATAAGGGCTCGATAAGGGAATAATACTACATCAACTCTCATTTATTGAAAATACAATCCCTACCAGGTCTAGCAGCCACTGTGGTCAGGAGGGTAACGGCTGTGGGGGTCAGATTGAGGTCGTGGTCCTGTTGAACACAAAATACACGGTTATTCATCAGCATAATGTTAACACTGCCATATTCTGTAATCTTCTTGAATGCTAATCTTGGCTCTCCTGGTTGCCATTAGGCACCTGACTCTAGATCACGTTACTAGTTCATAAGTCAGAGGAAAATATTTGGTCATGTCATGGTAGGATATTATTCTTCCAGAACTTGAACACTTGCGGATCAATATTAATACCACATCTCATATGGTAAAAGAAAATGTATATATGGAACGCAGTAATCCCACAAGGGAAATCAAAGGCTTAAGCTTTTGTAACCTAACGAGTTGCCCCTCACATATGATCTCACAACAAAAACACCACCATAGTACTGAAAGAGCAAGAGGCATGCAAGAGTGGCTATTCCAAATTGTGAAAGCAAACGGAGGCATGGGAACATTCTGGATCATCTGGACAGATGGGTACGGCAGCAGAGGGAGAAAAGATGTCAGTAAAAGAGACAGGAAAGAATGTCATTGAAAATCAAACAGGAAGTAATCAGAAGACAAAAATAGGAAAGAGGAAAAGGTCAGAGGTGGGTACCAACTAGGAGCAGGATGAGAGCAGTCAGAAGATAAATAATGGAAATTATTGAAACACCACAGGTGATGTAAAGACAGGGAAAAAGGAAAGGTGAAAAAGAGAGCGGAGAGTCAGGGCATACAAGGGTGAACAAGGAGGGGTTTGATTGGCTGAGGGATGGTACTGCTCAGCTAATCAGCAGGGCCAAGGCTGTCCGGGGCGGGGGTTCAGGAGACTCACCGTAGGGCTCGTTCCTTCGCCCCACGTGGGGCAGAGGGGGAGCGCCCGGCACCCTCTATCATGAGAGGGGGAGGGGGACACCTCCACTCACAGGTGAGGGCCCATACGAATCACCTGTTTAGCAAAACCATTTAACAACAAAACACACAACCAACACCACACAGCCAAATACTGCTGTGAGTCTCTCCACAGCTTCAAGGAATTCAAATCAAAACATCAGGAACAACATGAATTTCAGAGGGTGGAGATCAAACAGCAGATGGAGTATCAGACGGTCAAAAAGTCCAAGAACTAATCTGAAACGCAGTCGCAGGGGGACAATAGAAAATGATCCCTGCCAGATATGAAACACGGGGGGCAGATCCAGAACGTTACTGAACATTCAGATAGAAATATATGATTCTCTGTCCTCAAGAATAGAGTCATTTCGGCCCTATTCATTTCTATCGGCAAGTTATGTTCTGATGATTTAGCCTTACTGAATGCACACCAGACGTACCAGTCACCAGCACAAAATAACAACGGGAACTCTGAGGATTGGTTGTTACCTTGTCGGAGAGGCATGGAAGCCATCCCAGGGGTGGGCTTGAACAGAGGCCTACAGAGGTCATTCAGCTTTCTACACATGTCAGTCAGTCTAGGGTGAAAAAGAGAACAGGCATTTAGATTCTAAATACTGTGCCTCCAAATCTACACTAATATAGCTTACTGCATTGCAGGGCTCAAAACTACCACCAAAACACTTGCAATTGCGACCCTTTGACTTGGCAGTGCGACCAATTTTAAATTGGTTGCTAGGGTGTTATACAATTTTTGGGGGGATGGTCACATCACTTATTTTATTTATTATTATGATTTATTCAAAAACTAATGTGCAATTGACAAAAAAAAAAGAGTCTGTTGTATTAGTGTTGCACTCACTTGTTATGAAGGTTAGTTCCTTCCTTGTTCTCGTCCATCAGAGCTCGCTCTGCGGCATGGGCAGTCACCTAGAGAGAAGGATGAGAGACATTTCTCCTGTTTTGGACTAAATTAACCTTACAAATGGCCAAACAGCAGATTTTTTTTAAATGTCCTTGTCCTACTGTATGTGCCATCGGCAGGGGTTGAGAAATAAAACTACACATTTCCGTTGTTTCTTTAACAAATGGACTAATCCCACGAGAACTGTAAATACCCAGTTCTCGTGGGATTTCTGCTCCTGCTCAATGATCTGGGCTTTGTAGGACTTCTCGGTCCGTTTCAGCTCTTCCTGGATCTCCTTGATGCGCTGCCTAAACACCTTGACCTCCTCCTCGGCCTCTAGGAACTTGCCGTCCACCTCCGTCAGCCTGTCTTCCTTGTTGCGGCGCTCAAACTCCTCCTTGGTCAGCTTCCTGTAAGGAGACACACAGATTAAATCAAACTCAATTGAAAGTGCAGTTGAAAACCTCAAACTTCCCAGTGAAGAAATACAGTAAAAGACATGAGGAAAATGTGTTTTTACATGCTGAGGTGCCACTGAGAACAAACCCTACAACGCATGAACTGAACTGCTTCTGGTTCTACATACTGCTGCAAAGCGTTCTCCTTCTGCTGGTACATCTCGGTCATGATCTCGTTCTTCTGCTGCAGGGTCTTGTACTGGCTCTCCAGGTGGTTCTTGTCACTTTTCACCAACAAGATGTCATGCTCCAGCTTCTGATATTGTTCTGTGGCGATAACAAGTTGATAGTGTTGAGAATTAAAAGGGAGTGATGCATATCAAACTCAGTTGCTGGGATAAAGTGCTTGACATACCTTCCAGCTCTTTCCTGGCCTTCTCTTCGTTCAGCAGCTTGGTCATGAAGCGATCACGCTCTTCCTCCACGACAGACAGAGTGGTCTGGACCTGTGGAAAGTTGTGCCAACAGTTAGTGCAAGAGTTGAAACACTTCTTGGTTCTGAGCATCAGTTATATTGGCTTTCAGGTACACAGAAATGTGGGTCCGTTCAAGAATAAACTCAGTCTTACCTGAGAGACGTCCATCTTTTGCTTAATGCGGTTTTGGATGACTGTGTGCTTGTCTGAAACGGATCAAACATAATTGTAAACACATTAGTGAGGCGTTTCAGGAAACTATGCATATGTCGCGCGTCACTACTTCACAGGAGAGGCATTTGAATGTAAAAATTGATTTTTAATCAAAATGCGTTTTTGGGCAGAAATGCCTTCTGGAACATGTGAACTTTCACGTGCCTTAATAACAAACTTGTATGCATCTGTAAATACGAATACAATTGTTAAATTACGAGCCTAGTTGGTTTAGCCATGGATTTTGGTTAATTGTTTAGCTAGCTAGTCTAAACAAAAGACTCCTTCTGTATCCTGTGCATGTGACAAAAATAAACTTAGATTCTATTTGATAAAATGTGTGTGTTTACCAGAGACGGTAATGTGAAGAACATGACCTGCACAAAAGTCAAATTAGGATATAATGTTAGGCCAACGAGATAATGTCTATGCATAGTCACTTTACAAATTACCTAGACTAACCTGTATCCCCGCACATTGACTCCTGTATATAGCCTTGTTATTGTTATGTAATTATCTTGTCACTTTTTTATTTTATTTTACTTTTTTACTTAACTCCATTTCTTGAACTGCATTGTTGGTTAAGGGCTTGTAAGTAAGCATTTCACAGTAAGGTCTACACCTGTTGTATTCGGCACAAATACAATTTGATTTGAGTGTCCAAGTTCTACAATTCTCTGGTAGAACGCCCTGCTTTTACTTCGTCACGTTCACAACCGTAAGCTATTTTCTGTAATTAGCTCGCCCTTAAACTTGTAAATAATGGTGTTGTTGTGAGTTTATTTTACTGTAATAATGAATACAAATTAGCTAAAGTTATGACGCTGTCAGCTATATGGTAATTATTTGAACTTGCTAGCCAGCAAACTTAACTTAGAAACTAAACAAAACATTGTTTAGAAAGTTGCTTTTTGTTGCCTGTTTTGCTAGATTTAATTTTAATACTAAATTCATTTTTTAACGAATGGATTTACTGGTGTTAAAATACACCAGTTATGCTATTTTGGACCACCAGGCTGATGATTTCATGTAGACAAGTTTGTCGGACACAATAGAATGTTCATGATGTCATTAGATTTGGTATAAACCAGCCTTAAGTCTTGAAATCTTTGGTTGTTTTGGTCACTACCGTACTCACTCTGTTTAGCACATGACCTCACATGTGAATCCTTAAAGAGAGGGGTGGGGCTAAGGCTTAAACTGAATGGGTATAAACAAAGAAGAGCTCTCCAGTCAAACAGTAGGCAGACAGAGGGGACCCAGGACAGAGCCAATTAGCTTTTTTAACAGGTTTGATACTGGCCCTGTCCACCTCCCCTCCAGCTCCCCAGGCCACACACCCTCACGGCTGTCCCACCCCCACTTTGCTCACAACACCTCTGTTGAGACAATCAGCGACCCCCTCCCCACCTCCGCCCCCGCTCCCTCTGGACTGATCTGCAACACCCCCCTTACCCCCACCTCCCCACCTGGGCTGGCTTTCACCACCAACCAAGTGAAGAGAGAGCTGGAGAGACTACATAAGTGGAAAGTGGCGGGCCCTGATGGCATCAGCCCAAGGGTGCTTAGTGTCTGTGCTGACCAATTGTGTGGAATACTCCAGCGACACTTCAACCTTAGCCTGAGCCTGGAAAGGTTCCCTGTGCTGTGGAAAACATCCTGCTTGGTACCAGTGCCCAATGACTTCAGACCTGTAGCGCTAACATCCCACATCATGAAGACCCTGGAAAGGTTAGTCCTCGCTCACCTCAGACCCCTGGTGTGTACATCACTGGACCCCCTGCAGTTCGCATACCAGCGCAACATCGGGGTGGATGATGCAATCATCTACCTTCTGCAGAGGGCCTACTCTCACCTGGACAACGCAGGTTGCACTGTGAGGGTTATGTTTGTGCCTTCAACACCATTCAGCCCCTGCTACTGGGTGAGAAGATGAAGAGGATGAACGTGGAAGCACCCTTAGTCTCCTGGGTTATGGACTACCTGAACGGTAGGCCACAATTTCTGCGGCTACAGAGCTGTGTGTCAGAACGGGCAGTGAGCAACACAGGGGCCCCCCAAGGGAACGGTCCTGTCCCCCTTCCTGTTCACCCTCTACACCTCGGACTTCAGATATAACTCTGAAACATGCCACCTACAGAAGTTCTCGGATGACTCCACAATTGTAGGGATGCATCAGGGTTGGGCGGGAGTCCATATGGACAACAGGCTGGAATGGGCTGGTAACACCAGGGCTCTGTACAAAAAGGGCCAGAGCAGACTCGACATTCTGAGTCCTTCAATGTGTACAGTAAAATACTGCATACTTTCTACCAGTCTGTGGTGGCCAGTGCCATCTTTTTTGCAGTGGTGTGCTGGGGCGCCAACATAAAGGCTGGTGATGGTTCTCGGGTAAATAAGCTGATCAGGAAGGCTAGCTCTGTTCTGGGGATTAGCCTTGACACTCTAGAGGTGGCGGAGAGACGGATCCTGGCCAAACTGCTGGCCATCATGGACAACGTCACCCACCCTCTGCATGCCATGGTTATGATGCAGAGGAGCACTTTCAGTCACAGACTGATCCCACCACGGTGTGCCAGAGAGCGCTACAGGAGGTCCTTCTTTCCGGTGGCTATTAGACTATTTAATGCCTCACCGGGGTGCCGTGCCGTCGGCAACATAGACCTGGAACTGTTGGGGTGTTAGGACCTAGTTTAACAATTATGCATCCATTCGTGAGTCACTCTGGTCTGTAATCACTCATTCACTCAGGACTTATTAATTCAGGACTGTATATACATATTCATGTACAATTGTTATACCATATCACGTGCAATATTGTAAGTAATTCTTGGACTGAACATACGTAGTCATTCACTCAGAATTGCATATTAGTATCCTGTCAGTTGTATCTTTTTTCATTGCTTTATGTATATCGAATGTGCAGTACATAAATTTATCTGTAATTAAACCCTGCACTAAGGACTGTATTTTTAGGGAATTATTATCATTACCCTAAATTATATAATATGCACATTTAGCTATTTAAGTATCTCTTCCTGTCATTTACCAGTACAGTAAATGTAACCATGCAAAATAGACCAACCGATCTACCTACCTACCTACCTACCTACCTATCTAGGTGTACCAAAACATTCATGGGAAATTCACAAAAATGGTGTTACAAGTTTATCAACTTTCAAAGCATAATTACTTCCCCCATTGTTCCTCAACTGTAGTGTATGATATACCATTTTGTAGCTCCAAGTCTCTACTTTAATCCAATGTAAAAAAACACAATATCAAATTTTGCTATATAAGACCAAATCACCTGACAGTGTCCTAATCAGGGAAGGCTGGTGGGAGGAGCTATAGGACTGGCTCACTGTAATGGAATAAATGGTACAGCGTCAAGCACGTTGTTTTCATGTATTTGATGTGTCTGGTACCATTCCATTCCAGCCATTACAAGGAGCCTGTCCTCCTAGAGCTCCTCCCACCAGCCTCCTCTGATTAGGCCACTGTGTCAGATGACTTACCGTTAGAGGCTTCCCCATTAGCCACAACTCCACCTTTCAGGTCATCGCAGGCCTCTAGGTCTCCTAGCAGGTCAGACAAAACCTGCCAGAGAGGGAGAGAACCACCAATTATACACTACACTTTTGATTGTTTGAGGTGTGAACAGGAATTGATGCGGTGTAACATTGTCGTAACATATATCAAAAAATTAAACTCACCTCAATGCTGTGGTCCTTATGAACGAGGGAATCCTCCAGGTCTTTCTGGGACTTCTGGTAGACTTTGATCTGCTCGCTCGTCTCCCTGTGCTTCTCCTCCCACAACTTGGCATTATGGTGCAGCTGTAACAAGGAAATTATAAGGGCAGTGCTATGCAGGCCCTGCATAGCCAATGAGTCCTACACAATATGTCATGAGGCTTAAAAGTGTGAATCGCTGTTCTGTATTGGTACTCACCGAGAGGTTCTCCTCCTTCAGGGTGGCAACATCCTTCTCCAGAACCTGATGCTGGACATTCCGGGCATCTTCGCGGAGCTTGGCTTCATCCATCAGAATGGTAGCCTACAGATTCAATGATAAGGATAATTAAAGGAAATGGACACTTTACATTTGATTGTTGCAATGTTAACTTATTTGACAGGTTTTCTTTGGGCATGTTCACTTATTTGAAATATACCTTTGAGAGTGCGTCCTGCGTTTTCTTCCTGCTGCGCTTCAACTTCTCAATGGTTTTGTCCATTTCGGACATCTATGGCCAAAAATAATGATAAGCATTATGACAACCATCTTTCTCTGAGCTCACCAACGAGTCATCCTATTTAGGCTAGTAGCTGGCTAATAGTAGCTGCCTATACTGTCTACATCACGAAAGCAACTGCTCTCTAGGGCAGTTATCTCTTGTTTGCAGGTTGTCATTTCCTCTCTGTGTCTGCCGGGCAAGTCCAAGCAGCTGTAGGTGCAATGGACTGTGGTCATTGTAGTCAATTACCACATTTTCTGCACTAATATTTATTTGCCTGTTGAAAACTACAACTTCCTACAACGTCGCAAAGTTTGTACTTGATTTGATTTCTCTCTAGAGAAACGGCACATTGAGCTCACAGAAGAAAAAAAACATTATGGAATTCAAATAATTGAACAGACGTCAGACAATTGGTTGTTTAGAAACCAGGGGGAACATTTTTATTCCGGCTAATAGCTCAATACCACTCACCATATCTTCATGTTTCGCAGTATTGGCCTTACTTTCCTCGTCCAGGCACTCCTTTTGTCTCTCCATCTCTTGCACAATATTCTATTGGATAGAAAAATAAAAATGGTGAGTCAATTTAAACACTATGGAAAACTAAAAAAATGTGTCAGCATGACAATGATAATGTGATAATAATTCCTAGAGACTCACTTCCAGTTCCTGGATCTTCTCCAGAGATGAAGTGGCTGATTTCTCAGACAGCTTTTGCTTTTCTTTAAGTTCATCGCCCTGAGGGGAACCCAGTAGAAATATATAATCAAAACATTGTTATGTCCCTTAATTCATGTTGAACCCAAAGGTCTGGATCTTAGTCAGTGAAAAGTCTCTGCAACTTACCTGTTGCTGCAGTTCAGCAACCTTTTGGAGTATCTCCTTCTTCTCTTGTTCAAGCCTTTTCATCCTGTCCATTATCTCTTTTTCAGTAGATAATAAAACAAACGACAAAAGTATGAAATCAGACATGGTTTACACATGACAAGGACACCAGCCTGTAGGCAATATGAATGAGGATTCACTATGCATCATAAATTGCCACAGAGTAGTAGAAGAACTTACTTAGATATGACTTGCTTTTGACCTGTGAGAAAGAAACGGAAAAGAAAGTGGCAGCAAACAGTCTCTTCAACGGTAGCATACAATACATCATAGAATAACATTAAGCAATTAGATGATGAAATGATGAAAGCAGTGACTGTGCAACAAGGACTTACAAATAGAATGCTCCTCCAGAAGAGGAAGAGGAAGCCGATGACCCCGGCACCTGCAGTGACCAGCACAGGTTCACAGGACATGCCGAAGAAGTCTGGACCTGGCTTCCATTGCTCTGGCAGGCAGGTGACCATCTGGGGAGACACACAGGCCCAATCAGTGTTACTACAGCACATGTCAGGCTTAGCAAAAACGTTGGGCAATAGTTGGGCAGAGATGACAGGAAATTCAGTGATGTTCAATACTTAACCATCAGGCATACAGTGTTCTGTTTAAAAGCATGGCTAATGGTTATTCTACTGAGCACCCTCTCAGTCAATGCAAAGAGGCACATCTTCAGATCAAATCAAGGTGGGTTTAGAAATAGACCTAGCCTACAACCAAGTTGTTGATGGAAATTGATAAAGAGAGTATATTTGTCCTTAATTAATGGGGATTGGATTGGCCTGGGGCCCTACCACTGTCCAACCATGGAGACCTTTGCACAATGCACGTGGCATACAGGCACAACACAGAACTTCCATCGGTAGCTCAGCGAAATTCAGTGATTAGCTAACTTAATCACCACAGAGTGGATCTAACTAACAAGCCTTAGGCCTATGTGGATTTAGAGTGCAAAAGATTGCATAATGTGCTCTTTCACCCTGTAAGATGGGCAATAGACTAAACAGATTATTAGATCACATATCACTAGACATGAGCCACATGTAGATTTCAATGGCATGTAAACTAGTTATGCAAGGGGAAGCTGTCAAAGCAACATTCAACAACTTTAAGACATCTCGATCTGAGACCCACAGATACAGGAAGAATGGATACTGCCAGTCTGGTAAGTGTGCCATTTTTTTATGAGGAAGAGGACAGGCAACTTCCACTTTGAAAACATTGAAACAAAATAGCAATCAAGTGATCCATTCTAGGCTGCACATATTGGGGAAATGCATTAGGTATTGGAGGACAAGATCATTCTCCAACACATTGAAGCTGCCAACAAGATTCAGTTTCAATGTAACTAGCAAGCCAGCCATATGGTTGCCTAAGACTTGACTAGCCAACTAGTTAACGTTACATGTTATTGTAGAAAGACTTCAACAAGATAGCCTCCATAGATTAGCAGTATCAACACTGTAGCCAACTAATTACATATTGAAGTTTCGTTAGAAATAAGACGTAAAAGACAGTTGATCAGATTCTGTCATCAGGATCAAAGTTGGTAAAGGGGTTGTTTCTTCCGAATCCATCGCTACCGTCAGTAGTAGTATGTTAGTTTGACAGCTGAGCTGGCTATCAGATGTTAGTTAGTTAGGCTAGCTAACGTTAGTTAGCTTGGCCAGTGACTTGCAAAGCAACTCGCAACTGATCAATGGAGTCGAGAGGATCCTTCATCGTGGTTCTCTTGACGACCCAGAGAGGACAACCTGTACCTATCTTGCTAGCTAACCTAATAGATAGATGGATAGATAGGATACTTTATTGATCCCGAGGGAAAATGTCTTCGTCAAGCAACTACGAAAAAACAGGGCAGGTGCAAAATGCCAGAACGAAATACACAGAGAGTTACTCATGGATGGATGACTAATTGTTAAACTAGGTCCTAACACCCCAACAGTTCCAGGTCTATGTTGCCGACGGGACGGCACCCCGGTGAGGCATTAAATAGTCTAATAGCCGCCGGCAAGAAGGACCTCCTGTAGCGCTCTCTGGCACACCGTGGTGGGATCAGTTTGTGACTGAAAGAGCTCCTCTGCATCATAACCATGGCATGCAGAGGGTGGGTGACGTTGTCCATGATGGCCAGCAGTTTGGCCAGGATCTTTCTCTCCGCCACCTCCTCTAGAGTGTCAAGGCTAATCCCCAGAACAGAGCCAGCCTTCCTGATCAGCTTATTAAGCCGAGAAGCATCACCGGCCTTTGTTGGCGCCCCAGCACACCACTGCAAAAAAGATGGCATTGGCCACCACAGACTGGTAGAAAGTATGCAGTAGTTTACTGCACACGTTGAAGGACCTAAGCCTCAGAAAGTAGAGTCGGCTCTGGCCCTTTTTGTACAGGGCCCCATTCCAGCCTGCTGGAACTTTTATGAACCAACTATTTCCACATCCATCCCCTGTATAGGAACTGCAGTTGGTTTGGCCTTGGTTCTCTAGAAGTCTACAACCATTTTTGTTTTGTAATGCACTTGCTAGTTAGCTAACGTTATTTTGCCCAATGCTGGCTCTGCTTCGCCAGCAACCTGTCTACTAGACTCCTTTTAGAGTTTGGAACACAATTAATTTCTACGCCAAATGAACAAAGCCTTGTAAAACAAGCGGCGGTGTCATTTATACCATACTCAATAAGCAAAACACCGGCTGTGGACACTGAACTTCAGCCTACATTTCACTAGAACATGCCAACAAAAAAAGGGGAGGTTCACCGAACCTGGGCTGCATTGAGTACGTTTCTACGTTCTGGAACGTTCAATTGAACGGAAACGCTGCTATACTCACCGACCAGTTGACAGCACACTCATTATGCTTTCACGACAACTGGGAACTCAAGGAAAAAAAAACGAGGTCAAATCATGACGGTCAGTGATTTTCAGGTCATAAAGTCAGAGCTGTAGAAAGAGGCCTGAGCTCCCAACTTGGAATTCCGAGAAGGATGACTGTTCAAATCGATTTTTCACAGTCAGAGCTCGTTTATTTCTGAGTTCATAGTTAGGACTTCCCAGTTGTTTTGAAACTGGCATCATTGCTTCAAGCCACACCTCTTCACACCCGCCAAACGTAGCAAACAATCAACTGAACGCACCTCTGTATAACCTTTGACGTCACACCGTGCGCAAACAAACATTCGAATGGGCAAAATATGGGTCGGCACTAGTCAAGAAAAATAGCCAATTTTGACGTTGCTATCTAGTGGGAACCCAAAATATGTCTCTGTGCAAAATCAATGTTGAATTTGAAGCAAAAAAATAACTAAACAAACAAGCATTGTCCCAGCAATAATTAGGCAACATAAAATAAGCATTAATAATTGAGCCCTAAGCACTAAAAGCAGACAGTTAGTTAATTACAATAGGAAGGCAAGGTCATTCATAAGAGAGAAAAACATTAAGTAACTTACCATAACACCATATATTCCAAGGTACTCATAAAACAGGGTGAAGAGACTACCAGAAAAGATTAGCACTGATATGAATGATGAACCACTCTGCTCCTCGTCATGGAAATCAGTGACAGGAGGTGACTCCAGAGATCCTGGAAATACAGCACAAGTACATTAGGTTAATGAATACATAGTTTACATCTCACCACAATCTCAAAAGTAGGGAAAGTTTCATGTGAACACCTACCCAAGGGAGGGTGATCCATGTCTACACTAAGTCCCATGTCCAAGGTATTTTCAAAAATAGTTTGAGGGCCCCTCTGGATTTCTTCTGGAGTTTTAGAGCTTGGCTGATTGTCTTTGTTTCTGTTAAAGTACCAAAAATCCTCCTCAATGCCCATATCTGGTCTCTTGTTACCTTCATTATGGGCAGGCTTCTCAGGGGCCTTAGTCTCTTCACTTGTCTCTGTCACAATGAGGTTGTCATTGTCTGTGTCCTCCACAGAGTGCGGGAATGTCTCCTCTTCCTCCACATCATCAGACATGTCCCCATCTTTTGAAACATCCAGAGAGGTTCAAACAGCGAGTACGTTTTCATGCATTGTAATCTAACTGGCATTGTCAGGATGTGTATTTGTTCTGTCAACAGACTAGCAAACCAAATCTCCAGGCATTATTATCATGTCATTAGCAATGTTTGACACAAATATATTTATTTAACAAAAGGTTTCCTTGTGTACTCTGACATGAACATAAACAGATTTTAAAAAAGCAATATTACCTCTGTCAGGGTGTAGTTGACTGCACAAAGCCAAGGGAGCACTGTTTCTGTCCTTTGAGTACTTCTGATGCAGGGTTAACACCAACTCCTGGAAGTTGTCCAAGATGGCAGCATCCTTAAACTCACCAGCCTCCTGTTGCAGATCAGCATTCTCCTGGGCATCCAGCATCATCTCAATCTCATCCAGGATTGGGGTTTCAGAGGCTTCCAAAATGGCCTCCATCGCCTTTTCAATGTCCTCACTGGTGTTAGTCTGGGACAGCCGAACAGCCTTCAGCTTCTGCTCCAGGTCAGAGAACAGCAACTCCACCCTAAAGAGGTTCTGAAGAGCAAGAATATTTTGGAAGCGCTCCATATCCTCCTCCTTGAAGTGGTCTCGCAACAGTGTCAGCCTCAACACATCGTCACTGTATTTAGTCTCTTTTCTTGGAAGGGGATCCGGAATGTTATCTTTAAGTGAGAGTGTGTCGCTTTCAGCATCCTTTTCAGTCTCATGAACCTCAGGTATGTCAATTGCCTCGTCGTGTTGGACCACATCCAACACATCACTGGATACAACATCAGTTTGTGTATCATTACTGGGTTGCTCTGACCCAAATTCAGATAGACTTTCTTTGTCCTTTTCATCAGTGTGCTCAGTTTTCAGAGTTTCAGGCAGAGGCAGAGAGGACTCTAAAGGCTCAACATGTCTCAGGTCTTCATCATCTGGAACCTCCTCTACAATCTTATCAATGTCCCCAGGAACATCCCTATCAATCTCATAACTTTCTAACAGTGTCACTTCAGGTGGAGGCTCATGCACTTCCACCGTGGCGCTATCAGCACTTTTGTTTAGGTCAAAAGTCTCTGTGGTTACTTTCACAGATTCGTCATTGTCTGTTAACACTAAAGAGGAGCCTAACAGTGAATCAATGTCATAACTGTCAAACTTATCGTATCCATTGTGATAGCAAAAGAAGTCGGCTTCCTGAAAATAAAAAGAAAACATTGTTTGAGTCATACTACCCATTTCAGAAAGAAGTTCAGTCATTCCAGATAATTTTTTAAGTGATAATGCATTGGCAGTAGTGAAATAGGCCTACATCAATCTATTGACTTACCTCAGCAGGAATCTCCAATTCTTTTTCAGTGTATATGTGATTGATTATGAGTTGGTCCTTGTTGAAGTAACCAAAGCGTATACCAACCTATTGTAAGAAATGGAAACAAAACAGAGAACGAAACATGATGTTAAGAAAACAGAAAATGCTTCAACATTCCTTCTAGACTGCAATGTTATCACATAATAAAATATTAACTTGTACTTACACTCCCTGCCCATATATCTGTCCTTCTGCCTGAGAGTTTATAGTAGACATATATAGTCTCTCCTCTTTTAAATGACAGAAACCGACAGTCTGGTCCAGTAAAATCGCTGAAAGCTCTCCCCCGGTACAGGATAACTGTGGAGAGGAATGAGTCAAAGATCAGCTGTTGTGGAGATGTCACCCCTACCAAAGATTCCAGCCCACAACCCACCTTATGTGCCCCATGCACGATCAGGCTGTGAATAGAATACACATCACTAAAGTTTTATCTACTTCACTTTTTACAGAGCCAGAGTATCAAAAAGGAAAGCCAAGCATCAAGGGTAAATAGAATACTGTTTTAGTCTTGATAAGGTAGATGTAAAAAGACAAGAACTTACAAGCAGAGGGGTAAATGACATAACAGTCTTACGTCAGGGATACAAACTGGTGAGGGCCCAAAAAGGTGACACTTTTTGTTCCTCACCGAAACATGCAAAAAATAACTAATTAAACGACAAAGAATATGATCTACATGATCAGTTTCTGTGTGTAAAATCAAATCGTATTCGTCACATGTGCTGAATACAACAGGTGTTTACCATCTCCCTCAATAACTTTAAGCATAAGCTGTCAGAGCAGCTTACAGATCACTGCACCTGTACACAGCCCATCTGTAAATAGCCCACCCTACTACCTCATCCCCATATTGTTATTTTTGCTCATTTGCACCCCAGTATCTCTATTTGCACATCATCATCTGCACATCTATCACTCCAGTGTTAATGCTAAATTGTAATTATTTTGACACTATGGCCTATTTATTGCCTACCTTCCTAATCTTACTACATTTGCACACACTGTACATAGATTTTCTATTGTGTTATTGACTGTACGTTTGTGTATCCCATGTGTAACACTGTTGTTGTAATAATCCCCCCTCACTCACACACGTGTTACTGTCAAGTTCAATACAACAAAGGCAATATCTTTGCACATTATTACATTGTACTCTTTCTGCTTGTGGACATCTGTTCAAAATTGACCAGCAGAGCATGATACCCTTTGTTGGCATAATTGATCTCTTTCAGACAGAGAGTACACCTGGCATAACCCTTTTTATCCACTCTATTGAAAAAGTGAGAATGAGGGAAAGTGTGTGGTGTAGCTTTCACCTCTATATTGGCATTCAGCTTAAGCCAGGCCCAGCGCCAGATACACTTCATCCTTTAATCCACTTGTTTAACAAGCAACGGCTCATAAACTACTCAAAACTTCAATAAAATATGTAGGCCGAACTCTTGTTTATGTGGTGCAAGCTACTAACGTTAGTAGCTAACGTTGCTCTAGTTCCATAATTGGGCGACTAGCCAGGCAGTACAGTAGCCAACACAGGCTGATGCTTCGCTTCGGCTACAACCAAGTAAGCTTCGGTTTTTATTTATTGGTATGTACTAATAACGACAGGTCAATGATAACGCCATTCAAAGATAACGCCGGTCAAACTAGCTAGGGATGAGGTGGGGGATAGTGAATTGAACGATGGAAGCATCCTGAAAGTTCGGGTGAGTTTAGTGCCAAGTACTTACTACTGCATTCCTCGTCTGCACATATTTTGAAGTCGGAGAAGCTCCTTTCGACTGCGACTTTGGATATTAAATTAGGAATACAGAAAATTAAAATGTATAACATTACATATGAAACATGTACAGCCATGTTGCAAGTTGGGCTGGCTGGTTCTGCTCGAGCACGAGCAGATGAAGCCAACAAGTCAGCAAATCCAAGGCTGGAGCAATTCACAGGATGTTGATCGTGGAGGCAAATATCAAAATCTGGGCATACTATGTCAAAAATAAAAGAGCAAGGACATGGAACCAAAACGCATAATAAAAGCTTCTTATTGCGTCACAATATACGTTATGATTCGTGTTTATCACGTCTTTGTTGGATAGAACGAAAATATTACACAAGTTTACTGACAAGTGAGCGCAATTTCCCCATTCGATTTTTCCATTCAATTTGAGCATCTTACTACCACATATTTATTATGATACCTCAAAAGCACATGTTCATTGTTTTTCAGCACTGGGTACCAAAACAAACAAAGCAAATACAGAGAGGATATGACTCTCACAGTCTTAGGGTAGGCTATCTTCCCTCAACGACATTTATATTAACCTTTAAAAGTAAAAGTCAGAATTGATCAAATAAATGTTAATATAAAAGCCTAGTTGCGGGACGAAGCTAACGGTTGGCTATCTTAAAAAATATATATAGTAGTCACATTCAGGATCAATATCTACTTAAGTATTGCCTTTTTTGCCCCCCCCCATTCCCATTAATAATATGAATATTTTCCCCAGTACTAGTTGAGGACTATTTACGCACATGATTCTAGGGATGTGAGGCACTGAGCCTCCCAAATATTTTGTAGCTGAGCCACATTTACATTCTCTGTTATACCTTATTGTTTAATTTCACTTTGTTGTCACTAGCAATAGATTGTATATAGATAGATAGATAGATAGATAGATAGATAGATAGATAGATAGATAGATAGATAGATAGATAGATAGATAGATAGATAGATAGATAGATAGATAGATACTTTATTTATCCCCCGGGGGGGAAATTTCATTGTCAAGCAGCTACAACAAAAACACAGGGCAGGTGCAAAATGCCACAACGAAAGTACACAAAAGACAGATACACGGTACATGATACATAGAGCGGCAGTATGAAAAAGTATAGAAATACAAGATATCTGGAGTGCAAAAAAAAAAGCTATAAAAGGACATTGCATAGTATGAGTGGTTGGCTGAATATGTACACTATACATTGGTGGATGTTGGATGGTTAACTATACTATACAGGTCGATCGATGGCAGAGAAATACTTCAGTAGCTAAAAATGCGTATGATATGAGCGAGGGTAATAATAGTTTACTTAATAGACAGACTGGCTAAATGAACAGGTAAGTGAAAATTTTGCATGGTTAAATTAGCTGTACAGTTAGGTATACAGTTATATTTACAGATAAGTGAATACTTGCATGGTTACACACACTGTACAGGTAAATGACAGGAAGAGATACTTTAATAGCTAAATGTGTGTATGATATCATTTGGGGTAATAATTCCCTTAAAATACAGTCCTTAGTGCGCAGGGTTTAATTACAGACAACTGCACATTCGATATACTAAAAGCAATGAGAAAAGGTGCAACTGGCAGGATACTAATATGCATTCCTGAGTGAATGCCTACGTCCAATAATTACTTACAATATTGCATGTGATATAATATAACAACTGTACATGAGTATGTATATACAGACCTGTATGAATAAATAGGTCCTGAGTGGATGAGTGCTGACGGACCAGAGTTACTCACGGATGGATGCATAATTGTTAAACTAGGTCCTAGCACCCCAACAGTTCCAGATCTATGTTGCCGACGGCACGGCACCCCGGTGAGGCATTATATAGTCTCATAGCCGCCGGCAGGAAGGACCTCCTGTAGCGCTCTCTGGCACACCGTGGTGGGATCAGTCTGTGACAGAAAGTGCTCCTCTGCGTCATAACCATAGCGTGCAGAGGGTGGGTGACGTTGTCCATGATGGCCAGCAGTTTGGCCAGGATCCGTCTCTCCGCCACCTCCTCTAGAGTGTCAAGGCTCATCCCCAGGACAGAGCTAGCCTTCCTGATCAGCTTATTTACCCGAGAAGCATCACCGGCTTTGATGTTTGCTCCCCAGCACACCACTGCAAAAAAGATGGCACTGGCCACCACAGACTGGTAGAAGGTATGCAGTAGTTTACTGCACACGTTGAAGGACCTGAGCCTCCTCAGAAAGTAGAGTCGGCTCTGGCCCTTTTTGTACAGGGCCCCGGTGTTACCAGCCCATTCCAGTCTGTTGTCCATATGGACACCCAGGAACTTGTATGACTCAACCATTTCCACATCCATCCCCTTCATAGGGACTGCAGTCAGTTGTGCCTTGGTTCTCCTGAAGTCCACCACCATCTCCTTAGTTTTGCTGATGTTGAGCTGAAGGTGGTTCTGCTCACACCACAACACAAAGTCACTGATTGTGCTCCTGTACTCCTCCTCCTGCCCACCCCTGATGCACCCTACAATAGCAGAGTCATCCGAGAACTTCTGTAGGTGGCATGTCTCAGAGTTATATCTGAAGTCTGAGGTGTAGAGGGTGAACAGGAAGGGGGACAGGACCGTACCCTGGGGGGCCCCTGTGTTGCTAACTGCCCGTTCTGACACACAGCTCTGTAGTCGCACAAATTGTGGCCTACCGGTCAGGTAGTCCGTGACCCAGGAGACTAAGGGTGCTACCACTTTCATCCTCCTCATCTTCTCACCCAGTAGCAGGGGCTGAATGGTATTGAAGGCACTGGAGAAGTCAAAAAACATGACCCTCACAGTGCAACCTGCGTTGTCCAGGTGAGAGTAGGCCCTCTGCAGAAGGTAGATGATTGCATCATCCACCCCGATGTTGCGCTGGTATGCAAACTGCAGGGGGTCCATTGATGAACACACCAGGGGTCTGAGGTGAGCGAGGACTAACCTTTCCAGGGTCTTCATGATGTGGGATGTTAGCGCTACAGGTCTGAAGTCATTCAGGACAGTGGGGTGTGCCTTCTTGGGCACTGGGACGAGGCAGGATGTTTTCCACAGCACAGGGACCCTTTCTAGGCTCAGGCTAAGGTTGAAAAGACGCTGGAGTATTCCACACAGTTGGTCAGCACAGACCCTCAGCACCCTTGGGCTGATGCCATCAGGGCCCGCCGCTTTCCACTGGTGTAGTCTCTCCAGCTCTCTCTTCACTTGGTTGGTGGTGAAAGCCAGCCCAGGTGGGGAGGTGGGGGGAAGGGGGGTGTTGAGGATCAGTCCAGGGGGGGCAGGGGCGGAGGTGGGGTCACTGATTGTCTCAGCAGAGGTGCTGTGAGCAAAGTGGGGGTGGGATAGCCGTGAGGGTGTGTGGTCTGGGGAGCTGGAGGGGAGGTGGACAGGGCCAGTATCGAACCTGTTAAAAAATTGGTTCAGCTCATTGGCTCTGTCCTGGGTCCCCTCCGTCTGCCCACTGTTTGACTTTTTGAAGCCAGTGATATTTCTCATACCCTTCCACACCTCTCTCACCTGGCTCTGCCTCAGCTTGTCCTCCATCTTCTCCTTATACACTCTCTTCCCCTCAGCAATCTTCAACTTCAGCTCCCTCTGGACGCATTTCAATTTGTCCTTGTCCTTCTCCTTGAAGGCCCTCTTCTTCTCATTCAGCAGGGCCTTCAGGTCGCTGGTGACCCAGGGTTTATTGTTTGGGAAACAGCGTACCTTCCTGGTGGGTACAGTGTTGTCTACACAGAAATTAATATAGTCTGTTATGCAGTCAGTGAGTCCATCGATGTCCTCCCCATGAGCCTCACAGAGCACATCCCAGTCTGTTGTTTCAAAGCAGTCCTGTAGGGCCTCATTCGCCTCCGGGGACCATCTCCTAATAGTCCTGGTGGTTGCAGGCTGCTGTTGGACCATAGGCCTGTAGAGTGGGGTGAGGTGGACAAGGTTGTGATCCGATCTACCGAGGGGAGGGAGTGCAGTGGAGTTGTATGCATCCTTCACATTAGCATATAACAAGTCCAGAGTTTTATTATTCCTGGTTGGGCACTTCACGAACTGTTTGAACGTGGGCAGCGTTGAAGAGAGAGATGCAGGGTTAAAATCCCCCGAAATGGCAAAGAAAGCACTGGGATGCGCTGTCTGTAACCTCGCGATAACAGAGTGGATGACGTCACACGCTGCGTTTGCGTCAGCAGAGGGCGGGATGTAAACAATAACAGCAATGGCCGCCGTGAATTCCCTCGGCAAATAGTAGGGTCTCAGGCTAACGGCTAGCAGTTCAATGTCCGGGCTACAAAACTGTTCCTTAAGAGTAATATGGTTCGGATGACACCATCTGTTGTTAACTAATAAAGCCAGCCCACCACCCTTACTCTTACCGGAAGAGACGCGATCCCTGTCCGCTCTGATGGTCTGGAAACCGTCGATAGTGACGTTCTGTATGGGGATGTTACCGTTCAGCCAAGTCTCAGTAAAACACATTAGGCTCGTTTCCCGATAAATCCTTTGTCCACGAACAAGTCCCGCCAACTCATCCATCTTGTTATGTAGACACCTCACATTGCCCATAATAATAGATGGTATAGCCGGCTTGTACTTGAACCTCCTCCGCTTTGCCTTACATTTCAATCCCGCCCTGCGTCCACGGCGTCGTCTTTTCAATTCGTCCGGAATATCAAACTTTTCCCTGGGGAGCAGCAGCGCTGCGTGGGCTAAATCCAGGAGCTGGGCTCTGTTGTAAACAATAACAGTTGACGACTCCTGTCGACGTTCAGCTGCGATAAAATCCATAAAATCCATAATCCTGAACTGTTATAGTTCGACTGTAGCAAAATAAAAAATAAAACTAAAGAAAATAGACGAAAATAGACGATAGAAAACGAACTAAAACAACAATTAATGCACGAACAACGGGAGCTGCTTAACAGGCGACCACTCAGGGCGGCGCCTCTCAAGGGACTTCCAATCCAAAAGTATTCTACGTCTGGCCAGTAAAGAAGTATATGTGTCACGTCCCCTTTAAGACTATATCAATTTGACAATGGCTGTACTTGAACTCAATATGATTCTGAGTTGCATAGAAAAGTAGCAGATTCTACATCCTTGAGATAGGCCAAAACAATCATTGCTTGTTTACTGTTATTTGGTGATTTACAGAAACAAGAGGGTTTGGGGTTTCTTGTGTTGTGTGACACATTCCTCATCATATTTACATTTCACTGCATTTCTCCTCCCACCTCTGTGTTAGTTTATTGTCTTTGACTGTTGCACTGACTTAAATTTGTGCTGTCATCCTCATCTCCTTCCTCATTACATATGGGCGACGGCTCAAAGTATTGGTCAACTCAACCTGTTCCTCTATCTGATTAACATCGACCAAGACGCAGCGCAGGGATTGTAGTTCGACATATTTTTGTTATTTATACTATGTATAACTATGAATATTATACTATGTATAACAAACAAACACGAATTAGCAAACGTAATAAACGAAGCACACTTACTGTCACCGTGACTTGCGAAATATAATGACCCACATCCCCGGTGTGGAACATACAAACCTATGTAGGATCCCTAATTAGCGACATGCACTGCAGCTGCCTCTAATTAGGGATCCAACACAAACCACCACCAGAATCAGAAAGAATAGACCTGTCAGACTCTGACCATGGCTACATAGAGAAGCAAATAGGCTTCTCTATGGCCAGAGTCTGACACCTCCCTCATTACATATGGGTGACGGCTCAAAGTATTGGTCAACTCAACCTGTTCCTCTATCTGATTAACAAAACTAAATGTTACCTCTACTCTTGTCCCACATACTCCTAAGATTTTTGACACTACGTTTATAAACAATAGGTTTTCCAATTGGCCATTGTAAAGTTTTGGCAACTTCCTCCCAAAATTGGAAATAACACTTTTCATTATTTTGCATAACGGAATGTGTTTTCATTGAAATAGCATGATTCCCAAAATGTATTTTCGTGTCCCCTCATTTTTTTGAGAGTCTTAACTTTCTGATCCTCCACAACATCCTTGCCACCCCGATACAATTTATGTTTCGGATTTGGTGGTTCAACAGCCTTATTTTCATTTATCATCAATTTTGTCAAATTATTCTGATCTAAGCATTTATCAGTACGGCCAACACCACAGTTAACTCTTATCACCACAGACAACAGCGTCACTATCAGTACAGTCAACTCCTATTATAGCACTTGGTCCAGCTTTTACCAGTCCTTCCAACAACCCCAGACCTCTGCGACCAACTCCCTTCCTTAATGTATTCTATATTATTCCATTATATTGTTGTTAAATCATTATTATATAGGCTAAATCTATGGATAGTATAGCCTATAATTTAGTCTGTCAAAAAGGTAGGCCTAGCTCTTATTTCTTAACTAGGAAGAGATAGGCAGGAACACAAAGCCCTCTTCTTCTTCTTCGGTGGGGTTTATCGGCGTTATGGTGCATTACCACCACCTACTGTACTGGAGTGTGTGCATAGACAGGGAGAAACTAAATCCTACCTTCCAGCCCCTTTGCTCTTAAAAAAAATAACAAAATATTTGAGACTATATCTAATGACGTTCTACTCAATGTACTCTAGATCACATCCTCTCTCTTTCCCTCCAATAATGCCCACCCTGTATCAATACATGCTCCACTGTCTCTGTTTCCTGGCAATATTCACATGTTCCTGTTGGATGCTTTCCTAGGTTTTATTCAACTGGCTGTGTCCGACCCTTAATTTTGTAAATATAGCCGCCTCTCTTCTGTCCCTTCCTGCCGTCCTCCCCTCCCCAACTTTCGTCTATACTTGAAATAAATGCCTGCCCTTAGTATCTCTATTCCACTGCTCCTGCCATTTCTTCACCATCATTGTCCATATCATGCTTTGTGCCTCTGCCTTACTCATTGAAACTATAACATCAACATCAACTGCCTCTTTCCCCTCCACTCCCACATGGACTGGGACCCATGTAAATATTATCTGCATACCCATTTGTTTACTCCTACCATGTGTTTGTAGTACCTCTTAAAGCAGGTCTTGTCTGCTACATGATATAAAGGACTGGAGACTCATTAACACTGCACAAGAATCAGAGCAAATAACTACTCTTTCTGGCTTATCTTCCTCCACCCACTGCAAGGCCAACAGTAATGCCATCATCTCCGCCGTATATACAGCCAGATTATCTCTAATAAGTTTCCTGACTTTCACCCCACATCCCTGCACTGCAAATGCTGAGCCAGTACGTCCTGTTTTTGGATCTTTTGAACCAACTGTGTATATGGCCACAAAATCCTGATACACAGTATCAAGATGTCTCTTAAACAAATCAGATGGATCAACACCCTCCCTATCTTTCTGTAGTCTCTCCAATACTTCTAGATCTACTACTGGAGGTGGGAGTAGACATGGTGGATTTACAGGAATAGCTACCGTTGGACTAAACTCCCTTCCAAACATTCCCATCTCCTTCGCCTGGGTATGACCCACCCACCCAAAGCTTGTGTTCCCAGCATGCCTATAAAATACCTTTCGCAGGATGAGATACCCCATGTCCCTGTAGGTTGACCCAATTATTCATTGCCTGCTGCTGTCTCCTAATCTGCAATGGCATTTCCCCCACTACATCTCCACCTGTAGTGCAGCCACTGGGGACATCCAAAACGCCCCACTACATATTCTGAGTCCTTGTCCCTGTATGACATCTAGCCTTTCCAATGATGTCCGGGCTGCCGAACCATACGCTATGCTTCCATAGTCTATTACAGATCGGATCAATGCAACATATATGATCTTCAATGAGGCACGTCCAGCCCCCCACTCCTTCCCCGTCAGACAGCGCATCACATTTAGTACCTTCTTACACCTTCCCACCACTCTCTCAATGTGTTCTACCCAGGTCATTCTAGTATCAAAGTATACCCCAAGGAACCTGAAGGCCCCCACCCTCTCCAAGTTTCTCCCATATAACCTCAAGCATACCTCATCTCCCACCTTCCTCCTGGTAAAGAACACTGTCTGAGTTTTCTCTTCAGAGAACCTGAATCCCCACCTTAATGCCTACCGCTCTACCTCATCTATTGCTTCCTGTACCTTCCTGACTATGTATGGCACATTTCTTCCTCTCTTCCATAAGGCCCCGTCATCTGCAAATAACGACCTCCCAATATCCAGTTGTACCTGTACCTGAGAGTAAACATCATTGGTCATGATTGAGAACAAAAGAGGACTAGTCACGCTCCCCTGTGGTGTACCAATATCCACCATGTAACTGCCTGGGAGAGACTTCCCCTTCCTCACCTGGATAGACCTTCCAAACAGGAAATCCTTTATCCAGTTTTATGTTCTTCCTTCCACCCCCATAATATCAAGCTTAATTAACAACCCCTCCTTCCACACCATATCATATGTCTTCTCCGCATCCAAAAATACAGCTACAACAGTCTCCTTGTTCACCTGAGCCTTCCTGATCTCTGCTTCTAAGCAGAGTACTGGGTCCATTGTTCCCCTACCCTTCCTGAACCTACTCTGATGTGGCGATACTAGCCCCCTGCTCTCCAGGAAGTAAGTTAGCCTCTCCGTAATCATACGCTCCATAATCTTACATACATGTGATGTTAAGGCTATTGGCCGATAGGTTGTTGGCCTCGTTGGGTCCTTCCCTGGCTTCCGAATTGGTACCACTACTGCCTCCTTCCAACTGCCTGGTAGTTTGCCCTCCTTACACATTCTGTTGTGCAACACCAATACCTTATCCAGTGCCTCATCACTAAGATGGGCCAACATAACATAGCACACCTCATCTTTCCCAGGTGAAGTTAACCCAGCCTTACCTATTGCCCTTTTCATCTCTGCCATGGTAGAGTTCTCTCTCTTCCCCTCTGCCTCTCCTCTGACAAATTTGTAGAGGTATGCACTTGGACAAACGCTTTGGCCATCATCTCTACCTTCTCCTCATCTGTTACTGCCACGTCCTTCCCACTCGTCAACACTGGATAATCCCACTCCCTTCTGACCCCACTCATCCTCTTAATCATCCCCCACAGGTGTCGCTCTTCCAATGATGTCACAGAACCGACACCAACATGACCTCTTTGCCTGACGTATTGTTCTCCTCACCAGGGCCTGGGCCTGCTTACACTAAATCAGATGTTGGAAGTTATGCGTCCTTTTTAATTCTCTAAATGCCCTGTTTCTACTCCTCACCATTGCCCCACATTCCTCCGTCCACCACAGGACTGCTTTCCTCCTCCTCTTCCTCCTCCCCCTCCCTGAACTCTTAGGTATCGCCTCAGTAGCTGCCCCCACAAAGCTGTTCTCACCCAGTTATTCATACTATCCACTTCCCCTCTCATATCCACCCGTGCCATCACCTGCTTACTTAACTCCTGAAACTGATCACACTTTGTCCTTTCAAACACCCACCTGCCTAATCCATCCACTGACACCTCCTCCTCCCTTTGGCCTACTGTGCATACTATTGGGTAATGATCACTCCCTACTGTCGATTCCTCCTATACCTCCCACTCACAGATTCCTGCCATCGCACTAGATACCAGAGTGAGGTCCAATGCAGACTCTTTCCCTGTAACTACACTACTGTTCAAAGGTTTGGGGTCACTTAGAAATGTCCTTGTTTTTGAAAGAAAAGCAACTTTTTTGTTGTTTTAAAATAACATCAACATCAGTGTAATGGGCGAAATGTTTATGGAATGTCTACATAGGCGTACAGAGGGCCATTATCAGCAACCATCACTTGGCAAAACACCAGTCTCAACGTCAACAGTGAAGAGGCGACTCTGGGATGTTTTCGTGGCAGAGTTGCCACGAAAACACAGACACTGGACAGACGAAGATATGGATAGTGTCTGTGTTTTCTTTGCAACTCTGCCTAGAAGGCCAGCATCCCGAAGTTGCCTCTTCACTGTTGACGTTGAGACGGGTGTTTTGCAGGTACTATTTAATGAAGCTGCCAGTTAAATACTTGTGAGGCATCTGTTTCTCAAACTAAACACTCTAATGCACTTGTCCTCTTGCTCAGTTGTGCACTGGGGCCTCTCACTCTATTTCTATTCTGGTTAGAGCCAGTTTACGCTGTTCTGTGAAGGGAGTAGTACACAGCATTGTACGAGATCCTCAGTTTCTTGGCAATTTCTCGCATGGAATAGCCTTCATCAGAACAAGAATAGTCTGACGAGTTTCAGAAGAAAGTTCTTTGTTTCTGGCCAATTTGAGCCTGTAATCCAACCCACAAATGCTGATGCTCCAGATACTCAACTAGTCTAAAGGCCAGTTTTATTGCTTCTTTAATCAACACAACAGTTTTTAGCTGTGCTAACATAATTGTAAAATGATTTTCTAATGATCAATTAGCCTTTTAGAATGATAAACTTGGATTAGCTAACACAACGTGCCATTGGAACACAGGAGTAATGGTTGCTGATAATGGGCCTCTGTACGCCCATGTAGATATTCCATTAGAAGAATCAGCCGTTTCCAGCTACAATAGTAATTTACAACATTAACAATGTCTACACTGTATTTCGGATAAATTTGATGTTAATTTAATGGACAAAAAAATGACATTTCTAAGTGACCCCAAACTTTTGAACGTAGTGTAAATGTAATGCAAATTAATTAATTAATTAATTACATGCAAAAAATATAGCAGGTTACTTTTTAATTGAAAAATTTGATGCATCCCTGATGTAACATAAGAACAAAAAAATGTGAAATGTGAATTAGTGGGTGATTAATGGCTTTTCACATGTAATATAGCTACCCACACAAAACAAATACATTGAGCACATTTCCTTTCAAACTAAAATGGATCTCAAGAGTTGTCATATGCTTCATATGAACAATAGATAACTGCAGTTCCTTTTACCAGCTTTATTAATAAAATATCCTAAGAATAGTAAATACATCTCTGACTTAAAATTTACACAACTTTCCTTTTCAGTTCATTCTGAAGAGAGTTTTGGGAAGAGTTAAGATAATACGGTACTGCTGAAATTATCGATCAAGTATATTTTTTTACATTTCCACAGGAAACAGTGAAATGAATACAAAATCAACATAATAACCTTGAAAATCCTCAGTCATACAATAGAAATGTTATTGCACATTAGGCCTTCTTGGAGTGGCAAGCCTCAGTCATTACTTTTCAAGACGGTCATATATACATTTCAGACACAAAACATAAGACATTGATTTTCTGATGCTTTAATAGGAACACTAACTTTTTAGATACTTCAGTTGTTTGCAAGTATATCATATATGATATTATTTTAATTCAATTAAAATCGAAACAGAGCTAACTGAGTCCTGGGCGGCAACTGTTGCCTGCTGGGAGCTGAAGTCTTGCCCCTGGCCCTGGGGGCCAGCGCCAGGCTGGGGGAAGTCTCTGGGGCCGCCGTGAGGAAGGTATGGGTCCACCCCAGGGGGCAGGTGCTGGGGTGGGATGGAGTGATCAAGTGGTCCATAGTGCACGTAGGTATGTGGGGGTCCCATGGGTCGGGCCACAGGAGGGCCGCCAGAAACACCTTGGTAGAAGGGAAAACTAATATACAAATATAATACTATAGTACCAACATAACAATAGCATTGCTAACCACAACTGATATACTAATAGCAAAGAGTCAACTTGAGGTAAAAGCTGAGGGCCAGAATTCACCACCTACCGAATGAGGGAGACATCGGTCCATAGTGAGAAGGTGGAGGAGGGCACCAGTTGTGTGGGGAAGGGGGACAGTAAGCGGCAGGAGGTGGAGGCCGAGTTCCAGGTGGGATCATGGGCCCAGGCGGATGTCCGGGAGGCAACATGCCTGTGTGTCCGTTGTCTGAACGGTACACAGGAGGCATGAAGGGTGGGGGAGGAGGGATGTGGTGGGGGCCGGGGCCAGGAGGGGGACGGTAGCAGAGTCCGGAGGGATAGCTGATGACTGGTTTGAGGGGGCCAGGGCCTGAGTCAGGGGGGTAGCTGATAGGAGAGACCAGGAGGGAGCCAGGACCCTGAGGTTGAGAGTTCTGGAGGAACAACAAACAAAAACCATTTAAACAAAGCATTGCAATAGGTCCATTGTTCTTGTAGCCCTGTTGCTGGCACCAACAGTGAGAGCCCCTTTCATCTGATTCAAACAGTTTCGTTAGGTTAGAAAAAAACAAAACAATCATGCACTGGTGAGAAAGACAACAATATCCCACAATAATAAGTCAAGTTACACAGTCCCACAAGACCAAGTTCCACACTCTGATTTCAGAATCAGGACCGTTTCCACAAAGCATTAACCTCAAACACACACACAGCTTTAAAATTATAACATATTTGAGAAATCCATCATGTAGTGCTGAAGTTATGGCTTAGTTGAACAGTGTCACCATTTCATTCAGTGGGGGTCAGAGGGAGGGTGTTGTAATGTAGGGAACATATAAAGGCACTTACAGACGGGCCGCGGGTCTCAGACTTCAATGGGAGCAGGGCGGCAAAACGCAAGCAGTTTTGCAAGTGGCGCAGATCGTGGTACTCGCTCCAGTGAGCGGTGGCTCTGGCTCAAGGCTTCAAAATATGAAATTAGCTGAAGTCTTGAGCGGCGCATGATTGACCAATGAGCAGAGTTCATCTCACCAACCAACCAAACAATGTTTTAATGAAAACCTTTGAGCTGACAACAACGGGGACCGCTGGTATCTACACACAGTAGGCAGATTTTCTCGAGGTTAAACTGTCGTTTACCACAGCGTCTGTAAGCGCCTTAAGACAAGTAACAACGCATGTCAGAATCCAGCCAGCAATGTTAAGTCTGATAACCCTGTGAAGCCATTACCCAGATGCCTGCCACTCCAGCCACTGATCCACGGCTGAGGTAAGCATGCTCACACACATTCGCATCCCTGCCTCGAACATAATACTCACAGCCTCTGGGTTCTCTGTGGAGGCCTGGGCCTCAGCCTGTGACTCTAGTGGAGCAGTCTGCTTTAATGCAAACACACCCACATGATGGAGCAACAGAGGTGAGAGATGCACGTACGACTGTAAGGACTCGAGATGTTTCATTGAAGCTTTCCGTCTCTAGTTCCATGTCACTTTTTTCCACCTGACATGGTTACGTAATAAGGAAACAAATAATCTGTGGACATTGTCTCAAATTGATGGAAACTTACAGAGTAGCCAAGATTGCATGTTGAGGATGTATGTGCGGCCATGGTGTCTGTAGAGGTTCAAAGGGCAGAATGATTAGAGAAGATTTAGGATAAGGGCTCGATAAGGGAATAATACTACATCAACTCTCATTTATTGAAAATACAATCCCTACCAGGTCTAGCAGCCACTGGGTGTTTGTGGTCAGGAGGGTAACGGCTGTGGGGGTCAGATTGAGGTCGTGGTCCTGTTGAACACAAAATACATGATTATTCATCAGCATAATGTTAACACTGCCATATTCTGTAATCTTCTTGAATGCTAATCTTGGCTCTCCTGGTTGCCATTAGGCACCTGACTCTAGACCACGTTACTAGTTCATGCTACCATCTAATGATAGCAAAGTCAGAGGAAAATATTTGGTCATGTCATGGTAGGATATTATTCTTCCAGAACTTGAACACTTGCGGATCAATATTAATACCACATCTCATATGGTAAAAGAAAATGTATATATGGAACGCAGTAATCCCACAAGGGAAATCAAAGGCTTAAGCTTTTGTAACCTAACGAGTTGCCCCTCACATATGATCTCACAACAAAAACACCACCATAGTACTGAAAGAGCAAGAGGCATGCAAGAGTGGCTATTCCAAATTGTGAAAGCAAACGGAGGCATGGGAACATTCTGGATCATCTGGACAGATGGGTACGGCAGCAGAGGGAGAAAAGATGTCAGTAAAAGAGACAGGAAAGAATGTCATTGAAAATCAAACAGGAAGTAATCAGAAGACAAAAATAGGAAAGAGGAAAAGGTCAGAGGTGGGTACCAACTAGGAGCAGGATGAGAGCAGTCAGAAGATAAATAATGGAAATTATTGAAACACCACAGGTGATGTAAAGACAGGGAAAAAGGAAAGGTGAAAAAGAGAGCGGAGAGTCAGGGCATACAAGGGTGAACAAGGAGGGGTTTGATTGGCTGAGGGATGGTACTGCTCAGCTAATCAGCAGGGCCAAGGCTGTCCGGGGCGGGGACTCACCGTAGGGCTCGTTCCTTCGCCCCACGTGGGGCAGAGGGGGAGCGCCCGGCACCCTCTATCATGAGAGGGGGAGGGGGACACCTCCACTCACAGGTGAGGGCCCATACGAATCACCTGTTTAGCAAAACCATTTAACAACAAAACACACAACCAACACCACACAGCCAAATACCGCTGTGAGTCTCTCCACAGCTTCAAGGAATTCAAATCAAAACATCAGGAACAACATGAATTTCAGAGGGTGGAGATCAAACAGCAGATGGAGTATCAGACGGTCAAAAAGTCCAAGAACTAATCTGAAACGCAGTCGCAGGGGGACAATAGAAAATGATCCCTGCCAGATATGAAACACGGGGGGCAGATCCAGAACGTTACTGAACATTCAGATAGAAATATATGATTCTCTGTCCTCAAGAATAGAGTCATTTCGGCCCTATTCATTTCTATCGGCAAGTTATGTTCTGATGATTTAGCCTTACTGAATGCACACCAGACGTACCAGTCACCAGCACAAAATAACAACGGGAACTCTGAGGATTGGTTGTTACCTTGTCGGAGAGGCATGGAAGCCATCCCAGGGGTGGGCTTGAACAGAGGCCTACAGAGGTCATTCAGCTTTCTACACATGTCAGTCAGTCTAGGATGAAAAAGAGAACAGGCATTTAGATTCTAAATACTGTGCCTCCAAATCTACACTAATATAGCTTACTGCATTGCAGGGCTCAAAACTACCACCAAAACACTTGCAATTGCGACCCTTTGACTTGGCAGTGCGACCAATTTTAAATTGGTTGCTAGGGTGTTATACAATTTTTGGGGGGATGGTCACATCACTTATTTTATTTATTATTATGATTTATTCAAAAACTAATGTGCAATTGACAAAAAAAAAAGAGTGTTGTATTAGTGTTGCACTCACTTGTTATGAAGGTTAGTTCCTTCCTTCTTCTCGTCCATCAGAGCTCGCTCTGCGGCATGGGCAGTCACCTAGAGAGAAGGATGAGAGACATTTCTCCTGTTTTGGACTAAATTAACCTTACAAATGGCCAAACAGCAGATTTTTTTTAAATGTCCTTGTCCTACTGTATGTGCCATCGGCAGGGGTTGAGAAATAAAACTACACATTTCCGTTGTTTCTTTAACAAATGGACTAATCCCACGAGAACTGTAAATACCCAGTTCTCGTGGGATTTCTGCTCCTGCTCAATGATCTGGGCTTTGTAGGACTTCTCGGTCCGTTTCAGCTCTTCCTGGATCTCCTTGATGCGCTGCCTAAACACCTTGACCTCCTCCTCGGCCTCTAGGAACTTGCCGTCCACCTCCGTCAGCCTGTCTTCCTTGTTGCGGCGCTCAAACTCCTCCTTGGTCAGCTTCCTGTAAGGAGACACACAGATTAAATCAAACTCAATTGAAAGTGCAGTTGAAAACCTCAAACTTCCCAGTGAAGAAATACAGTAAAAGACATGAGGAAAATGTGTTTTTACATGCTGAGGTGCCACTGAGAACAAACCCTACAACGCATGAACTGAACTGCTTCTGGTTCTGGTTCTACTTACTGCTGCAAAGCGTTCTCCTGCTGGTACATCTCGGTCATGATCTCGTTCTTCTGCTGCAGGGTCTTGTACTGGCTCTCCAGGTGGTTCTTGTCACTTTTCACCAACAAGATGTCATGCTCCAGCTTCTGATATTGTTCTGTGGCGATAACAAGTTGATAGTGTTGAGAATTAAAAGGGAGTGATGCATATCAAACTCAGTTGCTGGGATAAAGTGCTTGACATACCTTCCAGCTCTTTCCTGGCCTTCTCTTCGTTCAGCAGCTTGGTCATGAAGCGATCACGCTCTTCCTCCACGACAGACAGAGTGGTCTGGACCTGTGGAAAGTTGTGCCAACAGTTAGTGCAAGAGTTGAAACACTTCTTGGTTCTAAGCATCAGTTATATTGGCTTTCAGGTACACAGAAATGTGGGTCCGTTCAAGAATAAACTCAGTCTTACCTGAGAGACGTCCATCTTTTGCTTAATGCGGTTTTGGATGACTGTGTGCTTGTCTGAAACGGATCAAACATAATTGTAAACACATTAGTGAGGCGTTTCAGGAAACTATGCATATGTCGCGCGTCACTACTTCACAGGAGAGGCATTTGAATGTAAAAATTGATTTTTAATCAAAATGCGTTTTTGGGCAGAAATGCCTTCTGGAACATGTGAACTTTCACGTGCCTTAATAACAAACTTGTATGCATCTGTAAATACGAATACAATTGTTAAATTACGAGCCTAGTTGGTTTAGCCATGGATTTTGGTTAATTGTTTAGCTAGCTAGTCTAAACAAAAGACTCCACTATGCAAGTAACCATTTCACTGTACCGTTTACACCTTCTGTATCCTGCGCATGTGACAAAAATAAACTTAGATTCTATTTGTTTACCAGAGACGGTAATGTGAAGAACATGACCTGCACAAAAGTCAAATTAGGATATAATGTTAGGCCAACGAGATAATGTCTATGCATAGTCACTTTACAAATGACCTAGACTAACCTGTATCCCCGCACATTGACTCCTGTATATAGCCTTGTTATTGTTATGTAATTAACTTTTTTATTTTATTTTACTTTTTTACTTAACTCCATTTCTTGAACTGCATTGTTGGTTAAGGGCTTGTAAGTAAGCATTTCACAGTAAGGTCTACACCTGTTGTATTCGGCACAAATACAATTTGATTTGAGTGTCCAAGTTCTACAATTATCTGGTAGAACGCCCTGCTTTTACTTCGTCACGTTCACAACCGTAAGCTATTTTCTGTAATTAGCTCGCCCTTAAACTTGTAAATAATGGTCTTGTTGTGAGTTTATTTTACTGTAATAATGAATACAAATTAGCTAAAGTTATGACGCTGTCAGCTATATGGTAATTATTTGAACTTGCTAGCCAGCAAACTTAACTTAGAAACTAAACAAAACATTGTTTAGAAAGTTGCTTTTTGTTGCCTGTTTTGCTAGATTTAATTTTAATACTAAATTCATTTTTTAACGAATGGATTTACTGGTGTTAAAATACACCAGTTATGCTATTTTGGACCACCAGGCTGATGATTTCATGTAGACAAGTTTGATGTCGGACACAATAGAATGTTCATGATGTCATTAGATTTGGTATAAACCAGCCTTAAGTCTTGAAATCTTTGGTTGTTTTGGTCACTACCGTACTCACTCTGTTTAGCACATGACCTCACATGTGAATCCTTAAAAAGAGGGGTGGGGCTAAGGCTTAAACTGAATGGGTATAAACAAAGAAGAGCTCTCCAGTCAAACAGTGGGCAGACAGAGGGGACCCAGGACAGAGCCAATGAGCTTTTTTAACAGGTTTGATACTGGCCCTGTCCACCTCCCCTCCAGCTCCCCAGGCCACACACCCTCACGGCTGTCCCACCCCCACTTTGCTCACAACACCTCTGTTGAGACAATCAGCGACCCCCTCCCCACCTCCGCCCCCGCTCCCTCTGGACTGATCTGCAACACCCCCCTTACCCCCACCTCCCCACCTGGGCTGGCTTTCACCACCAACCAAGTGAAGAGAGAGCTGGAGAGACTACATAAGTGGAAAGTGGCGGGCCCTGATGGCATCAGCCCAAGGGTGCTTAGTGTCTGTGCTGACCAATTGTGTGGAATACTCCAGCGACACTTCAACCTTAGCCTGAGCCTGGAAAGGGTCCCTGTGCTGTGGAAAACATCCTGGTACCAGTGCCCAATGACTTCAGACCTGTAGCGCTAACATCCCACATCATGAAGACCCTGGAAAGGTTAGTCCTCGCTCACCTCAGACCCCTGGTGTGTACATCACTGGACCCCCTGCAGTTCGCATACCAGCGCAACATCGGGGTGGATGATGCAATCATCTACCTTCTGCAGAGGGCCTACTCTCACCTGGACAACGCAGGTTGCACTGTGAGGGTTATGTTTGTGCCTTCAACACCATTCAGCCCCTGCTACTGGGTGAGAAGATGAAGAGGATGAACGTGGAAGCACCCTTAGTCTCCTGGGCTATGGACTACCTGAACGGTAGGCCACAATTTCTGCGGCTACAGAGCTGTGTGTCAGAACGGGCAGTGAGCAACACAGGGGCCCCCCAAGGGAACGGTCCTGTCCCCCTTCCTGTTCACCCTCTACACCTCGGACTTCAGATATAACTCTGAAACATGCCACCTACAGAAGTTCTCGGATGACTCCACAATTGTAGGGATGCATCAGGGTTGGGCGGGAGTCCATATGGACAACAGGCTGGAATGGGCTGGTAACACCAGGGCTCTGTACAAAAAGGGCCAGAGCAGACTCGACATTCTGAGTCCTTCAATGTGTACAGTAAAATACTGCATACTTTCTACCAGTCTGTGGTGGCCAGTGCCATCTTTTTTGCAGTGGTGTGCTGGGGCGCCAACATAAACGCTGGTGATGGTTCTCGGGTAAATAAGCTGATCAGGAAGGCTAGCTCTGTTCTGGGGATTAGCCTTGACACTCTAGAGGTGGCGGAGAGACGGATCCTGGCCAAACTGCTGGCCATCATGGACAACGTCACCCACCCTCTGCATGCCATGGTTATGATGCAGAGGAGCACTTTCAGTCACAGACTGATCCCACCACGGTGTGCCAGAGAGCGCTACAGGAGGTCCTTCTTGCCGGCGGCTATTAGACTATTTAATGCCTCACCGGGGTGCCGTGCCGTCGGCAACATAGACCTGGAACTGTTGGGGTGTTAGGACCTAGTTTAACAATTATGCATCCATTCGTGAGTCACTCTGGTCTGTAATCACTCATTCACTCAGGACTTATTAATTCAGGACTGTATATACATATTCATGTACAATTGTTATACCATATCACGTGCAATATTGTAAGTAATTCTTGGACTGAACATACGTAGTCATTCACTCAGAATTGCATATTAGTATCCTGTCAGTTGTATCTTTTTTCATTGCTTTATGTATATCGAATGTGCAGTACATAAATTTATCTGTAATTAAACCCTGCACTAAGGACTGTATTTTTAGGGAATTATTATCATTACCCTAAATTATATAATATGCACATTTAGCTATTAAAGTATCTCTTCCTGTCATTTACCTGTACAGTAAATGTAACCATGCAAAATAGACCAACCGATCTACCTACCTACCTACCTACCTACCTATCTAGGTGTACCAAAACATTCATGGGAAATTCACAAAAATGGTGTTACAAGTTTATCAACTTTCAAAGCATAATTACTTTCCCCATTGTTCCTCAACTGTAGTGTATATTTTGCTATATAAGACCAAATCACCTGACAGTGTCCTAATCAGGGAAGGCTGGTGGGAGGAGCTATAGGACTGGCTCACTGTAATGGAATAAATGGTACAGCGTCAAGCACGTTGTTTTCATGTATTTGATGTGTCTGGTACCATTCCATTCCAGCCATTACAAGGAGCCTGTCCTCCTAGAGCTCCTCCCACCAGCCTCCTCTGATTAGGCCACTGTGTCAGATGACTTACCGTTAGAGGCTTCCCCATTAGCCACAACTCCACCTTTCAGGTCATCGCAGGCCTCTAGGTCTCCTAGCAGGTCAGACAAAACCTGCCAGAGAGGGAGAGAACCACCAATTATACACTACACTTTTGATTGTTTGAGGTGTGAACAGGAATTGATGCGGTGTAACATTGTCGTAACATATATCAACAAATTAAACTCACCTCAATGCTGTGGTCCTTATGAACGAGGGAATCCTCCAGGTCTTTCTGGGACTTCTGGTAGACTTTGATCTGCTCGCTCGTCTCCCTGTGCTTCTCCTCCCACAACTTGGCAGCATGGTGCAGCTGTAACAAGGAAATTATAAGGGCAGTGCTATGCAGGCCCTGCATAGCCAATGAGTCCTACACAATATGTCATGAGGCTTAAAAGTGTGAATCGCTGTTCTGTATTGGTACTCACCGAGAGGTTCTCCTCCTTCAGGGTGGCAACATCCTTCTCCAGAACCTGATGCTGGACATTCCGGGCATCTTCGCGGAGCTTGGCTTCATCCATCAGAATGGTAGCCTACAGATTCAATGATAAGGATAATTAAAGGAAATGGACACTTTACATTTGATTCTTGCAATGTTAACTTATTTGACAGGTTTTCTTTGGGCATGTTGACTTATTTGAAATATACCTTTGAGAGTGCGTCCTGCGTTTTCTTCCTGCTGCGCTTCAACTTCTCAATGGTTTTGTCCATTTCGGACATCTATGGCCAAAAATAATGATAAGCATTATGACAACCATCTTTCTCTGAGCTCACCAACGAGTCATCCTATTTAGGCTAGTAGCTGGCTAATAGTAGCTGCCTATACTGTCTACATCACGAAAGCAACTGCTCTCTAGGGCAGTTATCTCTTGTTTGCAGGTTGTCATTTCCTCTCTGTGTCTGCCGGGCAAGTCCAAGCAGCTGTAGGTGCAATGGACTGTGGTCATTGTAGTCAATTACCACATTTTCTGCACTAATATTTATTTGCCTGTTGAAAACTACAACTTCCTACAACGTTGCAAAGTTTGTACTTGATTTGATTTCTCTCTAGAGAAACGGCACATTGAGCTCACAGAAGAAAAAAAACATTATGGAATTCAAATAATTGAACAGACGTCAGACAATTGGTTGTTTAGAAACCAGGGGGAACATTTTTATTCCGGCTAATAGCTCAATACCACTCACCATATCTTCATGTTTCGCAGTATTGGCCTTACTTTCCTCGTCCAGGCACTCCTTTTGTCTCTCCATCTCTTGCACAATATTCTATTGGATAGAAAAATAAAAATGGTGAGTCAATTTAAACACTATGGAAAACTAAAAAAATGTGTCAGCATGACAATGATAATGTGATAATAATTCCTAGAGACTCACTTCCAGTTCCTGGATCTTCTCCAGAGATGAAGTGGCTGATTTCTCAGACAGCTTTTGCTTTTCTTTAAGTTCATCGCCCTGAGGGGAACCCAGTAGAAATATATAATCAAAACATTGTTATGTCCCTTAATTCATGTTGAACCCAAAAGTCTGGATCTTAGTCAGTGAAAAGTGTCTGCAACTTACCTGTTGCTGCAGTTCAGCAACCTTTTGGAGTATCTCCTTCTTCTCTTGTTCAAGCCTTTTCATCCTGTCCATTATCTCTTTTTCAGTAGATAATAAAACAAACGACAAAAGTATGAAATCAGACATGGTTTACACATGACAAGGACACCAGCCTGTAGGCAATATGAATGAGGATTCACTATGCATCATAAATTGCCACAGAGTAGTAGAAGAACTTACTTAGATATGACTTGCTTTTGACCTGTGAGAAAGAAACGGAAAAGAAAGTGGCAGCAAACAGTCTCTTCAACGGTAGCATACAATACATCATAGAATAACATTAAGCAATTAGATGATGAAATGATGAAAGCAGTGACTGTGCAACAAGGACTTACAAATAGAATGCTCCTCCAGAAGAGGAAGAGGAAGCCGATGACCCCGGCACCTGCAGTGACCAGCACAGGTTCACAGGACATGCCGAAGAAGTCTGGACCTGGCTTCCATTGCTCTGGCAGGCAGGTGACCATCTGGGGAGACACACAGGCCCAATCAGTGTTACTACAGCACATGTCAGGCTTAGCAAAAACGTTGGGCAATAGTTGGGCAGAGATGACAGGAAATTCAGTGATGTTCAATACTTAACCATCAGGCATACAGTGTTCTGTTTAAAAGCATGGCTAATGGTTATTCCACTGAGCACCCTCTCAGTCAATGCAAAGAGGCACATCTTCAGATCAAATCAAGGTGGGTTTAGAAATAGACCTAGCCTACAACCAAGTTGTTGATGGAAATCGATAAAGAGAGTATATTTGTCCTTAATTAATGGGGATTGGATTGGCCTGGGGCCCTACCACTGTCCAACCATGGAGACCTTTGCACAATGCACGTGGCATACAGGCACAACACAGAACTTCCATCGGTAGCTCAGCGAAATTCAGTGATTAGCTAACTTAATCACCACAGAGTGGATCTAACTAACAAGCCTTAGGCCTATGTGGATTTAGAGTGCAAAAGATTGCATAATGTGCTCTTTCACCCTGTAAGATGGGCAATAGACTAAACAGATTATTAGATCACATATCACTAGACATGAGCCACATGTAGATTTCAATGGCATGTAAACTAGTTATGCAAGGGGAAGCTGTCAAAGCAACATTCAACAACTTTAAGACATCTCGATCTGAGACCCACAGATACAGGAAGAATGGATACTGCCAGTCTGGTAAGTGTGCCGTTTTTTTATGAGGAAGAGGACAGGCAACTTCCACTTTGAAAACATAGAAACAAAATAGCATTCAAGTGATCCATTCTAGGCTGCACATATTGGGGAAATGCATTAGGTATTGGAGGACAAGATCATTCTCCAACACATTGAAGCTGCCAACAAGATTCAGTTTCAATGTAACTAGCAAGCCAGCCATATGGTTGCCTAAGACTTGACTAGCCAACTAGTTAACGTTACATGTTATTGTAGAAAGACTTCAACAAGATAGCCTCCATAGATTAGCAGTATCAACACTGTAGCCAACTAATTACATATTGAAGTTTCGTTAGAAATAAGACGTAAAAGACAGACAGTTGATCAGATTCTGTCATCAGGATCAAAGTTGGTAAAGGGGTTGTTTCTTCCGAATCCATCGCTACCGTCAGTAGTAGTATGTTAGTTTGACAGCTGAGCTGGCTATCAGATGTTAGTTAGTTAGGCAAGCTAACGTTAGTTAGCTTGGCCAGTGACTTGCAAAGCAACTCGCAACTGATCAATGGAGTCGAGAGGATCCTTCATCGTGGTTCTCTTGACGACCCAGAGAGGACAACCTGTACCTATCTTGCTAGCTAACCTAATAGATAGATGGATAGATAGGATACTTTATTGATCCCGAGGGAAAATGTCTTCGTCAAGCAACTACGAAAAAACAGGGCAGGTGCAAAATGCCAGAACGAAATACACAAAAGACAGATACACGATACATGATACATAGTGCGGCAGTATGAAAAAGTATAAAAATACAAGAAGTCTGGAGTGCAAAAGGCTATAAAAAGGCAATGCATAGTATGGGTGAATGGCTGAATATGTACACTATACATTGTTACAGAGTGAACTAGTGATTATAGACCAGAGAGTTACTCATGGATGGATGACTAATTGTTAAACTAGGTCCTAACACCCCAACAGTTCCAGGTCTATGTTGCCGACGGGACGGCACCCCGGTGAGGCATTAAATAGTCTAATAGCCGCCGGCAAGAAGGACCTCCTGTAGCGCTCTCTGGCACACCGTGGTGGGATCAGTTTGTGACTGAAAGAGCTCCTCTGCATCATAACCATGGCATGCAGAGGGTGGGTGACGTTGTCCATGATGGCCAGCAGTTTGGCCAGGATCTTTCTCTCCGCCACCTCCTCTAGAGTGTAAAGGCTAATCCCCAGAACAGAGCCAGCCTTCCTGATCAGCTTATTAAGCCGAGAAGCATCACCGGCCTTTGTTGGCGCCCCAGCACACCACTGCAAAAAAGATGGCACTGGCCACCACAGACTGGTAGAAAGTATGCAGTAGTTTACTGCACACGTTGAAGGACCTAAGCCTCAGAAAGTAGAGTCGGCTCTGGCCCTTTTTGTACAGGGCCCCATTCCAGCCTGCTGTCCATATGAACTTGTATGAACCAACTATTTCCACATCCATCCCCTGTATAGGAACTGCAGTTGGTTTGGCCTTGGTTCTCTAGAAGTCTACAACCATTTTTGTTTTGTAATGCGCTTGCTAGTTAGCTAACGTTATTTTGCCCAATGCTGGCTCTGCTTCGCCAGCAACCTGTCTACTAGACTCCTTTTAGAGTTTGGAACACAATTAATTTCTACGCCAAATGAACAAAGCCTTGTAAAACAAGCGGCGGTGTCATTTATACCATACTCAATAAGCAAAACACCGGCTGTGGACACTGAACTTCAGCCTACACTTCACTAGAACATGCCAACAAAAAAGGGGGAGGTTCACCGAACCTGGGCTGCATTGAGTACGTTTTTACGTTCTGGAACGTTCAATTGAACGGAAACGCTGCTATACTCACCGACCAGTTGAAAAACGGGGAAGGGTTGGGGAACGCTGTCAGCATGGCCACTGCCCTTTAAATAACACACTCATTATGCTTTCACGACAACTGGGAACTCAAGGAAAAAAAAAACGAGGTCAAATCATGACGGTCAGTGATTTTCAGGTCATAAAGTCAGAGCTGTAGAAAGAGGCCTGAGCTCCCAACTTGGAATTCCGAGAAGGATGACTGTTCAAATCGATTTTTCACAGTCGGAGTTCGTTTATTTCTGAGTTCATAGTTAGGACTTCCCAGTTGTTTTGAAACTGGCATCATTGCTTCAAGCCACACCTCTTCACACCCGCCAAACGTAGAAAACAATCAACTGAACGCACCTCTGTATAACCTTTGACGTCACACCGTGCACAAACAAACATTCGAATGGGCAAAATATGGGTCGGCACTAGTCAAGAAAAATAGCCAATTTTGACGTTGCTATCTAGTGGGAACCCAAAATATGTCTCTGTGCAAAATCAATGTTGAATTTGAAGCAAAAAAATAACTAAACAAACAAGCATTGTCCCAGCAATAATTAGGCAACATAAAATAAGCATTAATAATTGAGCCCTAAGCACTAAAAGCAGACAGTTAGTTAATTACAATAGGAAGGCAAGGTCATTCATAAGAGAGAAAAATATTAAGTAACTTACCATTACACCATATATTCCAAGGTACTCATAAAACAGGGTGAAGAGACTACCAGAAAAGATTAGAACTGATATGAATGATGAACCACTCTGCTCTTCGTAATGGAAATCAGTGACAGGAGGTGACTCCAGAGATCCTGGAAATACAGCACAAGTACATTAGGTTAATGAATACATAGTTTACATCTCACCACAATCTCAAAAGTAGGGAAAGTTTCATGTGAACACCTACCCAAGGGAGGGTGATCTATGTCTACACTAAGTCCCATGTCCAATGTATTTTCAAAAATAGTTTGAGGGCCCCTCTGGATTTCTTCTGGAGTTTTAGAGCTTGGCTGATTGTCTTTGTTTCTGTTAAAGTACCCAAAATCCTCCTCAATGCCCATATCTGGTCTCTTGTGACCTTCATTATGGGCAGGCTTCTCAGGGGCCTTAGTCTCTTCACTTGTCTCTGTCACAATGAGGTTGTCATTGTCTGTGTCCTCCACAGAGTACGGGAATGTCTCCTCTTCCTCCACATCATCAGACATGTCCCCATCTTTTGAAACATCCAGAGAGGTTCAAACAGCGAGTACGTTTTCATGCATTGTAATCTAACTGGCATTGTCAGGATGTGTATTTGTTCTGTCAACAGACTAGCAAACCAAATCTCCAGGCATTATTATCATGTCATTAGCAATGTTTGACACAAATATATTTATTTAACAAAAGGTTTCCTTGTGTACTCTGACATGAACATAAACAGATTTTAAAAAAGCAATATTACCTTTGTCAGGGTGTAGTTGACTGCCCAAAGCCAAGGGAGCACTGTTTCTGTCCTTTGAGTACTTCTGATGCAGGGTTAACACCAACTCCTGGAAGTCGTCCAAGATGGCAGCATCCTTAAACTCACCAGCCTCCTGTTGCAGATCAGCATTCTCCTGGGCATCCAGCATCATCTCAATCTCATCCAGGATTGGGGTTTCAGAGGCTTCCAAAATGGCCTCCATCGCCTTTTCAATGTCCTCACTGGTGTTAGTCTGGGACAGCCGAACAGCCTTCAGCTTCTGCTCCAGGTCAGAGAACAGGAACTCCACCCTAAAGAGGTTCTGAAGAGCAAGAATATTTTGGAAGCGCTCCATATCCTCCTCCTTGAAGTGGTCTCGCAACAGTGTCAGCCTCAACACATCGTCACTGTATTTCGTCTCTTTTCTTGGAAGGGGATCCGGAATGTTATCTTTAAGTGAGAGTGTGTGGCTTTCAGCATCCTTTTCAGTCTCATGAACCTCAGGTATGTCAATTGCCTCGTCGTGTTGGACCACATCCAACACATCACTGGATACAACATCAGTTTGTGTATCATTACTGGGTTGCTCTGACCCAAATTCAGATAGACTTTCTTTGTCCTTTTCATCAGTGTGCTCAGTTTTCAGAGTTTCAGGCAGAGGCAGAGAGGACTCTAAAGGCTCAACATGACTCAGGTCTTCATCATCTGGAACCTCCTCTACAATCTTATCAATGTCCCCAGGAACATCCCTATCAATCTCATAATTTTCAAACAGTGTCACTTCAGTGACAGGAGGTGACTCCAGAGATCCTGGAAATACAGCACAAGTACATTAGGTTAATGAATACATAGTTTACATCTCACCACAATCTCAAAAGTAGGGAAAGTTTCATGTGAACACCTACCCAAGGGAGGGTGATCCATGTCTACACTAAGTCCCATGTCCAAGGTATTTTCAAAAATAGTTTGAGGGCCCCTCTGGATTTCTTCTGGAGTTTTAGAGCTTGGCTGATTGTCTTTGTTTCTGTTAAAGTACCCAAAATCCTCCTCAATGCCCATATCTGGTCTCTTGTGACCTTCATTATGGGCAGGCTTCTCAGGTGCCTTAGTCTCTTCACTTGTCTCTGTCACAATGAGGTTGTCATTGTCTGTGTCCTCCACAGAGTGCGGGAATGTCTCCTCTTCCTCCACATCATCAGACATGTCCCCATCTTTTGAAACATCCAGAGAGGTTCAAACAGCGAGTACATTTTCATGCATTGTAATCTAACTGGCATTGTCAGGATGTGTATTTGTTCTGTCAACAGACTAGCAAACCAAATCTCCAGGCATTATTATCATGTCATTAGCAATGTTTGACACAAATATATTTATTTAACAAAAGGTTTCCTCGTGTACTCTGACATGAACATAAACAGATTTAAAAAAAGCAATATTACCTTTGTCAGGGTGTAGTTGACTGCACAAAGCCAAGGGAGCACTGTTTCTGTCCTTTGAGTACTTCTGATGCAGGGTTAACACCAACTCCTGGAAGTCGTCCAAGATGGCAGCATCCTTAAACTCACCAGCCTCCTGTTGCAGATCAGCATTCTCCTGGGCATCCAGCATCATCTCAATCTCATCCAGGATTGGGGTTTCAGAGGCTTCCAAAATGGCCTCCATCGCCTTTTCAATGTCCTCACTGGTGTTAGTCTGGGACAGCCGAACAGCCTTCAGCTTCTGCTCCAGGTCAGAGAACAGGAACTCCACCCTAAAGAGGTTCTGAAGAGCAAGAATATTTTGGAAGCGCTCCATATCCTCCTCCTTGAAGTGGTCTCGCAACAGTGTCAGCCTCAACACATCGTCACTGTATTTCGTCTCTTTTCTTGGAAGGGGATCCGGAATGTTATCTTTAAGTGAGAGTGTGTGGCTTTCAGCATCCTTTTCAGTCTCATGAACCTCAGGTATGTCAATTGCCTCGTCGTGTTGGACCACATCCAACACATCACTGGATACAACATCAGTTTGTGTATCATTATTGGGTTGCTCTGACCCAAATTCAGATAGACTTTCTTTGTCCTTTTCATCAGTGTGCTCAGTTTTCAGAGTTTCAGGCAGAGGCAGAGAGGACTCTAAAGGCTCAACATGACTCAGGTCTTCATCATCTGGAACCTCCTCTACAATCTTATCAATGTCCCCAGGAACATCCCTATCAATCTCATAATTTTCAAACAGTGTCACTTCAGTGACAGGAGGTGACTCCAGAGATCCTGGAAATACAGCACAAGTACATTAGGTTAATGAATACATAGTTTACATCTCACCACAATCTCAAAAGTAGGGAAAGTTTCATGTGAACACCTACCCAAGGGAGGGTGATCCATGTCTACACTAAGTCCCATGTCCAAGGTATTTTCAAAAATAGTTTGAGGGCCCCTCTGGATTTCTTCTGGAGTTTTAGAGCTTGGCTGATTGTCTTTGTTTCTGTTAAAGTACCCAACATCCTCCTCAATGCCCATATCTGGTCTCTTGTGACCTTCATTATGGGCAGGCTTCTCAGGTGCCTTAGTCTCTTCACTTGTCTCTGTCACAATGAGGTTGTCATTGTCTGTGTCCTCCACAGAGTGCGGGAATGTCTCCTCTTCCTCCACATCATCAGACATGTCCCCATCTTTTGAAACATCCAGAGAGGTTCAAACAGCGAGTACATTTTCATGCATTGTAATCTAACTGGCATTGTCAGGATGTGTATTTGTTCTGTCAACAGACTAGCAAACCAAATCTCCAGGAATTATTATCATGTCATTAGCAATGTTTGACACAAATATATTTATTTAACAAAAGGTTTCCTCGTGTACTCTGACATGAACATAAACAGATTTTAAAAAAGCAATATTACCTTTGTCAGGGTGTAGTTGACTGCACAAAGCCAAGGGAGCACTGTTTCTGTCCTTTGAGTACTTCTGATGCAGGGTTAACACCAACTCCTGGAAGTCGTCCAAGATGGCAGCATCCTTAAACTCACCAGCCTCCTGTTGCAGATCAGCATTCTCCTGGGCATCCAGCATCATCTCAATCTCATCCAGGATTGGGGTTTCAGAGGCTTCCAAAATGGCCTCCATCGCCTTTTCAATGTCCTCACTGGTGTTAGTCTGGGACAGCCGAACAGCCTTCAGCTTCTGCTCCAGGTCAGAGAACAGCAACTCCACCCTAAAGAGGTTCTGAAGAGCAAGAATATTTTGGAAGCGCTCCATATCCTCCTCCTTGAAGTGGTCTCGCAACAGTGTCAGCCTCAACACATCGTCACTGTATTTCGTCTCTTTTCTTGGAAGGGGATCCGGAATGTTATCTTTAAGTGAGAGTGTGTGGCTTTCAGCATCCTTTTCAGTCTCATGAACCTCAGGTATGTCAATTGCCTCGTCGTGTTGGACCACATCCAACACATCACTGGATACAACATCAGTTTGTGTATCATTACTGGGTTGCTCTGACCCAAATTCAGATAGACTTTCTTTGTCCTTTTCATCAGTGTGCTCAGTTTTCAGAGTTTCAGGCAGAGGCAGAGAGGACTCTAAAGGCTCAACATGACTCAGGTCTTCATCATCTGGAACCTCCTCTACAATCTTATCAATGTCCCCAGGAACATCCCTATCAATCTCATAATTTTCAAACTGTGTCACTTCAGTGACAGGAGGTGACTCCAGAGATCCTGGAAATACAGCACAAGTACATTAGGTTAATGAATACATAGTTTACATCTCACCACAATCTCAAAAGTAGGGAAAGTTTCATGTGAACACCTACCCAAGGGAGGGTGATCCATGTCTACACTAAGTCCCATGTCCAAGGTATTTTCAAAAATAGTTTGAGGGCCCCTCTGGATTTCTTCTGGAGTTTTAGAGCTTGGCTGATTGTCTTTGTTTCTGTTAAAGTACCCAAAATCCTCCTCAATGCCCATATCTGGTCTCTTGTGACCTTCATTATGGGCAGGCTTCTCAGGTGCCTTAGTCTCTTCACTTGTCTCTGTCACAATGAGGTTGTCATTGTCTGTGTCCTCCACAGAGTGCGGGAATGTCTCCTCTTCCTCCACATCATCAGACATGTCCCCATCTTTTGAAACATCCAGAGAGGTTCAAACAGCGAGTACATTTTCATGCATTGTAATCTAACTGGCATTGTCAGGATGTGTATTTGTTCTGTCAACAGACTAGCAAACCAAATCTCCAGGCATTATTATCATGTCATTAGCAATGTTTGACACAAATATATTTATTTAACAAAAGGTTTCCTCGTGTACTCTGACATGAACATAAACAGATTTTAAAAAAGCAATATTACCTTTGTCAGGGTGTAGTTGACTGCACAAAGCCAAGGGAGCACTGTTTCTGTCCTTTGAGTACTTCTGATGCAGGGTTAACACCAACTCCTGGAAGTCGTCCAAGATGGCAGCATCCTTAAACTCACCAGCCTCCTGTTGCAGATCAGCATTCTCCTGGGCATCCAGCATCATCTCAATCTCATCCAGGATTGGGGTTTCAGAGGCTTCCAAAATGGCCTCCATCGCCTTTTCAATGTCCTCACTGGTGTTAGTCTGGGACAGCCGAACAGCCTTCAGCTTCTGCTCCAGGTCAGAGAACAGCAACTCCACCCTAAAGAGGTTCTGAAGAGCAAGAATATTTTGGAAGCGCTCCATATCCTCCTCCTTGAAGTGGTCTCGCAACAGTGTCAGCCTCAACACATCGTCACTGTATTTCGTCTCTTTTCTTGGAAGGGGATCCGGAATGTTATCTTTAAGTGAGAGTGTGTGGCTTTCAGCATCCTTTTCAGTCTCATGAACCTCAGGTATGTCAATTGCCTCGTCGTGTTGGACCACATCCAACACATCACTGGATACAACATCAGTTTGTGTATCATTACTGGGTTGCTCTGACCCAAATTCAGATAGACTTTCTTTGTCCTTTTCATCAGTGTGCTCAGTTTTCAGAGTTTCAGGCAGAGGCAGAGAGGACTCTAAAGGCTCAACATGACTCAGGTCTTCATCATCTGGAACCTCCTCTACAATCTTATCAATGTCCCCAGGAACATCCCTATCAATCTCATAATTTTCAAACAGTGTCACTTCAGTGACAGGAGGTGACTCCAGAGATCCTGGAAATACAGCACAAGTACATTAGGTTAATGAATACATAGTTTACATCTCACCACAATCTCAAAAGTAGGGAAAGTTTCATGTGAACACCTACCCAAGGGAGGGTGATCCATGTCTACACTAAGTCCCATGTCCAAGGTATTTTCAAAAATAGTTTGAGGGCCCCTCTGGATTTCTTCTGGAGTTTTAGAGCTTGGCTGATTGTCTTTGTTTCTGTTAAAGTACCCAAAATCCTCCTCAATGCCCATATCTGGTCTCTTGTGACCTTCATTATGGGCAGGCTTCTCAGGTGCCTTAGTCTCTTCACTTGTCTCTGTCACAATGAGGTTGTCATTGTCTGTGTCCTCCACAGAGTGCGGGAATGTCTCCTCTTCCTCCACATCATCAGACATGTCCCCATCTTTTGAAACATCCAGAGAGGTTCAAACAGCGAGTACATTTTCATGCATTGTAATCTAACTGGCATTGTCAGGATGTGTATTTGTTCTGTCAACAGACTAGCAAACCAAATCTCCAGGCATTATTATCATGTCATTAGCAATGTTTGACACAAATATATTTATTTAACAAAAGGTTTCCTTGTGTACTCTGACATGAACATAAACAGATTTTAAAAAAGCAATATTACCTTTGTCAGGGTGTAGTTGACTGCACAAAGCCAAGGGAGCACTGTTTCTGTCCTTTGAGTACTTCTGATGCAGGGTTAACACCAACTCCTGGAAGTCGTCCAAGATGGCAGCATCCTTAAACTCACCAGCCTCCTGTTGCAGATCAGCATTCTCCTGGGCATCCAGCATCATCTCAATCTCATCCAGGATTGGGGTTTCAGAGGCTTCCAAAATGGCCTCCATCGCCTTTTCAATGTCCTCACTGGTGTTAGTCTGGGACAGCCGAACAGCCTTCAGCTTCTGCTCCAGGTCAGAGAACAGCAACTCCACCCTAAAGAGGTTCTGAAGAGCAAGAATATTTTGGAAGCGCTCCATATCCTCCTCCTTGAAGTGGTCTCGCAACAGTGTCAGCCTCAACACATCGTCACTGTATTTCGTCTCTTTTCTTGGAAGGGGATCCGGAATGTTATCTTTAAGTGAGAGTGTGTGGCTTTCAGCATCCTTTTCAGTCTCATGAACCTCAGGTATGTCAATTGCCTCGTCGTGTTGGACCACATCCAACACATCACTGGATACAACATCAGTTTGTGTATCATTACTGGGTTGCTCTGACCCAAATTCAGATAGACTTTCTTTGTCCTTTTTATCAGTGTGCTCAGTTTTCAGAGTTTCAGGCAGAGGCAGAGAGGACTCTAAAGGCTCAACATGTCTCAGGTCTTCATCATCTGGAACCTCCTCTACAATCTTATCAATGTCCCCAGGAACATCCCTATAAATCTCATAACTTTCTAACAGTGTCACTTCAGGTGGAGGCTCATGCACTTCCACCGTGGCGCTATCAGCACTTTTGTTTAGGTCAAAAGTCTCTGTGGTTACTTGCACAGATTCGTCATTGTCTGTTAACACTAAAGAGGAGCCTAACAGTGAATCAATGTCATAACTGTCAAACTTATCGTATCCATTGTGATAGCAAAAGAAGTCGGCTTCCTGAAAATAAAAATAAAACATTGTTTGAGTCATACTACCCATTTCAGAAAGAAGTTCAGTCATTCCAGATAATTTTTTAAGTGATAATGCATTGGCAGTAGTGAAATAGGCCTACATCAATCTACTGACTTACCTCAGCAGGAATCTCCAATTCTTTTTCAGTGTATATGTGATTGATTATGAGTTGGTCCTTGTTGAAGTAACCAAAGCGTATACCAACCTATTGTAAGAAATGGAAACAAAACAGAGAACGAAACATGATGTTAAGAAAACAGAAAATGCTTCAACATTCCTTCTAGACTGCAATGTTATCACATAATAAAATATTAACTTGTACTTACACTCCCTGCCCATATATCTGTCCTTCTGCCTGAGAGTTTATAGTAGACATATATAGTCTCTCCTCTTTTAAATGACAGAAACCGACAGTCTGGTCCAGTAAAATCGCTGAAAGCTCTCCCCCGGTACAGGATAACTGTGGAGAGGAATGAGTCAAAGATCAGCTGTTGTGGAGATGTCACCCCTACCAAAGATTCCGGCCCACAACCCACCTTATGTGCCCCATGCACGATCAGGCTGTGAATAGAATACACATCACTAAAGTTTTATCTACTTCACTTTTTACAGAGCCAGAGTATCAAAAAGGAAAGCCAAGCATCAAGGGTAAATAGAATACTGTTTTAGTCTTGATAAGGTAGATGTAAAAAGACAAGAACTTACAAGCAGAGGGGTAAATGACATAACAGTCTTATGTCAGGGATACAAATTGGTGAGGGCCCAAAAAGGTGACACTTTTTGTTCCTCACCGAAACATGCAAAAAATCCCTGCTAGGGATTTGTCGTTCTTTGTCGTTTAATTAAACGACAAAGAATATGATCTACATGATCAGTTTCTGTGTGTAAAATCAAATCGTATTCGTCACATGTGCTGAATACAACAGGTGTTTACCATCTCCCTCAATAACTTTAAGCATAAGCTGTCAGAGCAGCTTACAGATCACTGCACCTGTACACAGCCCATCTGTAAATAGCCCACCCTACTACCTCATCCCCATATTGTTATTTTTGCTCATTTGCACCCCAGTATCTCTATTTGCACATCATCATCTGCACATCTATCACTCCAGTTTTAATGCTAAATTGTAATTATTTTGACACTATGGCCTATTTATTGCCTACCTTCCTAATCTTACTACATTTGCACACACTGTACATAGATTTTCTATTGTGTTATTGACTGTACGTTTGTGTATCCCATGTGTAACACTGTTGTTGTAATAATCCCCCCTCACTCACACACGTGTTACTGTCAAGTTCAATACAACAAAGGCAATATCTTTGGGCTACACTGCACATTATTACATTGTACTCTTTCTGCTTGTGGACATCTGTTCAAAATTGACCAGCAGAGCATGATACCCTTTGTTGGCATAATTGATCTCTTTCAGACAGAGAGTACACCTGGCATAACCCTTTTTATCCACTCTATTGAAAAAGTGAGAATGAGGGAAAGTGTGTGGTGTAGCTTTCACCTCTATATTGGCATTCAGCTTAAGCCAGGCCCAGCGCCAGATACACTTCATCCTTGAATCCACTTGTTTAACAAGCAACGGCTCATAAACTACTCAAAACTTCAATAAAATATGTAGGCCGAACTCTTGTTTATGTGGTGCAAGCTACTAACGTTAGTAGCTAACGTTGCTCTAGTTCCATAATTGGGCGACTAGCCAGGCAGTACAGTAGCCAACACAGGCTGATGCTTCGCTTCGGCTACAACCAAGTAAGCTTCGGTTTTTATTTATTGGTATGTACTAATAACGACAGGTCAATGATAACGCCATTCAAAGATAACGCCGGTCAAACTAGCTAGGGATGAGGTGGGGGATAGTGAATTGAACGATGGAAGCATCCTGAAAGTTCGGGTGAGTTTAGTGCCAAGTACTTACTACTGCATTCCTCGTCTGCACATATTTTGAAGTCGGAGAAGCTCCTTTCGACTGCGACTTTGGATATTAAATTAGGAATACAGAAAATTAAAATGTATAACATTACATATGAAACATGTACAGCCATGTTGCAAGTTGGGCTGGCTGGTTCTGCTCGAGCACGAGCAGATGAAGTCAGCAAATCCAAGGCTGGAGCAATTCGCAGGATGTTGATCGTGGAGGCAAATATCAAAATCTGGGCATACTATGTCAAAAATAAAAGAGCAAGGACATGGAACCAAAACGCATAATAAAAGCATCTTATTGCGTCACAATATACGTTATGATTCGTGTTTATCACGTCTTTGTTGGATAGAACGAAAATATTACACAAGTTTACTGACAAGTGAGCGCAATTTCCCCATTCGATTTTTCCATTCAATTTGAGCATCTTACTACCACATATTTATTGTGATACCTCAAAAGCACATGTTCATTGTTTTTCAGCACTGGGTACCAAAACAAACAAAGCAAATACAGAGAGGATATGACTCTCACAGTCTTAGGGTAGGCTATCTTCCCTCAACGACATTTATATTGACCTTTAAAAGTAAAAGTCAGAATTGATCAAATAAATGTTAATATAAAAGCCTAGTTGCGGGACGAAGCTAACGGTTGGCTATCTTAAAAAATATATATAGTAGTCACATTCAGGATCAATATCTACTTAAGGAATGCCTTTTTTGCCCCCCCCATTCCCATTAATAATATGAATATTTTCCCCAGTACTAGTTGAGGACTATTTACGCACATGATTCTAGGGATGTGAGGCACTGAGCCTCCCAAATATTTTGTAGCTGAGCCACATTTACATTCTCTGTTATACCTTATTGTTTAATTTCACTTTGTTGTCACTAGCAATAGATTGTAGATAGATAGATAGATAGATAGATAGATAGATAGATAGATAGATAGATAGATAGATAGATAGATAGATAGATAGATAGATAGATAGATAGATAGATAGATAGATAGATAGATAGATAGATAGATACTTTATTTATCCCCCGGGGGGGAAATTTCATTGTCAAGCAGCTACAACAAAAACACAGGGCAGGTGCAAAATGCCACAACGAAAGTACACAAAAGACAGATACACGGTACATGATACATAGAGTGGCAGTATGAAAAAGTATAGAAATACAAGATATCTGGAGTGCAAAAAAAAAGCTATAAAAGGACATTGCATAGTATGAGTGGTTGGCTGAATATGTACACTATACATTGGTGGATGTTGGATGGTTAACTATACTATACAGGTCGATCGATGGCAGAGAAATACTTCAGTAGCTAAAAATGCGTATGATATGAGCGAGGGTAATAATAGTTTACTTAATAGACAGACTGGCTAAATGAACAGGTAAGTGAAAATTTTGCATGGTTAAATTAGCTGTACAGTTAGGTATACAGTTATATTTACAGATAAGTGAATACTTGCATGGTTACACACACTGTACAGGTAAATGACAGGAAGAGATACTTTAATAGCTAAATGTGTGTATCATATCATTTGGGGTAATAATTCCCTTAAAATACAGTCCTTAGTGCGCAGGGTTTAATTACAGACAACTGCACATTCGATATACTAAAAGCAATGAGAAAAGGTGCAACTGGCAGGATACTAATATGCATTCCTGAGTGAATGCCTACGTCCAATAATTACTTACAATATTGCATGTGATATAATATAACAACTGTACATGAGTATGTATATACAGACCTGTATGAATAAATAGGTCCTGAGTGGATGAGTGCTGACGGACCAGAGTTACTCACGGATGGATGCATAATTGTTAAACTAGGTCCTAGCACCCCAACAGTTCCAGATCTATGTTGCCGACGGCACGGCACCCCGGTGAGGCATTATATAGTCTCATAGCCGCCGGCAGGAAGGACCTCCTGTAGCGCTCTCTGGCACACCGTGGTGGGATCAGTCTGTGACAGAAAGTGCTCCTCTGCGTCATAACCATAGCGTGCAGAGGGTGGGTGACGTTGTCCATGATGGCCAGCAGTTTGGCCAGGATCCGTCTCTCCGCCACCTCCTCTAGAGTGTCAAGGCTCATCCCCAGGACAGAGCTAGCCTTCCTGATCAGCTTATTTACCCGAGAAGCATCACCGGCTTTGATGTTTGCTCCCCAGCACACCACTGCAAAAAAGATGGCACTGGCCACCACAGACTGGTAGAAGGTATGCAGTAGTTTACTGCACACGTTGAAGGACCTGAGCCTCCTCAGAAAGTAGAGTCGGCTCTGGCCCTTTTTGTACAGGGCCCCGGTGTTACCAGCCCATTCCAGTCTGTTGTCCATATGGACATCCAGGAACTTGTATGACTCAACCATTTCCACATCCATCCCCTTCATAGGGACTGCAGTCAGTTGTGCCTTGGTTCTCCTGAAGTCCACCACCATCTCCTTAGTTTTGCTGATGTTGAGCTGAAGGTGGTTCTGCTCACACCACAACACAAAGTCACTGATTGTGCTCCTGTACTCCTCCTCCTGCCCACCCCTGATGCACCCTACAATAGCAGAGTCATCCGAGAACTTCTGTAGGTGGCATGTCTCAGAGTTATATCTGAAGTCTGAGGTGTAGAGGGTGAACAGAAAGGGGGACAGGACCGTACCCTGGGGGGCCCCTGTGTTGCTAACTGCCCGTTCTGACACACAGCTCTGTAGTCGCACAAATTGTGGCCTACCGGTCAGGTAGTCCGTGACCCAGGAGACTAAGGGTGCTACCACTTTCATCCTCCTCATCTTCTCACCCAGTAGCAGGGGCTGAATGGTATTGAAGGCACTGGAGAAGTCAAAAAACATGACCCTCACAGTGCAACCTGCGTTGATGAACACACCAGGGGTCTGAGGTGAGCGAGGACTAACCTTTCCAGGGTCTTCATGATGTGGGATGTTAGCGCTACAGGTCTGAAGTCATTCAGGACAGTGGGGTGTGCCTTCTTGGGCACTGGGACGAGGCAGGATGTTTTCCACAGCACAGGGACCCTTTCTAGGCTCAGGCTAAGGTTGAAAAGACGCTGGAGTATTCCACACAGTTGGTCAGCACAGACCCTCAGCACCCTTGGGCTGATGCCATCAGGGCCCGCCGCTTTCCACTGGTGTAGTCTCTCCAGCTCTCTCTTCACTTGGTTGGTGGTGAAAGCCAGCCCAGGTGGGGAGGTGGGGGGAAGGGGGGTGTTGAGGATCAGTCCAGGGGGGGCAGGGGCGGAGGTGGGGTCACTGATTGTCTCAGCAGAGGTGCTGTGAGCAAAGTGGGGGTGGGATAGCCGTGAGGGTGTGTGGTCTGGGGAGCTGGAGGGGAGGTGGACAGGGCCAGTATCGAACCTGTTAAAAAATTGGTTCAGCTCATTGGCTCTGTCCTGGGTCCCCTCCGTCTGCCCACTGTTTGACTTTTTGAAGCCAGTGATATTTCTCATACCCTTCCACACCTCTCTCACCTGGCTCTGCCTCAGCTTGTCCTCCATCTTCTCCTTATACACTCTCTTCCCCTCAGCAATCCGCAACTTCAGCTCCCTCTGGACGCATTTCAATTTGTCCTTGTCCTTCTCCTTGAAGGCCCTCTTCTTCTCATTCAGCAGGGCCTTCAGGTCGCTGGTGACCCAGGGTTTATTGTTTGGGAAACAGCGTACCTTCCTGGTGGGTACAGTGTTGTCTACACAGAAATTAATATAGTCTGTTATGCAGTCAGTGAGTCCATCGATGTCCTCCCCATGAGCCTCACAGAGCACATCCCAGTCTGTTGTTTCAAAGCAGTCCTGTAGGGCCTCATTCGCCTCCGGGGACCATCTCCTAATAGTCCTGGTGGTTGCAGGCTGCTGTTGGACCATAGGCCTGTAGAGTGGGGTGAGGTGGACAAGGTTGTGATCCGATCTACCGAGGGGAGGGAGTGCAGTGGAGTTGTATGCATCCTTCACATTAGCATATAACAAGTCCAGAGTTTTATTATTCCTGGTTGGGCACTTCATGAACTGTTTGAACGTGGGCAGCGTTGAAGAGAGAGATGCATGGTTAAACTCCCCCGAAATGGCAAAGAAAGCACTGGGATGTGCTGTCTGTAACCTCGCGATAACAGAGTGGATGACGTCACACGCTGCGTTTGCGTCAGCAGAGGGCGGGATGTAAACAATAACAGCAATGGCCGCCGTGAATTCCCTCGGCAAATAGTAGGGTCTCAGGCTAACGGCTAGCAGTTCAATGTCCGGGCTACAAAACTGTTCCTTAAGAGTAATATGGTTCGGATGACACCATCTGTTGTTAACTAATAAAGCCAGCCCACCACGCTTACACTTACCGGAAGAGACGCGATCCCTGTCCTCTCTGATGGTCTGGAAACCGTCGATAGTGACGTTCTGTATGGGGATGTTACCGTTCAGCCAAGTCTCAGTAAAACACATTAGGCTCGTTTCCCGATAAATCCTTTGTCCACGAACAAGTCCCGCCAACTCATCCATCTTGTTATGTAGACACCTCACATTGCCCATAATAATAGATGGTATAGCCGGCTTGTACTTGAACCTCCTCCGCTTTGCCTTACATTTCAATCCCGCCCTGCGTCCACGGCGTCGTCTTTTCAATTCGTCCGGAATATCAAACTTTTCCCTGGGGAGCAGCAGCGCTGCGTGGGCTAAATCCAGGAGCTGGGCTCTGTTGTAAACAATAACAGTTGACGACTCCTGTCGACGTTCAGCTGCGATAAAATCCATAAAATCCATAATCCTGAACTGTTATAGTTCGACTGTAGCAAAATAAAAAATAAAACTAAAGAAAATAGACGAAAATAGACGAAAGAAAACGAACTAAAACAACAATTAATGCACGAACAACGGGAGCTGCTTAACAGGCGACCACTCAGGGCGGCGCCTCTCAAGGGACTTCCAATCCAAAAGTATTCTACGTCTGGCCAGTAAAGAAGTATATGTGTCACGTCCCCTTTAAGACTATATCAATTTGACAATGGCTGTACTTGAACTCAATATGATTCTGAGTTGCATAGAAAAGTAGCAGATTCTACATCCTTGAGATAGGCCAAAACAATCATTGCTTGTTTACTGTTATTTGGTGATTTACAGAAACAAAAGGGTTTGGGGTTTCTTGTGTTGTGTGACACATTCCTCATCATATTTACATTTCACTGCATTTCTCCTCCCACCTCTGTGTTAGTTTATTGTCTTTGACTGTTGCACTGACTTAAATTTGTGCTGTCATCCTCATCTCCTTCTTCATTACATATGGGCGACGGCTCAAAGTATTGGTCAACTCAACCTGTTCCTCTATCTGATTAACATCGACCAAGACGCAGCGCAGGGATTGTAGTTCGACATATTTTCGTTATTTATACTATGTATAACTATGAATATTATACTAAGTATAACAAACAAACACGAATTAGCAAACGTAATAAACGAAGCACACTTACTGTCACCGTGACTTGCGAAATATAATGACCCACATCCCCGGTGTGGAACATACAAACCTATGTAGGATCCCTAATTAGCGACATGCACTGCAGTTGCCTCAAAATTAGGGATCCAACACAAACCACCACCAGAATCAGAAAGAATAGACCTGTCAGACTCTGACCATGGCTACATAGAGAAGCAAATAGGCTTCTCTATGGCCAGAGCCTGACACCTCCCTCATTACATATGGGTGACGGCTCAAAGTATTGGTCAACTCAACCTGTTCCTCTATCTGATTAACAAAACTAAATGTTACCTCTACTCTTGTCCCACATACTCCTAAGATATTTGACACTATGTTTAGAAACAATAGGTTTTCCAATTGGCCATTGTAAAGTTTTGGCAACTTCCTCCCAAAATTGGAAATAACACTTTTCATTATTTTGCATAACGGAATGTGTTTTCATTGAAATAGCATGATTCCCAAAATGTATTTTCGTGTCCCCTCATTTTTTTGAGAGTCTTAACTTTCTGATCCTCCACAACATCCTTGCCACCCCGATACAATTTATGTTTCAGATTTGGTGGTTCAACAGCCTTATTTTCATTTATCATCAATTTTGTCAAATTATTCTGATCTAAGCATTTATCAGTACGGCCAACACCACAGTTAACTCTTATCACCACAGACAACAGCGTCACTATCAGTACAGTCAACTCCTATTATAGCACTTGGTCCAGCTTTTACCAGTCCTTCCAACAACCCCAGACCTCTGCGACCAACTCCCTTCCTTAATGTATTCTATTTTATTCCATTATATTGTTGTTAAATCATTAGTATATAGGCTAAATCTATGGATAGTATAGCCTATAATTTAGTCTGTTAAAAAGGTAGGCCTAGCTCTTATTTCATAACTAGGAACACAAAGCCCTCTTCTTCTTCTTCGTGGGGTTTATCTGCGTTATGGTGCATTACCACCACCTACTGTACTGGAGTGTGTGCATAGACAGGGAGAAACTAAATCCTACCTGCCAGCCCCTTAGCTCTTAAAAAAAATAACAAAATATTTGAGACTATATCTAATGACGTTCTACTCAATGTACTCTTTAAAGTAATTTCCTGTATCCCCTTCTCCCTCATACTAGATCACATCCTCTCTCTTTCCCTCCAATAATGCCCACCCTGTATCAATACATGCTCCACTGTCTCTGTTTCCTGGCAATATTCACATGTTCCTGTTGGATGCTTTCCTAGGTCTTATTCAACTGGCTGTGTCCGACCCTTAATTTTGTAAATATAGCCGCCTCTCTTCTGTCCCTTCCTGCCGTCCTCCCCTCCCCAACTTTCGTCTATACTTGAAATAAATGCCTGCCCTTAGTATCTCTATTCCACTGCTCCTGCCATTTCTTCACCATCATTGTCCATATCATGCTTTGTGCCTCTGCCTTACTCATTGAAACTATAACATCAACATCAACTGCCTCTTTCCCCTCCACTCCCACATGGACTGGGACCCATGTAAATATTATCTGCATACCCATTTGTTTACTCCTACCATGGGTTTGTAGTACCTCTTAAAGCAGGTCTTGTCTGCTACATGATATAAAGGACTGGAGACTCATTAACACTGCACAAGAATCAGAGCAAATAACTACTCTTTCTGGCTTATCTTCCTCCACCCACTGCAAGGCCAACAGTAATGCCATCATCTCCGCCGTATATACAGCCAGATTATCTCTAATAAGTTTCCTGACTTTCACCCCACATCCCTGCACTGCAAATGCTGAGCCAGTACGTCCTGTTTTTGGATCTTTTGAACCAACTGTGTATATGGCCACAAAATCCTGATACACAGTATCAAGATGTCTCTTAAACAAATCAGATGGATCAACACCCTCCCTATCTTTCTGTAGTCTCTCCAATACTTCTAGATCTACTACTGGAGGTGGGAGTAGACATGGTGGATTTACAGGAATAGCTACCGTTGGACTAAACTCCCTTCCAAACATTCCCATCTCCTTCGCCTGGGTATGACCCACCCACCCAAAGCTTGTGTTCCCAGCATGCCTATAAAATACCTTTCGCAGGATGAGATACCCCATGTCCCTGTAGGTTGACCCAATTATTCATTGCCAGCTGCTGTCTCCTAATCTGCAATGGCATTTCCCCCACTACATCTCCACCTGTAGTGCAGCCACTGGGGACATCCAAAACGCCCCACTACATATTCTGAGTCCTTGTCCCTGTATGACATCTAGCCTTTCCAATGATGTCCGGGCTGCCGAACCATACGCTATGCTTCCATAGTCTATTACAGATCGGATCAATGCAACATATATGATCTTCAATGAGGCACGTCCAGCCCCCCACTCCTTCCCCGTCAGACAGCGCATCACATTTAGTACCTTCTTACACTTTCCCACCACTCTCTCAATGTGTTCTACCCAGGTCATTCTAGTGTCAAAGTATACCACAAGGAATCTGAAGGCCCCCACCCTCTCCAAGTTTCTCCCATATAACCTCAAGCATACCTCATCTCCCACCTTCCTCCTGGTAAAGAACACTGTCTGAGTTTTCTCTTCAGAGAACCTGAATCCCCACCTTAATGCCTACCGCTCTACCTCATCTATTGCTTCCTGTACCTTCCTGACTATGTATGGCACATTTCTTCCTCTCTTCCATAAGGCCCCGTCATCTGCAAATAACGACCTCCCAATATCCAGTTGTACCTGTACCTGAGAGTAAACATCATTGGTCATGATTGAGAACAAAAGAGGACTAGTCACGCTCCCCTGTGGTGTACCAATATCCACCATGTAACTGCCTGGGAGAGACTTCCCCTTCCTCACCTGGATAGACCTTCCAAACAGGAAATCCTTTATCCAGTTTTATGTTCTTCCTTCCACCCCCATAATATCAAGCTTAATTAACAACCCCTCCTTCCACACCATATCATATGTCTTCTCCGCATCCAAAAATACAGCTACAACAGTCTCCTTGTTCACCTGAGCCTTCCTGATCTCTGCTTCTAAGCAGAGTACTGGGTCCATTGTTCCCCTACACTTCCTGAACCCACTCTGATGTGGCGATACTAGCCCCCTGCTCTCCAGGAAGTAAGTTAGCCTCTCCGTAATCATACGCTCCATAATCTAACATACATGTGATGTTAAGGCTATTGGCCGATAGGTTGTTGGCCTCGTTGGGTCCTTCCCTGGCTTCCGAATTGGTACCACTACTGCCTCCTTCCAACTGCCTGGTAGTTTGCCCTCCTTACACATTCTGTTGTGCAACACCAATACCTTATCCAGTGCCTCATCACTAAGATGGGCCAACACAACATAGCACACCTCATCTTTCCCAGGTGAAGTTAACCCAGCCTTACCTATTGCCCTTTTCATCTCTGCCATGGTAGAGTTCTCTCTCTTCCCCTCTGCCTCTCCTCTGACAAATTTGTAGAGGTATGCATTTGGACAAACGCTTTGGCCATCATCTCTACCTTCTCCTCATCTGTTACTGCCACGTCCTTCCCACTCGTCAACACTGGATAATCCCACTCCCTTCTGACCCCACTCATCCTCTTAATCATCCCCCACAGGTGTCGCTCTTCCAATGATGTCACAGAACCGACACCAACATGACCTCTTTGCCTGACGTATTGTTCTCCTCACCAGGGCCTGGGCCTGCTTACACTAAATCAGATGTTGGAAGTTATGCGTCCTTTTTAATTCTCTAAATGCCCTGTTTCTACTCCTCACCATTGCCCCACATTCCTCCGTCCACCACAGGACTGCTTTCCTCCTCCTCTTCCTCCTCCCCCTCCCTGAACTCTTAGGTATCGCCTCAGTAGCTGCCCCCACAAAGCTGTTCTCACCCAGTTATTCATACTATCCACTTCCCCTCTCATATCCACCCGTGCCATCACCTGCTTACTTAACTCCTGAAACTGATCACACTTTGTCCTTTCAAACACCCACCTGCCTAATCCATCCACTGACACCTCCTCCTCCCTTTGGCCTACTGTGCATACTATTGGGTAATGATCACTCCCTACTGTCGATTCCTCCTATACCTCCCACTCACAGATTCCTGCCATCGCACTAGATACCAGAGTGAGGTCCAATGCAGACTCTTTCCCTGTAACTACACTACTGTTCAAAGGTTTGGGGTCACTTAGAAATGTCCTTGTTTTTGAAAGAAAAGCAACTTTTTTGTTGTTTTAAAATAACATCAACATCAGTGTAATGGGCGAAATGTTTATGGAATGTCTACATAGGCGTACAGAGGGCCATTATCAGCAACCATCACTTGGCAAAACACCAGTCTCAACGTCAACAGTGAAGAGGCGACTCTGGGATGCTGGCCTTCTAGGCAGAGTTGCCAAGAAAACACAGACACTGGACAGACGAAGATATGGATAGTGTCTGTGTTTTCTTTGCAACTCTGCCTAGAAGGCCAGCATCCCGAAGTTGCCTCTTCACGGTTGACGTTGAGACGGGTGTTTTGCAGGTACTATTTAATGAAGCTGCCAGTTAAATACTTGTGAGGCATCTGTTTCTCAAACTAAACACTCTAATGCACTTGTCCTCTTGCTCAGTTGTGCACTGGGGCCTCTCACTCTATTTCTATTCTGGTTAGAGCCAGTTTACGCTGTTCTGTGAAGGGAGTAGTACACAGCATTGTACGAGATCCTCAGTTTCTTGGCAATTTCTCGCATGGAATAGCCTTCATCAGAACAAGAATAGTCTGACGAGTTTCAGAAGAAAGTTCTTTGTTTCTGGCCAATTTGAGCCTGTAATCCAACCCACAAATGCTGATGCTCCATATACTCAACTAGTCTAAAGGCCAGTTTTATTGCTTCTTTAATCAACACAACAGTTTTTAGCTGTGCTAACATAATTGTAAAATGATTTTCTAATGATCAATTAGCCTTTTAAAATGATAAACTTGGATTAGCTAACACAACGTGCCATTGGAACACAGGAGTAATGGTTGCTGATAATGGGCCTCTGTACGCCCATGTAGATATTCCATTAGAAGAATCAGCCGTTTCCAGCTACAATAGTAATTTACAACATTAACAATGTCTACACTGTATTTCGGATAAATTTGATGTTAATTTAATGGACAAAAAAATGACATTTCTAAGTGACCCCAAACTTTTGAACGTAGTGTAAATGTAATGCAAATTAATTAATTAATTAATTACATGCAAAAAATATAGCAGGTTACTTTTTAATTGAAAAATTTGATGCATCCCTGATGTAACATAAGAACAAAAAAAACAAAAAAAATAAAAATGTGAATTAGTGGGTGATTAATGGCTTTTCACATGTAATATAGCTACCCACACAAAACAAATACATTGAGCACATTTCCTTTCAAACTAAAATGGATCTCAAGAGTTGTCATATGCTTCATATGAACAATAGATAACTGCAGTTCCTTTTACCAGCTTTATTAATAAAATATCCTAAGAATAGTAAATACATCTCTGACTTAAAATTTACACAACTTTCCTTTTCAGTTCATTCTGAAGAGAGTTTTGGGAAGAGTTAAGATAATACGGTACTGCTGAAATTATCGATCAAGTATATGTTTTAACATTTCCACAGGAAACAGTGAAATGAAGACAAAATCAACATAATAACCTTTTAAAAACTGAAAATCCTCAGTCATACAATAGAAATGTTATTGCACATTAGGCCTTCTTGGAGTGGCAAGCCTCAGTCATTACTTTTCAAGACGGTCATATATACATTTCAGACACAAAACGTAAGACATTGATTTTCTGATGCTTTAATAGGAACACTAACTTTTTAGATACTTCAGTTGTTTGCAAGTATATCATATATGATATTATTTTAATTCAATTAAAATCGAAACAGAGCTAACTGAGTCCTGGGCGGCAACTGTTGCCTGCTGGGAGCTGAAGTCTTGCCCCTGGCCCTGGGGGCCAGCGCCAGGCTGGGGGAAGTCTCTGGGGCCGCCGTGAGGAAGGTATGGGTCCACCCCAGGGGGCAGGTGCTGGGGTGGGATGGAGTGATCAAGTGGTCCATAGTGCACGTAGGTATGTGGGGGTCCCATGGGTCGGGCCACAGGAGGGCCGCCAGAAACACCTTGGTAGAAGGGAAAACGAATATACAAATATAATACTATAGTACAAACATAACAATAGCATTGCTAACCACAACTGATATACTAATAGCAAAGAGTCAACTTGAGGTAAAAGCTGAGGGCCAGAATTCACCACCTACCGAATGAGGGAGACATCGGTCCATAGTGAGAAGGTGGAGGAGGGCACCAGTTGTGTGGGGAAGGGGGACAGTAAGCGGCAGGAGGTGGAGGCCGAGTTCCAGGTGGGATCATGGGCCCAGGCGGATGTCCGGGAGGCAACATGCCTGTGTGTCCGTTGTCTGAACGGTACACAGGAGGCATGAAGGGTGGGGGAGGAGGGATGTGGTGGGGGCCGGGGCCAGGAGGGGGACGGTAGCAGAGTCCGGAGGGATAGCTGATGACTGGTTTGAGGGGGCCAGGGCCTGAGTCGGGGGGGTAGCTGATAGGAGAGACCAGGAGGGAGCCAGGACCTTGAGGTTGAGAGTTCTGGAGGAACAACAAACAAAAACCATTTAAACAAAGCATTGCAATAGGTCCATTGTTCTTGTAGCCCTGTTGCTGGCACCAACAGTGAGAGCCCCTTTCATCTGATTCAAACAGTTTCGTTAGGTTAGAAAAAAACAAAACAATCATGCACTGGTGAGAAAGACAACAATATCCCACAATAATAAGTCAAGTTACACAGTCCCACAAGACCAAGTTCCACACTCTGATTTCAGAATCAGGACCGTTTCCACAAAGCATTAACCTCAAACACACACACAGCTTTAAAATTATAACATATTTGAGAAATCCATCATGTAGTGCTGAAGTTATGGCTTAGTAGAACAGTGTCACCATTTCATTCAGTGGGGGTCAGAGGGAGGGTGTTGTAATGTAGGGAACATATAAAGGCACTTACAGACGGGCCGCGGGTCTCAGACTTCAATGGGAGCAGGGCGGCAAAACGCAAGCAGTTTTGCAAGTGGCGCAGATCGTGGTACTCGCTCCAGTGAGCGGTGGCTCTGGCTCAAGGCTTCAAAATATGAAATTAGCTGAAGTCTTGAGCGGCGCATGATTGACCAATGAGCAGAGTTCATCTCACCAACCAACCAAACAATGTTTTAATGAAAACCTTTGAGCTGACAACAACGGGGACCGCTGGTATCTACACACAGTAGGCAGATTTTCTCGAGGTTAAATTGTCGTTTACCACAGCGTCTGTAAGCGCCTTAAGACAAGTAACAACGCATGTCAGAATCCAGCCAGCAATGTTAAGTCTGATAACCCTGTGAAGCCATTACCCAGCTGCCTGCCACTCCAGCCACTGATCCACGGCTGAGGTAAGCATGCTCACACACATTCGCATCCCTGCCACCGTTGCCTCAAACATAATACTCACAGCCTCTGGGTTCTCTGTGGAGGCCTGGGCCTCAGCCTGTGACTCTAGTGGAGCAGTCTGCTTTAATGCAAACACACCCACATGATGGAGCAACAGAGGTGAGAGATGCACGTACGACTGTAAGGACTCGAGATGTTTCATTGAAGCTTTCCTTCTCTAGTTCCATGTCACTTTTTTCCACCTGACATGGTTACGTAATAAGGAAACAAATAATCTGTGGACATTGTCTCAAATTAATGGAAACTTACACAGTAGCCAAGACTGCTTGTTGAGGATGTATGTGCGGCCATGGTGTCTGTAGAGGTTCAAAGGGCAGAATGATTAGAGGAGATTTAGGATAAGGGCTTGATAAGGGAATAATACTACATCAACTCTCATTTATTGAAAATACAATCCCTACCAGGTCTAGCAGCCACTGGGTGTTTGTGGTCAGGAGGGTAACGGCTGTGGGGGTCAGATTGAGGTCGTGGTCCTGTTGAACACAAAATACACGGTTATTCATCAGCATAATGTTAACACTGCCATATTCTGTAATCTTCTTGAATGCTAATCTTGGCTCTCCTGGTTGCCATTAGGCACCTGACTCTAGATCACGTTACTAGTTCATAAGTCAGAGGAAAATATTTGGTCATGTCATGGTAGGATATTATTCTTCCAGAACTTGAACACTTGCGGATCAATATTAATACCACATCTCATATGGTAAAAGAAAATGTATATATGGAACGCAGTAATCCCACAAGGGAAATCAAAGGCTTAAGATTTTGTAACCTAACGAGTTGCCCCTCACATATGATCTCACAACAAAAACACCACCATAGTACTGAAAGAGCAAGAGGCATGCAAGAGTGGCTATTCCAAATTGTGAAAGCAAACGGAGGCATGGGAACATTCTGGATCATCTGGACAGATGGGTACGGCAGCAGAGGGAGAAAAGATGTCAGTAAAAGAGACAGGAAAGAATGTCATTGAAAATCAAACAGGAAGTAATCAGAAGACAAAAATAGGAAAGAGGAAAAGGTCAGAGGTGGGTACCAACTAGGAGCAGGATGAGAGCAGTCAGAAGATAAATAATGGAAATTATTGAAACACCACAGGTGATGTAAAGACAGGGAAAAAGGAAAGGTGAAAAAGAGAGCGGAGAGTCAGGGCATACAAGGGTGAACAAGGAGGGGTTTGATTGGCTGAGGGATGGTACTGCTCAGCTAATCAGCAGGGCCAAGGCTGTCCGGGGCGGGGGTTCAGGAGACTCACCGTAGGGCTCGTTCCTTCGCCCCACGTGGGGCAGAGGGGGAGCGCCCGGCACCCTCTATCATGAGAGGGGGAGGGGGACACCTCCACTCACAGGTGAGGGCCCATACGAATCACCTGTTTAGCAAAACCATTTAACAACAAAACACACAACCAACACCACACAGCCAAATACCGCTGTGAGTCTCTCCACAGCTTCAAGGAATTCAAATCAAAACATCAGGAACAACATGAATTTCAGAGGGTGGAGATCAAACAGCAGATGGAGTATCAGACGGTCAAAAAGTCCAAGAACTAATCTGAAACGCAGTCGCAGGGGGACAATAGAAAATGATCCCTGCCAGATATGAAACACGGGGGGCAGATCCAGAACGTTACTGAACATTCAGATAGAAATATATGATTCTCTGTCCTCAAGAATAGAGTCATTTCGGCCCTATTCATTTCTATCGGCAAGTTATGTTCTGATGATTTAGCCTTACTGAATGCACACCAGACGTACCAGTCACCAGCACAAAATAACAACGGGAACTCTGAGGATTGGTTGTTACCTTGTCGGAGAGGCATGGAAGCCATCCCAGGGGTGGGCTTGAACAGAGGCCTACAGAGGTCATTCAGCTTTCTACACATGTCAGTCAGTCTAGGGTGAAAAAGAGAACAGGCATTTAGATTCTAAATACTGTGCCTCCAAATCTACACTAATATAGCTTACTGCATTGCAGGGCTCAAAACTACCACCAAAACACTTGCAATTGCGACCCTTTGACTTGGCAGTGCGACCAATTTTAAATTGGTTGCTAGGGTGTTATACAATTTTGGGGGGGATGGTCACATCACTTATTTTATTTATTATTATGATTTATTCAAAAACTAATGTGCAATTGTATGTTGTATTAGTGTTGCACTCACTTGTTATGAAGGTTAGTTCCTTCCTTCTTCTCATCCATCAGAGCTCGCTCTGCGGCACGGGCAGTCACCTAGAGAGAAGGATGAGAGACATTTCTCCTGTTTTGGACTAAATTAACCTTACAAATGGCCAAACAGCAGATTTTTTTTAAATGTCCTTGTCCTACTGTATGTGCCATCGGCAGGGGTTGAGAAATAAAACTACACATTTCCGTTGTTTCTTTAACATATGGACTAATCCCACGAGAACTGTACCCAGTACCCAATACCCAGTTCTCGTGGGATTTCTGCTCCTGCTCAATGATCTGGGCTTTGTAGGACTTCTCGGTCCGTTTCAGCTCTTCCTGGATCTCCTTGATGCGCTGCCTAAACACCTTGACCTCCTCCTCGGCCTCTAGGAACTTGCCGTCCACCTCCGTCAGCCTGTCTTCCTTGTTGCGGCGCTCAAACTCCTCCTTGGTCAGCTTCCTGTAAGGAGACACACAGATTAAATCAAACTCAATTGAAAGTGCAGTTGAAAACCTCAAACTTCCCAGTGAAGAAATACAGTAAAAGACATGAGGAAAATGTGTTTTTACATGCTGAGGTGCCACTGAGAACAAACCCTACAACGCATGAACTGAACTGCTTCTGGTTCTACATACTGCTGCAAAGCGTTCTCCTTCTGCTGGTACATCTCGGTCATGATCTCGTTCTTCTGCTGCAGGGTCTTGTACTGGCTCTCCAGGTGGTTCTTGTCACTTTTCACCAACAAGATGTCATGCTCCAGCTTCTGATATTGTTCTGTGGCGATAACAAGTTGATAGTGTTGAGAATTAAAAGGGAGTAATGCATATCAAACTCAGTTGCTGGGATAAAGTGCTTGACATACCTTCCAGCTCTTTCCTGGCCTTCTCTTCGTTCAGCAGCTTGGTCATGAAGCGATCACGCTCTTCCTCCACGACAGACAGAGTGGTCTGGACCTGTGGAAAGTTGTGCCAACAGTTAGTGCAAGAGTTGAAACACTTCTTGGTTCTGAGCATCAGTTATATTGGCTTTCAGGTACACAGAAATGTGGGTCCGTTCAAGAATAAACTCAGTCTTACCTGAGAGAAGTCCATCTTTTGCTTAATGCGGTTTTGGATGACTGTGTGCTTGTCTGAAACGGATCAAACATAATTGTAAACACATTAGTGAGGCGTTTCAGGAAACTATGCATATGTCGCGCGTCACTACTTCACAGGAGAGGCATTTGAATGTAAAAATTGACTTTTAATCAAAATGCGTTTTTGGGCAGAAATGCCTTCTGGAACATGTGAACTTTCACGTGCCTTAATAACAAACTTGTATGCATCTGTAAATAAGAATACAATTGTTAAATTACGAGCCTAGTTGGTTTAGCCATGGATTTTGGTTAATTGTTTAGCTAGCTAGTCTAAACAAAAGACTCCTTCTGTATCCTGTGCATGTGACAAAAATAAACTTAGATTCTATTTGATAAAATGTGTGTGTTTACCAGAGACGGTAATGTGAAGAACATGACCTGCACAAAAGTCAAATTAGGATATAATGTTAGGCCAACGAGATAATGTCTATGCATAGTCACTTTACAAATTACCTAGACTAACCTGTATCCCCGCACATTGACTCCTGTATATAGCCTTGTTATTGTTATGTAATTATCTTGTCACTTTTTTATTTTATTTTACTTTTTTACTTAACTCCATTTCTTGAACTGCATTGTTGGTTAAGGGCTTGTAAGTAAGCATTTCACAGTAAGGTCTACACCTGTTGTATTCGGCACAAATACAATTTGATTTGAGTGTCCAAGTTCTACAATTCTCTGGTAGAACGCCCTGCTTTTACTTCGTCACGTTCACAACCGTAAGCTATTTTCTGTAATTAGCTCGCCCTTAAACTTGTAAATAATGGTCTTGTTGTGAGTTTATTTTACTGTAATAATGAATACAAATTAGCTAAAGTTATGACGCTGTCAGCTATATGGTAATTATTTGAACTTGCTAGCCAGCAAAATTAACTTAGAAACGAAACAAAACATTGTTTAGAAAGTTGCTTTTTGTTGCCTGTTTTGCTAGATTTAATTTTAATACTAAATTCATTTTTTAACGAATGGATTTACTGGTGTTAAAATACACCAGTTATGCTATTTTGGACCACCAGGCTGATGATTTCATGTAGACAAGTTTGATGTCGGACACAATAGAATGTTCATGATGTCATTAGATTTGGTATAAACCAGCCTTAAGTCTTGAAATCTTTGGTTGTTTTGGTCACTACCGTACTCACTCTGTTTAGCACATGACCTCACATGTGAATCCTTAAAGAGAGGGGTGGGGCTAAGGCTTAAACTGAATGGGTATAAACAAAGAAGAGCTCTCCAGTCAAACAGTAGGCAGACAGAGGGGACCCAGGACAGAGCCAATTAGCTTTTTTAACAGGTTTAATACTGGCCCTGTCCACCTCCCCTCCAGCTCCCCAGGCCACACACCCTCACGGCTGTCCCACCCCCACTTTGCTCACAACACCTCTGTTGAGACAATCAGCGACCCCCTCCCCACCTCCGCCCCCGCTCCCTCTGGACTGATCTGCAACACCCCCCTTACCCCCACCTCCCCACCTGGGCTGGCTTTCACCACCAACCAAGTGAAGAGAGAGCTGGAGAGACTACATAAGTGGAAAGTGGCGGGCCCTGATGGCATCAGCCCAAGGGTGCTTAGTGTCTGTGCTGACCAATTGTGTGGAATACTCCAGCGACACTTCAACCTTAGCCTGAGCCTGGAAAGGGTCCCTGTGCTGTGGAAAACATCCTGCTTGGTACCAGTGCCCAATGACTTCAGACCTGTAGCGCTAACATCCCACATCATGAAGACCCTGGAAAGGTTAGTCCTCGCTCACCTCAGACCCCTGGTGTGTACATCACTGGACCCCCTGAAGTTCGCATACCAGCGCAACATCGGGGTGGATGATGCAATCATCTACCTTCTGCAGAGGGCCTACTCTCACCTGGACAACGCAGGTTGCACTGTGAGGGTTATGTTTGTGCCTTCAACACCATTCAGCCCCTGCTACTGGGTGAGAAGATGAAGAGGATGAACGTGGAAGCACCCTTAGTCTCCTGGGTTATGGACTACCTGAACGGTAGGCCACAATTTCTGCGGCTACAGAGCTGTGTGTCAGAACGGGCAGTGAGCAACACAGGGGCCCCCCAAGGGAACGGTCCTGTCCCCCTTCCTGTTCACCCTCTACACCTCGGACTTCAGATATAACTCTGAAACATGCCACCTACAGAAGTTCTCGGATGACTCCACAATTGTAGGGATGCATCAGGGTTGGGCGGGAGTCCATATGGACAACAGGCTGGAATGGGCTGGTAACACCAGGGCTCTGTACAAAAAGGGCCAGAGCAGACTCGACATTCTGAGTCCTTCAATGTGTACAGTAAAATACTGCATACTTTCTACCAGTCTGTGGTGGCCAGTGCCATCTTTTTTGCAGTGGTGTGCTGGGGCGCCAACATAAAGGCTGGTGATGGTTCTCGGGTAAATAAGCTGATCAGGAAGGCTAGCTCTGTTCTGGGGATTAGCCTTGACACTCTAGAGGTGGCGGAGAGACGGATCCTGGCCAAACTGCTGGCCATCATGGACAACGTCACCCACCCTCTGCATGCCATGGTTATGATGCAGAGGAGCACTTTCAGTCACAGACTGATCCCACCATGGTGTGCCAGAGAGCGCTACAGGAGGTCCTTCTTTCCGGCGGCTATTAGACTATTTAATGCCTCACCGGGGTGCCGTGCCTTCGGCAACATAGACCTGGAACTGTTGGGGTGTTAGGACCTAGTTTAACAATTATGCATCCATTCGTGAGTCACTCTGGTCTGTAATCACTCATTCACTCAGGACTTATTAATTCAGGACTGTATATACATATTCATGTACAATTGTTATACCATATCACGTGCAATATTGTAAGTAATTCTTGGACTGAACATACGTAGTCATTCACTCAGAATTGCATATTAGTATCCTGTCAGTTGTATCTTTTTTCATTGCTTTATGTATATCGAATGTGCAATACATAAATTTATCTGTAATTAAACCCTGCACTAAGGACTGTATTTTTAGGGAATTATTATCATTACCCTAAATTATATAATATGCACATTTAGCTATTAAAGTATCTCTTCCTGTCATTTACCTGTACAGTAAATGTAACCATGCAAAATAGACCAACCGATCTACCTACCTACCTACCTACCTACCTATCTAGGTGTACCAAAACATTCATGGGAAATTCACAAAAATGGTGTTACAAGTTTATCAACTTTCAAAGCATAATTACTTTCCCCATTGTTCCTCAACTGTAGTGTATGATATACCATTTTGTAGCTCCAAGTCTCTACTTTAATCCAATGTAAAAAAACACAATATCAAATTTTGCTATATAAGACCAAATCACCTGACAGTGTCCTAATCAGGGAAGGCTGGTGGGAGGAGCTATAGGACTGGCTCACTGTAATGGAATAAATGGTACAGCGTCAAGCACGTTGTTTTCATGTATTTGATGTGTCTGGTACCATTCCATTCCAGCCATTACAAGGAGCCTGTCCTCCTAGAGCTCCTCCCACCAGCCTCCTCTGATTAGGCCACTGTGTCAGATGACTTACCGTTAGAGGCTTCCCCATTAGCCACAACTCCACCTTTCAGGTCATCGCAGGCCTCTAGGTCTCCTAGCAGGTCAGACAAAACCTGCCAGAGAGGGAGAGAACCACCAATTATACACTACACATTTGATTGTTTGAGGTGTGAACAGGAATTGATGCGGTGTAACATTGTCGTAACATATATCAACAAATTAAACTCACCTCAATGCTGTGGTCCTTATGAACGAGGGAATCCTCCAGGTCTTTCTGGGACTTCTGGTAGACTTTGATCTGCTCGCTCGTCTCCCTGTGCTTCTCCTCCCACAACTTGGCAGCATGGTGCAGCTGTAACAAGGAAATTATAAGGGCAGTGCTATGCAGGCCCTGCATAGCCAATGAGTCCTACACAATATGTCATGAGGCTTAAAAGTGTGAATCGCTGTTCTGTATTGGTACTCACCGAGAGGTTCTCCTCCTTCAGGGTGGCAACATCCTTCTCCAGAACCTGATGCTGGACATTCCGGGCATCTTCGCGGAGCTTGGCTTCATCCATCAGAATGGTAGCCTACAGATTCAATGATAAGGATAATTAAAGGAAATGGACACTTTACATTTGATTCTTGCAATGTTAACTTATTTGACAGGTTTTCTTTGGGCATGTTCACTTATTTGAAATATACCTTTGAGAGTGCGTCCTGCGTTTTCTTCCTGCTGCGCTTCAACTTCTCAATGGTTTTGTCCATTTCGGACATCTATGGCCAAAAATAATGATAAGCATTATGACAACCATCTTTCTCTGAGCTCACCAACGAGTCATCCTATTTAGGCTAGTAGCTGGCTAATAGTAGCTGCCTATACTGTCTACATCACGAAAGCAACTGCTCTCTAGGGCAGTTATCTCTTGTTTGCAGGTTGTCATTTCCTCTCTGTGTCTGCCGGGCAAGTCCAAGCAGCTGTAGGTGCAATGGACTGTGGTCATTGTAGTCAATTACCACATTTTCTGCACTAATATTTATTCGCCTGTTGAAAACTACAACTTCCTACAACGTCGCAAAGTTTGTACTTGATTTGATTTCTCTCTAGAGAAACGGCACATTGAGCTCACAGAAGAAAAAAAACATTATGGAATTCAAATAATTGAACAGACGTCAGACAATTGGTTGTTTAGAAACCAGGGGGAACATTTTTATTCCGGCTAATAGCTCAATACCACTCACCATATCTTCATGTTTCGCAGTATTGGCCTTACTTTCCTCGTCCAGGCACTCCTTTTGTCTCTCCATCTCTTGCACAATATTCTATTGGATAGAAAAATAAAAATGGTGAGTCAATTTAAACACTATGGAAAACTAAAAATATGTGTCAGCATGACAATGATAATGTGATAATAATTCCTAGAGACTCACTTCCAGTTCCTGGATCTTCTCCAGAGATGAAGTGGCTGATTTCTCAGACAGCTTTTGCTTTTCTTTAAGTTCATCGCCCTGAGGGGAACCCAGTAGAAATATATAATCAAAACATTGTTATGTCCCTTAATTCATGTTGAACCCAAAAGTCTGGATCTTAGTCAGTGAAAAGTCTCTGCAACTTACCTGTTGCTGCAGTTCAGCAACCTTTTGGAGTATCTCCTTCTTCTCTTGTTCAAGCCTTTTCATCCTGTCCATTATCTCTTTTTCAGTAGATAATAAAAAAAAACGACAAAAGTATGAAATCAGACATGGTTTACACATGACAAGGACACCAGCCTGTAGGCAATATGAATGAGGATTCACTATGCATCATAAATTGCCACAGAGTAGTAGAAGAACTTACTTAGATATGACTTGCTTTTGACCTGTGAGAAAGAAACGGAAAAGAAAGTGGCAGCAAACAGTCTCTTCAACGGTAGCATACAATACATCATAGAATAACATTAAGCAATTAGATGATGAAATGATGAAAGCAGTGACTGTGCAACAAGGACTTACAAATAGAATGCTCCTCCAGAAGAGGAAGAGGAAGCCGATGACCCCGGCACCTGCAGTGACCAGCACAGGTTCACAGGACATGCCGAAGAAGTCTGGACCTGGCTTCCATTGCTCTGGCAGGCAGGTGACCATCTGGGGAGACACACAGGCCCAATCAGTGTTACTACAGCACATGTCAGGCTTAGCAAAAACGTTGGGCAATAGTTGGGCAGAGATGACAGGAAATTCAGTGATGTTCAATACTTAACCATCAGGCATACAGTGTTCTGTTTAAAAGCATGGCTAATGGTTATTCCACTGAGCACCCTCTCAGTCAATGCAAAGAGGCACATCTTCAGATCAAATCAAGGTGGGTTTAGAAATAGACCTAGCCTACAACCAAGTTGTTGATGGAAATCGATAAAGAGAGTATATTTGTCCTTAATTAATGGGGATTGGATTGGCCTGGGGCCCTACCACTGTCCAACCATGGAGACCTTTGCACAATGCACGTGGCATACAGGCACAACACAGAACTTCCATCGGTAGCTCAGCGAAATTCAGTGATTAGCTAAATTAATCACCAGGGAGTGGATCTAACTAACAAGCCTTAGGCCTATGTGGATTTAGAGTGCAAAAGATTGCATAATGTGCTCTTTCACCCTGTAAGATTTTTTATTTTATTTCACCTTTATTTAACCAGGTAGGTCAGTTGAGAACAAGTTCTCATTTGCAACTGCGACCTGGCCAAGACAAAGCAAAGCAGTGCGACAAATAACAACACAGAGTTACACATTAAACAAACAGTCAAAAAACACAATAGAAAATCTATAAACAGAGTGCAAAATGTAGTGCAAAAAATGCAGTAAGGTTGGGAGGTAGGACAATAAATAGACTATAGAGTAGAAATAAATAAGATGGGCAATAGACTAAACAGATTATTAGATCACATATCACTAGACATGAGCCACATGTAGATTTCAATGGCATGTAAACTAGTTATGCAAGGGGAAGCTGTCAAAGCAACATTCAACAACTTTAAGACATCTCGATCTGAGACCCACAGATACAGGAAGAATGGATACTGCCAGTCTGGTAAGTGTGCCGTTTTTTTATGAGGAAGAGGACAGGCAACTTCCACTTTGAAAACATTGAAACAAAATAGCATTCAAGTGATCCATTCTAGGCTGCACATATTGGGGAAATGCATTAGGTATTGGAGGACAAGATCATTCTCCAACACATTGAAGCTGCCAACAAGATTCAGTTTCAATGTAACTAGCAAGCCAGCCATATGGTTGCCTAAGACTTGACTAGCCAACTAGTTAACGTTACATGTTATTGTAGAAAGACTTCAACAAGATAGCCTCCATAGATTAGCAGTATCAACACTGTAGCCAACTAATTACATATTGAAGTTTCGTTAGAAATAAGACGTAAAAGACAGACAGTTGATCAGATTCTGTCATCAGGATCAAAGTTGGTAAAGGGGTTGTTTCTTCCGAATCCATCGCTACCGTCAGTAGTAGTATGTTAGTTTGACAGCTGAGCTGGCTATCAGATGTTAGTTAGTTAGGCAAGCTAACGTTAGTTAGCTTGGCCAGTGACTTGCAAAGCAACTCGCAACTGATCAATGGAGTCGAGAGGATCCTTCATCGTGGTTCTCTTGACGACCCAGAGAGGACAACCTGTACCTATCTTGCTAGCTAACCTAATAGATAGATGGATAGATAGGATACTTTATTGATCCCGAGGGAAAATGTCTTCGTCAAGCAACTACGAAAAAACAGGGCAGGTGCAAAATGCCAGAACGAAATACACAAAAGACAGATACACGATACATGATACATAGTGCGGCAGTATGAAAAAGTATAAAAATACAAGAAGTCTGGAGTGCAAAAGGCTATAAAAAGGCAATGCATAGTATGGGTGAATGGCTGAATATGTACACTATACATTGTTACAGAGTGAACTAGTGATTATAGACCAGAGAGTTACTCATGGATGGATGACTAATTGTTAAACTAGGTCCTAACACCCCAACAGTTCCAGGTCTATGTTGCCGACGGGACGGCACCCCGGTGAGGCATTAAATAGTCTAATAGCCGCCGGCAAGAAGGACCTCCTGTAGCGCTCTCTGGCACACCGTGGTGGGATCAGTTTGTGACTGAAAGAGCTCCTCTGCATCATAACCATGGCATGCAGAGGGTGGGTGACGTTGTCCATGATGGCCAGCAGTTTGGCCAGGATCTTTCTCTCCGCCACCTCCTCTAGAGTGTAAAGGCTAATCCCCAGAACAGAGCCAGCCTTCCTGATCAGCTTATTAAGCCGAGAAGCATCACCGGCCTTTGTTGGCGCCCCAGCACACCACTGCAAAAAAGATGGCACTGGCCACCACAGACTGGTAGAAAGTATGCAGTAGTTTACTGCACACGTTGAAGGACCTAAGCCTCAGAAAGTAGAGTCGGCTCTGGCCCTTTTTGTACAGGGCCCCATTCCAGCCTGCTGTCCATATGAACTTGTATGAACCAACTATTTCCACATCCATCCCCTGTATAGGAACTGCAGTTGGTTTGGCCTTGGTTCTCTAGAAGTCTACAACCATTTTTGTTTTGTAATGCGCTTGCTAGTTAGCTAACGTTATTTTGCCCAATGCTGGCTCTGCTTCGCCAGCAACCTGTCTACTAGACTCCTTTTAGAGTTTGGAACACAATTAATTTCTACGCCAAATGAACAAAGCCTTGTAAAACAAGCGGCGGTGTCATTTATACCATACTCAATAAGCAAAACACCGGCTGTGGACACTGAACTTCAGCCTACACTTCACTAGAACATGCCAACAAAAAAGGGGGAGGTTCACCGAACCTGGGCTGCATTGAGTACGTTTTTACGTTCTGGAACGTTCAATTGAACGGAAACGCTGCTATACTCACCGACCAGTTGAAAAACGGGGAAGGGTTGGGGAACGCTGTCAGCATGGCCACTGCCCTTTAAATAACACACTCATTATGCTTTCACGACAACTGGGAACTCAAGGAAAAAAAAAACGAGGTCAAATCATGACGGTCAGTGATTTTCAGGTCATAAAGTCAGAGCTGTAGAAAGAGGCCTGAGCTCCCAACTTGGAATTCCGAGAAGGATGACTGTTCAAATCGATTTTTCACAGTCGGAGTTCGTTTATTTCTGAGTTCATAGTTAGGACTTCCCAGTTGTTTTGAAACTGGCATCATTGCTTCAAGCCACACCTCTTCACACCCGCCAAACGTAGAAAACAATCAACTGAACGCACCTCTGTATAACCTTTGACGTCACACCGTGCGCAAACAAACATTCGAATGGGCAAAATATGGGTCGGCACTAGTCAAGAAAAATAGCCAATTTTGACGTTGCTATCTAGTGGGAACCCAAAATATGTCTCTGTGCAAAATCAATGTTGAATTTGAAGCAAAAAAATAACTAAACAAACAAGCATTGTCCCAGCAATAATTAGGCAACATAAAATAAGCATTAATAATTGAGCCCTAAGCACTAAAAGCAGACAGTTAGTTAATTACAATAGGAAGGCAAGGTCATTCATAAGAGAGAAAAATATTAAGTAACTTACCATTACACCATATATTCCAAGGTACTCATAAAACAGGGTGAAGAGACTACCAGAAAAGATTAGAACTGATATGAATGATGAACCACTCTGCTCTTCGTAATGGAAATCAGTGACAGGAGGTGACTCCAGAGATCCTGGAAATACAGCACAAGTACATTAGGTTAATGAATACATAGTTTACATCTCACCACAATCTCAAAAGTAGGGAAAGTTTCATGTGAACACCTACCCAAGGGAGGGTGATCTATGTCTACACTAAGTCCCATGTCCAATGTATTTTCAAAAATAGTTTGAGGGCCCCTCTGGATTTCTTCTGGAGTTTTAGAGCTTGGCTGATTGTCTTTGTTTCTGTTAAAGTACCCAAAATCCTCCTCAATGCCCATATCTGGTCTCTTGTGACCTTCATTATGGGCAGGCTTCTCAGGGGCCTTAGTCTCTTCACTTGTCTCTGTCACAATGAGGTTGTCATTGTCTGTGTCCTCCACAGAGTACGGGAATGTCTCCTCTTCCTCCACATCATCAGACATGTCCCCATCTTTTGAAACATCCAGAGAGGTTCAAACAGCGAGTACGTTTTCATGCATTGTAATCTAACTGGCATTGTCAGGATGTGTATTTGTTCTGTCAACAGACTAGCAAACCAAATCTCCAGGCATTATTATCATGTCATTAGCAATGTTTGACACAAATATATTTATTTAACAAAAGGTTTCCTTGTGTACTCTGACATGAACATAAACAGATTTTAAAAAAGCAATATTACCTTTGTCAGGGTGTAGTTGACTGCCCAAAGCCAAGGGAGCACTGTTTCTGTCCTTTGAGTACTTCTGATGCAGGGTTAACACCAACTCCTGGAAGTCGTCCAAGATGGCAGCATCCTTAAACTCACCAGCCTCCTGTTGCAGATCAGCATTCTCCTGGGCATCCAGCATCATCTCAATCTCATCCAGGATTGGGGTTTCAGAGGCTTCCAAAATGGCCTCCATCGCCTTTTCAATGTCCTCACTGGTGTTAGTCTGGGACAGCCGAACAGCCTTCAGCTTCTGCTCCAGGTCAGAGAACAGGAACTCCACCCTAAAGAGGTTCTGAAGAGCAAGAATATTTTGGAAGCGCTCCATATCCTCCTCCTTGAAGTGGTCTCGCAACAGTGTCAGCCTCAACACATCGTCACTGTATTTCGTCTCTTTTCTTGGAAGGGGATCCGGAATGTTATCTTTAAGTGAGAGTGTGTGGCTTTCAGCATCCTTTTCAGTCTCATGAACCTCAGGTATGTCAATTGCCTCGTCGTGTTGGACCACATCCAACACATCACTGGATACAACATCAGTTTGTGTATCATTACTGGGTTGCTCTGACCCAAATTCAGATAGACTTTCTTTGTCCTTTTCATCAGTGTGCTCAGTTTTCAGAGTTTCAGGCAGAGGCAGAGAGGACTCTAAAGGCTCAACATGACTCAGGTCTTCATCATCTGGAACCTCCTCTACAATCTTATCAATGTCCCCAGGAACATCCCTATCAATCTCATAATTTTCAAACAGTGTCACTTCAGTGACAGGAGGTGACTCCAGAGATCCTGGAAATACAGCACAAGTACATTAGGTTAATGAATACATAGTTTACATCTCACCACAATCTCAAAAGTAGGGAAAGTTTCATGTGAACACCTACCCAAGGGAGGGTGATCCATGTCTACACTAAGTCCCATGTCCAAGGTATTTTCAAAAATAGTTTGAGGGCCCCTCTGGATTTCTTCTGGAGTTTTAGAGCTTGGCTGATTGTCTTTGTTTCTGTTAAAGTACCCAAAATCCTCCTCAATGCCCATATCTGGTCTCTTGTGACCTTCATTATGGGCAGGCTTCTCAGGTGCCTTAGTCTCTTCACTTGTCTCTGTCACAATGAGGTTGTCATTGTCTGTGTCCTCCACAGAGTGCGGGAATGTCTCCTCTTCCTCCACATCATCAGACATGTCCCCATCTTTTGAAACATCGAGAGAGGTTCAAACAGCGAGTACATTTTCATGCATTGTAATCTAACTGGCATTGTCAGGATGTGTATTTGTTCTGTCAACAGACTAGCAAACCAAATCTCCAGGCATTATTATCATGTCATTAGCAATGTTTGACACAAATATATTTATTTAACAAAAGGTTTCCTCGTGTACTCTGACATGAACATAAACAGATTTTAAAAAAGCAATATTACCTTTGTCAGGGTGTAGTTGACTGCACAAAGCCAAGGGAGCACTGTTTCTGTCCTTTGAGTACTTCTGATGCAGGGTTAACACCAACTCCTGGAAGTCGTCCAAGATGGCAGCATCCTTAAACTCACCAGCCTCCTGTTGCAGATCAGCATTCTCCTGGGCATCCAGCATCATCTCAATCTCATCCAGGATTGGGGTTTCAGAGGCTTCCAAAATGGCCTCCATCGCCTTTTCAATGTCCTCACTGGTGTTAGTCTGGGACAGCCGAACAGCCTTCAGCTTCTGCTCCAGGTCAGAGAACAGCAACTCCACCCTAAAGAGGTTCTGAAGAGCAAGAATATTTTGGAAGCGCTCCATATCCTCCTCCTTGAAGTGGTCTCGCAACAGTGTCAGCCTCAACACATCGTCACTGTATTTCGTCTCTTTTCTTGGAAGGGGATCCGGAATGTTATCTTTAAGTGAGAGTGTGTGGCTTTCAGCATCCTTTTCAGTCTCATGAACCTCAGGTATGTCAATTGCCTCGTCGTGTTGGACCACATCCAACACATCACTGGATACAACATCAGTTTGTGTATCATTACTGGGTTGCTCTGACCCAAATTCAGATAGACTTTCTTTGTCCTTTTCATCAGTGTGCTCAGTTTTCAGAGTTTCAGGCAGAGGCAGAGAGGACTCTAAAGGCTCAACATGACTCAGGTCTTCATCATCTGGAACCTCCTCTACAATCTTATCAATGTCCCCAGGAACATCCCTATCAATCTCATAATTTTCAAACAGTGTCACTTCAGTGACAGGAGGTGACTCCAGAGATCCTGGAAATACAGCACAAGTACATTAGGTTAATGAATACATAGTTTACATCTCACCACAATCTCAAAAGTAGGGAAAGTTTCATGTGAACACCTACCCAAGGGAGGGTGATCCATGTCTACACTAAGTCCCATGTCCAAGGTATTTTCAAAAATAGTTTGAGGGCCCCTCTGGATTTCTTCTGGAGTTTTAGAGCTTGGCTGATTGTCTTTGTTTCTGTTAAAGTACCCAAAATCCTCCTCAATGCCCATATCTGGTCTCTTGTGACCTTCATTATGGGCAGGCTTCTCAGGTGCCTTAGTCTCTTCACTTGTCTCTGTCACAATGAGGTTGTCATTGTCTGTGTCCTCCACAGAGTGCGGGAATGTCTCCTCTTCCTCCACATCATCAGACATGTCCCCATCTTTTGAAACATCCAGAGAGGTTCAAACAGCGAGTACATTTTCATGCATTGTAATCTAACTGGCATTGTCAGGATGTGTATTTGTTCTGTCAACAGACTAGCAAACCAAATCTCCAGGCATTATTATCATGTCATTAGCAATGTTTGACACAAATATATTTATTTAACAAAAGGTTTCCTCGTGTACTCTGACATGAACATAAACAGATTTTAAAAAAGCAATATTACCTTTGTCAGGGTGTAGTTGACTGCACAAAGCCAAGGGAGCACTGTTTCTGTCCTTTGAGTACTTCTGATGCAGGGTTAACACCAACTCCTGGAAGTCGTCCAAGATGGCAGCATCCTTAAACTCACCAGCCTCCTGTTGCAGATCAGCATTCTCCTGGGCATCCAGCATCATCTCAATCTCATCCAGGATTGGGGTTTCAGAGGCTTCCAAAATGGCCTCCATCGCCTTTTCAATGTCCTCACTGGTGTTAGTCTGGGACAGCCGAACAGCCTTCAGCTTCTGCTCCAGGTCAGAGAACAGCAACTCCACCCTAAAGAGGTTCTGAAGAGCAAGAATATTTTGGAAGCGCTCCATATCCTCCTCCTTGAAGTGGTCTCGCAACAGTGTCAGCCTCAACACATCGTCACTGTATTTCGTCTCTTTTCTTGGAAGGGGATCCGGAATGTTATCTTTAAGTGAGAGTGTGTGGCTTTCAGCATCCTTTTCAGTCTCATGAACCTCAGGTATGTCAATTGCCTCGTCGTGTTGGACCACATCCAACACATCACTGGATACAACATCAGTTTGTGTATCATTACTGGGTTGCTCTGACCCAAATTCAGATAGACTTTCTTTGTCCTTTTCATCAGTGTGCTCAGTTTTCAGAGTTTCAGGCAGAGGCAGAGAGGACTCTAAAGGCTCAACATGTCTCAGGTCTTCATCATCTGGAACCTCCTCTACAATCTTATCAATGTCCCCAGGAACATCCCTATCAATCTCATAACTTTCTAACAGTGTCACTTCAGGTGGAGGCTCATGCACTTCCACCGTGGCGCTATCAGCACTTTTGTTTAGGTCAAAAGTCTCTGTGGTTACTTGCACAGATTCGTCATTGTCTGTTAACACTAAAGAGGAGCCTAACAGTGAATCAATGTCATAACTGTCAAACTTATCGTATCCATTGTGATAGCAAAAGAAGTCGGCTTCCTGAAAATAAAAATAAAACATTGTTTGAGTCATACTACCCATTTCAGAAAGAAGTTCAGTCATTCCAGATAATTTTTTAAGTGATAATGCATTGGCAGTAGTGAAATAGGCCTACATCAATCTACTGACTTACCTCAGCAGGAATCTCCAATTCTTTTTCAGTGTATATGTGATTGATTATGAGTTGGTCCTTGTTGAAGTACCCAAAGCGTATACCAACCTATTGTAAGAAATGGAAACAAAACAGAGAACGAAACATGATGTTAAGAAAACAGAAAATGCTTCAACATTCCTTCTAGACTGCAATGTTATCACATAATAAAATATTAACTTGTACTTACACTCCCTGCCCATATATCTGTCCTTCTGCCTGAGAGTTTATAGTAGACATATATAGTCTCTCCTCTTTTAAATGACAGAAACCGACAGTCTGGTCCAGTAAAATCGCTGAAAGCTCTCCCCCGGTACAGGATAACTGTGGAGAGGAATGAGTCAAAGATCAGCTGTTGTGGAGATGTCACCCCTACCAAAGATTCCGGCCCACAACCCACCTTATGTGCCCCATGCACGATCAGGCTGTGAATAGAATACACATCACTAAAGTTTTATCTACTTCACTTTTTACAGAGCCAGAGTATCAAAAAGGAAAGCCAAGCATCAAGGGTAAATAGAATACTGTTTTAGTCTTGATAAGGTAGATGTAAAAAGACAAGAACTTACAAGCAGAGGGGTAAATGACATAACAGTCTTATGTCAGGGATACAAATTGGTGAGGGCCCAAAAAGGTGACACTTTTTGTTCCTCACCGAAACATGCAAAAAATCCCTGCTAGGGATTTGTCGTTCTTTGTCGTTTAATTAAACGACAAAGAATATGATCTACATGATCAGTTTCTGTGTGTAAAATCAAATCGTATTCGTCACATGTGCTGAATACAACAGGTGTTTACCATCTCCCTCAATAACTTTAAGCATAAGCTGTCAGAGCAGCTTACAGATCACTGCACCTGTACACAGCCCATCTGTAAATAGCCCACCCTACTACCTCATCCCCATATTGTTATTTTTGCTCATTTGCACCCCAGTATCTCTATTTGCACATCATCATCTGCACATCTATCACTCCAGTGTTAATGCTAAATTGTAATTATTTTGACACTATGGCCTATTTATTGCCTACCTTCCTAATCTTACTACATTTGCACACACTGTACATAGATTTTCTATTGTGTTATTGACTGTACGTTTGTGTATCCCATGTGTAACACTGTTGTTGTAATAATCCCCCCTCACTCACACACGTGTTACTGTCAAGTTCAATACAACAAAGGCAATATCTTTGGGCTACACTGCACATTATTACATTGTACTCTTTCTGCTTGTGGACATCTGTTCAAAATTGACCAGCAGAGCATGATACCCTTTGTTGGCATAATTGATCTCTTTCAGACAGAGAGTACACCTGGCATAACCCTTTTTATCCACTCTATTGAAAAAGTGAGAATGAGGGAAAGTGTGTGGTGTAGCTTTCACCTCTATATTGGCATTCAGCTTAAGCCAGGCCCAGCGCCAGATACACTTCATCCTTGAATCCACTTGTTTAACAAGCAACGGCTCATAAACTACTCAAAACTTCAATAAAATATGTAGGCCGAACTCTTGTTTATGTGGTGCAAGCTACTAACGTTAGTAGCTAACGTTGCTCTAGTTCCATAATTGGGCGACTAGCCAGGCAGTACAGTAGCCAACACAGGCTGATGCTTCGCTTCGGCTACAACCAAGTAAGCTTCGGTTTTTATTTATTGGTATGTAGTAATAACGACAGGTCAATGATAACGCCATTCAAAGATAACGCCGGTCAAACTAGCTAGGGATGAGGTGGGGGATAGTGAATTGAACGATGGAAGCATCCTGAAAGTTCGGGTGAGTTTAGTGCCAAGTACTTACTACTGCATTCCTCGTCTGCACATCTTTTGAAGTCGGAGAAGCTCCTTTCGACTGCGACTTTGGATATTAAATTAGGAATACAGAAAATTAAAATGTATAACATTACATATGAAACATGTACAGCCATGTTGCAAGTTGGGCTGGCTGGTTCTGCTCGAGCACGAGCAGATGAAGCCAACAAGTCAGCAAATCCAAGGCTGGAGCAATTCACAGGATGTTGATCGTGGAGGCAAATATCAAAATCTGGGCATACTATGTCAAAAATAAAAGAGCAAGGACATGGAACCAAAACGCATAATAAAAGCTTCTTATTGCGTCACAATATACGTTATGATTCGTGTTTATCACGTCTTTGTTGGATAGAACGAAAATATTACACAAGTTTACTGACAAGTGAGCGCAATTTCCCCATTCGATTTTTCCATTCAATTTGAGCATCTTACTACCACATATTTATTATGATACCTCAAAAGCACATGTTCATTGTTTTTCAGCACTGGGTACCAAAACAAACAAAGCAAATACAGAGAGGATATGACTCTCACAGTCTTAGGGTAGGCTATCTTCCCTCAACGACATTTATATTGACCTTTAAAAGTAAAAGTCAGAATTGATCAAATAAATGTTAATATAAAAGCCTAGTTGCGGGACGAAGCTAACGGTTGGCTATCTTAAAAAATATATATAGTAGTCACATTCAGGATCAATATCTACTTAAGTATTGCATTTTTTAGGCTATCTTCCCTCAACGACATTTATATTAACCTTTAAAAGTAAAAGTCAGAATTGATCAAATAAATGTTAATATAAAAGCCTAGTTGCGGGACGAAGCTAACGGTTGGCTATCTTAAAAAATATATATAGTAGTCACATTCAGGATCAATATCTACTTAAGTATTGCCTTTTTTGCCCCCCCCATTCCCATTAATAATATGAATATTTTCCCCAGTACTAGTTGAGGACTATTTACGCACATGATTCTAGGGATGTGAGGCACTGAGCCTCCCAAATATTTTGTAGCTGAGCCACATTTACATTCTCTGTTATACCTTATTGTTTAATTTCACTTTGTTGTCACTAGCAATAGATTGTATATATGTGTCACGTCCCCTTTAAGACTATATCAATTTGACAATGGCTGTACTTGAACTCAATATGATTCAGAGTTGCATAGAAAAGTAGCAGATTCTACATCCTTGAGATAGGCCAAAACAATCATTGCTTGTTTACTGTTATTTGGTGATTTACAGAAACAAAAGGGTTTGGGGTTTCTTGTGTTGTGTGACACATTCCTCATCATATTTACATTTCACTGCATTTCTCCTCCCACCTCTGTGTTAGTTTATTGTCTTTGACTGTTGCACTGACTTAAATTTGTGCTGTCATCCTCATCTCCTTCCTCATTACATATGGGCGACGGCTCAAAGTATTGGTCAACTCAACCTGTTCCTCTATCTGATTAACATCGACCAAGACGCAGCGCAGGGATTGTAGTTCGACATATTTTCGTTATTTATACTATGTATAACTATGAATATTATACTAAGTATAACAAACAAACACGAATTAGCAAACGTAATAAACGAAGCACACTTACTGTCACCGTGACTTGCGAAATATAATGACCCACATCCCCGGTGTGGAACATACAAACCTATGTAGGATCCCTAATTAGCGACATGCACTGCAGTTGCCTCAAAATTAGGGATCCAACACAAACCACCTCCAGAATCAGAAAGAATAGACCTGTCAGACTCTGACCATGGCTACATAGAGAAGCAAATAGGCTTCTCTATGGCCAGAGCCTGACACCTCCCTCATTACATATGGGTGACGGCTCAAAGTATTGGTCAACTCAACCTGTTCCTCTATCTGATTAACAAAACTAAATGTTACCTCTACTCTTGTCCCACATACTCCTAAGATATTTGACACTATGTTTAGAAACAATAGGTTTTCCAATTGGCCATTGTAAAGTTTTGGCAACTTCCTCCCAAAATTGGAAATAACACTTTTCATTATTTTGCATAACGGAATGTGTTTTCATTGAAATAGCATGATTCCCAAAATGTATTTTCGTGTCCCCTCATTTTTTTGAGAGTCTTAACTTTCTGATCCTCCACAACATCCTTGCCACCCCGATACAATTTATGTTTCAGATTTGGTGGTTCAACAGCCTTATTTTCATTTATCATCAATTTTGTCAAATTATTCTGATCTAAGCATTTATCAGTACGGCCAACACCACAGTTAACTCTTATCACCACAGACAACAGCGTCACTATCAGTACAGTCAACTCCTATTATAGCACTTGGTCCAGCTTTTACCAGTCCTTCCAACAACCCCAGACCTCTGCGACCAACTCCCTTCCTTAATGTATTCTATTTTATTCCATTATATTGTTGTTAAATCATTAGTATATAGGCTAAATCTATGGATAGTATAGCCTATAATTTAGTCTGTTAAAAAGGTAGGCCTAGCTCTTATTTCATAACTAGGAACACAAAGCCCTCTTCTTCTTCTTCGTGGGGTTTATCTGCGTTATGGTGCATTACCACCACCTACTGTACTGGAGTGTGTGCATAGACAGGGAGAAACTAAATCCTACCTGCCAGCCCCTTAGCTCTTAAAAAAAATAACAAAATATTTGAGACTATATCTAATGACGTTCTACTCAATGTACTCTTTAAAGTAATTTCCTGTATCCCCTTCTCCCTCATACTAGATCACATCCTCTCTCTTTCCCTCCAATAATGCCCACCCTGTATCAATACATGCTCCACTGTCTCTGTTTCCTGGCAATATTCACATGTTCCTGTTGGATGCTTTCCTAGGTCTTATTCAACTGGCTGTGTCCGACCCTTAATTTTGTAAATATAGCCGCCTCTCTTCTGTCCCTTCCTGCCGTCCTCCCCTCCCCAACTTTCGTCTATACTTGAAATAAATGCCTGCCCTTAGTATCTCTATTCCACTGCTCCTGCCATTTCTTCACCATCATTGTCCATATCATGCTTTGTGCCTCTGCCTTACTCATTGAAACTATAACATCAACATCAACTGCCTCTTTCCCCTCCACTCCCACATGGACTGGGACCCATGTAAATATTATCTGCATACCCATTTGTTTACTCCTACCATGGGTTTGTAGTACCTCTTAAAGCAGGTCTTGTCTGCTACATGATATAAAGGACTGGAGACTCATTAACACTGCACAAGAATCAGAGCAAATAACTACTCTTTCTGGCTTATCTTCCTCCACCCACTGCAAGGCCAACAGTAATGCCATCATCTCCGCCGTATATACAGCCAGATTATCTCTAATAAGTTTCCTGACTTTCACCCCACATCCCTGCACTGCAAATGCTGAGCCAGTACGTCCTGTTTTTGGATCTTTTGAACCAACTGTGTATATGGCCACAAAATCCTGATACACAGTATCAAGATGTCTCTTAAACAAATCAGATGGATCAACACCCTCCCTATCTTTCTGTAGTCTCTCCAATACTTCTAGATCTACTACTGGAGGTGGGAGTAGACATGGTGGATTTACAGGAATAGCTACCGTTGGACTAAACTCCCTTCCAAACATTCCCATCTCCTTCGCCTGGGTATGACCCACCCACCCAAAGCTTGTGTTCCCAGCATGCCTATAAAATACCTTTCGCAGGATGAGATACCCCATGTCCCTGTAGGTTGACCCAATTATTCATTGCCAGCTGCTGTCTCCTAATCTGCAATGGCATTTCCCCCACTACATCTCCACCTGTAGTGCAGCCACTGGGGACATCCAAAACGCCCCACTACATATTCTGAGTCCTTGTCCCTGTATGACATCTAGCCTTTCCAATGATGTCCGGGCTGCCGAACCATACGCTATGCTTCCATAGTCTATTACAGATCGGATCAATGCAACATATATGATCTTCAATGAGGCACGTCCAGCCCCCCACTCCTTCCCCGTCAGACAGCGCATCACATTTAGTACCTTCTTACACTTTCCCACCACTCTCTCAATGTGTTCTACCCAGGTCATTCTAGTGTCAAAGTATACCACAAGGAACCTGAAGGCCCCCACCCTCTCCAAGTTTCTCCCATATAACCTCAAGCATACCTCATCTCCCACCTTCCTCCTGGTAAAGAACACTGTCTGAGTTTTCTCTTCAGAGAACCTGAATCCCCACCTTAATGCCTACCGCTCTACCTCATCTATTGCTTCCTGTACCTTCCTGACTATGTATGGCACATTTCTTCCTCTCTTCCATAAGGCCCCGTCATCTGCAAATAACGACCTCCCAATATCCAGTTGTACCTGTACCTGAGAGTAAACATCATTGGTCATGATTGAGAACAAAAGAGGACTAGTCACGCTCCCCTGTGGTGTACCAATATCCACCATGTAACTGCCTGGGAGAGACTTCCCCTTCCTCACCTGGATAGACCTTCCAAACAGGAAATCCTTTATCCAGTTTTATGTTCTTCCTTCCACCCCCATAATATCAAGCTTAATTAACAACCCCTCCTTCCACACCATATCATATGTCTTCTCCGCATCCAAAAATACAGCTACAACAGTCTCCTTGTTCACCTGAGCCTTCCTGATCTCTGCTTCTAAGCAGAGTACTGGGTCCATTGTTCCCCTACACATCCTGAACCCACTCTGATGTGGCGATACTAGCCCCCTGCTCTCCAGGAAGTAAGTTAGCCTCTCCGTAATCATACGCTCCATAATCTAACATACATGTGATGTTAAGGCTATTGGCCGATAGGTTGTTGGCCTCGTTGGGTCCTTCCCTGGCTTCCGAATTGGTACCACTACTGCCTCCTTCCAACTGCCTGGTAGTTTGCCCTCCTTACACATTCTGTTGTGCAACACCAATACCTTATCCAGTGCCTCATCACTAAGATGGGCCAACACAACATAGCACACCTCATCTTTCCCAGGTGAAGTTAACCCAGCCTTACCTATTGCCCTTTTCATCTCTGCCATGGTAGAGTTCTCTCTCTTCCCCTCTGCCTCTCCTCTGACAAATTTGTAGAGGTATGCACTTGGACAAACGCTTTGGCCATCATCTCTACCTTCTCCTCATCTGTTACTGCCACGTCCTTCCCACTCGTCAACACTGGATAATCCCACTCCCTTCTGACCCCACTCATCCTCTTAATCATCCCCCACAGGTGTCGCTCTTCCAATGATGTCACAGAACCGACACCAACATGACCTCTTTGCCTGACGTATTGTTCTCCTCACCAGGGCCTGGGCCTGCTTACACTAAATCAGATGTTGGAAGTTATGCGTCCTTTTTAATTCTCTAAATGCCCTGTTTCTACTCCTCACCATTGCCCCACATTCCTCCGTCCACCACAGGACTGCTTTCCTCCTCCTCTTCCTCCTCCCCCTCCCTGAACTCTTAGGTATCGCCTCAGTAGCTGCCCCCACAAAGCTGTTCTCACCCAGTTATTCATACTATCCACTTCCCCTCTCATATCCACCCGTGCCATCACCTGCTTACTTAACTCCTGAAACTGATCACACTTTGTCCTTTCAAACACCCACCTGCCTAATCCATCCACTGACACCTCCTCCTCCCTTTGGCCTACTGTGCATACTATTGGGTAATGATCACTCCCTACTGTCGATTCCTCCTATACCTCCCACTCACAGATTCCTGCCATCGCACTAGATACCAGAGTGAGGTCCAATGCAGACTCTTTCCCTGTAACTACACTACTGTTCAAAGGTTTGGGGTCACTTAGAAATGTCCTTGTTTTTGAAAGAAAAGCAACTTTTTTGTTGTTTTAAAATAACATCAACATCAGTGTAATGGGCGAAATGTTTATGGAATGTCTACATAGGCGTACAGAGGGCCATTATCAGCAACCATCACTTGGCAAAACACCAGTCTCAACGTCAACAGTGAAGAGGCGACTCTGGGATGCTGGCCTTCTAGGCAGAGTTGCCAAGAAAACACAGACACTGGACAGACGAAGATATGGATAGTGTCTGTGTTTTCTTTGCAACTCTGCCTAGAAGGCCAGCATCCCGAAGTTGCCTCTTCACGGTTGACGTTGAGACGGGTGTTTTGCAGGTACTATTTAATGAAGCTGCCAGTTAAATACTTGTGAGGCATCTGTTTCTCAAACTAAACACTCTAATGCACTTGTCCTCTTGCTCAGTTGTGCACTGGGGCCTCTCACTCTATTTCTATTCTGGTTAGAGCCAGTTTACGCTGTTCTGTGAAGGGAGTAGTACACAGCATTGTACGAGATCCTCAGTTTCTTGGCAATTTCTCGCATGGAATAGCCTTCATCAGAACAAGAATAGTCTGACGAGTTTCAGAAGAAAGTTCTTTGTTTCTGGCCAATTTGAGCCTGTAATCCAACCCACAAATGCTGATGCTCCATATACTCAACTAGTCTAAAGGCCAGTTTTATTGCTTCTTTAATCAACACAACAGTTTTTAGCTGTGCTAACATAATTGTAAAATGATTTTCTAATGATCAATTAGCCTTTTAAAATGATAAACTTGGATTAGCTAACACAACGTGCCATTGGAACACAGGAGTAATGGTTGCTGATAATGGGCCTCTGTACGCCCATGTAGATATTCCATTAGAAGAATCAGCCGTTTCCAGCTACAATAGTAATTTACAACATTAACAATGTCTACACTGTATTTCGGATAAATTTGATGTTAATTTAATGGACAAAAAAATGACATTTCTAAGTGACCCCAAACTTTTGAACGTAGTGTAAATGTAATGCAAATTAATTAATTAATTAATTACATGCAAAAAATATAGCAGGTTACTTTTTAATTGAAAAATTTGATGCATCCCTGATGTAACATAAGAACAAAAAAAACAAAAAAAATAAAAATGTGAATTAGTGGGTGATTAATGGCTTTTCACATGTAATATAGCTACCCACACAAAACAAATACATTGAGCACATTTCCTTTCAAACTAAAATGGATCTCAAGAGTTGTCATATGCTTCATATGAACAATAGATAACTGCAGTTCCTTTTACCAGCTTTATTAATAAAATATCCTAAGAATAGTAAATACATCTCTGACTTAAAATTTACACAACTTTCCTTTTCAGTTCATTCTGAAGAGAGTTTTGGGAAGAGTTAAGATAATACGGTACTGCTGAAATTATCGATCAAGTATATGTTTTAACATTTCCACAGGAAACAGTGAAATGAATACAAAATCAACATAATAACCTTTTAAAAACTGAAAATCCTCAGTCATACAATAGAAATGTTATTGCACATTAGGCCTTCTTGGAGTGGCAAGCCTCAGTCATTACTTTTCAAGACGGTCATATATACATTTCAGACACAAAACGTAAGACATTGATTTTCTGATGCTTTAATAGGAACACTAACTTTTTAGATACTTCAGTTGTTTGCAAGTATATCATATATGATATTATTTTAATTCAATTAAAATCGAAACAGAGCTAACTGAGTCCTGGGCGGCAACTGTTGCCTGCTGGGAGCTGAAGTCTTGCCCCTGGCCCTGGGGGCCAGCGCCAGGCTGGGGGAAGTCTCTGGGGCCGCCGTGAGGAAGGTATGGGTCCACCCCAGGGGGCAGGTGCTGGGGTGGGATGGAGTGATCAAGTGGTCCATAGTGCACGTAGGTATGTGGGGGTCCCATGGGTCGGGCCACAGGAGGGCCGCCAGAAACACCTTGGTAGAAGGGAAAACGAATATACAAATATAATACTATAGTACAAACATAACAATAGCATTGCTAACCACAACTGATATACTAATAGCAAAGAGTCAACTTGAGGTAAAAGCTGAGGGCCAGAATTCACCACCTACCGAATGAGGGAGACATCGGTCCATAGTGAGAAGGTGGAGGAGGGCACCAGTTGTGTGGGGAAGGGGGACAGTAAGCGGCAGGAGGTGGAGGCCGAGTTCCAGGTGGGATCATGGGCCCAGGCGGATGTCCGGGAGGCATCATGCCTGTGTGTCCGTTGTCTGAACGGTACACAGGAGGCATGAAGGGTGGGGGAGGAGGGATGTGGTGGGGGCCGGGGCCAGGAGGGGGACGGTAGCAGAGTCCGGAGGGATAGCTGATGACTGGTTTGAGGGGGCCAGGGCCTGAGTCGGGGGGGTAGCTGATAGGAGAGACCAGGAGGGAGCCAGGACCCTGAGGTTGAGAGTTCTGGAGGAACAACAAACAAAAACCATTTAAACAAAGCATTGCAATAGGTCCATTGTTCTTGTAGCCCTGTTGCTGGCACCAACAGTGAGAGCCCCTTTCATCTGATTCAAACAGTTTCGTTAGGTTAGAAAAAAACAAAACAATCATGCACTGGTGAGAAAGACAACAATATCCCACAATAATAAGTCAAGTTACACAGTCCCACAAGACCAAGTTCCACACTCTGATTTCAGAATCAGGACCGTTTCCACAAAGCATTAACCTCAAACACACACACAGCTTTAAAATTATAACATATTTGAGAAATCCATCATGTAGTGCTGAAGTTATGGCTTAGTAGAACAGTGTCACCATTTCATTCAGTGGGGGTCAGAGGGAGGGTGTTGTAATGTAGGGAACATATAAAGGCACTTACAGACGGGCCGCGGGTCTCAGACTTCAATGGGAGCAGGGCGGCAAAACGCAAGCAGTTTTGCAAGTGGCGCAGATCGTGGTACTCGCTCCAGTGAGCGGTGGCTCTGGCTCAAGGCTTCAAAATATGAAATTAGCTGAAGTCTTGAGCGGCGCATGATTGACCAATGAGCAGAGTTCATCTCACCAACCAACCAAACAATGTTTTAATGAAAACCTTTGAGCTGACAACAACGGGGACCGCTGGTATCTACACACAGTAGGCAGATTTTCTCGAGGTTAAATTGTCGTTTACCACAGCGTCTGTAAGCGCCTTAAGACAAGTAACAACGCATGTCAGAATCCAGCCAGCAATGTTAAGTCTGATAACCCTGTGAAGCCATTACCCAGCTGCCTGCCACTCCAGCCACTGATCCACGGCTGAGGTAAGCATGCTCACACACATTCGCATCCCTGCCACCGTTGCCTCGAACATAATACTCACAGCCTCTGGGTTCTCTGTGGAGGCCTGGGCCTCAGCCTGTGACTCTAGTGGAGCAGTCTGCTTTAATGCAAACACACCCACATGATGGAGCAACAGAGGTGAGAGATGCACGTACGACTGTAAGGACTCGAGATGTTTCATTGAAGCTTTCCTTCTCTAGTTCCATGTCACTTTTTTCCACCTGACATGGTTACGTAATAAGGAAACAAATAATCTGTGGACATTGTCTCAAATTAATGGAAACTTACACAGTAGCCAAGACTGCTTGTTGAGGATGTATGTGCGGCCATGGTGTCTGTAGAGGTTCAAAGGGCAGAATGATTAGAGGAGATTTAGGATAAGGGCTTGATAAGGGAATAATACTACATCAACTCTCATTTATTGAAAATACAATCCCTACCAGGTCTAGCAGCCACTGGGTGTTTGTGGTCAGGAGGGTAACGGCTGTGGGGGTCAGATTGAGGTCGTGGTCCTGTTGAACACAAAATACACGGTTATTCATCAGCATAATGTTAACACTGCCATATTCTGTAATCTTCTTGAATGCTAATCTTGGCTCTCCTGGTTGCCATTAGGCACCTGACTCTAGATCACGTTACTAGTTCATAAGTCAGAGGAAAATATTTGGTCATGTCATGGTAGGATATTATTCTTCCAGAACTTGAACACTTGCGGATCAATATTAATACCACATCTCATATGGTAAAAGAAAATGTATATATGGAACGCAGTAATCCCACAAGGGAAATCAAAGGCTTAAGATTTTGTAACCTAACGAGTTGCCCCTCACATATGATCTCACAACAAAAACACCACCATAGTACTGAAAGAGCAAGAGGCATGCAAGAGTGGCTATTCCAAATTGTGAAAGCAAACGGAGGCATGGGAACATTCTGGATCATCTGGACAGATGGGTACGGCAGCAGAGGGAGAAAAGATGTCAGTAAAAGAGACAGGAAAGAATGTCATTGAAAATCAAACAGGAAGTAATCAGAAGACAAAAATAGGAAAGAGGAAAAGGTCAGAGGTGGGTACCAACTAGGAGCAGGATGAGAGCAGTCGGAAGATAAATAATGGAAATTATTGAAACACCACAGGTGATGTAAAGACAGGGAAAAAGGAAAGGTGAAAAAGAGAGCGGAGAGTCAGGGCATACAAGGGTGAACAAGGAGGGGTTTGATTGGCTGAGGGATGGTACTGCTCAGCTAATCAGCAGGGCCAAGGCTGTCCGGGGCGGGGGTTCAGGAGACTCACCGTAGGGCTCGTTCCTTCGCCCCACGTGGGGCAGAGGGGGAGCGCCCGGCACCCTCTATCATGAGAGGGGGAGGGGGACACCTCCACTCACAGGTGAGGGCCCATACGAATCACCTGTTTAGCAAAACCATTTAACAACAAAACACACAACCAACACCACACAGCCAAATACCGCTGTGAGTCTCTCCACAGCTTCAAGGAATTCAAATCAAAACATCAGGAACAACATGAATTTCAGAGGGTGGAGATCAAACAGCAGATGGAGTATCAGACGGTCAAAAAGTCCAAGAACTAATCTGAAACGCAGTCGCAGGGGGACAATAGAAAATGATCCCTGCCAGATATGAAACACGGGGGGCAGATCCAGAACGTTACTGAACATTCAGATAGAAATATATGATTCTCTGTCCTCAAGAATAGAGTCATTTCGGCCCTATTCATTTCTATCGGCAAGTTATGTTCTGATGATTTAGCCTTACTGAATGCACACCAGACGTACCAGTCACCAGCACAAAATAACAACGGGAACTCTGAGGATTGGTTGTTACCTTGTCGGAGAGGCATGGAAGCCATCCCAGGGGTGGGCTTGAACAGAGGCCTACAGAGGTCATTCAGCTTTCTACACATGTCAGTCAGTCTAGGGTGAAAAAGAGAACAGGCATTTAGATTCTAAATACTGCGCCTCCAAATCTACACTAATATAGCTTACTGCATTGCAGGGCTCAAAACTACCACCAAAACACTTGCAATTGCGACCCTTTGACTTGGCAGTGCGACCAATTTTAAATTGGTTGCTAGGGTGTTATACAATTTTGGGGGGGATGGTCACATCACTTATTTTATTTATTATTATGATTTATTCAAAAACTAATGTGCAATTGTATGTTGTATTAGTGTTGCACTCACTTGTTATGAAGGTTAGTTCCTTCCTTCTTCTCATCCATCAGAGCTCGCTCTGCGGCACGGGCAGTCACCTAGAGAGAAGGATGAGAGACATTTCTCCTGTTTTGGACTAAATTAACCTTACAAATGGCCAAACAGCAGATTTTTTTTAAATGTCCTTGTCCTACTGTATGTGCCATCGGCAGGGGTTGAGAAATAAAACTACACATTTCCGTTGTTTCTTTAACATATGGACTAATCCCACGAGAACTGTACCCAGTACCCAATACCCAGTTCTCGTGGGATTTCTGCTCCTGCTCAATGATCTGGGCTTTGTAGGACTTCTCGGTCCGTTTCAGCTCTTCCTGGATCTCCTTGATGCGCTGCCTAAACACCTTGACCTCCTCCTCGGCCTCTAGGAACTTGCCGTCCACCTCCGTCAGCCTGTCTTCCTTGTTGCGGCGCTCAAACTCCTCCTTGGTCAGCTTCCTGTAAGGAGACACACAGATTAAATCAAACTCAATTGAAAGTGCAGTTGAAAACCTCAAACTTCCCAGTGAAGAAATACAGTAAAAGACATGAGGAAAATGTGTTTTTACATGCTGAGGTGCCACTGAGAACAAACCCTACAACGCATGAACTGAACTGCTTCTGGTTCTACATACTGCTGCAAAGCGTTCTCCTTCTGCTGGTACATCTCGGTCATGATCTCGTTCTTCTGCTGCAGGGTCTTGTACTGGCTCTCCAGGTGGTTCTTGTCACTTTTCACCAACAAGATGTCATGCTCCAGCTTCTGATATTGTTCTGTGGCGATAACAAGTTGATAGTGTTGAGAATTAAAAGGGAGTAATGCATATCAAACTCAGTTGCTGGGATAAAGTGCTTGACATACCTTCCAGCTCTTTCCTGGCCTTCTCTTCGTTCAGCAGCTTGGTCATGAAGCGATCACGCTCTTCCTCCACGACAGACAGAGTGGTCTGGACCTGTGGAAAGTTGTGCCAACAGTTAGTGCAAGAGTTGAAACACTTCTTGGTTCTGAGCATCAGTTATATTGGCTTTCAGGTACACAGAAATGTGGGTCCGTTCAAGAATAAACTCAGTCTTACCTGAGAGAAGTCCATCTTTTGCTTAATGCGGTTTTGGATGACTGTGTGCTTGTCTGAAACGGATCAAACATAATTGTAAACACATTAGTGAGGCGTTTCAGGAAACTATGCATATGTCGCGCGTCACTACTTCACAGGAGAGGCATTTGAATGTAAAAATTGATTTTTAATCAAAATGCGTTTTTGGGCAGAAATGCCTTCTGGAACATGTGAACTTTCACGTGCCTTAATAACAAACTTGTATGCATCTGTAAATAAGAATACAATTGTTAAATTACGAGCCTAGTTGGTTTAGCCATGGATTTTGGTTAATTGTTTAGCTAGCTAGTCTAAACAAAAGACTCCTTCTGTATCCTGTGCATGTGACAAAAATAAACTTAGATTCTATTTGATAAAATGTGTGTGTTTACCAGAGACGGTAATGTGAAGAACATGACCTGCACAAAAGTCAAATTAGGATATAATGTTAGGCCAACGAGATAATGTCTATGCATAGTCACTTTACAAATTACCTAGACTAACCTGTATCCCCGCACATTGACTCCTGTATATAGCCTTGTTATTGTTATGTAATTATCTTGTCACTTTTTTATTTTATTTTACTTTTTTACTTAACTCCATTTCTTGAACTGCATTGTTGGTTAAGGGCTTGTAAGTAAGCATTTCACAGTAAGGTCTACACCTGTTGTATTCGGCACAAATACAATTTGATTTGAGTGTCCAAGTTCTACAATTCTCTGGTAGAACGCCCTGCTTTTACTTCGTCACGTTCACAACCGTAAGCTATTTTCTGTAATTAGCTCGCCCTTAAACTTGTAAATAATGGTCTTGTTGTGAGTTTATTTTACTGTAATAATGAATACAAATTAGCTAAAGTTATGACGCTGTCAGCTATATGGTAATTATTTGAACTTGCTAGCCAGCAAAATTAACTTAGAAACGAAACAAAACATTGTTTAGAAAGTTGCTTTTTGTTGCCTGTTTTGCTAGATTTAATTTTAATACTAAATTCATTTTTTAACGAATGGATTTACTGGTGTTAAAATACACCAGTTATGCTATTTTGGACCACCAGGCTGATGATTTCATGTAGACAAGTTTGATGTCGGACACAATAGAATGTTCATGATGTCATTAGATTTGGTATAAACCAGCCTTAAGTCTTGAAATCTTTGGTTGTTTTGGTCACTACCGTACTCACTCTGTTTAGCACATGACCTCACATGTGAATCCTTAAAGAGAGGGGTGGGGCTAAGGCTTAAACTGAATGGGTATAAACAAAGAAGAGCTCTCCAGTCAAACAGTAGGCAGACAGAGGGGACCCAGGACAGAGCCAATTAGCTTTTTTAACAGGTTTAATACTGGCCCTGTCCACCTCCCCTCCAGCTCCCCAGGCCACACACCCTCACGGCTGTCCCACCCCCACTTTGCTCACAACACCTCTGTTGAGACAATCAGCGACCCCCTCCCCACCTCCGCCCCCGCTCCCTCTGGACTGATCTGCAACACCCCCCTTACCCCCACCTCCCCACCTGGGCTGGCTTTCACCACCAACCAAGTGAAGAGAGAGCTGGAGAGACTACATAAGTGGAAAGTGGCGGGCCCTGATGGCATCAGCCCAAGGGTGCTTAGTGTCTGTGCTGACCAATTGTGTGGAATACTCCAGCGACACTTCAACCTTAGCCTGAGCCTGGAAAGGGTCCCTGTGCTGTGGAAAACATCCTGCTTGGTACCAGTGCCCAATGACTTCAGACCTGTAGCGCTAACATCCCACATCATGAAGACCCTGGAAAGGTTAGTCCTCGCTCACCTCAGACCCCTGGTGTGTACATCACTGGACCCCCTGAAGTTCGCATACCAGCGCAACATCGGGGTGGATGATGCAATCATCTACCTTCTGCAGAGGGCCTACTCTCACCTGGACAACGCAGGTTGCACTGTGAGGGTTATGTTTGTGCCTTCAACACCATTCAGCCCCTGCTACTGGGTGAGAAGATGAAGAGGATGAACGTGGAAGCACCCTTAGTCTCCTGGGTTATGGACTACCTGAACGGTAGGCCACAATTTCTGCGGCTACAGAGCTGTGTGTCAGAACGGGCAGTGAGCAACACAGGGGCCCCCCAAGGGAACGGTCCTGTCCCCCTTCCTGTTCACCCTCTACACCTCGGACTTCAGATATAACTCTGAAACATGCCACCTACAGAAGTTCTCGGATGACTCCACAATTGTAGGGATGCATCAGGGTTGGGCGGGAGTCCATATGGACAACAGGCTGGAATGGGCTGGTAACACCAGGGCTCTGTACAAAAAGGGCCAGAGCAGACTCGACATTCTGAGTCCTTCAATGTGTACAGTAAAATACTGCATACTTTCTACCAGTCTGTGGTGGCCAGTGCCATCTTTTTTGCAGTGGTGTGCTGGGGCGCCAACATAAAGGCTGGTGATGGTTCTCGGGTAAATAAGCTGATCAGGAAGGCTAGCTCTGTTCTGGGGATTAGCCTTGACACTCTAGAGGTGGCGGAGAGACGGATCCTGGCCAAACTGCTGGCCATCATGGACAACGTCACCCACCCTCTGCATGCCATGGTTATGATGCAGAGGAGCACTTTCAGTCACAGACTGATCCCACCATGGTGTGCCAGAGAGCGCTACAGGAGGTCCTTCTTTCCGGCGGCTATTAGACTATTTAATGCCTCACCGGGGTGCCGTGCCTTCGGCAACATAGACCTGGAACTGTTGGGGTGTTAGGACCTAGTTTAACAATTATGCATCCATTCGTGAGTCACTCTGGTCTGTAATCACTCATTCACTCAGGACTTATTAATTCAGGACTGTATATACATATTCATGTACAATTGTTATACCATATCACGTGCAATATTGTAAGTAATTCTTGGACTGAACATACGTAGTCATTCACTCAGAATTGCATATTAGTATCCTGTCAGTTGTATCTTTTTTCATTGCTTTATGTATATCGAATGTGCAATACATAAATTTATCTGTAATTAAACCCTGCACTAAGGACTGTATTTTTAGGGAATTATTATCATTACCCTAAATTATATAATATGCACATTTAGCTATTAAAGTATCTCTTCCTGTCATTTACCTGTACAGTAAATGTAACCATGCAAAATAGACCAACCGATCTACCTACCTACCTACCTACCTACCTATCTAGGTGTACCAAAACATTCATGGGAAATTCACAAAAATGGTGTTACAAGTTTATCAACTTTCAAAGCATAATTACTTTCCCCATTGTTCCTCAACTGTAGTGTATGATATACCATTTTGTAGCTCCAAGTCTCTACTTTAATCCAATGTAAAAAAACACAATATCAAATTTTGCTATATAAGACCAAATCACCTGACAGTGTCCTAATCAGGGAAGGCTGGTGGGAGGAGCTATAGGACTGGCTCACTGTAATGGAATAAATGGTACAGCGTCAAGCACGTTGTTTTCATGTATTTGATGTGTCTGGTACCATTCCATTCCAGCCATTACAAGGAGCCTGTCCTCCTAGAGCTCCTCCCACCAGCCTCCTCTGATTAGGCCACTGTGTCAGATGACTTACCGTTAGAGGCTTCCCCATTAGCCACAACTCCACCTTTCAGGTCATCGCAGGCCTCTAGGTCTCCTAGCAGGTCAGACAAAACCTGCCAGAGAGGGAGAGAACCACCAATTATACACTACACTTTTGATTGTTTGAGGTGTGAACAGGAATTGATGCGGTGTAACATTGTCGTAACATATATCAACAAATTAAACTCACCTCAATGCTGTGGTCCTTATGAACGAGGGAATCCTCCAGGTCTTTCTGGGACTTCTGGTAGACTTTGATCTGCTCGCTCGTCTCCCTGTGCTTCTCCTCCCACAACTTGGCAGCATGGTGCAGCTGTAACAAGGAAATTATAAGGGCAGTGCTATGCAGGCCCTGCATAGCCAATGAGTCCTACACAATATGTCATGAGGCTTAAAAGTGTGAATCGCTGTTCTGTATTGGTACTCACCGAGAGGTTCTCCTCCTTCAGGGTGGCAACATCCTTCTCCAGAACCTGATGCTGGACATTCCGGGCATCTTCGCGGAGCTTGGCTTCATCCATCAGAATGGTAGCCTACAGATTCAATGATAAGGATAATTAAAGGAAATGGACACTTTACATTTGATTCTTGCAATGTTAACTTATTTGACAGGTTTTCTTTGGGCATGTTCACTTATTTGAAATATACCTTTGAGAGTGCGTCCTGCGTTTTCTTCCTGCTGCGCTTCAACTTCTCAATGGTTTTGTCCATTTCGGACATCTATGGCCAAAAATAATGATAAGCATTATGACAACCATCTTTCTCTGAGCTCACCAACGAGTCATCCTATTTAGGCTAGTAGCTGGCTAATAGTAGCTGCCTATACTGTCTACATCACGAAAGCAACTGCTCTCTAGGGCAGTTATCTCTTGTTTGCAGGTTGTCATTTCCTCTCTGTGTCTGCCGGGCAAGTCCAAGCAGCTGTAGGTGCAATGGACTGTGGTCATTGTAGTCAATTACCACATTTTCTGCACTAATATTTATTTGCCTGTTGAAAACTACAACTTCCTACAACGTCGCAAAGTTTGTACTTGATTTGATTTCTCTCTAGAGAAACGGCACATTGAGCTCACAGAAGAAAAAAAACATTATGGAATTCAAATAATTGAACAGACGTCAGACAATTGGTTGTTTAGAAACCAGGGGGAACATTTTTATTCCGGCTAATAGCTCAATACCACTCACCATATCTTCATGTTTCGCAGTATTGGCCTTACTTTCCTCGTCCAGGCACTCCTTTTGTCTCTCCATCTCTTGCACAATATTCTATTGGATAGAAAAATAAAAATGGTGAGTCAATTTAAACACTATGGAAAACTAAAAATATGTGTCAGCATGACAATGATAATGTGATAATAATTCCTAGAGACTCACTTCCAGTTCCTGGATCTTCTCCAGAGATGAAGTGGCTGATTTCTCAGACAGCTTTTGCTTTTCTTTAAGTTCATCGCCCTGAGGGGAACCCAGTAGAAATATATAATCAAAACATTGTTATGTCCCTTAATTCATGTTGAACCCAAAAGTCTGGATCTTAGTCAGTGAAAAGTCTCTGCAACTTACCTGTTGCTGCAGTTCAGCAACCTTTTGGAGTATCTCCTTCTTCTCTTGTTCAAGCCTTTTCATCCTGTCCATTATCTCTTTTTCAGTAGATAATAAAAAAAAACGACAAAAGTATGAAATCAGACATGGTTTACACATGACAAGGACACCAGCCTGTAGGCAATATGAATGAGGATTCACTATGCATCATAAATTGCCACAGAGTAGTAGAAGAACTTACTTAGATATGACTTGCTTTTGACCTGTGAGAAAGAAACGGAAAAGAAAGTGGCAGCAAACAGTCTCTTCAACGGTAGCATACAATACATCATAGAATAACATTAAGCAATTAGATGATGAAATGATGAAAGCAGTGACTGTGCAACAAGGACTTACAAATAGAATGCTCCTCCAGAAGAGGAAGAGGAAGCCGATGACCCCGGCACCTGCAGTGACCAGCACAGGTTCACAGGACATGCCGAAGAAGTCTGGACCTGGCTTCCATTGCTCTGGCAGGCAGGTGACCATCTGGGGAGACACACAGGCCCAATCAGTGTTACTACAGCACATGTCAGGCTTAGCAAAAACGTTGGGCAATAGTTGGGCAGAGATGACAGGAAATTCAGTGATGTTCAATACTTAACCATCAGGCATACAGTGTTCTGTTTAAAAGCATGGCTAATGGTTATTCCACTGAGCACCCTCTCAGTCAATGCAAAGAGGCACATCTTCAGATCAAATCAAGGTGGGTTTAGAAATAGACCTAGCCTACAACCAAGTTGTTGATGGAAATCGATAAAGAGAGTATATTTGTCCTTAATTAATGGGGATTGGATTGGCCTGGGGCCCTACCACTGTCCAACCATGGAGACCTTTGCACAATGCACGTGGCATACAGGCACAACACAGAACTTCCATCGGTAGCTCAGCGAAATTCAGTGATTAGCTAAATTAATCACCACAGAGTGGATCTAACTAACAAGCCTTAGGCCTATGTGGATTTAGAGTGCAAAAGATTGCATAATGTGCTCTTTCACCCTGTAAGATTTTTTATTTTATTTCACCTTTATTTAACCAGGTAGGTCAGTTGAGAACAAGTTCTCATTTGCAACTGCGACCTGGCCAAGACAAAGCAAAGCAGTGCGACAAATAACAACACAGAGTTACACATTAAACAAACAGTCAAAAAACACAATAGAAAATCTATAAACAGAGTGCAAAATGTAGTGCAAAAAATGCAGTAAGGTTGGGAGGTAGGACAATAAATAGACTATAGAGTAGAAATAAATAAGATGGGCAATAGACTAAACAGATTATTAGATCACATATCACTAGACATGAGCCACATGTAGATTTCAATGGCATGTAAACTAGTTATGCAAGGGGAAGCTGTCAAAGCAACATTCAACAACTTTAAGACATCTCGATCTGAGACCCACAGATACAGGAAGAATGGATACTGCCAGTCTGGTAAGTGTGCCGTTTTTTTATGAGGAAGAGGACAGGCAACTTCCACTTTGAAAACATTGAAACAAAATAGCATTCAAGTGATCCATTCTAGGCTGCACATATTGGGGAAATGCATTAGGTATTGGAGGACAAGATCATTCTCCAACACATTGAAGCTGCCAACAAGATTCAGTTTCAATGTAACTAGCAAGCCAGCCATATGGTTGCCTAAGACTTGACTAGCCAACTAGTTAACGTTACATGTTATTGTAGAAAGACTTCAACAAGATAGCCTCCATAGATTAGCAGTATCAACACTGTAGCCAACTAATTACATATTGAAGTTTCGTTAGAAATAAGACGTAAAAGACAGACAGTTGATCAGATTCTGTCATCAGGATCAAAGTTGGTAAAGGGGTTGTTTCTTCCGAATCCATCGCTACCGTCAGTAGTAGTATGTTAGTTTGACAGCTGAGCTGGCTATCAGATGTTAGTTAGTTAGGCAAGCTAACGTTAGTTAGCTTGGCCAGTGACTTGCAAAGCAACTCGCAACTGATCAATGGAGTCGAGAGGATCCTTCATCGTGGTTCTCTTGACGACCCAGAGAGGACAACCTGTACCTATCTTGCTAGCTAACCTAATAGATAGATGGATAGATAGGATACTTTATTGATCCCGAGGGAAAATGTCTTCGTCAAGCAACTACGAAAAAACAGGGCAGGTGCAAAATGCCAGAACGAAATACACAAAAGACAGATACACGATACATGATACATAGTGCGGCAGTATGAAAAAGTATAAAAATACAAGAAGTCTGGAGTGCAAAAGGCTATAAAAAGGCAATGCATAGTATGGGTGAATGGCTGAATATGTACACTATACATTGTTACAGAGTGAACTAGTGATTATAGACCAGAGAGTTACTCATGGATGGATGACTAATTGTTAAACTAGGTCCTAACACCCCAACAGTTCCAGGTCTATGTTGCCGACGGGACGGCACCCCGGTGAGGCATTAAATAGTCTAATAGCCGCCGGCAAGAAGGACCTCCTGTAGCGCTCTCTGGCACACCGTGGTGGGATCAGTTTGTGACTGAAAGAGCTCCTCTGCATCATAACCATGGCATGCAGAGGGTGGGTGACGTTGTCCATGATGGCCAGCAGTTTGGCCAGGATCTTTCTCTCCGCCACCTCCTCTAGAGTGTAAAGGCTAATCCCCAGAACAGAGCCAGCCTTCCTGATCAGCTTATTAAGCCGAGAAGCATCACCGGCCTTTGTTGGCGCCCCAGCACACCACTGCAAAAAAGATGGCACTGGCCACCACAGACTGGTAGAAAGTATGCAGTAGTTTACTGCACACGTTGAAGGACCTAAGCCTCAGAAAGTAGAGTCGGCTCTGGCCCTTTTTGTACAGGGCCCCATTCCAGCCTGCTGTCCATATGAACTTGTATGAACCAACTATTTCCACATCCATCCCCTGTATAGGAACTGCAGTTGGTTTGGCCTTGGTTCTCTAGAAGTCTACAACCATTTTTGTTTTGTAATGCGCTTGCTAGTTAGCTAACGTTATTTTGCCCAATGCTGGCTCTGCTTCGCCAGCAACCTGTCTACTAGACTCCTTTTAGAGTTTGGAACACAATTAATTTCTACGCCAAATGAACAAAGCCTTGTAAAACAAGCGGCGGTGTCATTTATACCATACTCAATAAGCAAAACACCGGCTGTGGACACTGAACTTCAGCCTACACTTCACTAGAACATGCCAACAAAAAAGGGGGAGGTTCACCGAACCTGGGCTGCATTGAGTACGTTTTTACGTTCTGGAACGTTCAATTGAATGGAAACGCTGCTATACTCACCGACCAGTTGAAAAACGGGGAAGGGTTGGGGAACGCTGTCAGCATGGCCACTGCCCTTTAAATAACACACTCATTATGCTTTCACGACAACTGGGAACTCAAGGAAAAAAAAAACGAGGTCAAATCATGACGGTCAGTGATTTTCAGGTCATAAAGTCAGAGCTGTAGAAAGAGGCCTGAGCTCCCAACTTGGAATTCCGAGAAGGATGACTGTTCAAATCGATTTTTCACAGTCGGAGTTCGTTTATTTCTGAGTTCATAGTTAGGACTTCCCAGTTGTTTTGAAACTGGCATCATTGCTTCAAGCCACACCTCTTCACACCCGCCAAACGTAGAAAACAATCAACTGAACGCACCTCTGTATAACCTTTGACGTCACACCGTGCGCAAACAAACATTCGAATGGGCAAAATATGGGTCGGCACTAGTCAAGAAAAATAGCCAATTTTGACGTTGCTATCTAGTGGGAACCCAAAATATGTCTCTGTGCAAAATCAATGTTGAATTTGAAGCAAAAAAATAACTAAACAAACAAGCATTGTCCCAGCAATAATTAGGCAACATAAAATAAGCATTAATAATTGAGCCCTAAGCACTAAAAGCAGACAGTTAGTTAATTACAATAGGAAGGCAAGGTCATTCATAAGAGAGAAAAATATTAAGTAACTTACCATTACACCATATATTCCAAGGTACTCATAAAACAGGGTGAAGAGACTACCAGAAAAGATTAGAACTGATATGAATGATGAACCACTCTGCTCTTCGTAATGGAAATCAGTGACAGGAGGTGACTCCAGAGATCCTGGAAATACAGCACAAGTACATTAGGTTAATGAATACATAGTTTACATCTCACCACAATCTCAAAAGTAGGGAAAGTTTCATGTGAACACCTACCCAAGGGAGGGTGATCTATGTCTACACTAAGTCCCATGTCCAATGTATTTTCAAAAATAGTTTGAGGGCCCCTCTGGATTTCTTCTGGAGTTTTAGAGCTTGGCTGATTGTCTTTGTTTCTGTTAAAGTACCCAAAATCCTCCTCAATGCCCATATCTGGTCTCTTGTGACCTTCATTATGGGCAGGCTTCTCAGGGGCCTTAGTCTCTTCACTTGTCTCTGTCACAATGAGGTTGTCATTGTCTGTGTCCTCCACAGAGTACGGGAATGTCTCCTCTTCCTCCACATCATCAGACATGTCCCCATCTTTTGAAACATCCAGAGAGGTTCAAACAGCGAGTACGTTTTCATGCATTGTAATCTAACTGGCATTGTCAGGATGTGTATTTGTTCTGTCAACAGACTAGCAAACCAAATCTCCAGGCATTATTATCATGTCATTAGCAATGTTTGACACAAATATATTTATTTAACAAAAGGTTTCCTTGTGTACTCTGACATGAACATAAACAGATTTTAAAAAAGCAATATTACCTTTGTCAGGGTGTAGTTGACTGCCCAAAGCCAAGGGAGCACTGTTTCTGTCCTTTGAGTACTTCTGATGCAGGGTTAACACCAACTCCTGGAAGTCGTCCAAGATGGCAGCATCCTTAAACTCACCAGCCTCCTGTTGCAGATCAGCATTCTCCTGGGCATCCAGCATCATCTCAATCTCATCCAGGATTGGGGTTTCAGAGGCTTCCAAAATGGCCTCCATCGCCTTTTCAATGTCCTCACTGGTGTTAGTCTGGGACAGCCGAACAGCCTTCAGCTTCTGCTCCAGGTCAGAGAACAGGAACTCCACCCTAAAGAGGTTCTGAAGAGCAAGAATATTTTGGAAGCGCTCCATATCCTCCTCCTTGAAGTGGTCTCGCAACAGTGTCAGCCTCAACACATCGTCACTGTATTTCGTCTCTTTTCTTGGAAGGGGATCCGGAATGTTATCTTTAAGTGAGAGTGTGTGGCTTTCAGCATCCTTTTCAGTCTCATGAACCTCAGGTATGTCAATTGCCTCGTCGTGTTGGACCACATCCAACACATCACTGGATACAACATCAGTTTGTGTATCATTACTGGGTTGCTCTGACCCAAATTCAGATAGACTTTCTTTGTCCTTTTCATCAGTGTGCTCAGTTTTCAGAGTTTCAGGCAGAGGCAGAGAGGACTCTAAAGGCTCAACATGACTCAGGTCTTCATCATCTGGAACCTCCTCTACAATCTTATCAATGTCCCCAGGAACATCCCTATCAATCTCATAATTTTCAAACAGTGTCACTTCAGTGACAGGAGGTGACTCCAGAGATCCTGGAAATACAGCACAAGTACATTAGGTTAATGAATACATAGTTTACATCTCACCACAATCTCAAAAGTAGGGAAAGTTTCATGTGAACACCTACCCAAGGGAGGGTGATCCATGTCTACACTAAGTCCCATGTCCAAGGTATTTTCAAAAATAGTTTGAGGGCCCCTCTGGATTTCTTCTGGAGTTTTAGAGCTTGGCTGATTGTCTTTGTTTCTGTTAAAGTACCCAAAATCCTCCTCAATGCCCATATCTGGTCTCTTGTGACCTTCATTATGGGCAGGCTTCTCAGGTGCCTTAGTCTCTTCACTTGTCTCTGTCACAATGAGGTTGTCATTGTCTGTGTCCTCCACAGAGTGCGGGAATGTCTCCTCTTCCTCCACATCATCAGACATGTCCCCATCTTTTGAAACATCGAGAGAGGTTCAAACAGCGAGTACATTTTCATGCATTGTAATCTAACTGGCATTGTCAGGATGTGTATTTGTTCTGTCAACAGACTAGCAAACCAAATCTCCAGGCATTATTATCATGTCATTAGCAATGTTTGACACAAATATATTTATTTAACAAAAGGTTTCCTCGTGTACTCTGACATGAACATAAACATATTTTAAAAAAGCAATATTACCTTTGTCAGGGTGTAGTTGACTGCACAAAGCCAAGGGAGCACTGTTTCTGTCCTTTGAGTACTTCTGATGCAGGGTTAACACCAACTCCTGGAAGTCGTCCAAGATGGCAGCATCCTTAAACTCACCAGCCTCCTGTTGCAGATCAGCATTCTCCTGGGCATCCAGCATCATCTCAATCTCATCCAGGATTGGGGTTTCAGAGGCTTCCAAAATGGCCTCCATCGCCTTTTCAATGTCCTCACTGGTGTTAGTCTGGGACAGCCGAACAGCCTTCAGCTTCTGCTCCAGGTCAGAGAACAGCAACTCCACCCTAAAGAGGTTCTGAAGAGCAAGAATATTTTGGAAGCGCTCCATATCCTCCTCCTTGAAGTGGTCTCGCAACAGTGTCAGCCTCAACACATCGTCACTGTATTTCGTCTCTTTTCTTGGAAGGGGATCCGGAATGTTATCTTTAAGTGAGAGTGTGTGGCTTTCAGCATCCTTTTCAGTCTCATGAACCTCAGGTATGTCAATTGCCTCGTCGTGTTGGACCACATCCAACACATCACTGGATACAACATCAGTTTGTGTATCATTACTGGGTTGCTCTGACCCAAATTCAGATAGACTTTCTTTGTCCTTTTCATCAGTGTGCTCAGTTTTCAGAGTTTCAGGCAGAGGCAGAGAGGACTCTAAAGGCTCAACATGACTCAGGTCTTCATCATCTGGAACCTCCTCTACAATCTTATCAATGTCCCCAGGAACATCCCTATCAATCTCATAATTTTCAAACAGTGTCACTTCAGTGACAGGAGGTGACTCCAGAGATCCTGGAAATACAGCACAAGTACATTAGGTTAATGAATACATAGTTTACATCTCACCACAATCTCAAAAGTAGGGAAAGTTTCATGTGAACACCTACCCAAGGGAGGGTGATCCATGTCTACACTAAGTCCCATGTCCAAGGTATTTTCAAAAATAGTTTGAGGGCCCCTCTGGATTTCTTCTGGAGTTTTAGAGCTTGGCTGATTGTCTTTGTTTCTGTTAAAGTACCCAAAATCCTCCTCAATGCCCATATCTGGTCTCTTGTGACCTTCATTATGGGCAGGCTTCTCAGGTGCCTTAGTCTCTTCACTTGTCTCTGTCACAATGAGGTTGTCATTGTCTGTGTCCTCCACAGAGTGCGGGAATGTCTCCTCTTCCTCCACATCATCAGACATGTCCCCATCTTTTGAAACATCCAGAGAGGTTCAAACAGCGAGTACATTTTCATGCATTGTAATCTAACTGGCATTGTCAGGATGTGTATTTGTTCTGTCAACAGACTAGCAAACCAAATCTCCAGGCATTATTATCATGTCATTAGCAATGTTTGACACAAATATATTTATTTAACAAAAGGTTTCCTCGTGTACTCTGACATGAACATAAACAGATTTTAAAAAAGCAATATTACCTTTGTCAGGGTGTAGTTGACTGCACAAAGCCAAGGGAGCACTGTTTCTGTCCTTTGAGTACTTCTGATGCAGGGTTAACACCAACTCCTGGAAGTCGTCCAAGATGGCAGCATCCTTAAACTCACCAGCCTCCTGTTGCAGATCAGCATTCTCCTGGGCATCCAGCATCATCTCAATCTCATCCAGGATTGGGGTTTCAGAGGCTTCCAAAATGGCCTCCATCGCCTTTTCAATGTCCTCACTGGTGTTAGTCTGGGACAGCCGAACAGCCTTCAGCTTCTGCTCCAGGTCAGAGAACAGCAACTCCACCCTAAAGAGGTTCTGAAGAGCAAGAATATTTTGGAAGCGCTCCATATCCTCCTCCTTGAAGTGGTCTCGCAACAGTGTCAGCCTCAACACATCGTCACTGTATTTCGTCTCTTTTCTTGGAAGGGGATCCGGAATGTTATCTTTAAGTGAGAGTGTGTGGCTTTCAGCATCCTTTTCAGTCTCATGAACCTCAGGTATGTCAATTGCCTCGTCGTGTTGGACCACATCCAACACATCACTGGATACAACATCAGTTTGTGTATCATTACTGGGTTGCTCTGACCCAAATTCAGATAGACTTTCTTTGTCCTTTTCATCAGTGTGCTCAGTTTTCAGAGTTTCAGGCAGAGGCAGAGAGGACTCTAAAGGCTCAACATGTCTCAGGTCTTCATCATCTGGAACCTCCTCTACAATCTTATCAATGTCCCCAGGAACATCCCTATCAATCTCATAACTTTCTAACAGTGTCACTTCAGGTGGAGGCTCATGCACTTCCACCGTGGCGCTATCAGCACTTTTGTTTAGGTCAAAAGTCTCTGTGGTTACTTGCACAGATTCGTCATTGTCTGTTAACACTAAAGAGGAGCCTAACAGTGAATCAATGTCATAACTGTCAAACTTATCGTATCCATTGTGATAGCAAAAGAAGTCGGCTTCCTGAAAATAAAAATAAAACATTGTTTGAGTCATACTACCCATTTCAGAAAGAAGTTCAGTCATTCCAGATAATTTTTTAAGTGATAATGCATTGGCAGTAGTGAAATAGGCCTACATCAATCTACTGACTTACCTCAGCAGGAATCTCCAATTCTTTTTCAGTGTATATGTGATTGATTATGAGTTGGTCCTTGTTGAAGTACCCAAAGCGTATACCAACCTATTGTAAGAAATGGAAACAAAACAGAGAACGAAACATGATGTTAAGAAAACAGAAAATGCTTCAACATTCCTTCTAGACTGCAATGTTATCACATAATAAAATATTAACTTGTACTTACACTCCCTGCCCATATATCTGTCCTTCTGCCTGAGAGTTTATAGTAGACATATATAGTCTCTCCTCTTTTAAATGACAGAAACCGACAGTCTGGTCCAGTAAAATCGCTGAAAGCTCTCCCCCGGTACAGGATAACTGTGGAGAGGAATGAGTCAAAGATCAGCTGTTGTGGAGATGTCACCCCTACCAAAGATTCCGGCCCACAACCCACCTTATGTGCCCCATGCACGATCAGGCTGTGAATAGAATACACATCACTAAAGTTTTATCTACTTCACTTTTTACAGAGCCAGAGTATCAAAAAGGAAAGCCAAGCATCAAGGGTAAATAGAATACTGTTTTAGTCTTGATAAGGTAGATGTAAAAAGACAAGAACTTACAAGCAGAGGGGTAAATGACATAACAGTCTTATGTCAGGGATACAAATTGGTGAGGGCCCAAAAAGGTGACACTTTTTGTTCCTCACCGAAACATGCAAAAAATCCCTGCTAGGGATTTGTCGTTCTTTGTCGTTTAATTAAACGACAAAGAATATGATCTACATGATCAGTTTCTGTGTGTAAAATCAAATCGTATTCGTCACATGTGCTGAATACAACAGGTGTTTACCATCTCCCTCAATAACTTTAAGCATAAGCTGTCAGAGCAGCTTACAGATCACTGCACCTGTACACAGCCCATCTGTAAATAGCCCACCCTACTACCTCATCCCCATATTGTTATTTTTGCTCATTTGCACCCCAGTATCTCTATTTGCACATCATCATCTGCACATCTATCACTCCAGTGTTAATGCTAAATTGTAATTATTTTGACACTATGGCCTATTTATTGCCTACCTTCCTAATCTTACTACATTTGCACACACTGTACATAGATTTTCTATTGTGTTATTGACTGTACGTTTGTGTATCCCATGTGTAACACTGTTGTTGTAATAATCCCCCCTCACTCACACACGTGTTACTGTCAAGTTCAATACAACAAAGGCAATATCTTTGGGCTACACTGCACATTATTACATTGTACTCTTTCTGCTTGTGGACATCTGTTCAAAATTGACCAGCAGAGCATGATACCCTTTGTTGGCATAATTGATCTCTTTCAGACAGAGAGTACACCTGGCATAACCCTTTTTATCCACTCTATTGAAAAAGTGAGAATGAGGGAAAGTGTGTGGTGTAGCTTTCACCTCTATATTGGCATTCAGCTTAAGCCAGGCCCAGCGCCAGATACACTTCATCCTTGAATCCACTTGTTTAACAAGCAACGGCTCATAAACTACTCAAAACTTCAATAAAATATGTAGGCCGAACTCTTGTTTATGTGGTGCAAGCTACTAACGTTAGTAGCTAACGTTGCTCTAGTTCCATAATTGGGCGACTAGCCAGGCAGTACAGTAGCCAACACAGGCTGATGCTTCGCTTCGGCTACAACCAAGTAAGCTTCGGTTTTTATTTATTGGTATGTACTAATAACGACAGGTCAATGATAACGCCATTCAAAGATAACGCCGGTCAAACTAGCTAGGGATGAGGTGGGGGATAGTGAATTGAACGATGGAAGCATCCTGAAAGTTCGGGTGAGTTTAGTGCCAAGTACTTACTACTGCATTCCTCGTCTGCACATCTTTTGAAGTCGGAGAAGCTCCTTTCGACTGCGACTTTGGATATTAAATTAGGAATACAGAAAATTAAAATGTATAACATTACATATGAAACATGTACAGCCATGTTGCAAGTTGGGCTGGCTGGTTCTGCTCGAGCACGAGCAGATGAAGCCAACAAGTCAGCAAATCCAAGGCTGGAGCAATTCACAGGATGTTGATCGTGGAGGCAAATATTAAAATCTGGGCATACTATGTCAAAAATAAAAGAGCAAGGACATGGAACCAAAACGCATAATAAAAGCTTCTTATTGCGTCACAATATACGTTATGATTCGTGTTTATCACGTCTTTGTTGGATAGAACGAAAATATTACACAAGTTTACTGACAAGTGAGCGCAATTTCCCCATTCGATTTTTCCATTCAATTTGAGCATCTTACTACCACATATTTATTATGATACCTCAAAAGCACATGTTCATTGTTTTTCAGCACTGGGTACCAAAACAAACAAAGCAAATACAGAGAGGATATGACTCTCACAGTCTTAGGGTAGGCTATCTTCCCTCAACGACATTTATATTGACCTTTAAAAGTAAAAGTCAGAATTGATCAAATAAATGTTAATATAAAAGCCTAGTTGCGGGACGAAGCTAACGGTTGGCTATCTTAAAAAAAATATATAGTAGTCACATTCAGGATCAATATCTACTTAAGTATTGCATTTTTTAGGCTATCTTCCCTCAACGACATTTATATTAACCTTTAAAAGTAAAAGTCAGAATTGATCAAATAAATGTTAATATAAAAGCCTAGTTGCGGGACGAAGCTAACGGTTGGCTATCTTAAAAAATATATATAGTAGTCACATTCAGGATCAATATCTACTTAAGTATTGCCTTTTTTGCCCCCCCCCATTCCCATTAATAATATGAATATTTTCCCCAGTACTAGTTGAGGACTATTTACGCACATGATTCTAGGGATGTGAGGCACTGAGCCTCCCAAATATTTTGTAGCTGAGCCACATTTACATTCTCTGTTATACCTTATTGTTTAATTTCACTTTGTTGTCACTAGCAATAGATTGTATATATGTGTCACGTCCCCTTTAAGACTATATCAATTTGACAATGGCTGTACTTGAACTCAATATGATTCAGAGTTGCATAGAAAAGTAGCAGATTCTACATCCTTGAGATAGGCCAAAACAATCATTGCTTGTTTACTGTTATTTGGTGATTTACAGAAACAAAAGGGTTTGGGGTTTCTTGTGTTGTGTGACACATTCCTCATCATATTTACATTTCACTGCATTTCTCCTCCCACCTCTGTGTTAGTTTATTGTCTTTGACTGTTGCACTGACTTAAATTTGTGCTGTCATCCTCATCTCCTTCCTCATTACATATGGGCGACGGCTCAAAGTATTGGTCAACTCAACCTGTTCCTCTATCTGATTAACATCGACCAAGACGCAGCGCAGGGATTGTAGTTCGACATATTTTCGTTATTTATACTATGTATAACTATGAATATTATACTAAGTATAACAAACAAACACGAATGAACAAACGTAATAAACGAAGCACACTTACTGTCACCGTGACTTGCGAAATATAATGACCCACATCCCCGGTGTGGAACATACAAACCTATGTAGGATCCCTAATTAGCGACATGCACTGCAGCTGCCTCTAATTGGGGATCCAACACAAACCACCACCAGAATCAGAAAGAATAGACCTGTCAGACTCTGACCATGGCTACATAGAGAAGCAAATAGGCTTCTCTATGGCCAGAGCCTGACACCTCCCTCATTACATATGGGTGACGGCTCAAAGTATTGGTCAACTCAACCTGTTCCTCTATCTGATTAACAAAACTAAATGTTACCTCTACTCTTGTCCCACATACTCCTAAGATTTTTGACACTACGTTTAGAAACAATAGGTTTTCCAATTGGCCATTGTAAAGTTTTGGCAACTTCCTCCCAAAATTGGAAATAACACTTTTCATTATTTTGCATAACGGAATGTGTTTTCATTGAAATAGCATGATTCCCAAAATGTATTTTCGTGTCCCCTCATTTTTTTGAGAGTCTTAACTTTCTGATCCTCCACAACATCCTTGCCACCCCGATACAATTTATGTTTCAGATTTGGTGGTTCAACAGCCTTATTTTCATTTATCATCAATTTTGTCAAATTATTCTGATCTAAGCATTTATCAGTACGGCCAACACCACAGTTAACTCTTATCACCACAGACAACAGCGTCACTATCAGTACAGTCAACTCCTATTATAGCACTTGGTCCAGCTTTTACCAGTCCTTCCAACAACCCCAGACCTCTGCGACCAACTCCCTTCCTTAATGTATTCTATTTTATTCCATTATATTGTTGTTGAATCATTATTATATAGGCTAAATATATGGATAGTATAGCCTATAATTTAGTCTGTCAAAAAGGTAGGCCTAGCTCTTATTTCTTAACTAGGAAGAGATAGGCAGGAACACAAAGCCCTCTTCTTCTTCTTCGGTGGGGTTTATCGGCGTTATGGTGCATTACCACCACCTACTGTACTGGAGTGTGTGCATAGACAGGGAGAAACTAAATCCTACCTGCCAGCCCCTTTGCTCTTAAAAAAAATAACAACATATTTGAGACTATATCTAATGACGCTCTACTCAATGTACTCTTTAAAGTAATTTCCTGTATCCCCTTCTCCCTCATACTAGATCACATCCTCTCTCTTTCCCTCCAATAATGCCCACCCTGTATCAATACATGCTCCACTGTCTCTGTTTCCTGGCAATATTCACATGTTCCTGTTGGATGCTTTCCTAGGTTTTATTCAACTGGCTGTGTCCGACCCTTAATTTTGTAAATATAGCCGCCTCTCTTCTGTCCCTTCCTGCCGTCCTCCCCTCCCCAACTTTCGTCTATACTTGAAATAAATGCCTGCCCTTAGTATCTCTATTCCACTGCTCCTGCCATTTCTTCACCATCATTGTCCATATCATGCTTTGTGCCTCTGCCTTACTCATTGAAACTATAACATCAACATCAACTGCCTCTTTCCCCTCCACTCCCACATGGACTGGGACCCATGTAAATATTATCTGCATACCCATTTGTTTACTCCTACCATGGGTTTGTAGTACCTCTTAAAGCAGGTCTTGTCTGCTACGTGATATAAAGGACTGGAGACTCATTAACACTGCACAAGAATCAGAGCAAATAACTACTCTTTCTGGCTTATCTTCCTCCACCCACTGCAAGGCCAACAGTAATGCCATCATCTCCGCCGTATATACAGCCAGATTATCTCTAATAAGTTTCCTGACTTTCACCCCACATCCCTGCACTGCAAATGCTGAGCCAGTACGTCCTGTTTTTGGATCTTTTGAACCAACTGTGTATATGGCCACAAAATCCTGATACACAGTATCAAGATGTCTCTTAAACAAATCAGATGGATCAACACCCTCCCTATCTTTCTGTAGTCTCTCCAATACTTCTAGATCTACTACTGGAGGTGGGAGTAGACATGGTGGATTTACAGGAATAGCTACCGTTGGACTAAACTCCCTTCCAAACATTCCCATCTCCTTCGCCTGGGTATGACCCACCCACCCAAAGCTTGTGTTCCCAGCATGCCTATAAAATACCTTTCGCAGGATGAGATACCCCATGTCCCTGTAGGTTGACCCAATTATTCATTGCCTGCTGCTGTCTCCTAATCTGCAATGGCATTTCCCCCACTACATCTCCACCTGTAGTGCAGCCACTGGGGACATCCAAAACGCCCCACTACATATTCTGAGTCCTTGTCCCTGTATGACATCTAGCCTTTCCAATGATGTCCGGGCTGCCGAACCATACGCTATGCTTCCATAGTCTATTACAGATCGGATCAATGCAACATATATGATCTTCAATATATGATCTCCTTCCCCGTCAGACAGCGCATCACATTTAGTACCTTCTTACACCTTCCCACCACTCTCTCAATGTGTTCTACCCAGGTCATTCTAGTATCAAAGTATACCCCAAGGAACCTGAAGGCCCCCACCCTCTCCAAGTTTCTCCCATATAACCTCAAGCATACCTCATCTCCCACCTTCCTCCTGGTAAAGAACACTGTCTGAGTTTTCTCTTCAGAGAACCTGAATCCCCACCTTAATGCCTACCGCTCTACCTCATCTATTGCTTCCTGTACCTTCCTGACTATGTATGGCACATTTCTTCCTCTCTTCCATAAGGCCCCGTCATCTGCAAATAACGACCTCCCAATATCCAGTTGTACCTGTACCTGAGAGTAAACATCATTGGTCATGATTGAGAACAAAAGAGGACTAGTCACGCTCCCCTGTGGTGTACCAATATCCACCATGTAACTGCCTGGGAGAGACTTCCCCTTCCTCACCTGGATTGACCTTCCAAACAGGAAATCCTTTATCCAGTTTTATGTTCTTCCTTCCACCCCCATAATATCAAGCTTAATTAACAACCCCTCCTTCCACACCATATCATATGTCTTCTCCGCATCCAAAAATACAGCTACAACAGTCTCCTTGTTCACCTGAGCCTTCCTGATCTCTGCTTCTAAGCAGAGTACTGGGTCCATTGTTCCCCTACACTTCCTGAACCCACTCTGATGTGGTGATACTAGCCCCCTGCTCTCCAGGAAGTAAGTTAGCCTCTCCGTAATCATACGTAATCAATCTTACATACATGTGATGTTAAGGCTATTGGCCGATAGGTTGTTGGCCTCGTTGGGTCCTTCCCTGGCTTCCGAATTGGTACCACTACTGCCTCCTTCCAACTGCCTGGTAGTTTGCCCTCCTTACACATTCTGTTGTGCAACACCAATACCTTATCCAGTGCCTCATCACTAAGATGGGCCAACATAACATAGCACACCTCATCTTTCCCAGGTGAAGTTAACCCAGCCTTACCTATTGCCCTTTTCATCTCTGCCATGGTAGAGTTCTCTCTCTTCCCCTCTGCCTCTCCTCTGACAAATTTGTAGAGGTATGCACTTGGACAAACGCTTTGGCCATCATCTCTACCTTCTCCTCATCTGTTACTGCCACGTCCTTCCCACTCGTCAACACTGGATAATCCCACTCCCTTCTGACCCCACTCATCCTCTTAATCATCCCCCACAGGTGTCGCTCTTCCAATGATGTCACAGAACCGACACCAACATGACCTCTTTGCCTGACGTATTGTTCTCCTCACCAGGGCCTGGGCCTGCTTACACTAAATCAGATGTTGGAAGTTATGCGTCCTTTTTAATTCTCTAAATGCCCTGTTTCTACTCCTCACCATTGCCCCACATTCCTCCGTCCACCACGGGACTGCTTTCCTCCTCCTCTTCCTCCTCCCCCTCCCTGAACTCTTAGGTATCGCCTCAGTAGCTGCCCCCACAAAGCTGTTCTCACCTAGTTATTCATACTATCCACTTCCCCTCTCATATCCACCCGTGCCATCACCTGTTTACTTAACTCCTGAAACTGATCACACTTTGCCCTTTCAAACACCCACCTGCCTAATCCATCCACTGACACCTCCTCCTCCCTTTGGCCTACTGTGCATACTATTGGGTAATGATCACTCCCTACTGTCGATTCCTCCTATACCTCCCACTCACAGATTCCTGCCATCGCACTAGATACCAGAGTGAGGTCCAATGCAGACTCTTTCCCTGTAACTACACTACCGTTCAAAAGTTTGGGGTCACTTAGAAATGTCCTTGTTTTTGAAAGAAAAGCAATTTTTTTGTTGTTTTAAAATAACATCAACATCAGTGTAATGGGCGAAATGTTTATGGAATGTCTACATAGGCGTATAGAGGCCCATTATCAGCAACCATCACTTGGCAAAACACCAGTCTCAACGTCAACAGTGAAGAGGCGACTCTGGGATGCTGGCCTTCTAGGCAGAGTTGCCAAGAAAACACAGACACTGGACAGACGAAGATATGGATAGTGTCTGTGTTTTCTTTGCAACTCTGCCTAGAAGGCCAGCATCCCGAAGTTGCCTCTTCACTGTTGACGTTGAGACGGGTGTTTTGCAGGTACTATTTAATGAAGCTGCCAGTTAAATACTTGTGAGGCATCTGTTTCTCAAACTAAACACTCTAATGCACTTGTCCTCTTGCTCAGTTGTGCACTGGGGCCTCTCACTCTATTTCTATTCTGGTTAGAGCCAGTTTACGCTGTTCTGTGAAGGGAGTAGTACACAGCATTGTACGAGATCCTCAGTTTCTTGGCAATTTCTCGCATGGAATAGCCTTCATCAGAACAAGAATAGTTCTTTGTTTCAGAAGAAAGTTTCAGAAGAAAGTTCTTTGTTTCTGGCCATTTTGAGCCTGTAATCCAACCCACAAATGCTGATGCTCCAGATACTCAACTAGTCTAAAGGCCAGTTTTATTGCTTCTTTAATCAACACAACAGTTTTTAGCTGTGCTAACATAATTGTAAAATGATTTTCGAATGATCAATTAGCCTTTTAAAATGATAAACTTGGATTAGCTAACACAACGTGCCATTGGAACACAGGAGTAATGGTTGCTGATAATGGGCCTCTGTACGCCCATGTAGATATTCCATTAGAAGAATCAGCCGTTTCCAGCTACAATAGTAATTTACAACATTAACAATGTCTACACTGTATTTCGGATAAATTTGATGTTAATTTAATGGACAAAAAAATTACATTTCTAAGTGACCCCAAACTTTTGAACGTAGTGTAAATGTAATGCAAATTAATTAATTAATTAATTACATGCAAGAAATATAGCAGGTTACTTTTTAATTGAAAAATTTGATGCATCCCTGATGTAACATAAGAACAAAAAAAACAAAAAAAATAAAAATGTGAAGGTAATATGACAGGTGTTCAATTAGTGGGTGATTAATGGCTTTTCACATGTAATATAGCTACCCACACAAAACAAATACATTGAGCACATTTCCTTTCAAACTAAAATGGATCTCAAGAGTTGTCATATGCTTCATATGAACAATAGATAACTGCAGTTCCTTTTACCAGCTTTATTAATAAAATATCCTAAGAATAGTAAATACATCTCTGACTTAAAATTTACAAAACTTTCCTTTTCAGTTCATTCTGAAGAGAGTTTTGGGAAGAGTTAAGATAATACGGTACTGCTGAAATTATCGATCAAGTATATGTTTTCACATTTCCACAGGAAACAGTGAAATGAATACAAAATCAACATAATAACCTTTTAAAAACTGAAAATCCTCAGTCATACAATAGAAATGTTATTGCACATTAGGCCTTCTTGGAGTGGCAAGCCTCAGTCATTACTTTTCAAGACGGTCATATATACATTTCAGACACAAAACATAAGACATTGATTTTCTGACGCTTTAATAGGAACACTTTTTAGATACTTCAGTTGTTTGCAAGTATATCATATATGATATTATTTTCATTCAATTAAAATCGAAACAGAGCTAACTGAGTCCTGGGCGGCAACTGTTGCCTGCTGGGAGCTGAAGTCTTGCCCCTGGCCCTGGGGGCCAGCGCCAGGCTGGGGGAAGTCTCTGGGGCCGCCGTGAGGAAGGTATGGGTCCACCCCAGGGGGCAGGTGCTGGGGTGGGATGGAGTGATCAAGTGGTCCATAGTGCACGTAGGTATGTGGGGGTCCCATGGGTCGGGCCACAGGAGGGCCGCCAGAAACACCTTGGTAGAAGGGAAAACGAATATACAAATATAATACTATAGTACCAACATAACAATAGCATTGCTAACCACAACTGATATACTAATAGCAAAGAGTCAACTTGAGGTAAAAGCTGAGGGCCAGAATTCACCACCTACCGAATGAGGGAGACATCGGTCCATAGTGAGAAGGTGGAGGAGGGCACCAGTTGTGTGGGGAAGGGGGACAGTAAGCGGCAGGAGGTGGAGGCCGAGTTCCAGGTGGGATCATGGGCCCAGGCGGATGTCCGGGAGGCATCATGCCTGTGTGTCCGTTGTCTGAACGGTACACAGGAGGCATGAAGGGTGGGGGAGGAGGGATGTGGTGGGGGCCGGGGCCAGGAGGGGGACGGTAGCAGAGTCCGGAGGGATAGCTGATGACTGGTTTAAGGGGGCCAGGGCCTGAGTCGGGGGGGTAGCTGATAGGAGAGACCAGGAGGGAGCCAGGACCCTGAGGTTGAGAGTTCTGGAGGAACAACAAACAAAAACCATTAAAACAAAGCATTGCAATAGGTCCATTGTTCTTGTAGCCCTGTTGCTGGCACCAACAGTGAGAGCCCCTTTCATCTGATTCAAACAGTTTCGTTAGGTTAGAAAAAAACAAAACAATCATGCACTGGTGAGAAAGACAACAATATCCCACAATAATAAGTCAAGTTACACAGTCCCACAAGACCAAGTTCCACACTCTGATTTCAGAATCAGGACCGTTTCCACAAAGCATTAACCTCAAACACACACACAGCTTTAAAATTATAACATATTTGAGAAATCCATCATGTAGTGCTGAAGTTATGGCTTAGTAGAACAGTGTCACCATTTCATTCAGTGGGGGTCAGAGGGAGGGTGTTGTAATGTAGGGAACATATAAAGGCACTTACAGACGGGCCGCGGGTCTCAGACTTCAATGGGAGCAGGGCGGCAAAACGCAAGCAGTTTTGCAAGTGGCGCAGATCGTGGTACTCGCTCCAGTGAGCGGTGGCTCTGGCTCAAGGCTTCAAAATATGAAATTAGCTGAAGTCTTGAGCGGCGCATGATTGACCAATGAGCAGAGTTCATCTCACCAACCAACCAAACAATGTTTTAATGAAAACCTTTGAGCTGACAACAACGGGGACCGCTGGTATCTACACACAGTAGGCAGATTTTCTCGAGGTTAAATTGTCGTTTACCACAGCGTCTGTAAGCGCCTTAAGACAAGTAACAACGCATGTCAGAATCCAGCCAGCAATGTTAAGTCTGATAACCCTGTGAAGCCATTACCCAGCTGCCTGCCACTCCAGCCACTGATCCACGGCTGAGGTAAGCATGCTCACACACATTCGCATCCCTGCCACCGTTGCCTCGAACATAATACTCACAGCCTCTGGGTTCTCTGTGGAGGCCTGGGCCTCAGCCTGTGACTCTAGTGGAGCAGTCTGCTTTAATGCAAACACACCCACATGATGGAGCAACAGAGGTGAGAGATGCACGTACGACTGTAAGGACTCGAGATGTTTCATTGAAGCTTTCCTTCTCTAGTTCCATGTCACTTTTTTCCACCTGACATGGTTACGTAATAAGGAAACAAATAATCTGTGGACATTGTCTCAAATTAATGGAAACTTACACAGTAGCCAAGACTGCTTGTTGAGGATGTATGTGCGGCCATGGTGTCTGTAGAGGTTCAAAGGGCAGAATGATTAGAGGAGATTTAGGATAAGGGCTTGATAAGGGAATAATACTACATCAACTCTCATTTATTGAAAATACAATCCCTACCAGGTCTAGCAGCCACTGGGTGTTTGTGGTCAGGAGGGTAACGGCTGTGGGGGTCAGATTGAGGTCGTGGTCCTGTTGAACACAAAATACACGGTTATTCATCAGCATAATGTTAACACTGCCATATTCTGTAATCTTCTTGAATGCTAATCTTGGCTCTCCTGGTTGCCATTAGGCACCTGACTCTAGATCACGTTACTAGTTCATAAGTCAGAGGAAAATATTTGGTCATGTCATGGTAGGATATTATTCTTCCAGAACTTGAACACTTGCGGATCAATATTAATACCACATCTCATATGGTAAAAGAAAATGTATATATGGAACGCAGTAATCCCACAAGGGAAATCAAAGGCTTAAGCTTTTGTAACCTAACGAGTTGCCCCTCACATATGATCTCACAACAAAAACACCACCATAGTACTGAAAGAGCAAGAGGCATGCAAGAGTGGCTATTCCAAATTGTGAAAGCAAACGGAGGCATGGGAACATTCTGGATCATCTGGACAGATGGGTACGGCAGCAGAGGGAGAAAAGATGTCAGTAAAAGAGACAGGAAAGAATGTCATTGAAAATCAAACAGGAAGTAATCAGAAGACAAAAATAGGAAAGAGGAAAAGGTCAGAGGTGGGTACCAACTAGGAGCAGGATGAGAGCAGTCAGAAGATAAATAATGGAAATTATTGAAACACCACAGGTGATGTAAAGACAGGGAAAAAGGAAAGGTGAAAAAGAGAGCGGAGAGTCAGGGCATACAAGGGTGAACAAGGAGGGGTTTGATTGGCTGAGGGATGGTACTGCTCAGCTAATCAGCAGGGCCAAGGCTGTCCGGGGCGGAGGTTCAGGAGACTCACCGTAGGGCTCGTTCCTTCGCCCCACGTGGGGCAGAGGGGGAGCGCCCGGCACCCTCTATCATGAGAGGGGGAGGGGGACACCTCCACTCACAGGTGAGGGCCCATACGAATCACCTGTTTAGCAAAACCATTTAACAACAAAACACACAACCAACACCACACAGCCAAATACCGCTGTGAGTCTCTCCACAGCTTCAAGGAATTCAAATCAAAACATCAGGAACAACATGAATTTCAGAGGGTGGAGATCAAACAGCAGATGGAGTATCAGACGGTCAAAAAGTCCAAGAACTAATCTGAAACGCAGTCGCAGGGGGACAATAGAAAATGATCCCTGCCAGATATGAAACACGGGGGGCAGATCCAGAACGTTACTGAACATTCAGATAGAAATATATGATTCTCTGTCCTCAAGAATAGAGTCATTTCGGCCCTATTCATTTCTATCGGCAAGTTATGTTCTGATGATTTAGCCTTACTGAATGCACACCAGACGTACCAGTCACCAGCACAAAATAACAACGGGAACTCTGAGGATTGGTTGTTACCTTGTCGGAGAGGCATGGAAGCCATCCCAGGGGTGGGCTTGAACAGAGGCCTACAGAGGTCATTCAGCTTTCTACACATGTCAGTCAGTCTAGGGTGAAAAAGAGAACAGGCATTTAGATTCTAAATACTGTGCCTCCAAATCTACACTAATATAGCTTACTGCATTGCAGGGCTCAAAACTACCACCAAAACACTTGCAATTGCGACCCTTTGACTTGGCAGTGCGACCAATTTTAAATTGGTTGCTAGGGTGTTATACAATTTTGGGGGGGATGGTCACATCACTTATTTTATTTATTATTATGATTTATTCAAAAACTAATGTGCAATTGTATGTTGTATTAGTGTTGCACTCACTTGTTATGAAGGTTAGTTCCTTCCTTCTTCTCGTCCATCAGAGCTCGCTCTGCGGCACGGGCAGTCACCTAGAGAGAAGGATGAGAGACATTTCTCCTGTTTTGGACTAAATTAACCTTACAAATGGCCAAACAGCAGATTTTTTTTAAATGTCCTTGTCCTACTGTATGTGCCATCGGCAGGGGTTGAGAAATAAAACTACACATTTCCGTTGTTTCTTTAACAAATGGACTAATCCCACGAGAACTGTAAATACCCAGTTCTCGTGGGATTTCTGCTCCTGCTCAATGATCTGGGCTTTGTAGGACTTCTCGGTCCGTTTCAGCTCTTCCTGGATCTCCTTGATGCGCTGCCTAAACACCTTGACCTCCTCCTCGGCCTCTAGGAACTTGCCGTCCACCTCCGTCAGCCTGTCTTCCTTGTTGCGGCGCTCAAACTCCTCCTTGGTCAGCTTCCTGTAAGGAGACACACAGATTAAATCAAACTCAATTGAAAGTGCAGTTGAAAACCTCAAACTTCCCAGTGAAGAAATACAGTAAAAGACATGAGGAAAATGTGTTTTTACATGCTGAGGTGCCACTGAGAACAAACCCTACAACGCATGAACTGAACTGCTTCTGGTTCTACATACTGCTGCAAAGCGTTCTCCTTCTGCTGGTACATCTCGGTCATGATCTCGTTCTTCTGCTGCAGGGTCTTGTACTGGCTCTCCAGGTGGTTCTTGTCACTTTTCACCAACAAGATGTCATGCTCCAGCTTCTGATATTGTTCTGTGGCGATAACAAGTTGATAGTGTTGAGAATTAAAAGGGAGTGATGCATATCAAACTCAGTTGCTGGGATAAAGTGCTTGACATACCTTCCAGCTCTTTCCTGGCCTTCTCTTCGTTCAGCAGCTTGGTCATGAAGCGATCACGCTCTTCCTCCACGACAGACAGAGTGGTCTGGACCTGTGGAAAGTTGTGCCAACAGTTAGTGCAAGAGTTGAAACACTTCTTGGTTCTGAGCATCAGTTATATTGGCTTTCAGGTACACAGAAATGTGGGTCCGTTCAAGAATAAACTCAGTCTTACCTGAGAGACGTCCATCTTTTGCTTAATGCGGTTTTGGATGACTGTGTGCTTGTCTGAAACGGATCAAACATAATTGTAAACACATTAGTGAGGCGTTTCAGGAAACTATGCATATGTCGCGCGTCACTACTTCACAGGAGAGGCATTTGAATGTAAAAATTGATTTTTAATCAAAATGCGTTTTTGGGCAGAAATGCCTTCTGGAACATGTGAACTTTCACGTGCCTTAATAACAAACTTGTATGCATCTGTAAATAAGAATACAATTGTTAAATTACGAGCCTAGTTGGTTTAGCCATGGATTTTGGTTAATTGTTTAGCTAGCTAGTCTAAACAAAAGACTCCTTCTGTATCCTGTGCATGTGACAAAAATAAACTTAGATTCTATTTGATAAAATGTGTGTGTTTACCAGAGACGGTAATGTGAAGAACATGACCTGCACAAAAGTCAAATTAGGATATAATGTTAGGCCAACGAGATAATGTCTATGCATAGTCACTTTACAAATTACCTAGACTAACCTGTATCCCCGCACATTGACTCCTGTATATAGCCTTGTTATTGTTATGTAATTATCTTGTCACTTTTTTATTTTATTTTACTTTTTTACTTAACTCCATTTCTTGAACTGCATTGTTGGTTAAGGGCTTGTAAGTAAGCATTTCACAGTAAGGTCTACACCTGTTGTATTCGGCACAAATACAATTTGATTTGAGTGTCCAAGTTCTACAATTCTCTGGTAGAACGCCCTGCTTTTACTTCGTCACGTTCACAACCGTAAGCTATTTTCTGTAATTAGCTCGCCCTTAAACTTGTAAATAATGGTCTTGTTGTGAGTTTATTTTACTGTAATAATGAATACAAATTAGCTAAAGTTATGACGCTGTCAGCTATATGGTAATTATTTGAACTTGCTAGCCAGCAAACTTAACTTAGAAACGAAACAAAACATTGTTTAGAAAGTTGCTTTTTGTTGCCTGTTTTGCTAGATTTAATTTTAATACTAAATTCATTTTTTAACGAATGGATTTACTGGTGTTAAAATACACCAGTTATGCTATTTTGGACCACCAGGCTGATGATTTCATGTAGACAAGTTTGATGTCGGACACAATAGAATGTTCATGATGTCATTAGATTTGGTATAAACCAGCCTTAAGTCTTGAAATCTTTGGTTGTTTTGGTCACTACCGTACTCACTCTGTTTAGCACATGACCTCACATGTGAATCCTTAAAGAGAGGGGTGGGGCTAAGGCTTAAACTGAATGGGTATAAACAAAGAAGAGCTCTCCAGTCAAACAGTGGGCAGACAGAGGGGACCCAGGACAGAGCCAATTAGCTTTTTTAACAGGTTTGATACTGGCCCTGTCCACCTCCCCTCCAGCTCCCCAGGCCACACACCCTCACGGCTGTCCCATCCCCACTTTGCTCACAACACCTCTGTTGAGACAATCAGCGACCCCCTCCCCACCTCCGCCCCCGCTCCCTCTGGACTGATCTGCAACACCCCCCTTACCCCCACCTCCCCACCTGGGCTGGCTTTCACCACCAACCAAGTGAAGAGAGAGCTGGAGAGACTACAAAAGTGGAAAGTGGCGGGCCCTGATGGCATCAGCCCAAGGGTGCTTAGTGTCTGTGCTGACCAATTGTGTGGAATACTCCAGCGACACTTCAACCTTAGCCTGAGCCTGGAAAGGGTCCCTGTGCTATGGAAAACATCCTGCTTGGTACCAGTGCCCAATGACTTCAGACCTGTAGCGCTAACATCCCACATCATGAAGACCCTGGAAAGGTTAGTCCTCGCTCACCTCAGACCCCTGGTGTGTACATCATTGGACCCCCTGCAGTTCGCATACCAGCGCAACATCGGGGTGGATGATGCAATCATCTACCTTCTGCAGAGGGCCTACTCTCACCTGGACAACGCAGGTTGCACTGTGAGGGTTATGTTTGTGCCTTCAACACCATTCAGCCCCTGCTACTGGGTGAGAAGATGAAGAGTATGAACGTGGAAGCACCCTTAGTCTCCTGGGTTATGGACTACCTGAACGGTAGGCCACAATTTCTGCGGCTACAGAGCTGTGTGTCAGAACGGGCAGTGAGCAACACAGGGGCCCCCCAAGGGAACGGTCCTGTCCCCCTTCCTGTTCACCCTCTACACCTCGGACTTCAGATATAACTCTGAAACATGCCACCTACAGAAGTTCTCGGATGACTCCACAATTGTAGGGATGCATCAGGGTTGGGCGGGAGTCCATATGGACAACAGGCTGGAATGGGCTGGTAACACCAGGGCTCTGTACAAAAAGGGCCAGAGCAGACTCGACATTCTGAGTCCTTCAATGTGTACAGTAAAATACTGCATACTTTCTACCAGTCTGTGGTGGCCAGTGCCATCTTTTTTGCAGTGGTGTGCTGGGGCGCCAACATAAAGGCTGGTGATGGTTCTCGGGTAAATAAGCTGATCAGGAAGGCTAGCTCTGTTCTGGGGATTAGCCTTGACACTCTAGAGGTGGCGGAGAGACGGATCCTGGCCAAACTGCTGGCCATCATGGACAACGTCACCCACCCTCTGCATGCCATGGTTATGATGCAGAGGAGCACTTTCAGTCACAGACTGATCCTACCACGGTGTGCCAGAGAGCGCTACAGGAGGTCCTTCTTTCCGGCGGCTATTAGACTATTTAATGCCTCACCGGGGTGCCGTGCCGTCGGCAACATAGACCTGGAACTGTTGGGGTGTTAGGACCTAGTTTAACAATTATGCATCCATTCGTGAGTCACTCTGGTCTGTAATCACTCATTCACTCAGGACTTATTAATTCAGGACTGTATATACATATTCATGTACAATTGTTATACCATATCACGTGCAATATTGTAAGTAATTCTTGGACTGAACATACGTAGTCATTCACTCAGAATTGCATATTAGTATCCTGTCAGTTGTATCTTTTTTCATTGCTTTATGTATATCGAATGTGCAGTACATAAATTTATCTGTAATTAAACCCTGCACTAAGGACTGTATTTTTAGGGAATTATTATCATTACCCTAAATTATATATTATGCACATTTAGCTATTAAAGTATCTCTTCCTGTCATTTACCTGTACAGTAAATGTAACCATGCAAAATAGACCAACCGATCTACCTACCTACCTACCTATCTAGGTGTACCAAAACATTCATGGGAAATTCACAAAAATGGTGTTACAAGTTTATCAACTTTCAAAGCATAATTACTTTCCCCATTGTTCCTCAACTGTAGTGTATGATATACCATTTTGTAGCTCCAAGTCTCTACTTTAATCCAATGTAAAAAAACACAATATCAAATTTTGCTATATAAGACCAAATCACCTGACAGTGTCCTAATCAGGGAAGGCTGGTGGGAGGAGCTATAGGACTGGCTCACTGTAATGGAATAAATGGTACAGCGTCAAGCACATTGTTTTCATGTATTTGATGTGTCTGGTACCATTCCATTCCAGCCATTACAAGGAGCCTGTCCTCCTAGAGCTCCTCCCACCAGCCTCCTCTGATTAGGCCACTGTGTCAGATGACTTACCGTTAGAGGCTTCCCCATTAGCCACAACTCCACCTTTCAGGTCATCGCAGGCCTCTAGGTCTCCTAGCAGGTCAGACAAAACCTGCCAGAGAGGGAGAGAACCACCAATTATACACTACACTTTTGATTGTTTGAGGTGTGAACAGGAATTGATGCGGTGTAACATTGTCGTAACATATATCAACAAATTAAACTCACCTCAATGCTGTGGTCCTTATGAACGAGGGAATCCTCCAGGTCTTTCTGGGACTTCTGGTAGACTTTGATCTGCTCGCTCGTCTCCCTGTGCTTCTCCTCCCACAACTTGGCAGCATGGTGCAGCTGTAACAAGGAAATTATAAGGGCAGTGCTATGCAGGCCCTGCATAGCCAATGAGTCCTACACAATATGTCATGAGGCTTAAAAGTGTGAATCGCTGTTCTGTATTGGTACTCACCGAGAGGTTCTCCTCCTTCAGGGTGGCAACATCCTTCTCCAGAACCTGATGCTGGACATTCCGGGCATCTTCGCGGAGCTTGGCTTCATCCATCAGAATGGTAGCCTACAGATTCAATGATAAGGATAATTAAAGGAAATGGACACTTTACATTTGATTCTTGCAATGTTAACTTATTTGACAGGTTTTCTTTGGGCATGTTCACTTATTTGAAATATACCTTTGAGAGTGCGTCCTGCGTTTTCTTCCTGCTGCGCTTCAACTTCTCAATGGTTTTGTCCATTTCGGACATCTATGGCCAAAAATAATGATAAGCATTATGACAACCATCTTTCTCTGAGCTCACCAACGAGTCATCCTATTTAGGCTAGTAGCTGGCTAATAGTAGCTGCCTATACTGTCTACATCACGAAAGCAACTGCTCTCTAGGGCAGTTATCTCTTGTTTGCAGGTTGTCATTTCCTCTCTGTGTCTGCCGGGCAAGTCCAAGCAGCTGTAGGTGCAATGGACTGTGGTCATTGTAGTCAATTACCACATTTTCTGCACTAATATTTATTTGCCTGTTGAAAACTACAACTTCCTACAACGTCGCAAAGTTTGTACTTGATTTGATTTCTCTCTAGAGAAACGGCACATTGAGCTCACAGAAGAAAAAAAACATTATGGAATTCAAATAATTGAACAGACGTCAGACAATTGGTTGTTTAGAAACCAGGGGGAACATTTTTATTCCGGCTAATAGCTCAATACCACTCACCATATCTTCATGTTTCGCAGTATTGGCCTTACTTTCCTCGTCCAGGCACTCCTTTTGTCTCTCCATCTCTTGCACAATATTCTATTGGATAGAAAAATAAAAATGGTGAGTCAATTTAAACACTATGGAAAACTAAAAAAATGTGTCAGCATGACAATGATAATGTGATAATAATTCCTAGAGACTCACTTCCAGTTCCTGGATCTTCTCCAGAGATGAAGTGGCTGATTTCTGCTTTTCTTTAAGTTCATCGCCCTGAGGGGAACCCAGTAGAAATATATAATCAAAACATTGTTATGTCCCTTAATTCATGTTGAACCCAAAAGTCTGGATCTTAGTCAGTGAAAAGTCTCTGCAACTTACCTGTTGCTGCAGTTCAGCAACCTTTTGGAGTATCTCCTTCTTCTCTTGTTCAAGCCTTTTCATCCTGTCCATTATCTCTTTTTCAGTAGATAATAAAAAAAAACGACAAAAGTATGAAATCAGACATGGTTTACACATGACAAGGACACCAGCCTGTAGGCAATATGAATGAGGATTCACTATGCATCATAAATTGCCACAGAGTAGTAGAAGAACTTACTTAGATATGACTTGCTTTTGACCTGTGAGAAAGAAACGGAAAAGAAAGTGGCAGCAAACAGTCTCTTCAACGGTAGCATACAATACATCATAGAATAACATTAAGCAATTAGATGATGAAATGATGAAAGCAGTGACTGTGCAACAAGGACTTACAAATAGAATGCTCCTCCAGAAGAGGAAGAGGAAGCCGATGACCCCGGCACCTGCAGTGACCAGCACAGGTTCACAGGACATGCCGAAGAAGTCTGGACCTGGCTTCCATTGCTCTGGCAGGCAGGTGACCATCTGGGGAGACACACAGGCCCAATCAGTGTTACTACAGCACATGTCAGGCTTAGCAAAAACGTTGGGCAATAGTTGGGCAGAGATGACAGGAAATTCAGTGATGTTCAATACTTAACCATCAGGCATACAGTGTTCTGTTTAAAAGCATGGCTAATGGTTATTCCACTGAGCACCCTCTCAGTCAATGCAAAGAGGCACATCTTCAGATCAAATCAAGGTGGGTTTAGAAATAGACCTAGCCTACAACCAAGTTGTTGATGGAAATTGATAAAGAGAGTATATTTGTCCTTAATTAATGGGGATTGGATTGGACTGGGGCCCTACCACTGTCCAACCATGGAGACCTTTGCACAATGCACGTGGCATACAGGCACAACACAGAACTTCCATCGGTAGCTCAGCGAAATTCAGTGATTAGCTAACTTAATCACCACAGAGTGGATCTAACTAACAAGCCTTAGGCCTATGTGGATTTAGAGTGCAAAAGATTGCATAATGTGCTCTTTCACCCTGTAAGATGGGCAATAGACTAAACAGATTATTAGATCACATATCACTAGACATGAGCCACATGTAGATTTCAATGGCATGTAAACTAGTTATGCAAGGGGAAGCTGTCAAAGCAACATTCAACAACTTTAAGACATCTCGATCTGAGACCCACAGATACAGGAAGAATGGATACTGCCAGTCTGGTAAGTGTGCCATTTTTTTATGAGGAAGAGGACAGGCAACTTCCACTTTGAAAACATTGAAACAAAATAGCATTCAAGTGATCCATTCTAGGCTGCACATATTGGGGAAATGCATTAGGTATTGGAGGACAAGATCATTCTCCAACACATTGAAGCTGCCAACAAGATTCAGTTTCAATGTAACTAGCAAGCCAGCCATATGGTTGCCTAAGACTTGACTAGCCAACTAGTTAACGTTACATGTTATTGTAGAAAGACTTCAACAAGATAGCCTCCATAGATTAGCAGTATCAACACTGTAGCCAACTAATTACATATTGAAGTTTCGTTAGAAATAAGACGTAAAAGACAGTTGATCAGATTCTGTCATCAGGATCAAAGTTGGTAAAGGGGTTGTTTCTTCCGAATCCATCGCTACCGTCAGTAGTAGTATGTTAGTTTGACAGCTGAGCTGGCTATCAGATGTTAGTTAGTTAGGCTAGCTAACGTTAGTTAGCTTGGCCAGTGACTTGCAAAGCAACTCGCAACTGATCAATGGAGTCGAGAGGATCCTTCATCGTGGTTCTCTTGACGACCCAGAGAGGACAACCTGTACCTATCTTGCTAGCTAACCTAATAGATAGATGGATAGATAGGATACTTTATTGATCCCGAGGGAAAATGTCTTCGTCAAGCAACTACGAAAAAACAGGGCAGGTGCAAAATGCCAGAACGAAATACACAAAAGACAGATACACGATACATGATACATAGTGCGGCAGTATGAAAAAGTATAAAAATACAAGAAGTCTGGAGTGCAAAAGGCTATAAAAAGGCAATGCATAGTATGGGTGAATGGCTGAATATGTACACTATACATTGTTACAGAGTGAACTAGTGATTATAGACCAGAGAGTTACTCATGGATGGATGACTAATTGTTAAACTAGGTCCTAACACCCCAACAGTTCCAGGTCTATGTTGCCGACGGGACGGCACCCCGGTGAGGCATTACATAGTCTAATAGCCGCCGGCAAGAAGGACCTCCTGTAGCGCTCTCTGGCACACCGTGGTGGGATCAGTTTGTGACTGAAAGAGCTCCTCTGCATCATAACCATGGCATGCAGAGGGTGGGTGACGTTGTCCATGATGGCCAGCAGTTTGGCCAGGATCTTTCTCTCCGCCACCTCCTCTAGAGTGTAAAGGCTAATCCCCAGAACAGAGCCAGCCTTCCTGATCAGCTTATTAAGCCGAGAAGCATCACCGGCCTTTGTTGGCGCCCCAGCACACCACTGCAAAAAAGATGGCACTGGCCACCACAGACTGGTAGAAAGTATGCAGTAGTTTACTGCACACGTTGAAGGACCTAAGCCTCAGAAAGTAGAGTCGGCTCTGGCCCTTTTTGTACAGGGCCCCATTCCAGCCTGCTGTCCATATGAACTTGTATGAACCAACTATTTCCACATCCATCCCCTGTATAGGAACTGCAGTTGGTTTGGCCTTGGTTCTCTAGAAGTCTACAACCATTTTTGTTTTGTAATGCGCTTGCTAGTTAGCTAACGTTATTTTGCCCAATGCTGGCTCTGCTTCGCCAGCAACCTGTCTACTAGACTCCTTTTAGAGTTTGGAACACAATTAATTTCTACGCCAAATGAACAAAGCCTTGTAAAACAAGCGGCGGTGTCATTTATACCATGCTCAATAAGCAAAACACCGGCTGTGGACACTGAACTTCAGCCTACACTTCACTAGAACATGCCAACAAAAAAGGGGGAGGTTCACCGAACCTGGGCTGCATTGAGTACGTTTTTACGTTCTGGAACGTTCAATTGAACGGAAACGCTGCTATACTCACCGACCAGTTGAAAAACGGGGAAGGGTTGGGGAACGCTGTCAGCATGGCCACTGCCCTTTAAATAACACACTCATTATGCTTTCACGACAACTGGGAACTCAAGGAAAAAAAAAACGAGGTCAAATCATGACGGTCAGTGATTTTCAGGTCATAAAGTCAGAGCTGTAGAAAGAGGCCTGAGCTCCCAACTTGGAATTCCGAGAAGGATGACTGTTCAAATCGATTTTTCACAGTCGGAGCTCGTTTATTTCTGAGTTCATAGTTAGGACTTCCCAGTTGTTTTGAAACTGGCATCATTGCTTCAAGCCACACCTCTTCACACCCGCCAAACGTAGAAAACAATCAACTGAACGCACCTCTGTATAACCTTTGACGTCACACCGTGCGCAAACAAACATTCGAATGGGCAAAATATGGGTCGGCACTAGTCAAGAAAAATAGCCAATTTTGACGTTGCTATCTAGTGGGAACCCAAAATATGTCTCTGTGCAAAATCAATGTTGAATTTGAAGCAAAAAAATAACTAAACAAACAAGCATTGTCCCAGCAATAATTAGGCAACATAAAATAAGCATTAATAATTGAGCCCTAAGCACTAAAAGCAGGCAGTCAGTTAATTACAATAGGAAGGCAAGGTCATTCATAAGAGAGAAAAATATTAAGTAACTTACCATTACACCATATATTCCAAGGTACTCATAAAACAGGGTGAAGAGACTACCAGAAAAGATTAGCACTGATATGAATGATGAACCACTCTGCTCTTCGTCATGGAAATCAGTGACAGGAGGTGACTCCAGAGATCCTGGAAATACAGCACAAGTACATTAGGTTAATGAATACATAGTTTACATCTCACCACAATCTCAAAAGTAGGGAAAGTTTCATGTGAACACCTACCCAAGGGAGGGTGATCCATGTCTACACTAAGTCCCATGTCCAAGGTATTTTCAAAAATAGTTTGAGGGCCCCTCTGGATTTCTTCTGGAGTTTTAGAGCTTGGCTGATTGTCTTTGTTTCTGTTAAAGTACCCAAAATCCTCCTCAATGCCCATATCTGGTCTCTTGTGACCTTCATTATGGGCAGGCTTCTCAGGTGCCTTAGTCTCTTCACTTGTCTCTGTCACAATGAGGTTGTCATTGTCTGTGTCCTCCACAGAGTGCGGGAATGTCTCCTCTTCCTCCACATCATCAGACATGTCCCCATCTTTTGAAACATCCAGAGAGGTTCAAACAGCGAGTACATTTCCATGCATTGTAATCTAACTGGCATTGTCAGGATGTGTATTTGTTCTGTCAACAGACTAGCAAACCAAATCTCCAGGCATTATTATCATGTCATTAGCAATGTTTGACACAAATATATTTATTTAACAAAAGGTTTCCTCGTGTACTCTGACATGAACATAAACAGATTTAAAAAAAGCAATATTACCTTTGTCAGGGTGTAGTTGACTGCACAAAGCCAAGGGAGCACTGTTTCTGTCCTTTGAGTACTTCTGATGCAGGGTTAACACCAACTCCTGGAAGTCGTCCAAGATGGCAGCATCCTTAAACTCACCAGCCTCCTGTTGCAGATCAGCATTCTCCTGGGCATCCAGCATCATCTCAATCTCATCCAGGATTGGGGTTTCAGAGGCTTCCAAAATGGCCTCCATCGCCTTTTCAATGTCCTCACTGGTGTTAGTCTGGGACAGCCGAACAGCCTTCAGCTTCTGCTCCAGGTCAGAGAACAGCAACTCCACCCTAAAGAGGTTCTGAAGAGCAAGAATATTTTGGAAGCGCTCCATATCCTCCTCCTTGAAGTGGTCTCGCAACAGTGTCAGCCTCAACACATCGTCACTGTATTTCGTCTCTTTTCTTGGAAGGGGATCCGGAATGTTATCTTTAAGTGAGAGTGTGTGGCTTTCAGCATCCTTTTCAGTCTCATGAACCTCAGGTATGTCAATTGCCTCGTCGTGTTGGACCACATCCAACACATCACTGGATACAACATCAGTTTGTGTATCATTACTGGGTTGCTCTGACCCAAATTCAGATAGACTTTCTTTGTCCTTTTCATCAGTGTGCTCAGTTTTCAGAGTTTCAGGCAGAGGCAGAGAGGACTCTAAAGGCTCAACATGACTCAGGTCTTCATCATCTGGAACCTCCTCTACAATCTTATCAATGTCCCCAGGAACATCCCTATCAATCTCATAATTTTCAAACAGTGTCACTTCAGTGACAGGAGGTGACTCCAGAGATCCTGGAAATACAACACAAGTACATTAGGTTAATGAATACATAGTTTACATCTCACCACAATCTCAAAAGTAGGGAAAGTTTCATGTGAACACCTACCCAAGGGAGGGTGATCCATGTCTACACTAAGTCCCATGTCCAAGGTATTTTCAAAAATAGTTTGAGGGCCCCTCTGGATTTCTTCTGGAGTTTTAGAGCTTGGCTGATTGTCTTTGTTTCTGTTAAAGTACCCAAAATCCTCCTCAATGCCCATATCTGGTCTCTTGTGACCTTCATTATGGGCAGGCTTCTCAGGTGCCTTAGTCTCTTCACTTGTCTCTGTCACAATGAGGTTGTCATTGTCTGTGTCCTCCACAGAGTGCGGGAATGTCTCCTCTTCCTCCACATCATCAGACATGTCCCCATCTTTTGAAACATCCAGAGAGGTTCAAACAGCGAGTACATTTTCATGCATTGTAATCTAACTGGCATTGTCAGGATGTGTATTTGTTCTGTCAACAGACTAGCAAACCAAATCTCCAGGCATTATTATCATGTCATTAGCAATGTTTGACACAAATATATTTATTTAACAAAAGGTTTCCTTGTGTACTCTGACATGAACATAAACAGATTTTAAAAAAGCAATATTACCTTTGTCAGGGTGTAGTTGACTGCACAAAGCCAAGGGAGCACTGTTTCTGTCCTTTGAGTACTTCTGATGCAGGGTTAACACCAACTCCTGGAAGTCGTCCAAGATGGCAGCATCCTTAAACTCACCAGCCTCCTGTTGCAGATCAGCATTCTCCTGGGCATCCAGCATCATCTCAATCTCATCCAGGATTGGGGTTTCAGAGGCTTCCAAAATGGCCTCCATCGCCTTTTCAATGTCCTCACTGGTGTTAGTCTGGGACAGCCGAACAGCCTTCAGCTTCTGCTCCAGGTCAGAGAACAGGAACTCCACCCTAAAGAGGTTCTGAAGAGCAAGAATATTTTGGAAGCGCTCCATATCCTCCTCCTTGAAGTGGTCTCGCAACAGTGTCAGCCTCAACACATCGTCACTGTATTTCGTCTCTTTTCTTGGAAGGGGATCCGGAATGTTATCTTTAAGTGAGAGTGTGTGGCTTTCAGCATCCTTTTCAGTCTCATGAACCTCAGGTATGTCAATTGCCTCGTCGTGTTGGACCACATCCAACACATCACTGGATACAACATCAGTTTGTGTATCATTATTGGGTTGCTCTGACCCAAATTCAGATAGACTTTCTTTGTCCTTTTCATCAGTGTGCTCAGTTTTCAGAGTTTCAGGCAGAGGCAGAGAGGACTCTAAAGGCTCAACATGACTCAGGTCTTCATCATCTGGAACCTCCTCTACAATCTTATCAATGTCCCCAGGAACATCCCTATCAATCTCATAATTTTCAAACAGTGTCACTTCAGTGACAGGAGGTGACTCCAGAGATCCTGGAAATACAGCACAGGTACATTAGGTTAATGAATACATAGTTTACATCTCACCACAATCTCAAAAGTAGGGAAAGTTTCATGTGAACACCTACCCAAGGGAGGGTGATCCATGTCTACACTAAGTCCCATGTCCAAGGTATTTTCAAAAATAGTTTGAGGGCCCCTCTAGATTTCTTCTGGAGTTTTAGAGCTTGGCTGATTGTCTTTGTTTCTGTTAAAGTACCCAAAATCCTCCTCAATGCCCATATCTGGTCTCTTGTGACCTTCATTATGGGCAGGCTTCTCAGGTGCCTTAGTCTCTTCACTTGTCTCTGTCACAATGAGGTTGTCATTGTCTGTGTCCTCCACAGAGTGCGGGAATGTCTCCTCTTCCTCCACATCATCAGACATGTCCCCATCTTTTGAAACATCCAGAGAGGTTCAAACAGCGAGTACATTTTCATGCATTGTAATCTAACTGGCATTGTGTGTATTTGTTCTGTCAACAGACTAGCAAACCAAATCTCCAGGCATTATTATCATGTCATTAGCAATGTTTGACACAAATATATTTATTTAACAAAAGGTTTCCTTGTGTACTCTGACATGAACATAAACAGATTTTAAAAAAGCAATATTACCTTTGTCAGGGTGTAGTTGACTGCACAAAGCCAAGGGAGCACTGTTTCTGTCCTTTGAGTACTTCTGATGCAGGGTTAACACCAACTCCTGGAAGTCGTCCAAGATGGCAGCATCCTTAAACTCACCAGCCTCCTGTTGCAGATCAGCATTCTCCTGGGCATCCAGCATCATCTCAATCTCATCCAGGATTGGGGTTTCAGAGGCTTCCAAAATGGCCTCCATCGCCTTTTCAATGTCCTCACTGGTGTTAGTCTGGGACAGCCGAACAGCCTTCAGCTTCTGCTCCAGGTCAGAGAACAGGAACTCCACCCTAAAGAGGTTCTGAAGAGCAAGAATATTTTGGAAGCGCTCCATATCCTCCTCCTTGAAGTGGTCTCGCAACAGTGTCAGCCTCAACACATCGTCACTGTATTTCGTCTCTTTTCTTGGAAGGGGATCCGGAATGTTATCTTTAAGTGAGAGTGTGTGGCTTTCAGCATCCTTTTCAGTCTCATGAACCTCAGGTATGTCAATTGCCTCGTCGTGTTGGACCACATCCAACACATCACTGGATACAACATCAGTTTGTGTATCATTATTGGGTTGCTCTGACCCAAATTCAGATAGACTTTCTTTGTCCTTTTCATCAGTGTGCTCAGTTTTCAGAGTTTCAGGCAGAGGCAGAGAGGACTCTAAAGGCTCAACATGACTCAGGTCTTCATCATCTGGAACCTCCTCTACAATCTTATCAATGTCCCCAGGAACATCCCTATCAATCTCATAATTTTCAAACAGTGTCACTTCAGTGACAGGAGGTGACTCCAGAGATCCTGGAAATACAGCACAAGTACATTAGGTTAATGAATACATAGTTTACATCTCACCACAATCTCAAAAGTAGGGAAAGTTTCATGTGAACACCTACCCAAGGGAGGGTGATCCATGTCTACACTAAGTCCCATGTCCAAGGTATTTTCAAAAATAGTTTGAGGGCCCCTCTGGATTTCTTCTGGAGTTTTAGAGCTTGGCTGATTGTCTTTGTTTCTGTTAAAGTACCCAAAATCCTCCTCAATGCCCATATCTGGTCTCTTGTGACCTTCATTATGGGCAGGCTTCTCAGGTGCCTTAGTCTCTTCACTTGTCTCTGTCACAATGAGGTTGTCATTGTCTGTGTCCTCCACAGAGTGCGGGAATGTCTCCTCTTCCTCCACATCATCAGACATGTCCCCATCTTTTGAAACATCCAGAGAGGTTCAAACAGCGAGTACATTTTCATGCATTGTAATCTAACTGGCATTGTCAGGATGTGTATTTGTTCTGTCAACAGACTAGCAAACCAAATCTCCAGGCATTATTATCATGTCATTAGCAATGTTTGACACAAATATATTTATTTAACAAAAGGTTTCCTCGTGTACTCTGACATGAACATAAACAGATTTTAAAAAAGCAATATTACCTTTGTCAGGGTGTAGTTGACTGCACAAAGCCAAGGGAGCACTGTTTCTGTCCTTTGAGTACTTCTGATGCAGGGTTAACACCAACTCCTGGAAGTCGTCCAAGATGGCAGCATCCTTAAACTCACCAGCCTCCTGTTGCAGATCAGCATTCTCCTGGGCATCCAGCATCATCTCAATCTCATCCAGGATTGGGGTTTCAGAGGCTTCCAAAATGGCCTCCATCGCCTTTTCAATGTCCTCACTGGTGTTAGTCTGGGACAGCCGAACAGCCTTCAGCTTCTGCTCCAGGTCAGAGAACAGCAACTCCACCCTAAAGAGGTTCTGAAGAGCAAGAATATTTTGGAAGCGCTCCATATCCTCCTCCTTGAAGTGGTCTCGCAACAGTGTCAGCCTCAACACATCGTCACTGTATTTCGTCTCTTTTCTTGGAAGGGGATCCGGAATGTTATCTTTAAGTGAGAGTGTGTGGCTTTCAGCATCCTTTTCAGTCTCATGAACCTCAGGTATGTCAATTGCCTCGTCGTGTTGGACCACATCCAACACATCACTGGATACAACATCAGTTTGTGTATCATTACTGGGTTGCTCTGACCCAAATTCAGATAGACTTTCTTTGTCCTTTTCATCAGTGTGCTCAGTTTTCAGAGTTTCAGGCAGAGGCAGAGAGGACTCTAAAGGCTCAACATGACTCAGGTCTTCATCATCTGGAACCTCCTCTACAATCTTATCAATGTCCCCAGGAACATCCCTATCAATCTCATAATTTTCAAACAGTGTCACTTCAGTGACAGGAGGTGACTCCAGAGATCCTGGAAATACAGCACAAGTACATTAGGTTAATGAATACATAGTTTACATCTCACCACAATCTCAAAAGTAGGGAAAGTTTCATGTGAACACCTACCCAAGGGAGGGTGATCCATGTCTACACTAAGTCCCATGTCCAAGGTATTTTCAAAAATAGTTTGAGGGCCCCTCTGGATTTCTTCTGGAGTTTTAGAGCTTGGCTGATTGTCTTTGTTTCTGTTAAAAGTACCCAAAATCCTCCTCAATGCCCATATCTGGTCTCTTGTGACCTTCATTATGGGCAGGCTTCTCAGGTGCCTTAGTCTCTTCACTTGTCTCTGTCACAATGAGGTTGTCATTGTCTGTGTCCTCCACAGAGTGCGGGAATGTCTCCTCTTCCTCCACATCATCAGACATGTCCCCATCTTTTGAAACATCCAGAGAGGTTCAAACAGCGAGTACATTTTCATGCATTGTAATCTAACTGGCATTGTCAGGATGTGTATTTGTTCTGTCAACAGACTAGCAAACCAAATCTCCAGGCATTATTATCATGTCATTAGCAATGTTTGACACAAATATATTTATTTAACAAAAGGTTTCCTCGTGTACTCTGACATGAACATAAACAGATTTTAAAAAAGCAATATTACCTTTGTCAGGGTGTAGTTGACTGCACAAAGCCAAGGGAGCACTGTTTCTGTCCTTTGAGTACTTCTGATGCAGGGTTAACACCAACTCCTGGAAGTCGTCCAAGATGGCAGCATCCTTAAACTCACCAGCCTCCTGTTGCAGATCAGCATTCTCCTGGGCATCCAGCATCATCTCAATCTCATCCAGGATTGGGGTTTCAGAGGCTTCCAAAATGGCCTCCATCGCCTTTTCAATGTCCTCACTGGTGTTAGTCTGGGACAGTCGAACAGCCTTCAGCTTCTGCTCCAGGTCAGAGAACAGGAACTCCACCCTAAAGAGGTTCTGAAGAGCAAGAATATTTTGGAAGCGCTCCATATCCTCCTCCTTGAAGTGGTCTCGCAACAGTGTCAGCCTCAACACATCGTCACTGTATTTCGTCTCTTTTCTTGGAAGGGGATCCGGAATGTTATCTTTAAGTGAGAGTGTGTGGCTTTCAGCATCCTTTTCAGTCTCATGAACCTCAGGTATGTCAATTGCCTCGTCGTGTTGGACCACATCCAACACATCACTGGATACAACATCAGTTTGTGTATCATTATTGGGTTGCTCTGACCCAAATTCAGATAGACTTTCTTTGTCCTTTTCATCAGTGTGCTCAGTTTTCAGAGTTTCAGGCAGAGGCAGAGAGGACTCTAAAGGCTCAACATGACTCAGGTCTTCATCATCTGGAACCTCCTCTACAATCTTATCAATGTCCCCAGGAACATCCCTATCAATCTCATAATTTTCAAACAGTGTCACTTCAGTGACAGGAGGTGACTCCAGAGATCCTGGAAATACAGCACAAGTACATTAGGTTAATGAATACATAGTTTACATCTCACCACAATCTCAAAAGTAGGGAAAGTTTCATGTGAACACCTACCCAAGGGAGGGTGATCCATGTCTACACTAAGTCCCATGTCCAAGGTATTTTCAAAAATAGTTTGAGGGCCCCTCTGGATTTCTTCTGGAGTTTTAGAGCTTGGCTGATTGTCTTTGTTTCTGTTAAAGTACCCAAAATCCTCCTCAATGCCCATATCTGGTCTCTTGTGACCTTCATTATGGGCAGGCTTCTCAGGTGCCTTAGTCTCTTCACTTGTCTCTGTCACAATGAGGTTGTCATTGTCTGTGTCCTCCACAGAGTGCGGGAATGTCTCCTCTTCCTCCACATCATCAGACATGTCCCCATCTTTTGAAACATCCAGAGAGGTTCAAACAGCGAGTACATTTTCATGCATTGTAATCTAACTGGCATTGTCAGGATGTGTATTTGTTCTGTCAACAGACTAGCAAACCAAATCTCCAGGCATTATTATCATGTCATTAGCAATGTTTGACACAAATATATTTATTTAACAAAAGGTTTCCTCGTGTACTCTGACATGAACATAAACAGATTTTAAAAAAGCAATATTACCTTTGTCAGGGTGTAGTTGACTGCACAAAGCCAAGGGAGCACTGTTTCTGTCCTTTGAGTACTTCTGATGCAGGGTTAACACCAACTCCTGGAAGTCGTCCAAGATGGCAGCATCCTTAAACTCACCAGCCTCCTGTTGCAGATCAGCATTCTCCTGGGCATCCAGCATCATCTCAATCTCATCTAGGATTGGGGTTTCAGAGGCTTCCAAAATGGCCTCCATCGCCTTTTCAATGTCCTCACTGGTGTTAGTCTGGGACAGCCGAACAGCCTTCAGCTTCTGCTCCAGGTCAGAGAACAGCAACTCCACCCTAAAGAGGTTCTGAAGAGCAAGAATATTTTGGAAGCGCTCCATATCCTCCTCCTTGAAGTGGTCTCGCAACAGTGTCAGCCTCAACACATCGTCACTGTATTTCGTCTCTTTTCTTGGAAGGGGATCCGGAATGTTATCTTTAAGTGAGAGTGTGTGGCTTTCAGCATCCTTTTCAGTCTCATGAACCTCAGGTATGTCAATTGCCTCGTCGTGTTGGACCACATCCAACACATCACTGGATACAACATCAGTTTGTGTATCATTACTGGGTTGCTCTGACCCAAATTCAGATAGACTTTCTTTGTCCTTTTCATCAGTGTGCTCAGTTTTCAGAGTTTCAGGCAGAGGCAGAGAGGACTCTAAAGGCTCAACATGACTCAGGTCTTCATCATCTGGAACCTCCTCTACAATCTTATCAATGTCCCCAGGAACATCCCTATCAATCTCATAATTTTCAAACAGTGTCACTTCAGTGACAGGAGGTGACTCCAGAGATCCTGGAAATACAACACAAGTACATTAGGTTAATGAATACATAGTTTACATCTCACCACAATCTCAAAAGTAGGGAAAGTTTCATGTGAACACCTACCCAAGGGAGGGTGATCCATGTCTACACTAAGTCCCATGTCCAAGGTATTTTCAAAAATAGTTTGAGGGCCCCTCTGGATTTCTTCTGGAGTTTTAGAGCTTGGCTGATTGTCTTTGTTTCTGTTAAAGTACCCAAAATCCTCCTCAATGCCCATATCTGGTCTCTTGTGACCTTCATTATGGGCAGGCTTCTCAGGTGCCTTAGTCTCTTCACTTGTCTCTGTCACAATGAGGTTGTCATTGTCTGTGTCCTCCACAGAGTGCGGGAATGTCTCCTCTTCCTCCACATCATCAGACATGTCCCCATCTTTTGAAACATCCAGAGAGGTTCAAACAGCGAGTACATTTTCATGCATTGTAATCTAACTGGCATTGTCAGGATGTGTATTTGTTCTGTCAACAGACTAGCAAACCAAATCTCCAGGCATTATTATCATGTCATTAGCAATGTTTGACACAAATATATTTATTTAACAAAAGGTTTCCTTGTGTACTCTGACATGAACATAAACAGATTTTAAAAAAGCAATATTACCTTTGTCAGGGTGTAGTTGACTGCACAAAGCCAAGGGAGCACTGTTTCTGTCCTTTGAGTACTTCTGATGCAGGGTTAACACCAACTCCTGGAAGTCGTCCAAGATGGCAGCATCCTTAAACTCACCAGCCTCCTGTTGCAGATCAGCATTCTCCTGGGCATCCAGCATCATCTCAATCTCATCCAGGATTGGGGTTTCAGAGGCTTCCAAAATGGCCTCCATCGCCTTTTCAATGTCCTCACTGGTGTTAGTCTGGGACAGCCGAACAGCCTTCAGCTTCTGCTCCAGGTCAGAGAACAGCAACTCCACCCTAAAGAGGTTCTGAAGAGCAAGAATATTTTGGAAGCGCTCCATATCCTCCTCCTTGAAGTGGTCTCGCAACAGTGTCAGCCTCAACACATCGTCACTGTATTTCGTCTCTTTTCTTGGAAGGGGATCCGGAATGTTATCTTTAAGTGAGAGTGTGTGGCTTTCAGCATCCTTTTCAGTCTCATGAACCTCAGGTATGTCAATTGCCTCGTCGTGTTGGACCACATCCAACACATCACTGGATACAACATCAGTTTGTGTATCATTACTGGGTTGCTCTGACCCAAATTCAGATAGACTTTCTTTGTCCTTTTCATCAGTGTGCTCAGTTTTCAGAGTTTCAGGCAGAGGCAGAGAGGACTCTAAAGGCTCAACATGACTCAGGTCTTCATCATCTGAAACCTCCTCTACAATCTTATCAATGTCCCCAGGAACATCCCTATCAATCTCATAATTTTCAAACAGTGTCACTTCAGTGACAGGAGGTGACTCCAGAGATCCTGGAAATACAGCACAAGTACATTAGGTTAATGAATACATAGTTTACATCTCACCACAATCTCAAAAGTAGGGAAAGTTTCATGTGAACACCTACCCAAGGGAGGGTGATCCATGTCTACACTAAGTCCCATGTCCAAGGTATTTTCAAAAATAGTTTGAGGGCCCCTCTGGATTTCTTCTGGAGTTTTAGAGCTTGGCTGATTGTCTTTGTTTCTGTTAAAGTACCCAAAATCCTCCTCAATGCCCATATCTGGTCTCTTGTGACCTTCATTATGGGCAGGCTTCTCAGGTGCCTTAGTCTCTTCACTTGTCTCTGTCACAATGAGGTTGTCATTGTCTGTGTCCTCCACAGAGTGCGGGAATGTCTCCTCTTCCTCCACATCATCAGACATGTCCCCATCTTTTGAAACATCCAGAGAGGTTCAAACAGCGAGTACATTTTCATGCATTGTAATCTAACTGGCATTGTCAGGATGTGTATTTGTTCTGTCAACAGACTAGCAAACCAAATCTCCAGGCATTATTATCATGTCATTAGCAATGTTTGACACAAATATATTTATTTAACAAAAGGTTTCCTCGTGTACTCTGACATGAACATAAACAGATTTTAAAAAAGCAATATTACCTTTGTCAGGGTGTAGTTGACTGCACAAAGCCAAGGGAGCACTGTTTCTGTCCTTTGAGTACTTCTGATGCAGGGTTAACACCAACTCCTGGAAGTCGTCCAAGATGGCAGCATCCTTAAACTCACCAGCCTCCTGTTGCAGATCAGCATTCTCCTGGGCATCCAGCATCATCTCAATCTCATCCAGGATTGGGGTTTCAGAGGCTTCCAAAATGGCCTCCATCGCCTTTTCAATGTCCTCACTGGTGTTAGTCTGGGACAGCCGAACAGCCTTCAGCTTCTGCTCCAGGTCAGAGAACAGCAACTCCACCCTAAAGAGGTTCTGAAGAGCAAGAATATTTTGGAAGCGCTCCATATCCTCCTCCTTGAAGTGGTCTCGCAACAGTGTCAGCCTCAACACATCGTCACTGTATTTCGTCTCTTTTCTTGGAAGGGGATCCGGAATGTTATCTTTAAGTGAGAGTGTGTGGCTTTCAGCATCCTTTTCAGTCTCATGAACCTCAGGTATGTCAATTGCCTCGTCGTGTTGGACCACATCCAACACATCACTGGATACAACATCAGTTTGTGTATCATTATTGGGTTGCTCTGACCCAAATTCAGATAGACTTTCTTTGTCCTTTTCATCAGTGTGCTCAGTTTTCAGAGTTTCAGGCAGAGGCAGAGAGGACTCTAAAGGCTCAACATGACTCAGGTCTTCATCATCTGGAACCTCCTCTACAATCTTATCAATGTCCCCAGGAACATCCCTATCAATCTCATAATTTTCAAACAGTGTCACTTCAGTGACAGGAGGTGACTCCAGAGATCCTGGAAATACAGCACAAGTACATTAGGTTAATGAATACATAGTTTACATCTCACCACAATCTCAAAAGTAGGGAAAGTTTCATGTGAACACCTACCCAAGGGAGGGTGATCCATGTCTACACTAAGTCCCATGTCCAAGGTATTTTCAAAAATAGTTTGAGGGCCCCTCTGGATTTCTTCTGGAGTTTTAGAGCTTGGCTGATTGTCTTTGTTTCTGTTAAAGTACCCAAAATCCTCCTCAATGCCCATATCTGGTCTCTTGTGACCTTCATTATGGGCAGGCTTCTCAGGTGCCTTAGTCTCTTCACTTGTCTCTGTCACAATGAGGTTGTCATTGTCTGTGTCCTCCACAGAGTGCGGGAATGTCTCCTCTTCCTCCACATCATCAGACATGTCCCCATCTTTTGAAACATCCAGAGAGGTTCAAACAGCGAGTACATTTTCATGCATTGTAATCTAACTGGCATTGTCAGGATGTGTATTTGTTCTGTCAACAGACTAGCAAACCAAATCTCCAGGCATTATTATCATGTCATTAGCAATGTTTGACACAAATATATTTATTTAACAAAAGGTTTCCTCGTGTACTCTGACATGAACATAAACAGATTTTAAAAAAGCAATATTACCTTTGTCAGGGTGTAGTTGACTGCACAAAGCCAAGGGAGCACTGTTTCTGTCCTTTGAGTACTTCTGATGCAGGGTTAACACCAACTCCTGGAAGTCGTCCAAGATGGCAGCATCCTTAAACTCACCAGCCTCCTGTTGCAGATCAGCATTCTCCTGGGCATCCAGCATCATCTCAATCTCATCCAGGATTGGGGTTTCAGAGGCTTCCAAAATGGCCTCCATCGCCTTTTCAATGTCCTCACTGGTGTTAGTCTGGGACAGCCGAACAGCCTTCAGCTTCTGCTCCAGGTCAGAGAACAGCAACTCCACCCTAAAGAGGTTCTGAAGAGCAAGAATATTTTGGAAGCGCTCCATATCCTCCTCCTTGAAGTGGTCTCGCAACAGTGTCAGCCTCAACACATCGTCACTGTATTTCGTCTCTTTTCTTGGAAGGGGATCCGGAATGTTATCTTTAAGTGAGAGTGTGTGGCTTTCAGCATCCTTTTCAGTCTCATGAACCTCAGGTATGTCAATTGCCTCGTCGTGTTGGACCACATCCAACACATCACTGGATACAACATCAGTTTGTATATCATTACTGGGTTGCTCTGACCCAAATTCAGATAGACTTTCTTTGTCTTTTTCATCAGTGTGCTCAGTTTTCAGAGTTTCAGGCAGAGGCAGAGAGGACTCTAAAGGCTCAACATGACTCAGGTCTTCATCATCTGGAACCTCCTCTACAATCTTATCAATGTCCCCAGGAACATCCCTATCAATCTCATAATTTTCAAACAGTGTCACTTCAGGTGGAGGCTCATGCACTTCCACTGTGGCGCTATCAGCACTTTTGTTTAGGTCAAAAGTCTCTGTGGTTACTTGCACAGATTCGTCATTGTCTGTTAACACTAAAGAGGAGCCTAACAGTGAATCAATGTCATAACTGTCAAACTTATCGTATCCATTGTGATAGCAAAAGAAGTCGGCTTCCTGAAAATAAAAATAAAACATTGTTTGAGTCATACTACCCATTTCAGAAAGAAGTTCAGTCATTCCAGATAATTTTTTAAGTGATAATGCATTGGCAGTAGTGAAATAGGCCTACATCAATCTACTGACTTACCTCAGCAGGAATCTCCAATTCTTTTTCAGTGTATATGTGATTGATTATGAGTTGGTCCTTGTTGAAGTAACCAAAGCGTATACCAACCTATTGTAAGAAATGGAAACAAAACAGAGAACGAAACATGATGTTAAGAAAACAGAAAATGCTTCAACATTCCTTCTAGACTGCAATGTTATCACATTATAAAATATTAACTTGTACTTACACTCCCTGCCCATATATCTGTCCTTCTGCCTGAGAGTTTATAGTAGACATATATAGTCTCTCCTCTTTTAAATGACAGAAACCGACAGTCTGGTCCAGTAAAATCGCTGAAAGCTCTCCCCCGGTACAGGATAACTGTGGAGAGGAATGAGTCAAAGATCAGCTGTTGTGGAGATGTCACCCCTACCAAAGATTCCGGCCCACAACCCACCTTATGTGCCCCATGCACGATCAGGCTGAATAGAATACACATCACTAAAGTTTTATGTACTTCACTTTTTACAGAGCCAGAGTATCAAAAAGGAAAGCCAAGCATCAAGGGTAAATAGAATACTGTTTTAGTCTTGATAAGGTAGATGTAAAAAGACAAGAACTTACAAGCAGAGGGGTAAATGACATAACAGTCTTATGTCAGGGATACAAATTGGTGAGGGCCCAAAAAGGTGACACTTTTTGTTCCTCACCGAAACATGCAAAAAATCCCTGCTAGGGATTTGTCGTTCTTTGTCGTTTAATTAAACGACAAAGAATATGATCTACATGATCAGTTTCTGTGTGTAAAATCAAATCGTATTCGTCACATGTGCTGAATACAACAGGTGTTTACCATCTCCCTCAATAACTTTAAGCATAAGCTGTCAGAGCAGCTTACAGATCACTGCACCTGTACACAGCCCATCTGTAAATAGCCCACCCTACTACCTCATCCCCATATTGTTATTTTTGCTCATTTGCACCCCAGTATCTCTATTTGCACATCATCATCTGCACATCTATCACTCCAGTGTTAGATAGATAGATAGATAGATAGATAGATAGATAGATAGATAGATAGATAGATAGATAGATAGATAGATAGATAGATAGATAGATAGATAGATAGATAGATAGATAGATAGATAGATAGATAGATAGATAGATAGATAGAGAGATAGGTACTTTATTGATCGCCCGGGGGGGAAATTTCATTATCAAGCAGCTACAACAAAAACACAGGGCAGGTGCAAAATGCCACAACGAAAGTACACAAAAGACAGATACACGGTACATGATACATAGAGCGGCAGTATGAAAAAGTATAGAAATACAGGATATGATGCTAAATTGTAATTATTTTGACACTATGGCCTATTTATTGCCTTACCTTCCTAATCTTACTACATTTGCACACACTGTACATAGATTTTCTATTGTGTTATTGACTGTACGTTTGTGTATCCCATGTGTAACACTGTTGTTGTAATAATCCCCCCTCACTCACACACGTGTTACTGTCAAGTTCAATACAACAAAGGCAATATCTTTGGGCTACACTGCACATTATTACATTGTACTCTTTCTGCTTGTGGACATCTGTTCAAAATTGACCAGCAGAGCATGATACCCTTTGTTGGCATAATTGATCTCTTTCAGACAGAGAGTACACCTGGCATAACCCTTTTTATCCACTCTATTGAAAAAGTGAGAATGAGGGAAAGTGTGTGGTGTAGCTTTCACCTCTATATTGGCATTCAGCTTAAGCCAGGCCCAGCGCCAGATACACTTCATCCTTGAATCCACTTGTTTAACAAGCAACGGCTCATAAACTACTCAAAACTTCAATAAAATATGTAGGCCGAACTCTTGTTTATGTGGTGCAAGCTACTAACGTTAGTAGCTAACGTTGCTCTAGTTCCATAATTGGGCGACTAGCCAGGCAGTACAGTAGCCAACACAGGCTGATGCTTCGCTTCGGCTACAACCAAGTAAGCTTCGGTTTTTATTTATTGGTATGTACTAATAACGCCATTCAAAGATAACGCCATTCAAAGATAACGCCGGTCAAACTAGCTAGGGATGAGGTGGGGGATAGTGAATTGAACGATGGAAGCATCCTGAAAGTTCGGGTGAGTTTAGTGCCAAGTACTTACTACTGCATTCCTCGTCTGCACATATTTTGAAGTCGGAGAAGCTCCTTTCGACTGCGACTTTGGATATTAAATTAGGAATACAGAAAATTAAAATGTATAACATTACATATGAAACATGTACAGCCATGTTGCAAGTTGGGCTGGCTGGTTCTGCTCGAGCACGAGCAGATGAAGTCAGCAAATCCAAGGCTGGAGCAATTCGCAGGATGTTGATCGTGGAGGCAAATATCAAAATCTGGGCATACTATGTCAAAAATAAAAGAGCAAGGACATGGAACCAAAACGCATAATAAAAGCTTCTTATTGCGTCACAATATACGTTATGATTCGTGTTTATCACGTCTTTGTTGGATAGAACGAAAATATTACACAAGTTTACTGACAAGTGAGCGCAATTTCCCCATTCGATTTTTCCATTCAATTTGAGCATCTTACTACCACATATTTATTGTGATACCTCAAAAGCACATGTTCATTGTTTTTCAGCACTGGGTACCAAAACAAACAAAGCAAATACAGAGAGGATATGACTCTCACAGTCTTAGGGTAGACTATCTTCCCTCAACGACATTTATATTGACCTTTAAAAGTAAAAGTCAGAATTGATCAAATAAATGTTAATATTAATGCCTAGTTGCGGGACGAAGCTAACGGTTGGCTATCTTAAAAAATATATATAGTAGTCACATTCAGGATCAATATCTACTTAAGTAATGCCTTTTTTGCCCCCCCCATTCCCATTAATAATATGAATATTTTCCCCAGTACTAGTTGAGGACTATTTACGCACATGATTCTAGGGATGTGAGGCACTGAGCCTCCCAAATATTTTGTAGCTGAGCCACATTTACATTCTCTGTTATACCTTATTGTTTAATTTCACTTTGTTGTCACTAGCAATAGATTGTATATAGATAGATAGATAGATAGATAGATAGATAGATAGATAGATAGATAGATAGATAGATAGATAGATAGATAGATAGATAGATAGATAGATACTTTATTTATCCCCCGGGGGGGAAATTTCATTGTCAAGCAGCTACAACAAAAACACAGGGCAGGTGCAAAATGCCACAACGAAAGTACACAAAAGACAGATACACGGTACATGATACATAGAGCGGCAGTATGAAAAAGTATAGAAATACAGGATATGATGCTAAATTGTAATTATTTTGACACTATGGCCTATTTATTGCCTTACCTTCCTAATCTTACTACATTTGCACACACTGTACATAGATTTTCTATTGTGTTATTGACTGTACGTTTGTGTATCCCATGTGTAACACTGTTGTTGTAATAATCCCCCCTCACTCACACACGTGTTACTGTCAAGTTCAATACAACAAAGGCAATATCTTTGGGCTACACTGCACATTATTACATTGTACTCTTTCTGCTTGTGGACATCTGTTCAAAATTGACCAGCAGAGCATGATACCCTTTGTTGGCATAATTGATCTCTTTCAGACAGAGAGTACACCTGGCATAACCCTTTTTATCCACTCTATTGAAAAAGTGAGAATGAGGGAAAGTGTGTGGTGTAGCTTTCACCTCTATATTGGCATTCAGCTTAAGCCAGGCCCAGCGCCAGATACACTTCATCCTTGAATCCACTTGTTTAACAAGCAACGGCTCATAAACTACTCAAAACTTCAATAAAATATGTAGGCCGAACTCTTGTTTATGTGGTGCAAGCTACTAACGTTAGTAGCTAACGTTGTTCTAGTTCCATAATTGGGCGACTAGCCAGGCAGTACAGTAGCCAACACAGGCTGATGCTTCGCTTCGGCTACAACCAAGTAAGCTTCGGTTTTTATTTATTGGTATGTACTAATAACGCCATTCAAAGATAACGCCATTCAAAGATAACGCCGGTCAAACTAGCTAGGGATGAGGTGGGGGATAGTGAATTGAACGATGGAAGCATCCTGAAAGTTCGGGTGAGTTTAGTGCCAAGTACTTACTACTGCATTCCTCGTCTGCACATATTTTGAAGTCGGAGAAGCTCCTTTCGACTGCGACTTTGGATATTAAATTAGGAATACAGAAAATTAAAATGTATAACATTACATATGAAACATGTACAGCCATGTTGCAAGTTGGGCTGGCTGGTTCTGCTCGAGCACGAGCAGATGAAGTCAGCAAATCCAAGGCTGGAGCAATTCGCAGGATGTTGATCGTGGAGGCAAATATCAAAATCTGGGCATACTATGTCAAAAATAAAAGAGCAAGGACATGGAACCAAAACGCATAATAAAAGCTTCTTATTGCGTCACAATATACGTTATGATTCGTGTTTATCACGTCTTTGTTGGATAGAACGAAAATATTACACAAGTTTACTGACAAGTGAGCGCAATTTCCCCATTCGATTTTTCCATTCAATTTGAGCATCTTACTACCACATATTTATTGTGATACCTCAAAAGCACATGTTCATTGTTTTTCAGCACTGGGTACCAAAACAAACAAAGCAAATACAGAGAGGATATGACTCTCACAGTCTTAGGGTAGACTATCTTCCCTCAACGACATTTATATTGACCTTTAAAAGTAAAAGTCAGAATTGATCAAATAAATGTTAATATTAATGCCTAGTTGCGGGACGAAGCTAACGGTTGGCTATCTTAAAAAATATATATAGTAGTCACATTCAGGATCAATATCTACTTAAGTAATGCCTTTTTTGCCCCCCCCATTCCCATTAATAATATGAATATTTTCCCCAGTACTAGTTGAGGACTATTTACGCACATGATTCTAGGGATGTGAGGCACTGAGCCTCCCAAATATTTTGTAGCTGAGCCACATTTACATTCTCTGTTATACCTTATTGTTTAATTTCACTTTGTTGTCACTAGCAATAGATTGTATATAGATAGATAGATAGATAGATAGATAGATAGATAGATAGATAGATAGATAGATAGATAGATAGATAGATAGATAGATAGATACTTTATTTATCCCCCGGGGGGGAAATTTCATTGTCAAGCAGCTACAACAAAAACACAGGGCAGGTGCAAAATGCCACAACGAAAGTACACAAAAGACAGATACACGGTACATGATACATAGAGCGGCAGTATGAAAAAGTATAGAAATACAAGATATCTGGAGTGCAAAAAAAAAAGCTATAAAAGGACATTGCATAGTATGAGTGGTTGGCTGAATATGTACACTATACATTGGTGGATGTTGGATGGTTAACTATACTATACAGGTCGATCGATGGCAGAGAAATACTTCAGTAGCTAAAAATGCGTATGATATGAGCGAGGGTAATAATAGTTTACTTAATAGACAGACTGGCTAAATTAACAGGTAAGTGAAAATTTTGCATGGTTAAATTAGCTGTACAGTTAGGTATACAGTTATATTTACAGATAAGTGAATACTTGCATGGTTACACACACTGTACAGGTAAATGACAGGAAGAGATACTTTAATAGCTAAATGTGTGTATGATATCATTTGGGGTAATAATTCCCTTAAAATACAGTCCTTAGTGCGCAGGGTTTAATTACAGACAACTGCACATTCGATATACTAAAAGCAATGAGAAAAGGTGCAACTGGCAGAATACTAATATGCATTCCTGAGTGAATGCCTACGTCCAATAATTACTTACAATATTGCATGTGATATAATATAACAACTGTACATGAGTATGTATATACAGACCTGTATGAATAAATAGGTCCTGAGTGGATGAGTGCTGACGGACCAGAGTTACTCACGGATGGATGCATAATTGTTAAACTAGGTCCTAGCACCCCAACAGTTCCAGATCTATGTTGCCGACGGCACGGCACCCCGGTGAGGCATTATATAGTCTCATAGCCGCCGGCCGGAAGGACCTCCTGTAGCGCTCTCTGGCACACCGTGGTGGGATCAGTCTGTGACTGAAAGTGCTCCTCTGCGTCATAACCATAGCGTGCAGAGGGTGGGTGACGTTGTCCATGATGGCCAGCAGTTTGGCCAGGATCCGTCTCTCCGCCACCTCCTCTAGAGTGTCAAGGCTCATCCTTCCTGATCAGCTTATTTACCCGAGAAGCATCACCGGCTTTGATGTTTGCTCCCCAGCACACCACTGCAAAAAAGATGGCACTGGCCACCACAGACTGGTAGAAGGTATGCAGTAGTTTACTGCACACGTTGAAGGACCTGAGCCTCCTCAGAAAGTAGAGTCGGCTCTGGCCCTTTTTGTACAGGGCCCCGGTGTTACCAGCCCATTCCAGTCTGTTGTCCATATGGACATCCAGGAACTTGTATGACTCAACCATTTCCACATCCATCCCCTTCATAGGGACTGCAGTCAGTTGTGCCTTGGTTCTCCTGAAGTCCACCACCATCTCCTTAGTTTTGCTGATGTTGAGCTGAAGGTGGTTCTGCTCACACCACAACACAAAGTCACTGATTGTGCTCCTGTACTCCTCCTCCTGCCCACCCCTGATGCACCCTACAATAGCAGAGTCATCCGAGAACTTCTGTAGGTGGCATGTCTCAGAGTTATATCTGAAGTCTGAGGTGTAGAGGGTGAACAGGAAGGGGGACAGGACCGTACCCTGGGGGGCCCCTGTGTTGCTAACTGCCCGTTCTGACACACAGCTCTGTAGTCGCACAAATTGTGGCCTACCGGTCACGTAGTCCGTGACCCAGGAGACTAAGGGTGCTACCACTTTCATCCTCCTCATCTTCTCACCCAGTAGCAGGGGCTGAATGGTATTGAAGGCACTGGAGAAGTCAAAAAACATGACCCTCACAGTGCAACCTGCGTTGTCCAGGTGAGAGTAGGCCCTCTGCAGAAGGTAGATGATTGCATCATCCACCCCGATGTTGCGCTGGTATGCAAACTGCAGGGGGTCCATTGATGAACACACCAGGGGTCTGAGGTGAGCGAGGACTAACCTTTCCAGGGTCTTCATGATGTGGGATGTTAGCGCTACAGGTCTGAAGTCATTCAGGACAGTGGGGTGTGCCTTCTTGGGCACTGGGACGAGGCAGGATGTTTTCCACAGCACAGGGACCCTTTCTAGGCTCAGGCTAAGGTTGAAAAGACGCTGGAGTATTCCACACAGTTGGTCAGCACAGACCCTCAGCACCCTTGGGCTGATGCCATCAGGGCCCACCGCTTTCCACTGGTGTAGTCTCTCCAGCTCTCTCTTCACTTGGTTGGTGGTGAAAGCCAGCCCAGGTGGGGAGGTGGGGGGAAGGGGGGTGTTGTTCGATACTGGACAGGGCCAGTATCGAACCTGTTAAAAAATTGGTTCAGCTCATTGGCTCTGTCCTGGGTCCCCTCCGTCTGCCCACTGTTTGACTTTTTGAAGCCAGTGATATTTCTCATACCCTTCCACACCTCTCTCACCTGGCTCTGCCTCAGCTTGTCCTCCATCTTCTCCTTATACACTCTCTTCCCCTCAGCAATCCGCAACTTCAGCTCCCTCTGGACGCATTTCAATTTGTCCTTGTCCTTCTCCTTGAAGGCCCTCTTCTTCTCATTCAGCAGGGCCTTCAGGTCGCTGGTGACCCAGGGTTTATTGTTTGGGAAACAGCGTACCTTCCTGGTGGGTACAGTGTTGTCTACACAGAAATTAATATAGTCTGTTATGCAGTCAGTGAGTCCATCGATGTCCTCCCCATGAGCCTCACAGAGCACATCCCAGTCTGTTGTTTCAAAGCAGTCCTGTAGGGCCTCATTCGCCTCCGGGGACCATCTCCTAATAGTCCTGGTGGTTGCAGGCTGCTGTTGGACCATAGGCCTGTAGAGTGGGGTGAGGTGGACAAGGTTGTGATCCGATCTACCGAGGGGAGGGAGTGCAGTGGAGTTGTATGCATCCTTCACATTAGCATATAACAAGTCCAGAGTTTTATTATTCCTGGTTGGGCACTTCATGAACTGTTTGAACGTGGGTAGCGTTGAAGAGAGAGATGCATGGTTAAAATCCCCCGAAATGGCAAAGAAAGCACTGGGATGTGCTGTCTGTAACCTCGCGATAACAGAGTGGATGACGTCACACGCTGCGTTTGCGTCAGCAGAGGGCGGGATGTAAACAATAACAGCAATGGCCGCCGTGAATTCCCTCGGCAAATAGTAGGGTCTCAGGCTAACGGCTAGCAGTTCAATGTCCGGGCTACAAAACTGTTCCTTAAGAGTAATATGGTTCGGATGACACCATCTGTTGTTAACTAATAAAGCCAGCCCACCACCCTTACACTTACCGGAAGAGACGCGATCCCTGTCCGCTCTGATGGTCTGGAAACCGTCGATAGTGACGTTCTGTATGGGGATGTTACCGTTCAGCCAAGTCTCAGTAAAACACATTAGGCTCGTTTCCCGATAAATCCTTTGTCCACGAACAAGTCCCGCCAACTCATCCATCTTGTTATGTAGACACCTCACATTGCCCATAATAATAGATGGTATAGCCGGCTTGTACTTGAACCTCCTCCGCTTTGCCTTACATTTCAATCCCGCCCTGCGTCCACGGCGTCGTCTTTTCAATTCGTCCGGAATATCAAACTTTTCCCTGGGGAGCAGCAGCGCTGCGTGGGCTAAATCCAGGAGCTGGGCTCTGTTGTAAACAATAACAGTTGACGACTCCTGTCGACGTTCAGCTGCGATAAAATCCATAAAATCCATAATCCTGAACTGTTATAGTTCGACTGTAGCAAAATAAAAAATAAAACTAAAGAAAATAGACGAAAATAGACGAAAGAAAACGAACTAAAACAACAATTAATGCACGAACAACGGGAGCTGCTTAACAGGCGACCACTCAGGGCGGCGCCTCTCAAGGGACTTCCAATCCAAAAGTATTCTACGTCTGGCCAGTAAAGAAGTATATGTGTCACGTCCCCTTTAAGACTATATCAATTTGACAATGGCTGTACTTGAACTCAATATGATTCTGAGTTGCATAGAAAAGTAGCAGATTCTACATCCTTGAGATAGGCCAAAACAATCATTGCTTGTTTACTGTTATTTGGTGATTTACAGAAACAAAAGGGTTTGGGGTTTCTTGTGTTGTGTGACACATTCCTCATCATATTTACATTTCACTGCATTTCTCCTCCCACCTCTGTGTTAGTTTATTGTCTTTGACTGTTGCACTGACTTAAATTTGTGCTGTCATCCTCATCTCCTTCTTCATTACATATGGGCGACGGCTCAAAGTATTGGTCAACTCAACCTGTTCCTCTATCTGATTAACATCGACCAAGACGCAGCGCAGGGATTGTAGTTCGACATATTTTCGTTATTTATACTATGTATAACTATGAATATTATACTAAGTATAACAAACAAACACGAATTAGCAAACGTAATAAACGAAGCACACTTACTGTCACCGTGACTTGCGAAATATAATGACCCACATCCCCGGTGTGGAACATACAAACCTATGTAGGATCCCTAATTAGCGACATGCACTGCAGTTGCCTCAAAATTAGGGATCCAACACAAACCACCACCAGAATCAGAAAGAATAGACCTGTCAGACTCTGACCATGGCTACATAGAGAAGCAAATAGGCTTCTCTATGGCCAGAGCCTGACACCTCCCTCATTACATATGGGTGACGGCTCAAAGTATTGGTCAACTCAACCTGTTCCTCTATCTGATTAACAAAACTAAATGTTACCTCTACTCTTGTCCCACATACTCCTAAGATATTTGACACTACGTTTAAAAACAATAGGTTTTCCAATTGGCCATTGTAAAGTTTTGGCAACTTCCTCCCAAAATTGGAAATAACACTTTTCATTATTTTGCATAACGGAATGTGTTTTCATTGAAATAGCATGATTCCCAAAATGTATTTTCGTGTCCCCTCATTTTTTTGAGAGTCTTAACTTTCTGATCCTCCACAACATCCTTGCCACCCCGATACAATTTATGTTTCAGATTTGGTGGTTCAACAGCCTTATTTTCATTTATCATCAATTTTGTCAAATTATTCTGATCTAAGCATTTATCAGTATGGCCAACACCACAGTTAACTCTTATCACCACAGACAACAGCGTCACTATCAGTACAGTCAACTCCTATTATAGCACTTGGTCCAGCTTTTACCAGTCCTTCCAACAACCCCAGACCTCTGCGACCAACTCCCTTCCTTAATGTATTCTATTTTATTCCATTATATTGTTGTTAAATCATTATTATATAGGCTAAATCTATGGATAGTATAGCCTATAATTTAGTCTGTTAAAAAGGTAGGCCTAGCTCTTATTTCATAACTAGGAACACAAAGCCCTCTTCTTCTTCTTCGTGGGGTTTATCTGCGTTATGGTGCATTACCACCACCTACTGTACTGGAGTGTGTGCATAGACAGGGAGAAACTAAATCCTACCTGCCAGCCCCTTAGCTCTTAAAAAAAATAACAAAATATTTGAGACTATATCTAATGACGTTCTACTCAATGTACTCTTTAAAGTAATTTCCTGTATCCCCTTCTCCCTCATACTAGATCACATCCTCTCTCTTTCCCTCCAATAATGCCCACCCTGTATCAATACATGCTCCACTGTCTCTGTTTCCTGGCAATATTCACATGTTCCTGTTGGATGCTTTCCTAGGTCTTATTCAACTGGCTGTGTCCGACCCTTAATTTTGTAAATATAGCCGCCTCTCTTCTGTCCCTTCCTGCCGTCCTCCCCTCCCCAACTTTCGTCTATACTTGAAATAAATGCCTGCCCTTAGTATCTCTATTCCACTGCTCCTGCCATTTCTTCACCATCATTGTCCATATCATGCTTTGTGCCTCTGCCTTACTCATTGAAACTATAACATCAACATCAACTGCCTCTTTCCCCTCCACTCCCACATGGACTGGGACCCATGTAAATATTATCTGCATACCCATTTGTTTACTCCTACCATGGGTTTGTAGTACCTCTTAAAGCAGGTCTTGTCTGCTACGTGATATAAAGGACTGGAGACTCATTAACACTGCACAAGAATCAGAGCAAATAACTACTCTTTCTGGCTTATCTTCCTCCACCCACTGCAAGGCCAACAGTAATGCCATCATCTCCGCCGTATATACAGCCAGATTATCTGTAATAAGTTTCCTGACTTTCACCCCACATCCCTGCACTGCAAATGCTGAGCCAGTACGTCCTGTTTTTGGATCTTTTGAACCAACTGTGTATATGGCCACAAAATCCTGATACACAGTATCAAGATGTCTCTTAAACAAATCAGATGGATCAAAACCCTCCCTATCTTTCTGTAGTCTCTCCAATACTTCTAGATATACTACTGGAGGTGGGAGTAGACATGGTGGATTTACAGGAATAGCTACCGTTGGACTAAACTCCCTTCCAAACATTCCCATCTCCTTCGCCTGGGTATGACCCACCCACCCAAAGCTTGTGTTCCCAGCATGCCTATAAAATACCTTTCGCAGGATGAGATACCCCATGTCCCTGTAGGTTGACCCAATTATTCATTGCCAGCTGCTGTCTCCTAATCTGCAATGGCATTTCCCCCACTACATCTCCACCTGTAGTGCAGCCACTGGGGACATCCAAAACGCCCCACTACATATTCTGAGTCCTTGTCCCTGTATGACATCTAGCCTTTCCAATGATGTCCGGGCTGCCGAACCATACGCTATGCTTCCATAGTCTATTACAGATCGGATCAATGCAACATATATGATCTTCAATGAGGCACGTCCAGCCCCCCACTCCTTCCCCGTCAGACAGCGCATCACATTTAGTACCTTCTTACACTTTCCCACCACTCTCTCAATGTGTTCTACCCAGGTCATTCTAGTGTCAAAGTATACCACAAGGAACCTGAAGGCCCCCACCCTCTCCAAGTTTCTCCCATATAACCTCAAGCATACCTCATCTCCCACCTTCCTCCTGGTAAAGAACACTGTCTGAGTTTTCTCTTCAGAGAACCTGAATCCCCACCTTAATGCCTACCGCTCTACCTCATCTATTGCTTCCTGTACCTTCCTGACTATGTATGGCACATTTCTTCCTCTCTTCCATAAGGCCCCGTCATCTGCAAATAACGACCTCCCAATATCCAGTTGTACCTGTACCTGAGAGTAAACATCATTGGTCATGATTGAGAACAAAAGAGGACTAGTCACGCTCCCCTGTGGTGTACCAATATCCACCATGTGACTGCCTGGGAGAGACTTCCCCTTCCTCACCTGGATAGACCTTCCAAACAGGAAATCCTTTATCCAGTTTTATGTTCTTCCTTCCACCCCCATAATATCAAGCTTAATTAACAACCCCTCCTTCCACACCATATCATATGTCTTCTCCGCATCCAAAAATACAGCTACAACAGTCTCCTTGTTCACCTGAGCCTTCCTGGTCTCTGCTTCTAAGCAGAGTACTGGGTCCATTGTTCCCCTACACTTCCTGAACCCACTCTGATGTGGCGATACTAGCCCCCTGCTCTCCAGGAAGTAAGTTAGCCTCTCCGTAATCATACGCTCCATAATCTAACATACATGTGATGTTAAGGCTATTGGCCGATAGGTTGTTGGCCTCGTTGGGTCCTTCCCTGGCTTCCGAATTGGTACCACTACTGCCTCCTTCCAACTGCCTGGTAGTTTGCCCTCCTTACACATTCTGTTGTGCAACACCAATACCTTATCCAGTGCCTCATCACTAAGATGGGCCAACATAACATAGCACACCTCATCTTTCCCAGGTGAAGTTAACCCAGCCTTACCTATTGCCCTTTTCATCTCTGCCATGGTAGAGTTCTCTCTCTTCCCCTCTGCCTCTCCTCTGACAAATTTGTAGAGGTATGCACTTGGACAAACGCTTTGGCCATCATCTCTACCTTCTCCTCATCTGTTACTGCCACGTCCTTCCCACTCGTCAACACTGGATAATCCCACTCCCTTCTGACCCCACTCATCCTCTTAATCATCCCCCACAGGTGTCGCTCTTCCAATGATGTCACAGAACCGACACCAACATGACCTCTTTGCCTGACGTATTGTTCTCCTCACCAGGGCCTGGGCCTGCTTACACTAAATCAGATGTTGGAAGTTATGCGTCCTTTTTAATTCTCTAAATGCCCTGTTTCTACTCCTCACCATTGCCCCACATTCCTCCGTCCACCACGGGACTGCTTTCCTCCTCCTCTTCCTCCTCCCCCTCCCTGAACTCTTAGGTATCGCCTCAGTAGCTGCCCCCACAAAGCTGTTCTCACCCAGTTATTCATACTATCCACTTCCCCTCTCATATCCACCCGTGCCATCACCTGCTTACTTAACTCCTGAAACTGATCACACTTTGTCCTTTCAAACACCCACCTGCCTAATCCATCCACTGACACCTCCTCCTCCCTTTGGCCTACTGTGCATACTATTGGGTAATGATCACTCCCTACTGTCGATTCCTCCTATACCTCCCACTCACAGATTCCTGCCATCGCACTAGATACCAGAGTGAGGTCCAATGCAGACTCTTTCCCTGTAACTACACTACTGTTCAAAAGTTTGGGGTCACTTAGAAATGTCCTTGTTTTTGAAAGAAAAACAACATTTTTGTTGTTTTAAAATAACATCAACATCAGTGTAATGGGCGAAATGTTTATGGAATGTCTACATAGGCGTACAGAGGGCCATTATCAGCAACCATCACTTGGCAAAACACCAGTCTCAACGTCAACAGTGAAGAGGCGACTCTGGGATGTTTTCGTGGCAGAGTTGCCACGAAAACACAGACACTGGACAGACGAAGATATGGATAGTGTCTGTGTTTTCTTTGCAACTCTGCCTAGAAGGCCAGCATCCCGAAGTTGCCTCTTCACTGTTGACGTTGAGACGGGTGTTTTGCAGGTACTATTTAATGAAGCTGCCAGTTAAATACTTGTGAGGCATCTGTTTCTCAAACTAAACACTCTAATGCACTTGTCCTCTTGCTCAGTTGTGCACTGGGGCCTCTCACTCTATTTCTATTCTGGTTAGAGCCAGTTTACGCTGTTCTGTGAAGGGAGTAGTACACAGCATTGTGCGAGATCCTCAGTTTCTTGGCAATTTCTCACATGGAATAGCCTTCATCAGAACAATAGTCTGACGAGTTTCAGAAGAAAGTTCTTTGTTTCTGGCCAATTTGAGCCTGTAATCCAACCCACAAATGCTGATGCTCCAGATACTCAACTAGTCTAAAGGCCAGTTTTATTGCTTCTTTAATCAACACAACAGTTTTTAGCTGTGCTAACATAATTGTAAAATGATTTTCTAATGATCAATTAGCCTTTTAAAATGATAAACTTGGATTAGCTAACACAACGTGCCATTGGAACACAGGAGTAATGGTTGCTGATAATGGGCCTCTGTACGCCCATGTAGATATTCCATTAGAAGAATCAGCCGTTTCCAGCTACAATAGTAATTTACAACATTAACAATGTCTACACTGTATTTCGGATAAATTTGATGTTAATTTAATGGACAAAAAAATGACATTTCTAAGTGACCCCAAACTTTTGAACGTAGTGTAAATGTAATGCAAATTAATTAATTAATTAATTACATGCAAAAAATATAGCAGGTTACTTTTTAATTGAAAAATTTGATGCATCCCTGATGTAACATAAGAACAAAAAAACCCACACAAAACAAATACATTGAGCACATTTCCTTTCAAACTAAAATGGATCTCAAGAGTTGTCATATGCTTCATATGAACAATAGATAACTGCAGTTCCTTTTACCAGCTTTATTAATAAAATATCCTAAGAATAGTAAATACATCTCTGACTTAAAATTTACACAACTTTCCTTTTCAGTTCATTCTGAAGAGAGTTTTGGGAAGAGTTAAGATAATACGGTACTGCTGAAATTATCGATCAAGTATATGTTTTAACATTTCCACAGGAAACAGTGAAATGAATACAAAATCAACATAATAACCTTTTAAAAACTGAAAATCCTCAGTCATACAATAGAAATGTTATTGCACATTAGGCCTTCTTGGAGTGGCAAGCCTCAGTCATTACTTTTCAAGACGGTCATATATACATTTCAGACACAAAACATAAGACATTGATTTTCTGATGCTTTAATAGGAACACTAACTTTTTAGATACTTCAGTTGTTTGCAAGTATATCATATATGATATTATTTTAATTCAATTAAAATCGAAACAGAGCTAACTGAGTCCTGGGCGGCAACTGTTGCCTGCTGGGAGCTGAAGTCTTGCCCCTGTCCCTGGGGGCCAGCGCCAGGCTGGGGGAAGTCTCTGGGGCCGCCGTGAGGAAGGTATGGGTCCACCCCAGGGGGCAGGTGCTGGGGTGGGATGGAGTGATCAAGTGTTCCATAGTGCACGTAGGTATGTGGGGGTCCCATGGGTCGGGCCACAGGAGGGCCGCCAGAAACACCTTGGTAGAAGGGAAAACGAATATACAAATATAATACTATAGTACAAACATAACAATAGCATTGCTAACCACAACTGATATACTAATAGCAAAGAGTCAACTTGAGGTAAAAGCTGAGGGCCAGAATTCACCACCTACCGAATGAGGGAGACATCGGTCCATAGTGAGAAGGTGGAGGAGGGCACCAGTTGTGTGGGGAAGGGGGACAGTAAGCGGCAGGAGGTGGAGGCCGAGTTCCAGGTGGGATCATGGGCCCAGGCGGATGTCCGGGAGGCAACATGCCTGTGTGTCCGTTGTCTGAACGGTACACAGGAGGAATGAAGGGTGGGGGAGGAGGGATGTGGTGGGGGCCGGGGCCAGGAGGGGGACGGTAGCAGAGTCCGGAGGGATAGCTGATGACTGGTTTGAGGGGGCCAGGGCCTGAGTCGGGGGGGTAGCTGATAGGAGAGACCAGGAGGGAGCCAGGACCCTGAGGTTGAGAGTTCTGGAGGAACAACAAACAAAAACCATTTAAACAAAGCATTGCAATAGGTCCATTGTTCTTGTAGCCCTGTTGCTGGCACCAACAGTGAGAGCCCCTTTCATCTGATTCAAACAGTTTCGTTAGGTTAGAAAAAAACAAAACAATCATGCACTGGTGAGAAAGACAACAATATCCCACAATAATAAGTCAAGTTACACAGTCCCACAAGACCAAGTTCCACACTCTGATTTCAGAATCAGGACCGTTTCCACAAAGCATTAACCTCAAACACACACACAGCTTTAAAATTATAACATATTTGAGAAATCCATCATGTAGTGCTGAAGTTATGGCTTAGTAGAACAGTGTCACCATTTCATTCAGTGGGGGTCAGAGGGAGGGTGTTGTAATGTAGGGAACATATAAAGGCACTTACAGACGGGCCGCGGGTCTCAGACTTCAATGGGAGCAGGGCGGCAAAACGCAAGCAGTTTTGCAAGTGGCGCAGATCGTGGTACTCGCTCCAGTGAGCGGTGGCTCTGGCTCAAGGCTTCAAAATATGAAATTAGCTGAAGTCTTGAGCGGCGCATGATTGACCAATGAGCAGAGTTCATCTCACCAACCAACCAAACAATGTTTTAATGAAAACCTTTGAGCTGACAACAACGGGGACCGCTGGTATCAACACACAGTAGGCAGATTTTCTCGAGGTTAAACTGTCGTTTACCACAGCGTCTGTAAGCGCCTTAAGACAAGTAACAACGCATGTCAGAATCCAGCCAGCAATGTTAAGTCTGATAACCCTGTGAAGCCATTACCCAGATGCCTGCCACTCCAGCCACTGATCCACGGCTGAGGTAAGCATGCTCACACACATTCGCATCCCTGCCTCGAACATAATACTCACAGCCTCTGGGTTCTCTGTGGAGGCCTGGGCCTCAGCCTGTGACTCTAGTGGAGCAGTCTGCTTTAATGCAAACACACCCACATGATGGAGCAACAGAGGTGAGAGATGCACGTACGACTGTAAGGACTCGAGATGTTTCATTGAAGCTTTCCGTCTCTAGTTCCATGTCACTTTTTTCCACCTGACATGGTTACGTAATAAGGAAACAAATAATCTGTGGACATTGTCTCAAATTGATGGAAACTTACAGAGTAGCCAAGATTGCATGTTGAGGATGTATGTGCGGCCATGGTGTCTGTAGAGGTTCAAAGGGCAGAATGATTAGAGAAGATTTAGGATAAGGGCTCGATAAGGGAATAATACTACATCAACTCTCATTTATTGAAAATACAATCCCTACCAGGTCTAGCAGCCACTGGGTGTTTGTGGTCAGGAGGGTAACGGCTGTGGGGGTCAGATTGAGGTCGTGGTCCTGTTGAACACAAAATACATGATTATTCATCAGCATAATGTTAACACTGCCATATTCTGTAATCTTCTTGAATGCTAATCTTGGCTCTCCTGGTTGCCATTAGGCACCTGACTCTAGACCACGTTACTAGTTCATGCTACCATCTAATGATAGCAAAGTCAGAGGAAAATATTTGGTCATGTCATGGTAGGATATTATTCTTCCAGAACTTGAACACTTGCGGATCAATATTAATACCACATCTCATATGGTAAAAGAAAATGTATATATGGAACGCAGTAATCCCACAAGGGAAATCAAAGGCTTAAGCTTTTGTAACCTAACGAGTTGCACCTCACATATGATCTCACAACAAAAACACCACCATAGTACTGAAAGAGCAAGAGGCATGCAAGAGTGGCTATTCCAAATTGTGAAAGCAAACGGAGGCATGGGAACATTCTGGATCATCTGGACAGATGGGTACGGCAGCAGAGGGAGAAAAGATGTCAGTAAAAGAGTCAGGAAAGAATGTCATTGAAAATCAAACAGGAAGTAATCAGAAGACAAAAATAGGAAAGAGGAAAAGGTCAGAGGTGGGTACCAACTAGGAGCAGGATGAGAGCAGTCAGAAGATAAATAATGGAAATTATTGAAACACCACAGGTGATGTAAAGACAGGGAAAAAGGAAAGGTGAAAAAGAGAGCGGAGAGTCAGGGCATACAAGGGTCAACAAGGAGGGGTTTGATTGGCTGAGGGATGGTACTGCTCAGCTAATCAGCAGGGCCAAGGCTGTCCGGGACGGGGGTTCAGGAGACTCACCGTAGGGCTCGTTCCTTCGCCCCACGTGGGGCAGAGGGGGAGCGCCCGGCACCCTCTATCATGAGAGGGGGAGGGGGACACCTCCACTCACAGGTGAGGGCCCATACGAATCACCTGTTTAGCAAAACCATTTAACAACAAAACACACAACCAACACCACACAGCCAAATACCGCTGTGAGTCTCTCCACAGCTTCAAGGAATTCAAATCAAAACATCAGGAACAACATGAATTTCAGAGGGTGGAGATCAAACAGCAGATGGAGTATCAGACGGTCAAAAAGTCCAAGAACTAATCTGAAACGCAGTCGCAGGGGGACAATAGAAAATGATCCCTGCCAGATATGAAACACGGGGGGCAGATCCAGAACGTTACTGAACATTCAGATAGAAATATATGATTCTCTGTCCTCAAGAATAGAGTCATTTCGGCCCTATTCATTTCTATCGGCAAGTTATGTTCTGATGATTTAGCCTTACTGAATGCACACCAGACGTACCAGTCACCAGCACAAAATAACAACGGGAACTCTGAGGATTGGTTGTTACCTTGTCGGAGAGGCATGGAAGCCATCCCAGGGGTGGGCTTGAACAGAGGCCTACAGAGGTCATTCAGCTTTCTACACATGTCAGTCAGTCTAGGGTGAAAAAGAGAACAGGCATTTAGATTCTAAATACTGTGCCTCCAAATCTACACTAATATAGCTTACTGCATTGCAGGGCTCAAAACTACCACCAAAACACTTGCAATTGCGACCCTTTGACTTGGCAGTGCGACCAATTTTAAATTGGTTGCTAGGGTGTTATACAATTTTTGGGGGGATGGTCACATCACTTATTTTATTTATTATTATGATTTATTCAAAAACTAATGTGCAATTGACAAAAAAAAAAAGAGTATGTTGTATTAGTGTTGCACTCACTTGTTATGAAGGTTAACTCCTTCCTTGTTCTCGTCCATCAGAGCTCGCTCTGCGGCATGGGCAGTCACCTAGAGAGAAGGATGCGAGACATTTCTCCTGTTTTGGACTAAATTAACCTTACAAATGGCCAAACAGCAGATTTTTTTTAAATATCCTTGTCCTACTGTATGTGCCATCGGCAGGGGTTGAGAAATAAAACTACACATTTCCGTTGTTTCTTTAACAAATGGACTAATCCCACGAGAACTGTAAATACCCAGTTCTCGTGGGATTTCTGCTCCTGCTCAATGATCTGGGCTTTGTAGGACTTCTCGGTCCGTTTCAGCTCTTCCTGGATCTCCTTGATGCGCTGCCTAAACACCTTGACCTCCTCCTCGGCCTCTAGGAACTTGCCGTCCACCTCCGTCAGCCTGTCTTCCTTGTTGCGGCGCTCAAACTCCTCCTTGGTCAGCTTCCTGTAAGGAGACACACAGATTAAATCAAACTCAATTGAAAGTGCAGTTGAAAACCTCAAACTTCCCAGTGAAGAAATACAGTAAAAGACATGAGGAAAATGTGTTTTTACATGCTGAGGTGCCACTGAGAACAAACCCTACAACGCATGAACTGAACTGCTTCTGGTTCTGGTTCTACATACTGCTGCAAAGCGTTCTCCTTCTGCTGGTACATCTCGGTCATGATCTCGTTCTTCTGCTGCAGGGTCTTGTACTGGCTCTCCAGGTGGTTCTTGTCACTTTTCACCAACAAGATGTCATGCTCCAGCTTCTGATATTGTTCTGTGGCGATAACAAGTTGATAGTGTTGAGAATTAAAAGGGAGTGATGCATATCAAACTCAGTTGCTGGGATAAAGTGCTTGACATACCTTCCAGCTCTTTCCTGGCCTTCTCTTCGTTCAGCAGCTTGGTCATGAAGCGATCACGCTCTTCCTCCACGACAGACAGAGTGGTCTGGACCTGTGGAAAGTTGTGCCAACAGTTAGTGCAAGAGTTGAAACACTTCTTGGTTCTGAGCATCAGTTATATTGGCTTTCAGGTACACAGAAATGTGGGTCCGTTCAAGAATAAACTCAGTCTTACCTGAGAGACGTCCATCTTTTGCTTAATGCGGTTTTGGATGACTGTGTGCTTGTCTGAAACGGATCAAACATAATTGTAAACACATTAGTGAGGCGTTTCAGGAAACTATGCATATGTCGCGCGTCACTACTTCACAGGAGAGGCATTTGAATGTAAAAATTGATTTTTAATCAAAATGCGTTTTTGGGCAGAAATGCCTTCTGGAACATGTGAACTTTCACGTGCCTTAATAACAAACTTGTATGCATCTGTAAATACGAATACAATTGTTAAATTACGAGCCTAGCTGGTTTAGCCATGGATTTTGGTTAATTGTTTAGCTAGCTAGTCTAAACAAAAGACTCCACTATGCAAGTAACCATTTCACTGTACCGTTTACACCTTCTGTATCCTGCGCATGTGACAAAAATAAACTTAGATTCTATTTGATAAAATGTGTGTGTTTACCAGAGACGGTAATGTGAAGAACATGACCTGCACAAAAGTCAAATTAGGATATAATGTTAGGCCAACGAGATAATGTCTATGCATAGTCACTTTACAAATTACCTAGACTAACCTGTATCCCCGCACATTGACTCCTGTATATAGCCTTGTTATTGTTATGTAATTAACTTTTTTATTTTATTTTACTTTTTTACTTAACTCCATTTCTTGAACTGCATTGTTGGTTAAGGGCTTGTAAGTAAGCATTTCACAGTAAGGTCTACACCTGTTGTATTCGGCACAAATACAATTTGATTTGAGTGTCCAAGTTCTACAATTCTCTGGTAGAACGCCCTGCTTTTACTTCGTCACGTTCACAACCGTAAGCTATTTTCTGTAATTAGCTCGCCCTTAAACTTGTAAATAATGGTCTTGTTGTGAGTTTATTTTACTGTAATAATTAATACAAATTAGCTAAAGTTATGACGCTGTCAGCTATATGGTAATTATTTGAACTTGCTAGCCAGCAAAATTAACTTAGAAACGAAACAAAACATTGTTTAGAAAGTTGCTTTTTGTTGCTTGTTTTGCTAGATTTAATTTTAATACTAAATTCATTTTTTAACGAATGGATTTACTGGTGTTAAAATACACCAGTTATGCTATTTTGGACCACCAGGCTGATGATTTCATGTAGACAAGTTTGATGTCGGACACAATAGAATGTTCATGATGTCATTAGATTTGGTATAAACCAGCCTTAAGTCTTGAAATCTTTGGTTGTTTTGGTCACTACCGTACTCACTCTGTTTAGCACATGACCTCACATGTGAATCCTTAAAGAGAGGGGTGGGGCTAAGGCTTAAACTGAATGGGTATAAACAAAGAAGAGCTCTCCAGTCAAACAGTAGGCAGACAGAGGGGACCCAGGACAGAGCCAATTAGCTTTTTTAACAGGTTTGATACTGGCCCTGTCCACCTCCCCTCCAGCTCCCCAGGCCACACACCCTCACGGCTGTCCCACCCCCACTTTGCTCACAACACCTCTGTTGAGACAATCAGCGACCCCCTCCCCACCTCCGCCCCCGCTCCCTCTGGACTGATCTGCAACACCCCCCTTACCCCCACCTCCCCACCTGGGCTGGCTTTCACCACCAACCAAGTGAAGAGAGAGCTGGAGAGACTACATAAGTGGAAAGTGGCGGGCCCTGATGGCATCAGCCCAAGGGTGCTTAGTGTCTGTGCTGACCAATTGTGTGGAATACTCCAGCGACACTTCAACCTTAGCCTGAGCCTGAGCCTGGAAAGGGTCCCTGTGCTCTGGAAAACATCCTGCTTGGTACCAGTGCCCAATGACTTCAGACCTGTAGCGCTAACATCCCACATCATGAAGACCCTGGAAAGGTTAGTCCTCGCTCACCTCAGACCCCTGGTGTGTACATCACTGGACCCCCTGCAGTTCGCATACCAGCGCAACATCGGGGTGGATGATGCAATCATCTACCTTCTGCAGAGGGCCTACTCTCACCTGGACAACGCAGGTTGCACTGTGAGGGTTATGTTTGTGCCTTCAACACCATTCAGCCCCTGCTACTGGGTGAGAAGATGAAGAGGATGAACGTGGAAGCACCCTTAGTCTCCTGGGTTATGGACTACCTGAACGGTAGGCCACAATTTCTGCGGCTACAGAGCTGTGTGTCAGAACGGGCAGTGAGCAACACAGGGGCCCCCCAAGGGAACGGTCCTGTCCCCCTTCCTGTTCACCCTATACACCTCGGACTTCAAATATAACTCTGAAACATGCCACCTACAGACGTTCTCGGATGACTCCACAATTGTAGGGATGCATCAGGGTTGGGCGGGAGTCCATATGGACAACAGGCTGGAATGGGCTGGTAACACCAGGGCTCTGTACAAAAAGGGCCAGAGCAGACTCGACATTCTGAGTCCTTCAATGTGTACAGTAAAATACTGCATACTTTCTACCAGTCTGTGGTGGCCAGTGCCATCTTTTTTTCAGTGGTGTGCTGGGGCGCCAACATAAAGGCTGGTGATGGTTCTCGGGTAAATAAGCTGATCAGGAAGGCTAGCTCTGTTCTGGGGATTAGCCTTGACACTCTAGAGGTGGCGGAGAGACGGATCCTGGCCAAACTGCTGGCCATCATGGACAACGTCACCCACCCTCTGCATGCCATGGTTATGATGCAGAGGAGCACTTTCAGTCACAGACTGATCCCACCACGGTGAGCCAGAGAGCGCTACAGGAGGTCCTTCTTTCCGGCGGTTATTAGACTATTTAATGCCTCACCGGGGTGCCGTGCCGTCGGCAACATAGACCTGGAACTGTTGGGGTGTTAGGACCTAGTTTAACAATTATGCATCCATTCGTGAGTCACTCTGGTCTGTAATCACTCATTCACTCAGGACTTATTAATTCAGGACTGTATATACATATTCATGTACAATTGTTATACCATATCACGTGCAATATTGTAAGTAATTCTTGGACTGAACATACCTAGTCATTCACTCAGAATTGCATATTAGTATCCTGTCAGTTGTATCTTTTTTCATTGCTTTATGTATATCGAATGTGCAGTACATAAATTTATCTGTAATTAAACCCTGCACTAAGAACTGTATTTTTAGGGAATTATTATCATTACCCTAAATTATATAATACGCACATTTAGCTATTTAAGTATCTCTTCCTGTCATTTACCTGTACAGTAAATGTAACCATGCAAAATAGACCAACCGATCTACCTACCTACCTACCTACCTACCTACCTACCTACCTATCTAGGTGTACCAAAACATTCATGGGAAATTCACAAAAATGGTGTTACAAGTTTATCAACTTTCAAAGCATAATTACTTTCCCCATTGTTCCTCAACTGTAGTGTATGATATACCATTTTGTAGCTCCAAGTCTCTACTTTAATCCAATGTAAAAAAAACACAATATCAAATTTAGCTATATAAGACCAAATCACCTGACAGTGTCCTAATCAGGGAAGGCTGGTGGGAGGAGCTATAGGACTGGCTCACTGTAATGGAATAAATGGTACAGCGTCAAGCACGTTGTTTTCATGTATTTGATGTGTCTGGTACCATTCCATTCCAGCCATTACAAGGAGCCTGTCCTCCTAGAGCTCTTCCCACCAGCCTCCTCTGATTAGGCCACTGTGTCAGATGACTTACCGTTAGAGGCTTCCCCATTAGCCACAACTCCACCTTTCAGGTCATCGCAGGCCTCTAGGTCTCCTAGCAGGTCAGACAAAACCTGCCAGAGAGGGAGAGAACCACCAATTATACACTACACTTTTGATTGTTTGAGGTGTGAACAGGAATTGATGCGGTGTAACATTGTCGTAACATATATCAACAAATTAAACTCACCTCAATTCTGTGGTCCTTATGAACGAGGGAATCCTCCAGGTCTTTCTGGGACTTCTGGTAGACTTTGATCTGCTCGCTCGTCTCCCTGTGCTTCTCCTCCCACAACTTGGCAGCATGGTGCAGCTGTAACAAGGAAATTATAAGGGCAGTGCTATGCAGGCCCTGCATAGCCAATGAGTCCTACACAATATGTCATGAGGCTTAAAAGTGTGAATCGCTGTTCTGTATTGGTACTCACCGAGAGGTTCTCCTCCTTCAGGGTGGCAACATCCTTCTCCAGAACCTGATGCTGGACATTCCGGGCATCTTCGCGGAGCTTGGCTTCATCCATCAGAATGGTAGCCTACAGATTCAATGATAAGGATAATTAAAGGAAATGGACACTTTACATTTGATTCTTGCAATGTTAACTTATTTGACAGGTTTTCTTTGGGCATGTTGACTTATTTGAAATATACCTTTGAGAGTGCGTCCTGCGTTTTCTTCCTGCTGCGCTTCAACTTCTCAATGGTTTTGTCCATTTCGGACATCTATGGGCAAAAATAATGATAAGCATTATGACAACCATCTTTCTCTGAGCTCACCAACGAGTCATCCTATTTAGGCTAGTAGCTGGCTAATAGTAGCTGCCTATACTGTCTACATCATGAAAGCAACTGCTCTCTAGGGCAGTTATCTCTTGTTTGCAGGTTGTCATTTCCTCTCTGTGTCTGCCGGGCAAGTCCAGGCAGCTGTAGGTGCAATGGACTGTGGTCATTGTAGTCAATTACCACATTTTCTGCACTAATATTTATTTGCCTGTTGAAAACTACAACTTCCTACAACGTCGCAAAGTTTGTACTTGATTTGATTTCTCTCTAGAGAAACGGCACATTGAGCTCACAGAAGAAAAAAAACATTATGGAATTCAAATAATTGAACAGACGTCAGACAATTGGTTGTTTAGAAACCAGGGGGAACATTTTTATTCGGGCTAATAGCTCAATACCACTCACCATATCTTCATGTTTCGCAGTATTGGCCTTACTTTCCTCGTCCAGGCACTCCTTTTGTCTCTCCATCTCTTGCACAATATTCTATTGGATAGAAAAATAAAAATGTTGAGTCAATTTAAACACTATGGAAAACTAAAAAAATGTGTCAGCATGACAATGATAATGTGATAATAATTCCTAGAGACTCACTTCCAGTTCCTGGATCTTCTCCAGAGATGAAGTGGCTGATTTCTCAGACAGCTTTTGCTTTTCTTTAAGTTCATCGCCCTGAGGGGAACCCAGTAGAAATATATAATCAAAACATTGTTATGTCCCTTAATTCATGTTGAACCCAAAAGTCTGGATCTTAGTCAGTGAAAAGTCTCTGCAACTTACCTGTTGCTGCAGTTCAGCAACCTTTTGGAGTATCTCCTCCTTCTCTTGTTCAAGCCTTTTCATCCTGTCCATCATCTCTTTTTCAGTAGATAATAAAAAAAACGACAAAAGTATGAAATCAGACATGGTTTACACATGACAAGGACACCAGCCTGTAGGCAATATGAATGAGGATTCACTATGCATCATAAATTGCCACAGAGTAGTAGAAGAACTTACTTAGATATGACTTGCTTTTGACCTGTGAGAAAGAAACGGAAAAGAAAGTGGCAGCAAACAGTCTCTTCAACGGTAGCATACAATACATCATAGAATAACATTAAGCAATTAGATGATGAAATGATGAAAGCAGTGACTGTGCAACAAGGACTTACAAATAGAATGCTCCTCCAGAAGAGGAAGAGGAAGCCGATGACCCCGGCACCTGCAGTGACCAGCACAGGTTCACAGGACATGCCGAAGAAGTCTGGACCTGGCTTCCATTGCTCTGGCAGGCAGGTGACCATCTGGGGAGACACACAGGCCCAATCAGTGTTACTACAGCACATGTCAGGCTTAGCAAAAACGTTGGGCAATAGTTGGGCAGAGATGACAGGAAATTCAGTGATGTTCAATACTTAACCATCAGGCATACAGTGTTCTGTTTAAAAGCATGGCTAATGGTTATTCCACTGAGCACCCTATCAGTCAATGCAAAGAGGCACATCTTCAGATCAAATCAAGGTGGGTTTAGAAATAGACCTAGCCTACAACCAAGTTGTTGATGGAAATTGATAAAGAGAGTATATTTGTCCTTAATTAATGGGGATTGGATTGGCCTGGGGCCCTACCACTGTCCAACCATGGAGACCTTTGCACAATGCACGTGGCATACAGGCACAACACAGAACTTCCATTGGTAGCTCAGCGAAATTCAGTGATTAGCTAACTTAATCACCACAGAGTGGATCTAACTAACAAGCCTTAGGCCTATGTGGATTTAGAGTGCAAAAGATTGCATAATGTGCTCTTTCACCCTGTAAGATGGGCAATAGACTAAACAGATTATTAGATCACATATCACTAGACATGAGCCATATGTAGATTTCAATGGCATGTAAACTAGTTATGCAAGTGGAAGCTGTCAAAGCAACATTCAACAACTTTAAGACATCTCGATCTGAGACCCACAGATACAGGAAGAATGGATACTGCCAGTCTGGTAAGTGTGCCATTTTTTTATGAGGAAGAGGACAGGCAACTTCCACTTTGAAAACATTGAAACAAAATAGCAATCAAGTGATCCATTCTAGGCTGCACATATTGGGGAAATGCATTAGGTATTGGAGGACAAGATCATTCTCCAACACATTGAAGCTGCCAACAAGATTCAGTTTCAATGTAACTAGCAAGCCAGCCATATGGTTGCCTAAGACTTGACTAGCCAACTAGTTAACGTTACATGTTATTGTAGAAAGACTTCAACAAGATAGCCTCCATAGATTAGCAGTATCAACACTGTAGCCAAGTAATTACATATTGAAGTTTCGTTTGAAATAAGACGTAAAAGACAGTTGATCAGATTCTGTCATCAGGATCAAAGTTGGTAAAGGGGTTGTTTCTTCCAAATCCATCGCTACCGTCAGTAGTAGTATGTTAGTTTGACAGCTGAGCTGGCTATCAGATGTTAGTTAGTTAGGCTAGCTAACGTTAGTTAGCTTGGCCAGTGACTTGCAAAGCAACTCGCAACTGATCAATGGAGTCGAGAGGATCCTTCATCGTGGTTCTCTTGACGACCCAGAGAGGACAACCTGTACCTATCTTGCTAGCTAACCTAATAGATAGATGGATAGATAGGATACTTTATTGATCCCGAGGGAAAATGTCTTCGTCAAGCAACTACGAAAAAACTGGGCAGGTGCAAAATGCCAGAACGAAATACACAGAGAGTTACTCATGGATGGATGACTAATTGTTAAACTAGGTCCTAACACCCCAACAGTTCCAGGTCTATGTTGCCGACGGGACGGCACCCCGGTGAGGCATTAAATAGTCTAATAGCCGCCGGCAAGAAGGACCTCCTGTAGCGCTCTCTGGCACACCGTGGTGGGATCAGTTTGTGACTGAAAGAGCTCCTCTGCATCATAACCATGGCATGCAGAGGGTGGGTGACGTTGTCCATGATGGCCAGCAGTTTGGCCAGGATCTTTCTCTCCGCCACCTCCTCTAGAGTGTCAAGGCTAATCCCCAGAACAGAGCCAGCCTTCCTGATCAGCTTATTAAGCCGAGAAGCATCACCGGCCTTTGTTGGCGCCCCAGCACACCACTGCAAAAAAGATGGCACTGGCCACCACAGACTGGTAGAAAGTATGCAGTAGTTTACTGCACACGTTGAAGGACCTAAGCCTCAGAAAGTAGAGTCGGCTCTGGCCCTTTTTGTACAGGGCCCCATTCCAGCCTGCTGTCCATATGAACTTTTATGAACCAACTATTTCCACATCCATCCCCTGTATAGGAACTGCAGTTGGTTTGGCCTTGGTTCTCTAGAAGTCTACAACCATTTTTGTTTTGTAATGCACTTGCTAGTTAGCTAACGTTATTTTGCCCAATGCTGGCTCTGCTTCGCCAGCAACCTGTCTACTAGACTCCTTTTAGAGTTTGGAACACAATTAATTTCTACGCCAAATGAACAAAGCCTTGTAAAACAAGCGGCGGTGTCATTTATACCATACTCAATAAGCAAAACACCGGCTGTGGACACTGAACTTCAGCCTACATTTCACTAGAACATGCCAACAAAAAAAGGGGAGGTTCACCGAACCTGGGCTGCATTGAGTACGTTTTTACGTTCTGGAACGTTCAATTGAACGGAAACGCTGCTATACTCACCGACCAGTTGACAGCACACTCATTATGCTTTCACGACAACTGGGAACTCAAGGAAAAAAAAAACGAGGTCAAATCATGACGGTCAGTGATTTTCAGGTCATAAAGTCAGAGCTGTAGAAAGAGGCCTGAGCTCCCAACTTGGAATTCCGAGAAGGATGACTGTTCAAATCGATTTTTCACAGTCGGAGCTCGTTTATTTCTGAGTTCATAGTTAGGACTTCCCAGTTGTTTTGAAACTGGCATCATTGCTTCAAGCCACACCTCTTCACACCCGCCAAACGTAGCAAACAATCAACTGAACGCACCTCTGTATAACCTTTGACGTCACACCGTGCGCAAACAAACATTCGAATGGGCAAAATATGGGTCGGCACTAGTCAAGAAAAATAGCCAATTTTGACGTTGCTATCTAGTGGGAACCCAAAATATGTCTCTGTGCAAAATCAATGTTGAATTTGAAGCAAAAAAATAACTAAACAAACAAGCATTGTCCCAGCAATAATTAGGCAACATAAAATAAGCATTAATAATTGAGCCCTAAGCACTAAAAGCAGACAGTTAGTTAATTACAATAGGAAGGCAAGGTCATTCATAAGAGAGAAAAATATTAAGTAACTTACCATAACACCATATATTCCAAGGTACTCATAAAACAGGGTGAAGAGACTACCAGAAAAGATTAGCACTGATATGAATGATGAACCACTCTGCTCCTCGTCATGGAAATCAGTGACAGGAGGTGACTCCAAGATCCTGGAAATACAGCACAAGTACATTAGGTTAATGAATACATAGTTTACATCTCACCACAATCTCAAAAGTAGGGAAAGTTTCATGTGAACACCTACCCAAGGGAGGGTGATCCATGTCTACACTAAGTCCCATGTCCAAGGTATTTTCAAAAATAGTTTGAGGGCCCCTCTGGATTTCTTCTGGAGTTTTAGAGCTTGGCTGATTGTCTTTGTTTCTGTTAAAGTACCCAAAATCCTCCTCAATGCCCATATCTGGTCTCTTGTGACCTTCATTATGGGCAGGCTTCTCAGGTGCCTTAGTCTCTTCACTTGTCTCTGTCACAATGATGTTGTCATTGTCTGTGTCCTCCACAGAGTGCGGGAATGTCTCCTCTTCCTCCACATCATCAGACATGTCCCCATCTTTTGAAACATCCAGAGAGGTTCAAACAGCGAGTACATTTTCATGCATTGTAATCTAACTGGCATTGTCAGGATGTGTATTTGTTCTGTCAACAGACTAGCAAACCAAATCTCCAGGCATTATTATCATGTCATTAGCAATGTTTGACACAAATATATTTATTTAACAAAAGGTTTCCTCGTGTACTCTGACATGAACATAAACAGATTTTAAAAAAGCAATATTACCTTTGTCAGGGTGTAGTTGACTGCCCAAAGCCAAGGGAGCACTGTTTCTGTCCTTTGAGTACTTCTGATGCAGGGCTAACACCAGGTCGCAGTTGCAAATGAGAACTTGTTCTCAACTTACCTGGTTAAATAAAGGTGAAATAAAAAAAAAAAAAAAAAAAAACACCAACTCCTGTTTTGTGGGAGTATGGACAGGTGGTAAAGAGATTTGGTGTGGAGATTTGTCAAGAACTATGTCTTCAGCTGTATCAGCTGATATGGCTTGTGTCTGTGAGTGGGATGTGGAGTCTACTTTGGGTAGTGATCATTTTCCAGTCATTTGTAATATAGAGATTGACATTTGTTGTAATGACAATGAACTCGTTAAGAAATTGTGTTTTGATAAGGCTGATTGGGGAATGTTTTATACTGAATGTGAAATAGAGGTTAATAAAGTATCTTTGGAAGGATCTGTAGAAGAATGTGTTAATGAATTGAGTTTGGCTATATTGAAAGCTGCAACAATGGCCATTCCTATAAGAGGGGGAAGAGGTGGTCAACGAAGGATAGTTCCATGGTGGAATGAAGAATGTGGCAAGGCCATACAGGATCGTGAGGAGGCATATAAAATATTAAAGAATAACATGACAGTTAATCATATGATAGAGTTACAAAGAAAGAAAGCAAAAGTGAGGAAAAATATTAAAATGGCAAAGAGAGGGGCATGGCGTGACTTCTGTTCATCTATAGGAAGAGACACTCAGCTAGGGGATGTGTGGAAAATGTTAAAAAGTATGATGGGAAAAGGTAAAACAGTAAACATACCAGTATTAAAAAAGGGAGATGTTATGGCTGTAACTAGTAAAGAAAAAGCAAATGTGTTGGGAAATGTCTTTGCAGCAATACATAAAGAAGATAATTTAAGTGATGAAAGCAAAAGACGTATGGAGGAAAACATATGAATACATGATGATGTGTACAGGAAAAAGGGAGATTCAGAGGAAGTGTTTGTCAGGCTCTGGCCATAGAGAAGCCTATTTGCTTCTCTATGTAGCTATGGTCAGAGTCTGACAGTGTCATTCTTTTCTGTTTCTGTGTGGGGTTTGGGTTGGATCCCTAATTAGAGGCAGCTGCTACGCATTGTCTCTAATTAGGGATCCCATATATGTTGAGTCTGTCCTTCACTCGGGTGTGGGTCGTTATCGATGTATGTCGCAGTCACGGTGAAAGTAAGTGTGTTTTGTTTACGTCCGTTCATTTCGTGTGTTTTGGTGAACGTGACGTTAGTTGTAAGTCGTGTGTTTGTTTTGAGAGTTTTATAGTTCGGTCATTTGTACATGTTATACATAGTATAAATAAATGTCGAATTATACCTGCGTTGCGCCTTGGTCTCTCCTTCCACCCAATCGTGACAGTGTTAGATGTAGAATTTAATATGTTTGAATTGAATATGGAGGGATGTGGTACAACGGCTCCGGGTGAGGATTGTTTGTGCTATATTATGTTTAAACATATGTCAGATGGCGTATTAGAGAAGATACTTAGGGTATTTAATAAAATATGGAAAGTAGGAATATTACCAGGTGGATGGAAGCACGCGGTGATCCTGCCTTTTGTAAAGCCTGGTAAGGATCCATCAAGTCCGGATAGTTATAGGCCTATTGCACTTACCTCTAATTTGTGCAAGTTAATGGAAAAGCTGATTGTAAATAGATTAGTGTATTATTTTGAGCAGAGGAGTTTGTTGAGCCAATGCCAGAGTGGTTTTAGGAAAGGTAGAACAACTGTAGATGCATTAGTTAAAGTGAGTAATGACATTGAAAAGGCACTGGCAACAAAATAAGTGCTATCTGTAGTGTATTTTGACATTGAGAAAGCATATGACACCGTGTGGAGGGAAGGTCTGTTAATAAAATTGAATAAAGTAGGGATCAGTGGCAGGATGTACAATTGGATAATGGATTTTTTGTTTGACTGAACTTTTCAGGTTAGAGTAGGGTCTGAGATGTCCAGGAAATATGAGATAGTAAATGGTACACCGCAAGGCAGTGTCATCAGTCCTATTTTATTTTCAATTATGATAGATTATATTTATGGAAGAGTAGGACCTGGGATAAGCACAGCTTTATATGCGGATGATGGAGCCATATAGAAAAGAGGTGGAAATATTCTGTTTTTAATGGGAAAAATGCAAGAGGCTGTAACAGTGGTTGAGGATTAGTCGTTAACATGGGGATTTAAACTCTCAATTACAAAATCATGCCATATGTTGTTACTAGGAAAAGGTTAAGGAAGACATTATTATGAAATTATATGGACAAAGATTAGATAAGGTAACAGAGTTTAAACCTAATGAGAACAATAGTAGGTAGGGACTGGGGTACAGAAAGGCAATCATTACTGGATATTTACAGATCATTAATTAGATCTACATTTGATTATGGGTGTTTTGTGTATGGATTTGCTGCTAAAACAACACTGTCAAAATTAGATCAAATACAGTCAAGGGCACTTAAAATATGTACTGGAGCATTTACAACAACACTGGTGGAGGCATTACAAACAGATACGGGGGAAATATCATTGTCACTTAGAAGAGATAAACTAGGGCTTGCATATTGGGTTACACTAAAGGGCAGTGGGACTGATCACCCTGGTCAAGGTGTATTAAAAGAATGCTGGGAATATAGCAGGTGTAAACGCAAGGGATATGGAGCAGGAATAGATAGCAAAGCGGTTACATATGAACTGACAGATTTCGAGATTGGACCGAGGGTTGTATGGAGTACGATTCCAACATGGTTATTTAATCAACCATATGTGGATTTAACATTGCTGGAAAAAAAGAAAGAATGGTATGAAGACAATGTGGGCGAAAGAGTAGATCAATACATTAAAAACACATTCTACTCATATGTAGATGTATACACAGATGGGTCAAAGGATCCAAACACTGGACAAACTTGTTATTGTTATTCAAATGTGTAAAAAATTTGTAAAAAATTTACTAAGGATTTATCAGTATATTCAACAGACATTATTGCTATCATATTGGCATTGCAGTGGGTAGAAGAGATTAAACCATGTAGGGTAATTATATGTTCGGATTCAGCAGCTGTGTTAAGTAGTTTAAGATCCGGAAAGTCAGGAAGGGAAGATTTGTGGGTAGAGATAATGACAATGGTGATGGGAATACAGAGAAGCGGGGTGGTAGTCCAGTTTTGTTGGGTTCCAGCACATGTGGGTGTACAGGGAAATGAATGGGGAAGTTAAAACATTGATTAGGAAAAAGGGCCTAGATATATGGCAAAGGATGTGGGAAGTGAGTAGTAAGGGTAGATTTTACTATAGTATTAGGAAGAATATAAAACAAGTTGTGAATCACGGGTGTGCTGGGAATAGAAGAGATTAAGTGTTACTGGGAAGATTAAGATTTGGACATACAGGACTGAATTCAACATTGAAATTAATAGGAAAACATGAAAATGGGATGTGTGATGCATGTATGGTTGGGGAGTCAGTGGAACATGTGTTGTTATACTGTCAGTTATATGATACACAGAGAGAAAGATTGTTTGAAGGAGTAAGGAGAATGGGACGGAAATGGGGGTTAGATGGTATTTTGGGAAGGGGAGATGGAAGCAGTGAGGTAGATAGGGAAATTATATATTTTAGTAGGGAGACTGCCCTGACATTAAGAATATAAGTGTAAATTAGATGCCATAGATGACCATACTCCTAAACAGTAGGTGGCGGTAGATGCAAATGATAGTTGCGATCCGCCAAGAAGCCCCAAAGAAGAAGAAGAAGAATTCCGTGACCCGGAAGTACTTTTTCCAGTGTTGCTGAGGAGACGCCGGTAGCATGCATGGAGTTTGGAATACATTATATTTCGCTTAGAATATAGCAGTTATATATATATTGTAGCCTTTCACATGATTGTTTACGAAAATAGGTAAAACTTCAAACGGTGAGTCATGGATGATCTGGAGTCAGAATTGAGGGTGCTTGGAGAAGAACTGGGCGAAAATGAGTCTTCAGATGATGAATCAATCAACGGAAAACGAATCAAGAAGCCTAACCTTCCCCTGGCGCCTCCAATATTTAAAGGTAAATTATAAAATGCAATGTGTAGACGAACATGCTTTAGCTCGAGTAAGCTATACCAGCTAGTTCAAGGTCCTGCCTACTGATTGGTGCTACATACGCTGTGTATACACAAAACAATGTATACACAAAACTATGTGGACACCCCTTCAAATTATTAGTTGCTGACAGGTGTATAAAATCTGCAAGTGGTTGGAAGATGGGGGAAGCTGAGTGGATTCTGAATACAATGGCGGTAGAATCAAGGAGAATTGGAGTATAGTTCAAAAGAATGAAAAACGGAGGGTACAGTGAGAATGACCCTTCGTATCTAGTAGGAGTACGCTTTGTTAGTGAGGTGCAGCTGAGCAGAGTACCAATACTGAAGAAACCATTTGAATTATCCAAACTGGCTGAGAGAGTGCTGGGCAAAGTGAAGGATGTGAGAGTCTGTTTTGTGTTTCAGTGGAACAGAAGGAATGTGCGTTGAGGCTTAAACGATTTGAAAAGTTTGAAGTGTCGTGTGTGTCGCTTCGGAACAGGGCTCCCCTCAAGGGGGTTATATTTGTTTTTTCGTGGGAAGTTGATTTGGAAGAGATTCAAAATATTCCTGGAGTGATTGAAGCACGTCGGATGAATCGTGCGGTAAATGAGGAAAGTTGTTGAGTCTCTGCCCTTTTGTTTTTTGTCTCTCCCTAATGAAGTGCGGTTAGGGTATATTAACTACATTAACAAGTTAGAACATTTATTCCAATACCAATGCAGTGTGAAAATTGTGAAGCATTTGGTCATGTAGAAAGTGTATGCAGAAGGGAGAAGCCGAGATGTCGAAGTTGTGGAAAGGATAATATTATGTGTTGTAAAAGTGAAGAAAATGTGATATGTTGTAATTGCGGTGGGAACCATGAAGCCACGTCTTCAGAACGCCCCACAAGGGTAAAAGATAATGAGGTGGCCAAAGTCAGGGTTGTACAGAACATTTCATATGCAAAAGCTGTGAAAGGGGTTGAGGGTTGGAATGTTGCACCAGAAGAGACCATGGTAGTGGATAGGCCTTCACTGCAGGCTGCAGGGGTTGTCTTACACCAACAGGATCCTGACATGCTAAAAGTCAAAAAGGATTTTGTGGCCTTTATTGCAATGGTGATTAATGGCACTGCCAAGTTGGAGAAAAGATCTAGGAAGATGGAAGTCATTGTGTTGCAGCGGAGCGGTTCCTGGGGCTGAAAGATTTCACCACAAAGAAGTTACATTGAATATTAGCAAAAGACGTGCCACCCTCTCAGGTCCTAGAGCCTGAGAAGGGAGATATGGAAAAGTGGGAGTTTTGTTTGTTTTGGCAATATACCATTTTATTAGGGTATGACTTATTTTATTTTGGTTTCAAACCATCCAGTTGGTGGTGACAATACAACTTTTGGATGTAGTCTGCCATAAAACCCACAGAAGAAGAAGAAGAAGAAGGTGTATAAAATCGAGTACACAGCCATATGTGTTCTCCATATACAAACATTGGCAGTAGAATGGCCTTACTGAAGAGCTCAGAGACTTTCAACGTGGCACCGTCATAGGATGCCACCTTTCCAACAAGTCAGTTCATCAAGTTTCTGCCCTGCTAGAGCTGCCTCAGTTAACTTTAAGTGCTGTTATTGTGAAGTGGAAACGTCTAGGAACAACAACAGCTCAGCCCCGAAGTGGTAGGCCACACAAGCTCACAGAGGACCGCTGAAACGAGTAGCTTGTAAAAATCATCAATCCTAGGTCGCAACACTCACTACCGAGTTCCAAACTGCCTCTGAAAGCAACATCAGCACAAGAACTGTTCGTTGGGAGCTTCATGAAATGGGTTTCCATGGCTGAGGAGCCGCACACAAGCCTAAGATCCTCATGCGCAATGCCAAGCGTTGGCTGGAGTGGTGTAAAGCTCGTCGCCATTAGACTGGAGCAGTGGAAACGCGTTTTCTGTAGTGTTGAATCACGCTTCAAAATTGGCAGTCCGACAGACAAATCTGGGCTTGGCGGATGCTAGGAAAACGCTGCCTTCCCGAATGCATAGCGCCAACTGTGAAGTTGAGGAGGAAGAATAATGGTCTGGGGCTGTTTTTCATTGTTTGGGCTAGACCCCTTAGTTCCAGTGAAGTGAAATCTTAATGCTCCAGTTTTACATTGACATTCTAGACGATTCTGTGTTTCCAACTTTGTGGCAACAGTTTGGGGAAGGCCATTTCCTGTTTCAGCATGACAATGCCCCCGTGCACAAAGCGAGGTCCATACAGGAATGGTTTGTCCAGATTCATATGGAAGAACTTGACTGGCTAGCACAGAGCCCTGACCTCAACCCCATCGAACACCTTTGGGATGAATTGGAACGCTGACTGCCAGCCAGGCCTAATCGGCCATCATCAGTGCCCGACCTCACTTAAGTTCTAGTGGCTGAATGGAAGCAAGTCCTGGCAGCAATGTTCCAACATCTAGTGGAAAGCCTTCCCAGGCGAGTGGAGGCTGTTATAGCAGCAAAGGGGGGTACAACTCCATATTAATGGCCATGATTTTGGAATGAGATGCTCGATTAGAAGGTGTCCACATACTATGTATGTTAATGCCTGATTATCGTTTTTATCTATTCGTAAGATGCTCTCTTTAGTCTTATTAACCAGTAGCTATGTCTGTTTCATTACAGAGACACCCCGTGAGACTGGCTTTCACAAGACTACAAGGAACTGCCTCCAGCACATCAGGGAGGCCTTGCTGCACTATAGATGGCAGGATGCCGCCGAGTACATGGCTAGTTACTCACAGACACTGGAGGATACCACTGCAAACATGCCACAACTCTACGCTGAGGTAGGTCTATCTTTGCACTGACTGAACACTCTCAATGGGTAGCGAAGAAGTACTGTATAAATGCTAAGTTTGATTTCTACAGATAATTTGGAGGATAGGCACAGAGATACTACACCACCATCCCGACTCGAAGCTGGAAGACTACAACAGTTTCTATGAGCGAGTGAAACACTCAGGAGTAAAGCATTACCTGAAGGTATGTTCCTTAATTGACCTCTTGATCTCTACACTATCATCACTACTAAAGGACCCTAAGTCGATAGGTAAAAAATAGTAAACATAGGACAGTCAACTCGTCTATCTATACTTTTATTATGAGCCATTATGACACCGTCATGTGTAAACGATGTGTTTACAATGGAAATGTATGTCAATGTGCATTGAGGAAGTGTTTTGTCCTGAAGGTCTGTCTGGAGCACTCGTTCCACCTCCTGGTCAACGGGCAGTTTGAGGATGCCAAGCGTCAGCTGTCCATCGCTGAGAGCTGGAGATACGGCAAGCAGTCAGCCGGTCAGTCCGAGAGGATTAAGCTGATCCAGGCCTACAGTGGCTTCCTGGATTACTTCATCTGGTGTGACAAGAAAGCCACTGTATCCAGCACAGGTAAGAGGACACCTGGCAACCCCCAAGCGTCCATTATTAATTGGTTTCAATGACATTGGGATAGTAGAAATCCTTATGTTACATATACTGGCCAGATAATGTAATTGCGCCTTTAGGGATATCGTTCCAATGCATTTAAAAAAACGCATGGTCAAATAAAAGGTAACCATAGCCTGTGGTTATGCTTTGGCCTAACATGGACTTTGACATATTTTAGATGAGTATGATGCAGCTGTCAACCAAGAGATGCATAGCTACTTCCGACAATCCTCTGTGAACCTGAAGGAGATCATGAAGCTTCCTGGCGTCTGGGATCCTTTTGTTCTGAGTTACATTGATGTAAGTACTGGTTTGTGTTCAGTAGGCATGAAACAGGAGAACAATTTCTAAACCGAATGGGTAACGTGGACATACTACAGTGAATTTGTCCAAAAAACCCCACTTGTTTTCATTTTCCTTTTTAAAAACGGTTTGCTACAATTTGCCCTACTAAACATGGCCCCTGGCACCCCCTTTTTCCATCATTTAACTACTTTCCCTTATCTGACTACCTATGATGGTCTAATGTTTTGTCTTGCGTGTGTCAATGGCAGATGCTGGAATTCTACAATGATCACGAGGGAGCTGTGAAAGTACTGAATGACTACGCCTATGATAACAGTTTCCCCCCCAACCCCAATGCTCATGTTTACCTGTACCGGTACATGAAGAAACACAACCACCCATTGAAGAAACTGCTCAAAGTGCTGAAGGTACGACTGAGGCCAACGTTGGTGTTCTTAACAAGAGTATCTAGCTGAAATGTTGGGCACAGGCTTCTGTTTATGGTTGTTTAAACCTTAATTTTGATTAAATTAAAGAATCGTCAATATTTGTTTTCTGTAGGGTTTCCTTTCCTTTTACAATGTAGTATTCTAGGCAAGGCACCAGATAGGGTGTGTGAATGGGAATAGGTGTAAACTCCCAAAACATTGTTCATTAAGCTGTATGGTTATAGTTGGCTTACTGAATGTTAAATTAAGCCACGGAAAATGTTTGCCTTAGGTTGATTTCTCAAAGAAAGGGACTTTCCTATAGCACTTTGACATCGGCTGATGTAAAAAGGGCTTTATAAATACATTTGATTGATGTTTGTTAGATATCATTGTTAAAGGCCCAGTGCAGTAAAAAATGAGCTTTTCCTGTGTTTTATATATATATATATATCCACACTGAGGTTTGAATAATATTGTGAAAATGCCCTTTTAGTGTATGAGTTGTTGGAAGAGACCGCCTGAAATATCCGCCTGTTTGTGTGGGGTGGAGTTTTTGCCTGCCTGGTGACGTCACCAGGTGGTAAATTAGTTAGTAGACCAATAAGAAAGAGTTCCAGAGCTCTAAGATTTCAGTTTTCCCCTCCCCACTCAGACCACTCCCAGACAGTCCTAGCTAAATTCTTGCTTGAGAAATGTATCTTTGCTAAGAAGCAATTTGTTTGTTTTTGACCATTTTAATTGAAAACAATCACAGTAATGTACTCTAGGCTACAGGTAGTCCTGCGCGCTGCCTCTCAATAGCCTACTGGTACAGTACTGTTTAATGAATACATTTTTTCATTACATTTGCCTTAGATCCTGCATACATTGGTCCCAAGTCATGAGTTGATGCCAGAATACTGTTCTCTTCTGCTACAATCGGGTATGTAAATATAGAATAATCATAACAATATATTTGCTTTTGAGTGTCTTTAAAGGAACACTAGGGTGTAAAATAAGCAGTTTTAAGTTGATGTTTTGGTCATTTTGCAATGTTTTCGTACGTGTTTCTGTCCTCTCAGTGGATTTTACACATTAAGATTAATGTATTTGGTGCATGTGCTCTTCACATTGGCATTATTTATTTTCAGAGAAAGAGGGTGATCTTCAGAAGGCTCTAGGTGTGGTTCTGGATCTCCTGGACTACTCCAGTTGGAGGAGCAACTTGCATGTTTGGAACCATTTGATGAACATCTTCAAGAGACTGAGGCTGAAGTAAGGATGGCTGCATGAATCCACACTCTCAAAATGATGACTTTGAAAATGCACTCCCTTCAAATAAATTAAAGTCGGCATACATACATTGCTTATCTCTTCTCATAGCTAATTGACAAGCCCTTATATCATGCTTAATTTGGGCCAATTCCAATGGCTTATATTTTTTTTTTAGAAAAGAACAGCTGAACATTTTTGCAGAGGAAATGGTGAACAGAAAGGACTGGTGGCTAGCAATGCACTTCTCAACATTCCAGGCCAGGAAAGATTTGGCAGAGAACAGAGAACTACTGGAAGTGAAGAGCTTTGTGGTTGAAGCCTTTTGTCCTCGCTGTAAGTAAAGCTACACAGTAACACCTTTTTATTACTTAGAAAGTATTACTTTCTTTCATTTGTGTGAGATTAAGAAATGCATCCACGTATTATCAATATTTGCAGCCTTGGCACTATGTGGCAAAAATATACAATTAGTTTAAGAATACATGTTTACATCCTTGAACCACCATGCTTGGCTGTCCTTTGCTCTAGTTTTTCCTGGTTCTGATAGTGGAAAAGTGGCAGTATGACATCTTATTTAGTCTTACCAATTGTCTCTTTTGCCAGATACCTCCATGTACCGCCACGGTGTTGGTAAGGAAGCCCCAAAGGGAGTAACTTCTGAGGCTAAGAGGGAAAAGAAGACCCAGAAGAATCCTAGACAGCTAAGAAATATAAAAAGGCTCAGAAGAGAAAGAGGACAGCAAAGCCAAGACTAACCTTGAGAAAGCTCCTGGAATGCCGCCGGGCACAGTGGCGAGAACAAACATTTTGAAAAAGTGTTAAGCGCATCCTCATACAGTCATCAGGTCAGACTCTCTCCCCTTCCATGACAGTTGTGCCAACTACACTATTTTTCTAGAATGTACTTGGTTATCTGCATACAGTAGTTGCAGCCGGATGACCATTCCCCCCTTTAAGAAGAGGCAGGCCTTTCTCTCGTTGCATTGCAATGCATTACGCGTCAAGTTCTGCGATTGTCCACCAGGGTGCACTCACGCTATGGCGATGTTTTGAGTAGCTCTGTAAGCTGCTGCTCCATCATTTTTAAAGAAGCTGAGGCAGAAATTGAAAGCTGTGTTCAGTGGTGTGCTGCAGTATTAGGTCTTGGAGGTAATAAGCTCTGAGGCAGGTGTTGCCTCAACTGAACTTTCCGCTGATTCATGGAGAACCCAGCTGCATTTAGGTGGAGGCGATATGTTGGAATTGCTAAAACATTTGGACGCCAAATAAAACAGGACAGTGCAGTGATATGCAGAAAAAAACTTTTTTGTAAACTGCTGTGGCGATTATTCAGTCACGTTCACATGACACGACAGACACCCTCAGTCTGGTGGTTCGATAAAACCTCTGCCTTCGCTCTGCGGTCCTCTGTCTCTGTGTGATGACATCACATGAGTGATATCCCTGGTTGGAAGCGGCCTTGGATCCCTGAGGTAAAATAGAGGGAGGGAGACCACACAACCTTGGCTCCTTCCACACTATCCATCACACACACACAAACGCAAATCTGATTACTGTACACCCCTCCAGCCGCTCGATGCAGGATAACAGAGCTCAATTTCACAGGCCAAGGGTTCGCAGGCTGCCAGGGAACAGTGGGCCCAGCTTTATCCTGATTAAAGACGACGTCACACGCTCATGTTTGTTATCAGAACCTTCGATGAAGCCTTCTATTCCTGAACAGCTAACTGTGGTTTATGGCCTGTACTATTCAATGTCAGGAAGTTACATGATCAAATACTCTGTACTGTAAAGTGAATGACTTGGTTGTTTGAATTTGCGCTGTTGTACCCGTTTCATTTTATTGTAATCTCTGTGCCTGTGGTATGGCAAATGTGGCTGCTATATTTTCTACCGTTTGTTACTGAATAAACACTGTTGATTGGGTGGTTGAATAGCTCTAAATGAATAGTTGTTTGTGATGAATTAATCAGAACTGTTTTTGTTTCACCCATGGCACTTTAGTTTGATAATATTAGTTTGTTTTCAATGTAATGCATGAGTGATTCAATATTTAATCTCTGGGTAAAGCAATATTTATGTGTCCTGAATGTACTGTAATTACTTTGTTACTTTTATTTCTTATTCGTACTTTTTAAAAGTAATTTGGTTAAGGGCGTGTAAGTAAGCATTTCACGGTAAGGTCTACACCGGTTGTTTTCGCCGCATGTGACTAATACAAATTTAATTTGAATTCACCTCTAGGGAATACACATTCATTTTGTTTCATTGAGCTCACGTGGCTAGAGGTAGGGGTGTGTGTATGTGTGTGTGATATGCAAGTGTTACCTATTAATATTTCTAATCTTGTATCTCAAAGGATGTCTATTGGCATAGTCTTAAAAAGTAGTGACTTAAGTCAAATCTATAGACTCTCCTTGTTTGTTTTTTTCTTTGAGGTGTTATGTTCAGGCATTCATCAGGCTTCTCCTGTTTTCCTTTGTCCATTTCTCTTCTTTTTATGCATAAATGCTCATTTCACACATCTGCTGTCATTCTGCATTTGCAGGGCAACATTGGCTCTGAAAGCATCTGCCTCATAACACTACTAGAGCTTAGGCAAAAAAGCCCAGGGCTTGGAGATGGGGAAGTGTATGGGCTTGAGTTGGGGTCACTTCAGGCTTTCTTCCACGCCACCCCCACATGGCCAGAGAGTGGACCCAGCTGAGGCCACACATTTTGGGGCTTCTTTTCTCTGTCCACAATGGTGTGGTGCCACACCTAAGTGCTTGTTCACAACTTTGTATCGATCTGGCTGCGAACGCTCTCATCAATCAACCATAAGAGACTTTGCACAGGACAGGGGTGCACAAACAGCAGTTAGCTCAGAGAAAGGTGAGAACGTATTGGCCGGAAGGTGCTGTGTTGAGAGGTGCTGCATTTCCTCTGCATTACAAGTGGCCTATATCTTCTTCATCCTCCACTTGAAATTCTAAATTATTCATTTGCCCCATATTTTCTAGAAATACTCTCAGGGACCCCCAAAGCCCCCCACCACACCTCACTCCTATATCTTGTATTTTATTTATGCTACTTGAATAATGTACTGTTATCCAATGGGGAATTCATTTTTCTGTCACCTTGTTTTTCTCTTCTGTGGGAGTTGCTGCCCTACACATGCTCTAGAGTCTACTCAGTCATTCTCATGGGCTCTTGCACTGCGCCTATGTCTAACATCTCGGGGGCTTACCCCACATTGGGCCCCATGCCAATTTAATAAGCTTAAGTGCTTATAATGATTCTGTTGTAGCAGCAGTGGGCGCTTCCTAAATGTCACCATTCCCAATGTAGTGCACTATAGGGAATAGGGTGCCGTTTGGGATTCAGTCAGTCGACTAGGGGATGTGGCTCTATTCTTCTATCTGTTCTCCAGTCATTACATAACTGGAGCCCAAAGCGCCAGGCAAGGCTAGTTAGCCAAACCACAGAGCAGCTGCTCTGGGGAGAGAAGGCAGAGATGGGGGAGTGCATCAGAGGAGGAACACATCGTCTGAGAATTCAACCTCACAGGGAGCAATTAGTGAAGGGACGATAGAACGGACAGATGATATGCACAGAACATGTAGATGAATGTTCTATGCATATCTTATTTTTATCCTAAAGAGTTACAACATCAGTTTGAATGGGAAAGAGGCCTCTGGTCATGGCTCCTTATGGAGGGGTCAGGCAGCAACAGTGAAGTCAGACAATTGTGTTGCACATTGCTTGCTTCTCTATAGGTCACACTGCCATGGCGTAGGACTGTTGATTGATATTGATGAAAGCCAGGAGAACTGGGCCACATGTATCAATAACTATACTGACCTCAGGGCTAGAGTGATAGACTATAGTGCTTGTAAAAATCTACCTTTAGAGAAATCAATGATTAAATAAAATACATCAATATATTGCTAATCAGATTGCCTGTGAGTGGTTGTCACACAATTACGATGTCACACAAATACTATTACTGCTGCTTATTGCACATAGTACTCTTTTTGACGTCTACTGTATAAACCTCTTTTTGACTAACTACAAAGTCTACTGGTAAACTCTTCTCTTGAACAAATACCTGGGTTGTTTGGTTTCTGTTTTGTACAGGCAATTAAGCTGTATGTACATGCATTCTCATGCCTGAAAACTGTCCGAGTGGCCCTTCTTAGAGGAGATAATTGCTTATGACTGATCATGGAAAACCACACACAACAGCTCCTATGGACTGTCCTAACTTAAGCCACCAGACCCTTGTTCTTCTCTTCCTATTCTGGAAACAGGCATTCTATTCAGCCATTGCCTCATCAAACCATTGCCATAACAAACCTTTGCTCTGGTGACTGCTACTGCTGTGTGTGTGTGATACTTGTACAATACCCATTTCGTCAGACACTGTCCCAATCTCCCATAGCATTTTAGGAAATAAATAAATGTAATGTCATCACAAACTGCTCATTTAAAAAAAATAAAAGGCGTTTTGAAAGCTTGTCTCTTAAATCCAACCTAAAATAATTTTGTGGAAATCCTCTACTATACTATAACATTATAATATAACCAAGGTAGAACAGTTTAACCTATAATATAACATTATTTTATAACTAGGGTCCAAAAACAGGTCAACTAGGTGCCATTGCTCTAGTCTAGCCCAATGGTCATAAGATATACAGTATACAGTATATGGAATATCTTACACCACAGTACTGTTTTGGCTTCTGATAGGTCCCTGGTGGCCGTACTGGTTGTTGGTGTTCTATATCCATGTTAGTCCCTCCTGACCTTCTACACAAGCTGACCTCTGACCTTATCAACAGCCTCTGTGGTCCCGAGAGAGAGAGAGAGAGCACTAACACCTGTTCGTGAGAGGAGAGATGAGGTTGAGTCACATTGAGGGAAATAGGACACTAAACCCACACTGTTTACATGCCCTTACTAATCATAATATGGCATGCTATCTCTCAGTTATTGAGGAACAAGCATTTATGACTTACTTGACTTAAACCCTTTGGCTCCCTAGGGAGCATCAGTCATCTACAGGTCATACATGCACCTTGTTAATAAACCTTTCCGTAACCTAACATATTGACAAAATTTGTATCTGGGAATACACTGCAAAGCTGGGGGGACACATCTTATGTGAACTCCCCCTAAAATCTCCAGTTCCAGTCCTGTGCTTGGTGGTTTTCTGCTGCTCAAATGCCAAAATGAGTGCCCGGTACGCATGACCAAATGCATTAAGGAAGTGGAGCAACCGGTCAACTGAGTGCAAAAGTCCCAGCCCCCCAGGGGATGAGTGTGTGTGTGTGCGTGCGTGCGTGCGTGCGTTCAGGGGTGCATGCATGCACATGACACTAAGTGTGTGTGTGTTTGTATGTGACACAAACACAGTGGGGCTTTCATAAGGTCTGGCCTGGTTCGTAAGAGTGAACACATCAGTGAGCACATCAACCTTCTCTTTCAAACAACTGACTTCTGGTCTCTGGGTGTAACTGGTGCACAATTCATTACATTGGAACTCTATTCCCTCTATATCTATCTATCTTTCTCTTTCTTTCTTATTCACACACACGCACACATGCGCACACACACACACACACACACTCCCCATGACTATCTCTCTCCCTCTCTGTAGTCATGGTCTACAATGTTCCTTTTGCACGACAGCGAGATTGCTGACCCCTTGATGAGTCTCAGTCTGAAGTCTGAAATGTTTTCTGTCTGAGGTCATGTCTAGATACTGGCCCTGGTCAAAAATAGTGCACTATAAAGGGAATAGGGTGCCATTTAGGACACATACATACTGTACATAGACTAATAGGGAGACACATCTTCAGGATGACATCAGGTCCGATCATGCTGTGCTGGTGCAGTAGACTAGACTTAGTTGAACATAACACTCAGTCACCAATCACCCTGGGACCCTCTATGTATCGTATAAAGATCCCCCCTGAATCCATGTGTGTCTGTCTGACAATGTTTCTATATAATGTGGCTTCATTGATGTTTAATGATCTACAGATGCTCTTAGAACAATGGTTGTGTTGGGAATGAAGTGGGATTGTTCAGTTGGTTGTGACTTTGACTATGTCACCTGCTCAGTCCGCAGTGTACCTATCTCTATATAATATGCAAAAAGTCGAAGCAGCCTTTCACTCTGACACATTCATTTTTATTTATTTTGTCATTTGTTAAGTATTGATCATTATGATCATATTAAAGAGTAAAAAAATAATAAATGTAATATGTAAAGGAAAATAAACAAAAAGAAGTGAGCATCCATCCCAACCTCCCATCCCATTCCCCCAACCCCACCCATCCAACATGTCTCCATCTAACCAAACCACCCACCTCCTGCCCTCTACCAGGAAACCATGTTTCCCCCCCTTCCCACCCCCGCAGCAACTAGCGTTGCTTGTCAGTCACCCCAACTTAACTTTGTCCCAGAAGCATTTAACTGCAGGGCACATCATATGAAGGAATGTGCCTCCCTTATTTAGGGGACACGGTGAACAGTTAGGAGTTTGGACCAATTTCATCATAAAACATTTCCTTGGTGTTAAATACAATTTGTGAACAAACTTAAAATGTATAAATTGATGGTTCGGATTACGGAATGCCAAGGTCATATTCTTCCATATCCTGTTCCAATTAAAGGATTGTTCACTTATCTCAGAATATGAGCTTTCCGAAAGTTGTTTATTTATTGTAGAGATCAGTCATTTTGGGAGCCCAGACCAAGCTGTGGAATCCCCTGCCTCTCCTCGTGGGGTTACGAGGGAGAGTCAATGGAGCCCTGGAGACCGGAGGAATAGGAGGACCGGTATGGCTATACGTGGGGACGTGAGGAGCCCCTGTATCCGTGGGAGCCGGAGCGGAAGGAGGAGGAAGAGATCCTGTCTCCTCCATTCGATGGATGCGGAGACGGGCCAGGTTGGGATCCGGAGGAAGATGGAAGACCACCACTTCGACCTCCAACGGTCGATAACAGGAAGACTCGTGAGGGATTTTTTGATTGGCCGATGTAGGAACAAGCGAGGTGGTGGAGAGCCTGGATAGCTCTTCCCCCTGAGACAAAGCCGGACCCGTTTTTCCAGAGCCCGGTAGGTCCTGTGCCGGCTCCCCGCACCCGATCTCCAGTGCGTGAGTCCAGCCCGGGGGCCTTCAGTGCCTATTCACGCACCAGACCTCCGGTGTGCCTCCCCAGCCCGGTACGACCTGTGCCGGCTCCCCGCTACCGACCTCCAGTGCGTGTGTCCAGCCCGGTGCCTCCTGTGCCGGCTCCACGCACCAGACCTCCGGTGCGCCTCCCCAGCCCAGAGCCTCCAATGACGGTCCACAGCCCGGAGCCTTTAGTGGCGGTCCATAGCCTGGAGCCTTTAGTGGCTGTCCATAGCCCGGAGCCTCCAGTGACGGTCCATAGCCCGGAGCCTCCAGTGACAGTCCACAGCCCGGAGCCTCCAGTGACGGTCCACAGCCCGGAGCCTCCAGTGACTTTCCACAGCCCGGAGCCCTCCATTGCGCCAGGTGCCAAGTCCGGGACCGACAGCCGACCCAGCTCCATGGCCGGAGCCCTCCACTGCGCCGGTGTCCAGTCTGGGATCGGCAGCCGACCCTCATCCTTGGCCGGAGCCCTCCACTGCGCCGGTGTCCAGTCCGAGACCGGTAGCCGACCCAGCACCATGGCTGGAACCTTCCGCTGTGCCGGTGCCCAGTCCAAGCACGGCGTCCAGAACAGCTCCATGGCCGTAACTTCCCTCTGCGCCGGTGCCCAGTCCGGGACCGCCGTTCAGCCCAGCTCCAGGTCCGGAGCTTCCCTCTGTGCCAGTGCCCAGTCCAGGCACGCCGTTCAGCTCAGCTCCAGGGCCGGAGCCTGCCTATGTGCTTCCTCCAGGGCCAGGTCCGGAGCCCCGTCCCGTTCCAGGGTCGGAACCATCTTCTGCACCAGAGTCCTGCCCAGACCCGGCGTGCATTCACGCTCTAGGACGTCGTCCAGCACTGCACCGGTGCCCAGTCCGGGACCAGGATGCCAGACAACCGAGATGGCAGAGCCCTCTCCACCGGTGCCCAGTCCGGGGCCGGTGATCAAGATTACTCCACGGGGGAAGTCTCCTGCTGCACCGTTGCCCAGTCCGGGACCGGTGTGCAGCCTAACAACGAGGTCATCGCCCTCTACACTGCTGCCCAGTCCCGTACCGGAGGCCATGAACAATCTAAGGGAGGCTTCTGAAGAGCCGGGGTCCAAGTCGGCTCGGAGACCGGAGCCACCACCACCACCAGTGTTTCACCCTCCCACCCCTTTTGAGATCGTAGGTTCAGCTCTCGCTGTCGGGAGTCCGCGCCTTAGGGGGGGATTCCATTTAGGTTGCACTGGTTTCCACAGTCAGTGTGGATTCTTGTGTATCAAGTATTCTGCTCATACCAGCTCATGGTGGGTCCTTTTTTTGTTTTGTTTTGTTCAAGTGCATGTATTAGTATTATACATTTATAGCTTGTGTGGCTACCTTTTGTTTTGTAGTATGAGTGCGTGTATTTGTTAGTCATTGCAGTACAGTACAGCTCTTGTGACAACCTTTTGTTTGTCACTTGTGGGACGTATTCTATTAAAAATCCATGACGCATCGCAACTCTCGCTCTGTGCCCTGTTCCTTTCACTCACATCGTGACAGTGCTCAGTATTTAAACAACATTTTGTTGCATTAAATCATTATAGTCTACAAATTGTGCATATAGGCTGTGATTTACTTAGAATTAAATACAAATTAAAGTTTGGCCGGTCTGTGGCTTCAGGCCAGCAGCGGAGAATATCCTCTCCACACTTGCAGAGCCACTGGGGGGGATAAACACCCTTTTGTCCACTCTTGCCATGCTGGGCAGAGATGGCAATTTTTATTTTTTATTTTATGTAGGCCTTAAGGTTTTTAGGCAAAATAACCCAATTAAAACGGAAAGCTCCTTGAATGTGGGAAAATGCCAGGCCTATTGGGCCAAAATCAATGATGGCCTATTTTTATTGATAATAGAACAAAAATTACCAAAACTTGTAACACTTAGTTATCTATCCACCTTGTTCCTGTTTTAAGAAGGTCACACCCAGGATCATTTAGTTATTTGATTTAGAATTGTAAAACTCCTTGAAGTATCCACCCCCCCAGAAAAAAACTGACATTTTCAGACAGACACTTTGCTATGAGACTCGAAATTGAGCTCAGGTGCATCCCTGTTTCCATGGATCATTCTTGAGATGTTTCTAGAACTTGATTGGAGTCCACCTGTGGTTAATTCAATTGATTGGGCATGATTTGGAAAGGCATACGCCTGTCTATAAGTGTCAGAGCAAAAACAAAGCCATGGAATTCTCTGTAGAGCTCAGAGACAGGATTGTGTCGAGGCATAGATCTGGGGAAGGGTACCCAAAATGTCTGCACCATTGAAGGTCCCTAAGAACACAGTGGCCTCCATCATTCTTGATAGGAAAAAGTTTGGAACCACCAAGACTCTTCCTAGAGCTGGCCTCCTGGCCTAACTGAGCAATCGGGAGAGAAGGGCCTTGGTCAGGGAGGTGACCAAGAACCCGATGGTCATTCTAACAGAGCTCCAGAGTTCCTCTGGGGAGATGGGAGAACCTTCCAGAAGGACAACCTCTGCCGCACTCCACCAATAAGGCCTTTATGGTAGAGTGGCCAGACGGAAGTGACTCCTCAGTAAAAGGCACATGACAGCCTGCTTGGAGTTTGCCAAAAGGCACCTAAAGGACTCTCAGACCATGAGAAACATGATGAAACCAAGATTGAACTCTTTGGCCTGAATGCCAAGTGTCACATCTTGAGGAAACCTGGCACCATCCCTACGGCGAAGCATGGTGGTGGCAGCATCATGCTGTGGGAATTTTTTTCAGCGGGATGGACTGGGAGACTAGTTAGGATTGAGGCAAAGATGCAGTGGTAGTGGAATGGTTTTTGTGATAAGCATGCTGATTGGCTGTCATCAGATCATTATTTTCCATGCACTCCCATATTTACACCCCCGGTCAAAAGTTTGGAATATTACTCACTCAAGGGTTTTTCTTTATTTGCACTATTTTTTACATTGTAGAATAAAAGTGGAGACATCAAAACTATGACATAACACATATGGAATCATGCAGTAACCAAAAAAGTGTTAAACAAATGAAAATATATGGTGTGACATGGTGACATCTCTTTCAACCATACAGTTTTTCAATTCCTCATCAATCCATGGAGCTTAACAGTTATAACAGTCAGTTTCTTAACAGGTGCATGTTTATCAATAATTGGAAGAAGCAATTTCATAAATTCATCAAGTGCAGCGTCTGAACGCTCCTTATTAATCACATCGGAACAACAAATATATTTAACGCCATTAAACACTATTTTAGGCCCAGCTGTTGGAACACTACAACACACACATTTAGATTTGAACATTGGATTAAAATAGCCAGGGAGTTACTCTAGAGTCCCGATACAGTTGCCTGCTGATGTAAAGTTTATCCATCACCAATGAGACTCGTTGGTTCATGTAACACTTTACTTTCACAATGGGATACAGTTTTTTGCTATTTTCATTGATCTCCGTGGGAAAGTGATCATTCATTACAAAAATCAGTGTTTCTGAGTTCCCTGCCCCTGCTCTTCGCCTTTCCTTTTGCTTAACATGTTCAAAACATACAATAATAGCCCATGGCCTATTTCCAGAGGCTTTATTTCCAGAGGCTTTACCCGTTCTATGGACTCTGGAGAAAGTGACATTACGCACGACATCTTAGGACAGTTCCAGTTGAGTTGACATAAAGTCCTGGACAGTGTCCTCACAGCTTCTGCTGTTGTCATTCTCCGGTATTGCTGAAAAGATGAGGTTGTCCCACACTGATTGACACTGTACACTGTACCCCCTTTTTCTCCCCAAGTTTTCAATCTTGGCTCATCGATGCAACTCCTCAACGTGTGGTGAAGAAGGCGCAACAGAGCCTCTGCAACCTCAGGAGGCTAAAGAAATTTGGCTTAACACCTAAAACCCTCACAAACTTTTACAGATGCAAAATTTAAAGCATCCTGTCAGGCTGTATCACCGCCTGGTACGGCAACTGCACCGCCCACAACCACAAGGCTCTCCAGAGGGTGGTGCGGTCTGCCCAACGCATTACCGGGGGCAAACCTCCCGCCCTCCAGGACACCTACAGCACTCGTTGTCACAGGAAGGCCAAAAAGATCATCAAGGACATCAAGCCACTGCCTGTTCACCATCCAGAAGGTGAGGTAAGTACACGTGCATCAAAGCTGGGACCGAGAGACAGCTTCCACCTCAAGGTCATCAGACAGCTGAACAGCCACCACTAGCACATTAGAGGCTGCTGCCTAGAGGCACAGACTAGAAATCACTGGTCACTTTAAGGTATGGAACACTAGCCACTTTAATAATGTTTATAATGTTTACATACAGCGGGTGAAATAAGTATTGAACACGTCACCATTTTTCTCAGTAAATATATTTCCAAAGGTGCTATTGATATGAAAGTTTCACCAGATGTTGGTAACAACCCAAGAAATCCATACATACAAAGAAAGCAAAACAAATAAGTTCATAAATTAAGTTATGTGTAATAATGTGAAATGGCACAGGGAAAAAGTATTGAACACATGAAGAAAGGGAGGTTCAAAAAGGCATGGGAAGCCAAGACAACAGCTGAAAACTATCAGAAATTAAAAAGCAATCCAGCCCCCTGGCAGTGCAAATTAATATTAGCTGGTTCAATCCCAACTGATGGCCTACAAAAAGGTCTCATTGCCAAGGTGTCACACAAAACACATCTCATGATGGGTAAAAGCAAAGAGCTGTCTCAAGACATTCGCAACCTAATTGTTGCAAAACATAATGATGGTATTGGTTATAGGCGCATTTCTAAGCTTCTGAATGTTCCAGTGAGCACTGTTGGGGCCATAATACGGAAGTGAAAAGACAACCATTTTACCATAAATGTGCCTCGACCAGGTGCTCCTCGTAAATTTGCCCATTCATCCTTCCTTAAATTATGTGAAGTTTGCCAGTACCATTTGCTGAAAAGCAGCCCCACACCATGATGTTCCCACCTCCAAACTTCACTGTTGGTATGGTGTTTTTAGGGTGATGTGCAGTGCCACTTCTCCTCCAAACATGGTGTGTATTATGACATCCAAACAGTTCAATTTTGCTCTCATCTGACCACACTATATTCTCCCAGTATTTCACTGGCTTTTCCAAATGTTGTGCAGCAAACTTTAAACAAGCTTCAAAACGCTTTTTTTTCAGCAATGGAGTCTTGCGTGGTGAGCGTGCATACAGGCCATGGCGGTGGAGTGCATTACTTAATGTTTTCTTTGAGACAACAGTACCTGCTAATTGCAGGTCTTTTTGAAGCTCTCCACAAGTGGTCCTTGGCTCTTGGACAACTCTTCTGATTATTCTTTTCACTCCTCTGTCAGAAATCTTGCGAGGAACACCTGGTCGAGGCAAATTTATGGTGAAATGATTGTCTTTCCACTTCCGTATTATGGCCCCAACAGTGCTCACTGGAACATTCAGAAGCTTAGAAATGCGCCTATAACCAATACCATCATTATGTTTTGCAACAATTAGGTTGCGAATGTCTTGAGACAGCTCTTTGCTTTTACCCATCATGAGATGTGTTTTGTGTGACACCTTGGCAATGAGACCTTTTTGTAGGCCATCAGTTGGGACTGAACCAGCTGATATTAATTTGCACTGACAGGGGGCTGGATTGCTTTTTAATTACTGATAGTTTTCAGCTGTTGTCTTGGCTTTCCATGCCTTTTTGAACCTCCCTTTCTTCATGTGTTCAATACTTTTTCCCTGTGTCATTTCACATTATTACACATAACTTAATTTCTGAACTTATTTGTTTTGCTTTCTTTGTATGTATGGATTACTTGGGTTGTTACCAACATCTGGTGAATCTTTCATGTCAATAGCACCTTTGGAAATATATTTACTGAGAAAAATGGTGACGTGTTCAATACTTATTTCACCCGCTGTATCTGGCATCACTCATCCCATATCTATATACTGTATTCTATACTATCCTTCGGTATCACAGTCATTTAAACAATGTTTACATATCTTGCATTCCCCATCTCATTTGTATATACTGTATTCAATACTCTTCTACTGAATCTTAGTCCATGCCGCTAGTTCTTATGTATATAGGCCTAATTCATTCCTACTGTTAGATATACTGCACTGTTTGAACTAGAAGCACAAGCATTTCGCGACACCCGCATTAACATCTACTAAACATGTGTATGTGACCAATAACATTTGATTTGATTTGAGATTATAAAGCACCGGCCACTTAAGGAATGAAACACTAGTCACTGTAATAATGTTTCTGTATCTTGCACTACTCATCTCATATGTCTAACTGTACGCTATACTATTCTCAGTATCTTAGTCACCTAATCGTGTTTACATACTGCATCACCAATCTCTTATGTGTATACTGTATACTTTAAAGCTTACTATTCCACTGGACCTTAGTCCAATGCCGCCCTGGCATATGTATATATTCTCAATCCTTTCTTACTTAGATTTATGTGTGTTATATGTTGTGAAACTGTTAGACATTATTGTTAGATAGTACTGCACTGTCGGAGCTGGAAGCACAAGCATTTCGCTATACTCGCAATAACATCTGCTAACCATGTGCATGTGACCAATAACATTTGATTTGATTTGATTGGATCCTTGAAAATTGTTGACCTCTTGGCTTTTGGCTATTTTTATGTATGTACAGTCGTGGCCAAAGGTTTTGAGAATGACAAAAGTATTGGTCTCCACAAAGTTTGCTGCTTCAGTGTTCTTAGATCTTTATGTCAGTAGTTACTATGGTACACTGAAGTATAATTACAAGTATTCCATAAGTGTCAAAGGCTTTCATTGACAATGACATTCAGTTTATGCAAAGAGTCAATATTTGCAGTGTTGACCCTTCTTTTTCAAGACCTCTGCAATCCGCCCTGGCATGCTGTCAATTAACTTCTGGGCCACATCCTGACTGATTGTAGGCCATTCTTGCATAATCAATGCTTGGAGTTTGTCAGAAGTTGTGGGTTTTTGTTTGTCCACCCGCCTCTTGAGGATCGACCACAAGTTTTCAATGGGATTAAGGTCTGGGGAGTTTCCTGGCCATGGACCCAAAATGTCGATGTTTTGTTCCCGAGCCACTTAGTTATCACTTTTGCCTTATGGCAAGGTGCTCCATCATGCTGGAAAAGGCATTGGTCGTCACCAAACTGTTCTTGGATGGTTGGGAGAAGTTGCTCTCGGAGGATGTGTTGGTACCATTCTTTATTCATGGCTGTATTCTTAGGTAAAATTGTGAGTGAGCCCACTCCCTTGGCTGAGAAGCAACCCCACACATGAATGGTCTCAGGATGCTTTACTGTTGGCATGACACAGGACTAATGGTAGCGCTCACCTTGTCTTTTCCGGATGTACCAAACAATCGGAAAGGGGATTCATCAGAGAAAATGACTCTACCCCAGTCCTCAGCAGTCCAATCCCTGTACCTTTTACAGAATATCAGTCTGTCCCTGATGTTTTCCTGGAGAGAAGTGGCTTCTTTGCTGCCCTTCTTGACGCCAGGCCATCCTCCAAAAGTCTTCGCCTCACTGTGCATGCAGATGCACTCACACCTGCCTGCTGCCATTCCTGGGCAAGCTCTGCACTGGTGGTGCCCCGATCCCGCAGCTGAATCAACTTTAGGAGACGGTCCTGGCACTTGCTGGACTTTCTTGGTCGCCCTGACGCCTTCTTCACAACAATTGAACCTCTCTCCTTGAAGTTCTTGATGATCCGATAAATGGTTGATTTAGGTGCAATCTTACCAGCAGCAATATCCTTGCCTGTGAAGCCCTTTTTGTGCAAAGCAATGATGACAGCACGTGTTTCCTTGCAGGTAACCATGGTTGACAGAGGAAGAACATAGATTTCAAGCACTACCCTCCTTTTAAAGCTTCCAGTCTGTTATTCTGACTCAATCAGCATTACAGAGTGATCTCCAGCCTTGTCCTCGTCAACACTCTCACCTGTGTTAACGAGACAATCACTGACATGATGGCAGCTGGTCCTTTTGTGTCAGGGTTGAAATGCAGTGGAAATGTTTTTGGGGGATTAAGTTCATTTTCATGTTAAAGAGGGACTTTGCTATTAATTGCAATTAATCTGATCACTCTTCATGACATTCTGGAGTATATGCAAATTGCCATCATCAACACTGAGGCAGAAAACTTTGTGGAGACCAATACTTGTGTCATTCTCAAAGCTTTTGGCCACGACTGTACAGTATACCTTCTAACTATAGTTTTTTCAACTACATTGTCACTAGGCATCCTCAAAGGGCATCCTCAAAAATGGTCTCCACAGGGACTATCAGCCCTGTTAAAGCCATTCTAGCGCCGACAGGGCCTGAAATTTACTGATGTCTTGGTCACAGTGCCTCCGAGAATAGCAAGCGAGACCACAGGTAGACAGGCATCACAATTGTTTATCTAATTAATTATTGTTACGCGCAGCAGACTGAGTCTCGAGAGAGGGAGAGAGAGAGTCAAGATTTATTTGTATTTGTTTTTAAGCCTGACATGGCACGCCCCTGGAGATTTCTCTGTGTTGATCACTGCGGCACATTCTGGGTTATTTGAATTTTCTCCTCCCTCACCATTTCTGTTTTGCTCCCTCTTTAATTTGTGCTCACACACAAGTACAAACACACATAGGCATGCAGACAGGCAGGCATGTAAACACACACACACACACACACACACACACACACACACACACACACACACACACACACACACACACAGAGCTATCCAATTGGACCTTTTGGGAGGCTGAATGTTGTCAAGGAGGCCGGTCTTGTGTGTTAGCAAAGCAGAGGTCCCGAGTTTGAGCCAGGTATGAGTGGAAATTGGGGGGAAGTGGTACTCGCTAAGCTAAGCAACACACACACACACACACTGCAGAGAGAGTGACTCAGGGGTTGTCAGGTTGTGGGTGTGGGAGAGACCAAGACGCAGCGCAGGGATTATAGTTCGACATTGTTTTAATGTACTATGTACATAAATGAAAGGATACTCTGTAGATAACAAAACAACGAAGGACGAACTAAAGAGCACAAGCAAACACGAAGCACAAAACGTCACGTTCACAAAAACAACCACGAACTGAATTGACGTAACGAAAAGGCACACTTGACTCTCACCGTGATTTGCGACATATATTCGACATATAACGATAACGACCCACACCAGCGTGAGGGACAGACTCAACATATATTGGATCCCTAATTAGAGACAACGGGTAGCAGTTGCCTCTAATTAGAGATCCACCCAAAACCCACAAAGAAACAGAAAAGAACGACACTGTCAGACTCTGACCAAGCTACATAGAGAAGCCTATTGCTTCTCTATGGCCAGAGCCTGACAGGGGTCTCACTTGAGTTGGTCTGCAAGACTCAGAGGATTTGTAACCTAAGATCAAATCCAGATTTACAGAGTGACATGGTGACATCTTGGAATAGCTGGAAAGGCAGAGAGCGAGGGAGGTAGAGGGAAGGAGCAAGAGAAGAAGGGGGGGAAGGAAGGAGAGTGATAGTTCTGCTATGTTATTTTGGCTTAACATTTGGATGTGTTCCCCAGTGCTGCATGGCGCTACAAGCAGAGAGGAAATAAGAGAGAATGACTGCAAGCTCTTATACAGCTGCAGAATCATCTCTTTTACAAGAGGGAAGAACAAAATGATGATGAAAATAGAACTCTGTCACGTTCGGGTGTGTAGAGAGACCAAGGCGCAGCGTAGCGATAGTTCGACATTGTTTATTTAACGAATAAACTATACTGATACGAACTATACAAAATAACAAATATGCAAATGAAAGTATAACACACGTAGCACGAACACGGGACAACATATAACATAACAATGAACCACGCCAAGGGAGTGGAACATAGAGATATAAGTAGGATCCCTAATTAGAGGTAATGCATAGCAGCTGCCTCCAATTAGGGATCCCACACACAACACCACCCAGAAGTAGAAGTACTAGATCTGCCAGACTCTGACCATAGAACTATAGAGAAGCAAAGCTTCTCTATGGCCAGAGCCTGACAAACTCCAACTCATGAATGGGGTTTGTTTGAGTGACAGCAATAGTGGTGGGATTCATATACCATACACACAAAAATTATGGTACGGTTCGGATACATTTCTATTCCTCAAAGAACAACTTTGTTAATAACAGTTCCCTTAAAGGTACACATATGATACTGCTTGATACTGTACTATTTTTTATTTTTTATTTTTTTTAACCTTTATTTAACTAGACAAGTCAGTTAAGAACAAATTATTTTTTTAAATGACAGCCTAAAAATTTTAATAAATTAAATAAAAATACGTATCACGACAAGAGAGACAACACTACATAAAGAGAGACCTAAGACAACAACATAGCATGGTAGCAACACAACATGACAACAATATGGTAGAAACACAATATGGCAGTAACACAACATGGTAGCAGCACAAAACAGGGTACAAACATTATTGGGCACAGACAACAGCACAAAGGACAAGAAGGTAGAGACAACAATACATCACGCAAAGCAGCCACAACTGTCAGTAAGAGTGTCCATGATTGAGTCTTTCAATGAAGAGATTGAGATAAAACTGTCCAGTTTGAGTGTTTGTTGCAGCAAACTGAAAAGAAGAGCGACCCAGGGATGTGGGTGCTTTGAGGACCTTTAACAGAATGTGACTGGCAGAATGAGTGTTGTATGTGGAGGATGAGGGCTGCAGTAGATGTCTCATATAGGGGCGAGTGAGGCCTAAGAGGTTTTTATAAATAAGCATCAACCAGTGGGTCTTGCGACGGGTATACAGAGATGACCAGTTTACAGAGGAGTATACAGTAGAGTGCAGTGATGTGTGCTATAAGGAGCATTGGTGGCAAGTTTGATGTCCGAATGGTAAAGAACATCTAGCCGCTCAAGAGCACCCTTACCTCCGATCTATAAATTATGTCTTCGTAATCTAGCATGGGTAGGATGGTCATCTGAATCAGGGTTAGTTTGGCAGCTGGAGTGAAAGAGGAGCAAATACGATAGAGGAAACCAAGTCTAGATTTAACTTTAGCCCGCAGCTTTGATATGTGCTGAGAGAAGGACATTGTACCATCCAGCCATACTCCCAAGTACTTGTATGATGTGACTACCTCAAGCTCTAAACCCTCAGAGGTAGTAATCACACACACCGGTGGGGAGAGGGGCATTTTTCTTACCAAACCACATGACCTTTGTTTTGGAGGTGTTCATAACAAGGTTAAGGGCAGAGAAAGCTTGTTGGACACTAAGAATGCTTTGTTGTAGAACGTTTAACACAAAATCCAGGGAGAGCCCAGCTGAGTATAAGACTGTATCATCTGCATATAAATGGATAAGACAGTTTACTACTGCCTGAGCTATGTTGTTTATGTAAATTGAGAAGAGCTTGGGGGCTAGGATCGAGCCTTGGGGTACACCCTTGGTGACAGACAGTGGCTGAGACAGCAGATGTTCTGACTTTATACACTGCACTCTTTGAGAGCGGTAGTTAGCAAACCAGGCCACAGACCCCTCAGAGACACCAATACTCCTTAGCCGGCCCACAAGAATGGAATGGTCTACCGTATCAAAAGCTTTGGCCAAATCAATAAAAATAGCAGCACAACATTTCTTAGAATCAAGGGCGATGGTGACATCCTTGAGGACCTTTAAGGTTGCAGTGACACATCCATAACCTGAGTGGAAACCAGATTGCATACTTGAGAGAATACTATAGGCATCAAGAAAGCCAGTCAGTTGATGACAAGTATTTTCAACACTTTCGATAAAAAGGATCAGCTTGATCTCTCCCTTTAAATAAAGGACGAACCGTGGCTTCTTTCCAAGCAATGGGAACCTCGCCAGAGAAGAGAGACAGGTTGGCGATGATAGGGGCAGCAACCTTAAAGAAGAAAGGGTCTAAACCATCTGACCCAGATGTTTTTTTGGGGTCAAGTGGCCGTCTGCAGGGAGAACCTTTGTAGCGGGGCAGGGGAAAAAGAGGGAGGAGCATCAGGACTAGCCGCATTAGAAGGGATAGATATATAACATAGATATATAACACCGTAATAGTTGTATCTCTATGGTCCTGTATGGTCCTGTACGTTAGTATACACGTTTACTGCTGTGACATGATTTCCGTGTGCTCTTTGTTTACTAACGCTGACATGAACACTATGGTAAAACCATTAGGCCTGTGTTCTTCTGGCTAAAAAAAATGCTTGGAGGGAGTCAATAAAATGGGCGCAAAGATGAATCCCAAAATAAAACTCCCCTCTCTCTGTGATGTCAAAAGTGACAACAGAAATACCTTTGTTCCCAGAGTGCGGCTGCAAAAATAGCTTTCAATAATGCATTAGGTGAAAGGCAACCAGGAGCTGATATCTGGGGAGAGGGAGCTTTGCTCCACATACACCAAGGGCAGAAAGGAGCTGTTTCTGAATTCTTGAGAGAAAAACTGATGGTGGTGGTGAGCTCAATCTCTTCTCTGACTGATACAAGACAGTCCTATCCTGGCAACCCAATCTCCAAATAGTACGTCATTTACGAATGTAAATGCACAGATACGTTTGTCACATTTGTTGATGTTTGAAATTGTGAAGATTTTACATACACTACATGCAGTGGCGATTTTAGCATGTAAATCTTGCAACAACACAACAACACTAAACAATACATTAATTGCACTATAACGGTGACAAACGGTGCCCACAAAGTAAGTAGCTGGAGCCGCCCTGTGTGGTCGCCTGTTAAGCAGCTCCCATGTTCGTGCGCTAATTGTTGTTTTAGTATGTTTTTAGTGATTTTATTTTTTGCAACAGTTGAACTATAATAGTTCAGGATTATGGAGTGCTACTTTTTTACGAAGGTTTTAGCGGTCCTTTTATCACTGAGGCATTTTTTCTTACATTTAGCAGCGGCGAATTATTTACAACAGAGCCCAGCTATTGGATTTAGCACACTCAGCGCTGCTGCACCCCAGGGAAAAGTTTGTTATTCCGGAGAAGTTGAAAAGGCGACGGCGTGGACGCAGGGCGGGATTGAAGTGTAAAGCAAAGCTTTGGAAATACAAACCGGCTATACCGTCTATCATTATGGGCAACGTGAGATCGCTGCAGAACAAGGTGGAGTCACTCGAGGGTCTTGTCCATGGACAAAGGGAGTTCAGAGAAGCTAGTCTAGTGTGTTTGACCGAGATATGGCTGAATGATAACATCCCCACAGGGAACGTCACTATCGGCGGTTTACAGACCATCAGAGCGGACAGGGATAGCGCTTCTTCCGGTAAGAGTAAGGGAGGGGGGCTGGCTTTATTAGTTAACATCAGATGGTGTAATTCGAGGCATATTACAGCTCCCCACAGCTCAGACTGGGATGTGCTCTGTGATGCTCATGGGGAGGACATTGATGGACTTACAGACTGCATAACGGACTATATACATTTTTGTGTAGACAACACCGTACCCACCAGGAAAGTACGCTGCTTTCCAAATAATAAACCCTGGGTCACCAGCGACCTGAAGGCCCTGCTGAATGAGAAGAAGGAGGGGGACAAGGACAAATTGGAATGCTTCCAGAGGGAGCTGAAGTTGCGGATTGCTGAGGGGAAGAGTGTATAAGGAGAAGATGGAGGACAAGCTGAGGCAGAGCCAGGTGAGAGAGGTGTGGAAGGGTATGAGAAATATCACTGGCTTCAAAAAGTCAAACAGTGGGCAGACGGAGGGGACCCAGGACAGAGCCAATGAGCTGAACCAATTTTTTAACAGGTACGATATTAGCTGTCCACCTCCCCTCCAGCTCTCCAGGCCACACACCCTCACAGCTGCAGACGACACCTCCGTTGAGCCAATCAGCGACCCCCTCCCGCTCCCTCTGGACTGTTCTGCAACACCTCCCTTCCCCCCACCTCTGAACTGATCCTCAACACCCCCCTTCCCCACACCTCCCCAACTGGGCTGGCTTTCACCACCAACTAAGTGAAGAGAGAGCTGGAGAGACTACATCAGTGGAAAGCGGCGGGCCCTGATGGCAACAGCCCAAGGGTGCTTAGTGTCTGTGCTGACCAACTGTGTGGAATACTCCAGCGACACTTCAACCTTAGCCTGAGCCCGGAAAGGGTCCCTGTGCTGTGGAAAACATCCTGCCTTGTCCCAGTGCCCAAGAAGGCGCACCCCACTGTCCTGAATGACTTCAGACCTGTAGCGCTAACATCCCACATCATGAAGACCCTGGAAAGGTTAGTCCTCGCTCACCTCAGACCCCTGGTGTGTACATCACTGGACCCCCTGCAGTTCGCATACCAGCGCAACATCAGGGTGGATGATGCAATCATCTACCTTCTGCAGAGGGCCTACTCTCACCTGGACAACGCAGGTTGCACTGTGAGGGTTATGTTTTTTGACTTCTCCAGTGCCTTCAACACCATTCAGCCCCTGCTACTGGGTGAGAAGATGAGGAGGATGAAAGTAGAAGCACCCTTAGTCTCCTGGGTTACGGACTACCTGACCAGTAGACCACAATTTGTGCGGTTACAGAGCTATGTGTCAGAACGGGTAGTGAGCAAGACAGGGGCCCCCCAGGGAACGGTCCTGTCCCCCTTCCTGTTCACCCTCTACACCTAGGACTTCAGATATAACTCTGAAACATGCCACCTACAGAAGTTCTCGGATGACTCCGCAATTGTAGGGTGCATGGAGGAGGAGTACAGGAACACATGAGCTGATCAGGAAGGCTAGCTCTATCCTGGGGATTAGCCTTGACACTATAGAGGAGGTGGCAGAGAGAAGGATCCTGGCCAAACTGCTGGCCATCATGGACAACGTCACCCACCCTCTGCATGCCATGGTTATGACGCAGAGGAGCACCTTCAGTCACAGACTGATCCCACCACAGTGTGCTAGAGAGTGCTATAGGAGGTCCTTCCTGCCGTCGGCAACATAGACCTGGAACTGTTGGGGTGTTAGGACCTAGTTTAACAATTAGACATCCATCCATCCGTGAGTAATCAGTCATTCAGCTCAGGACTTATTCATTCAACACTCATTCATTCAGGACTGTATGTACATTTTCATGTACAGTTGTTATATCATATCACGTGCAATATTGTAAGTAATTCTTGGACTGAACTTACGTAGTCATTCACTCAGGACTGTATACTAGTATCCTGTCAGTAGTTTCTTTTTTTCCCATTGCATTTAGTATATCGAATGTGCAATAAGTGCATATATCTGTAATTAACCCTGTTCTAAGGACTGTATTTTAAGGGAATTAGTATTATTACCCTAAATTATATCATACGCACATTTAGCTATTTAAGTATCTCTTCCTGTCATTTACCTGTACAGTTAATTTAACCATGCAAATATTCATTTACCTGTACATTTAACCAGATTGTATATTAAGTAAACTATTATTACCCTCACTTATATCATATGCGCATTTAGCTATTTAAGTATCTTTCTCTGCCATCGACCTGTATAGTTAACAATGCAAATATTTGTATTTATTTATATCAACATGCAATAATTATATAATATTTTCACCTAACACTATGACAATGTATAGTGTACATATTCAGTCATTCACTCATACTATGCAATGCGTTTCTATAGCTTTTTGCACTCCAGACTTCGTGTATCTGTCTTTTGTGTATTTCGTTCTGGCATTTTGCACCTGCCCTGTGTTTTTCGTAGCTGCTTGACAAAGTAATTTCCCAACAGGGATCAATAAAGTACCTATCTAAACTGTTAGCTAAAGATCACTTAGTTTTTTTCTGAGATTCCAGTTGTCTTGAAAGCATTATAAATCCAGAGAATTCCAGACTTTGATGACAAAGTTTGATGACTAAATTTGCCCACAAGAAGGACCGCCACGCCACCATCCAGTTCAAGAGAGCACAGCACAACATTGTGAGTCCAAAAAGTCGATTGTATGCTGCTGCATAAATGATGTAATATGCAAGGGAGATATGTATACTGTAGTTAAGAAGTAATAAGAAGTGTATGTTGTGTAGTAAGCTGTTAGTAGCCCATGTGCCTCACCCTGATAATTTGGTCCCTTTCCCCCTCATATAGTCCATAGCCTGTTTTAGAGAAATGTAATCATTGAATATTGTAAGAGCTTTCATTGTCTGCTTATATGCCCCCTTTATTTAAATCAAATCAAATCTAATCTAATTTTATTGGTCACATACACGTGTTTAGCAGATGTTATTGCGGGTGTAGTGAAATGCTTGTGCTTCTAGCTTCTAGACAGTGCAGTAATATCTAACAAGTAATGTCTAACAATTACACAACATATACCAAATACAAACAAATCCAAGTAAGGAATGAATTAAGAATATATACATATATGTCCATATATAAACCCCGACTTGGAATAAGATACAGTAGAATAGTATAGAGTACAGTTTATACATATGAGTAATGAAAGATATGTAGACATTATTAAAGTGACTAAAATACCGTAGAATAGTATAGAATACAGTATATACATATGAGATGAGTAATGTAAGATATGTAGACATTATTAAAGTGACTATTGTTCCATTTCAAATTCTGCCATCTATCCACAGTTTCTGGTTAGGGTAGGTTTTAATCAGTGGTAAACTGTCAAGGCCCTCTTCGCCCTCAGAGAGGGCCTAAGGATAGATACAAATCTGTATATATTTGTAATTTTGTTTTCGTTGATTTAATCTTTTTTTGTCTTAATTGTAATGATCTTCCTATTGAATTTCTTCAGTTTGTGTTGGAAAAAGAAGGGTTAATATCCAAGAGAAAAAAATTATTTGTTAGTCTCTTGGTAGAAATAATCTAGCTGGGCTCAACACTCATTGGCTAGGCCCTAGAATAGAAGGCACCAGCCAACGTCATTGACATTGACTTCAATTAGAGCAGCATTTTGGAATGACAGTAGAATCAACCAATCACAAATTGTCTTGTAATAGGTAGGACAATTGTATGATGCCTCAAGGCTCTCTAGAGGGCCCAAGCATAGGTCACCAATTCAGAGCCAATAGCGAGCCTTATCTTGTTTTCTCACACTTGAGCCTAGCTAGCTGGCTAGCTTTTCTGCAGTGAGTGTATGTAACGATGACGATGGCAACTGCATTTTGAATACAATGTGTAAAATATTATTTCAACTTTAGATCACTGGTTGTGTGGTAAAAACAAAGGTAATGACGTTGCAATTGGAAGTACTGGGTACATGACATTTCGTGTTGTGGTGCATTTTTTTATTGTTGCATGCTGGAGATTGAATACAGCGCAACTTTTTTCTCTCTGACAGCATATACTGTTTGTTGTATTGAAACAATGTGAGTAGTTGTGTGGTTGAATTTATTCCACCACTATTTGAATGACTGTTTGTTTTGGCAAATGTTTCTTTGATATGACGCAACCGCATTTTCTTCTAATGTGGTTCCTGCTATCGATATTTGCAACCGTTGTGTACGTGTGCTGCTTCTGTGAGCCACAGCTGAGGCGTGGCTTAGGACCCAAGGAACATATCCCAGTCCACGTAATCAAAACAATCCTGAAGCGTGGATTCCGATTGGTCAGACCAGCGTTGAATAGTCCTTAGAACGGGTACTTCCTGTTTGAGTTTTTGCCTATAGGAAGGTAGGAGCAAAATGGAGTCGTGGTCAGATTTGCCAAAAGGAGGGCGGGGGAGGGCCTTGTAAGCATCCCGGAAGTTTGAGTAACAGTGATCGAGTGTTTTATCAGCATGAGTACTACAGTATATATGTTGATAGAACTTCGGCAGCCTAGTCCTCAAATTTGCATTGTTAAAAAATAAATGCAGCCTCAGGATATGTGGTTTCCAGTTTACATAAAGTCCAGTGAAGCTCTTTGAGGGCCGTTGTGGTATCTCTCTGGAAAGAAATCCTTAATACAGGTAATGAGTGGAGAACAGGAGGGCTTCTTAAAGAAAAACTAACAGGTCTGTGAGAGCCGGAATTCTTACTGGTTGGTAGGTGATCAAATACTTATGTCATGCAATAAAATGCAAATAAATTATTTAAAAATCATACAATGTGAATTTCTGGATTTTTTAGATTCCGTCTCTAACAGTTGAAGTGTACCTATGATAAAAATTACAGACCTCTACATGCTTTGTAAGTAGGAAAACCTGCAAAATCGGCAGTGTATCAAATACTTGTTCTCCCCACTGTAAATATACTGTATAGTGTACTTTGTAATGGCAATGTGACATACTGATGTGAGATTGGGCCCATCATGACCAACGGCCATAACTCTTCTACAAAACCACCATAATAAGGACCTTGAATTTAACAAGCCATTTCAGACAGATACCTCTATTACTTAGCCTACTATAACAGATCATTTTTTTTCACACCATATTCTGAATCAATTCTTACTGGCCTGAGCCATTCCCGGAAATCTGTGAGGGAGAGAGCAGCCATTGGCTCTTTAAAACCTAGTGCAGGCGAATGGGGCGATAGATGGTTTATAACGGGGATGTAATGACAAAATTGTAAATGGTTCAGCCAACAGAGTGTTCACATGAGGGTTTGAAGTTTAATTTATTGCGTGCCTGAATGTGGCAATCACGGTGTCACTTTGATTCCCGTCAAGTCCAGTCAATGGACCAGAAAAAGAGTGAAACTTTGAGAGAATTTCAAGACAGACATAAGTTATCATGACAAGCAAGGCAAGCGTAAAGTCCGTACTGGTTTAAAATGGAATCAGCTCAACAGCTTACTGTACAATGAAATCGTTTTCTGCCTAATTTTAAACATTGGTTATTAAATATGCTTGAGACTGAAATCCAGTTTGGTTTGAAATATCCATGGAGTAACCTGAAAACCACTTTCAGAAGTGAAATGTTCAACAGTGATAACTGCATTATGTGCTTTTCTATTGTTTCTCACCATAGGTTATTGAAAGATGCTCAAGACCGAGAATACTTTGAAGAATCTCAAATATAAAATATATTTTGATTTGTTTAACACCTTTTTGGTTGCTAAATGATTCCATATGTTCATAGTTTTGATGTCTTCACTATTATTCTACAATGTAGAAAATAGTAAAAAATAAAGAAAAACCCTTGAGTAGGTGTGCCCAAACTTTTGACTGGTACTCTACATGTAACTGCGACATGTTGCCCAATTTCCAGTAGTACCACTGGTACCAGTTCTTTCCTGCAGAGGGCACTCAAGCAACCTTCTACTGTGACCTATAGCTCACTGTGACATTACTGATGCTCGAGTCATGACCAGGTGGCTAATACTGGTGAATGATGTGTTAAGATATACTACAAGATCACGTAAAGGGTGTTCTATATTTAGTGAGGCACTGTTTTTTTTCAAAAATGAGCCTACTTGATTTCTTCCCATCTCTTCACAGAAAAAGCTCTTGCCAAGCTACGGACACTTTGACACAAAGATTTGAGCGCAGACTAGCTTTGAAGTGGAATTATGTTAGGTCTATTTTGTGTTCATTTCTACAGTTATGTAAACTCTGTTGTTGTCTGAGGATTAACTTGAAGCAGCCTTTTAATCGGTTTAATTCTATTGTTGTGAGACTGGTTTCTTATCATGGTACATTGACCTTTTTGTTGAGTATAATTATTCTATTTTGAGCGTCCGCTGACACTGACGGCTAATTGTTATTCTACCAGCTTCTTCTCACTTATTCTCTCGCTCCACTCTTCCACTTTCCTCCTGTGAAAGGAAAACAAGGGATATTGTTTTAATTTGGGAGTGGGAAGGGATAGATTTACACCCCTGTAATGTAGTCAAGGTGTTATCAACCACCAATCCTCCCACACACACATGCACACATGGACGCACGTGCACACAAACACACACACGCACATGCACACGCACACGCACACACACACACACACACACACACACACACACACACACACACACACACACACACACACACACACACACACACACACACACACACACACACACACACACTCAGCTATCATACCTGCAGTCTGCAAATTAGGTACATTTCACACTCGCATTTACTCAGGGAAATTGGAACTCATTTCATGATGTGGCATTTTGAACCACCTATGCGATAATGCTTTCCAATGAACCAACCTACTGGCTGCATGTTTATGTAGTGCCAGTCTACCAACCAGGTGACCCATGAATACTCACAGGCATACATGGCGAGCTCAATTGACTCATTTTCACTATCTGTAATGCTAAGTGGCTACAATGAGCAATTTTGTTTGTCAAGCAGCTAGAAAACATAGGGAAGTGCCAGAACGAAAATACACAAAAGACAGATACACAATACATGATACAAAGAGCGGCAGTATGAAAAAGTATAGAAATATAAGAAGTCTGGAGTGAAAAAAAAAAAGACTGCATAGTGTGTGTGTTTGGCTGAATATGTACACTATAAATTGGTGGATGGTTAACTATACTATACTATACTATACAGGTCGATGGCAGAGAAATACTTCAATAGCTAAAAATGCGTATGATATGAGTGAGGGTAATAATAGTTTACTTAATAGACATACTGGTTAAATGAACAGGTAAGTGAATATTAAATTAAATTAACTGTACAGGTAAATATACAGTTAAATTTACAGGTAAGTGAATATTAGCATGGTTACATTAACTGTACAGGTAAATGACAGGAAGAGATACTTAAATAGCCAAATGTGTGTATGATATAATTTGGGGTAATAATAGTAATTCCCTTAAAATACAGTCCTTAGTGCGCAGGGTTTAATTACAGACAACTGCACGTATTGCACATTCAATATACTAAAAGCAATGAGAAAAGGTGCAACTGACAGGATACTAATATGCATTCCTGAGTGAATGCCTACGTAAGTTAGGTCCAAGAATTACTAGCAATATTGCACGTGATATGATATAACAACTGTACATGAGTATGTATATACAGACCTGCATGAATAAATGAATGAGTGAATGAGTGCTGACGGACCAGAGTTACTCCCGGATGGATGCATAATTGTTAAACTAGGTCCTAACACCCCAACAGTTCCAGGTCTGTGTTGCCGACGGCACGGCACCCCGGTGAGGCATTATATAGTCTAATAGCCGCCGGCAGGAAGGACCTCCTGTAGTGCTCTCTGGCACACCATGGTGGGATCAGTCTGTGACTGATTGTGCTCCTCTGCGTCATAACCATGGCACGCAGAGGGTGGGTGACGTTGTCCATGATGGCCAGCAGTTTGGCCAGGATCCGTCTCTCCGGGGCGTTTCAACAGTATTGCTTGTCTATTGGTCTATTTTTCTACATTTACATATTTATCCATCCCTTTGTTATATGCAGTGGTGACCCGTCATTAAGGGCAGGTGGTGCATGTGTTTCAGCCTAGCTCAGTGCTTTCTGTGGTGGTGGGGCAGCCAGCGGAAAATAAGGATTGTTAATGTTCTCTAGTTGCGCCGTGATTGGCTCAGTGTTCTGTCACTCATGGGGACACTACGTCACCGCAAAACCTACGGGTAGAGCTCGAAAAATCAAGCCCCTTGGGTGCTGCCACAGAGTTACATTAGAAGTGCCCATCCAAGAAGGCTCAAGGTCATTGGCTAAAGATCAAATTACGTTATATCTACTGTAGCTTTGATTGGACTGATCATGTCATCATACTTTCAAATTCTTAGGTAGCAAGCTATTAGTCATCATCATGAATCAAGTCTGACAATCTACTGGCAAATCCTTTTCAATCCTTGTCATATGAAGAGAAATAATGAAGGGAAATACTAGATAAAACGTATCGGTGCTCATCGTCCATTGGACATAAACATTACACAACAAGTTGGAAATCGCAAATTCAACAATGAGTGGTTTGGAAGGAATCAGTGTCTAACTGCAAGCATTACAAAGCAATCACTAGCCTGCTATTCAGTGGAGTGGGTCAGTGGTCCCAAGTATGGGTTTAAGGGTATCTTTTTCAAGCTTAAAAGGATAAACATTCAACATTGGCCATGCTGTCAATCCAGCATGACTTCTGCTGCACTCAAAACAACTGGAAACTCGGAACTGGGAAATCTGACTTCAGTGAGTTCAAGACAACTGGGAACTCAGAAAAAAACGGGAAAATAAGTTTTGAACGGTCATCACACTCGGAATTGCAAGTCGGGAACTCAGGCCTCTTTCTAGAGCTCTGACCTGAAGATCACTGACGTCATTATGATTCAACATAGTTCTTTTCCGTCTTGAAAGCACCATAAATCCAGAGAATGCCAGATGAAAAAGTTTGATGACAAAAGTTGCCCACGAAGGACGACCGCGCCTCCTTCCTGTTCAAGTGAGCACAGCACAACCAAATGTGGGCACCTTTTGTTACCGTTATAGTGCAATTAATGTATTGTTTAGTGTTGTGTTGTGTTGTGTAGTGGCTTGGCTTGGCTGGCATGCATAAAAAATATGTGCTTGAATGTGCTGTGTTGTGGAGGTGGCCCTTGTGGATTTTTCTTGTAATTTATATCATAGATAATACAGTTGACATCTAAAAAGTTTGATTTCTGCCTTTTATTACTGTGCTTAAGAAAACAAAAAAGTTACTATGTGAAGTAGTAATAGGAAACAGTAATTCTAACACATGGTGTCCTTACACATTTCACAGTCAGCACCTGCTCTGCCCTCTGCTAAATCAGTAATTGTTTCATCACTGTCTTTTGAATAATTGAAAAATATGTATGTCTTTTCGTTTTCACAAAGTTTCTGTATTACAGTCTGATTGTTATGCCATTTTCTTTCTCCTCTATCCTGTAAACCTGCTGTTTGTGTGGCTTATTTATCCTGTTTGACTGTGTGTCCTAAACTGTGTGTTAGGTCAGATTAACGAATGGTAGCCCCGCTCCCAAGCTGAATACCAGCATTAACCAGGGGACAATGGGACTGTGGGACTAAGCCCTTTTACAACCTGTCTGCTGGCTGGTTGATGTCATCCTCTGACTCAGGCGCTTACCACCACCACCACTGTCACCCCCTGGCTATCCAAACGCCATCAGTAATGACAGGAGTCACTCTCTGCCACCACCACCAGCCGACCTGTGACTCTCTTTCTTCTTCTGTCACTCTCTCTCTCTCTCTCTCTCTCTCTCTCCTGTCTCTCTCTCTGTTTCTCTCAACTCTCTCTTTCTCTCTCTTTCCTTCACTCTCTCTTTCCACACCCTTTTCTCTTGCTCCCTTTGAAAAAACCTGCCCCGTCAGTTTTACAACATACACAGATCTTAATTTGAGCCAGTTTGCTACAGCAGGAAAATAATCCCACAGCAAAAGGAAATTGTGAATTATTATGTGGATTATAATTAATGGACATTTTTGTAGGGGTTAATAACATTTTCGTTAGGGAAAATCAAGTCTGACATTTTAGAAGTGGAAATGACAAACTTTTGAATGATTTGTTTTTTAAATCTACATTTCCTGCAGTACAGGACAATTCTCAGCAACAAAAGACTGATCAAATTAAGATCCTACATCTGTAGTACCACTGTTTGTTTGTTAAAAAAAAGGAAGAAAAAAAAGGGGAGAATAGAATGATAGAATGGAGTGATGTCATGCCATTGCTTTGAATCTAAATAAAGGGAGAACAAACGAATGAGAACAAATAGTGTTTGGGTCGTGTGATTGGTTCCTTGTGTGTTACCTCATATACTGTATTGTTGGTATTCTTGGTGTTACATTGTTTAAATAGTAAAACAGCCACAGCAGCCAGCTAGGACAACATTGGCAATTACGTATAAGTAAAACAGTTGTATTACAGTAATAGAGCCTCATTTCCTTAATAACATCAGGTACAGTAAGTAGACAAATACATTAAAGGGATAGTTCATCGATTTCACATCGCTGAACTGTCCCTTTAACAGTAGTAGGCAAATACATTGGTTTTGTTGTCTGTCATAAGTTTTCCAAGTTGTGATGAAACACTTAAACCAAAATAGATGGTGTTTTGGAGAGCTGATCTCCACCCGCACAAGTTGAGTGGTGAGAGTGGGCACTCCTCATTCTTGTGTAATCGGTATACAGTATGAAGCAGTTGTTTTGGACAGTTGACCCTGGCCTGCAGCCCTTTCACGACACATACACAGGACATGCATAGCAACTGGGACTATATCACTGACGAAACACGACACAACATGACAGCATTTATTTTCATGAAAGAACAGCTTTTACACATATGTCATTTTCCACAATATAGTTTCTGTATTTCGTTTCAGTATTTTGTATAGTACATGTTGGATGTGTGTAATTACCTTCCTAATATTGAGTTGTACTGTCTTTTGCGTTCCGTAGGGATGCTGGCCCATGTTGACTCCAATGCTTCCCAAAGTTGTGTCAAGTTGGCTGGATGTCCTTTGGGTGGTGGACTGTTCTTGATGCACACAGGAAACTGTTGAGCGTGAAAAGCCCAGCAGTGATGCAGTTCTTAACTCACTCAAACCAGTGTGCTTGGCACCTACTACCATACCCCGTTCAAAGGCACTTTTGTCTTGCCCATTCACCCTCTGAATGGCACACATACACAATCCATGTCTCAATTGTCTCAAGCCTTACAAATCATTCTTTAACCTGTCTCCTCCCCTTCATCTACACTGATTGAAGTGGATTTAATAAGTGACATCAATAAGGGATGGTCAGTCTTATGTCATGGAAAGAGCAGGTAGTCCTAATGTTTTGTACACTATATATATTGTATATACTACAATATATATAGTATATACACCCCCGGTCAAAAGTTTGGAATATTACACATTCAAGGGTTTTTCTTTATTTTTTTATTTTTTTTACATTGTAGAATAAAAGTGAAGGCATCAAAACACATATGACATAACACATATGGATTCATGTAGTAACCAAAAAAGTGTTAAACAAATCAGATTCTTCAAAGTAGCCTTGATGACAGCTTTGCACACTCATGGCATTCTCTCAACCAGCTTCATGAGGACTGCCACAGGAATGGAAGACCCAGAAATACCTCTGCTGCAGAGGATAAGTTCATTAGAGTTACCAGCCTCAGATTGCAGCCCAAATAAATGCTTCACAGAGTTCAAGTAACAGACACATCTCAACATCAACTGTTCAGAGGAGACTGTGTGAATCAGGCCTTCATGGTCAAATTGCTGCAAAGAAACCACTACTAAAGAACACCAATAATAAGAAGAGACTTGCTTGGGCCAAGAAACACGAGCAATGGACATTAGACCAGTGGAAATTTGTTCTTTGGTCTGGAGTCCAAATTTGAGATTTTTGGTTCCAACCTCAACCAAATTTAGATGGTTTGGGATGAGTCGGACCGCAGTGAAGGAAAAGCAGCCAACAAGTGCTCAGCATATGTGGGAACTCCTTCAAGACAGATGGAAAAGCATTCCAGGTGAAGCTGGTTGAGAGAATGCCAAGAGTGTGCAAAGCTGTCATCAAGGCAAAGAGTGGCGATTTGAAGAATGTCAAATATAAAATATATTTTGATTTGTTTAACACTTTTTTGGTTACTACATGATTCCATATGTGTTATGTCATAGTTTTGATGTCTTCACTTTTATTCTACAATGTAAAAAATAGTGCAAATAAAGAAAAACCCTTGAATGACTAATATTCCAAACGTTTGACCGGGGTTGTATATATACAGTGGGGAGAACAAGTATTTGTGGTCTGCGGTTGTGAGGCCGGTTGGACATACTGAAAAATTCTCTAAAACAACATTGGAGGCAGCTTATGGTAGAGAAATTAACATTAAATTCTCTTGCAACAGTTCTGGTGGACATTCCTGCAGTCAGCAAGCCAATTGCACGCTCCCTCAAAACTTGAGACATCTGTGGCATTGTGTTGTGTGTCAAAACTGCACATTTTAGAGTGGCCATTTATTGTCCCTAGCCCAAGGTGCACCTGTGTAATGATCATGCTGTTTAATCAGCTTCCTGTCAGGTGGATGGATTATCTTGGTAAAGGAGAAATGCGTTGTAAACAAATGTGTGCACAAAATTTGAGAGAAACAAGGTTTTTGTGTGTACGGAACATTTCTGGGATCTTTACATGTTGCATTTATATTTTTATATATTTATTCAGTATGTATATATATTTATACAGTACCAATCAAAGGTTTGGATACACCTACTCATTCAAGGGTTTTTCTAACTTTAAAATATTTTTTTTATGTAGAATAGTGAAGACAAAACTATGAAATAACACATATGGAATCATGTAGTAACCAAAAATCTAAATATATTTTATATTTGAGATTCTTCAAAGTAGCTACCCTTTGCCTTGATGACAGATTTGCACACTCTTGGCATTTTCTCAACCAGGTGTGCCTTGTTAAAAGTTAATTTGTGGAATTAATGTGTTTGAGCCAATCAGTTGAGTTGTGACAAGGTATTGGTGGTATACAGAAGATAGCCCAATTTGGTAAAATACCAAGTCCATATTATGGCAAGAACAGCTCAAATAAGCAAAGAGAAACATTACTTTAAGATATAAAGGTCAGTCAATCCAGAAAATGTCAAGAACTTTCAAAGTTTCTTCAAGTGCAGTCGCAAAAACCGTCAAGCGCTATGATGAAACTGTCTCTCATGACAACCGCCACAGGAAAGGAAGACCCAGAGTTACCTCTGCTGCAGAGGATAAGTTCATTAGAGTTAACTGCACCTCAGAAATTGCAGCCTAAATACAATAAATGCTTCACAGAGTTCAGGTAACAGACACATCTCAACATCAACTGTTCAGAGGAGACTGCGTGAACCAGGCCTTCATGGTTGAATTGCTGCAAAGAAACCACTAATAAAGGAAAACAATAATAAGAAGAGACTTTCTTGGGCCAAGAAACACTAGCATTGGACATTAGACTGGCACACTTAACCAGCATGGCTACCACAGCATTCTGCAGCGATACACCAGCCCATCTGGTTTGCTCTTAGTGGGACTATCATTTGTTTTTCAACATGACAATGACCCAAAACACACCTCCAGGCTGTGTAAGGGCTATTTTACCAAGAAGGAGACTGATGGAGTGCTGCATCAGATGACCTGGCCTCCACAATCACCCAACCTCAACCCAATTGAGATGGTTTGGGATGAAGGAAGAGCAGCCAACAAGTGCTCACCATATGTGGGAACTCCTTCAAGACTGTTGGAAAAGCATGGTTGAGAGTGTGCAAAGCTGTCATCAAGGCAAAAGGTGGCTACTTTGAAGAATATAAAATATAAAATATATTTAGATTTGTTTAACATATGTGCTATTTCATAGTTTTGATGTCTTTACTATTATTCTACAATGTAGAAAATAGTAAAAATAAAGAAAAACCCTTGAATGACTAATATTCCAAACTTTTGACTGGTACTGTATATATTTATATATACAGTGGGGTATTTGATACACTGCCGATTTTGCAGGTTTCCCCACTTACAAAGCATGTAGAAGTCTGTAATTTTTATCATAGGTACTCTTCAACTGTGAGTGACGGAATCTAAAACAAAAATCCAGAAAATCACATTGTATGATTTTTAAGTAATTAATTTGCATTTTATTGCATGACATAAGTATTTGATACATCAGAAAAGCAGAACTTAATATTTGGTACAGAAACCTTTCTTTGCAATTACAGAGATCATACGTTTCCTGTAGTTCTTGACCAGGTTTGCACACACTAAAGCAGGGATTTTGGCCCACTCCTCCATATAGACCTTCTCCAGATCCTTCAGGTTTCTGGGCTGTCGCTGGGCAATACGGACTTTCAGCTCCCTCCAAAGATTTTCTATTTGGTTCAGGTCTGGAGCCTGGCTAGGCCACTCCAGGACCTTGAGATGCTTCTTACGGAGCCACTACTTAGTTGCCCTGGCTGTGTGTTTCGGGTCGTTGTCATGCTGGAAGACCCAGCCACGACCCATCTTCAATGCTCTTACTGAGGGAAGGAGGTTGTTGGCCAAGATCTCGCTATACATGGCCCCATCCATCCTCCCCTCAATACGGTGCACTCGTCCTGTCCCCTTTGCAGAAAAGCATCCCCAAAGAATGATGTTTCCACCTCCATGCTTCACGGTTGGGATGGTGTTCTTGGGGTTGTACTCATCCTTCTTCTTCCTCCAAACACGGCGAGTGGAGTTTAGACCAAAAAGCTCTATTTTTGTCTCATCAGACCACATGACCTTCTCCCATTCCTCCTCTGGATCATCCAGTTGGTCATTGGCAAACTTCAGACGGGCCTGGACATGCGCTGGCTTGAGCAGGGGGACCTTGCGTGCGCTGCAGGATTTTAATCCATGACGGCGTAGTGTGTTACTAATGGTTTTCTTTGAGACTGTGGTCCCAGCTCTCTTCAGGTCATTGACCAGGTCCTGCCGTGTAGTTCTGGGCTGATCCCTCACCTTCCTCATGATCATTGATGCCCCACGAGGTGAGATCTTGCATGGTGCCCCAGACCGAGGGAGATTGACCGTCATCATGAACTTCTTACATTTTCGAATAATTGCGCCAACAGTTGTTGCCTTCTCACCAAGCTGCTTGCCTATTGTCCTGTAGCCCATCCCAGCCTTGTGCAGGTCTACAATTTTATCCCTGATGTCCTTACACAGCTCTCTGGCCTTGGCCATTGTGGAGAGGTTGGAGTCTGTTTGATTGAGTGTGTAGACAGGTGTCTTTTATACAGGTAACGAGTTCAAACAGGTGCAGTTAATACAGGTAATGAGTGGAGAACAGGAGGGCTTCTTAAAGAAAAACTAACAGGTCTGTGAGAGCCGGAATTCTTACTGGTTGGTAGGTGATCAAATACTTATGTCATGCAATAAAATGCAAATTAATTATAAAAAAATCATACAATGTGATTTTCTGGATTTTTGTTTTAGATTCCGTCTCTCACAGTTGAAGTGTACCTATGATAAAAATTACAGACCTCTACATGCTTTGTAAGTAGGAAAACCTGCAAAATCGGCAGTGCATCAAATACTTGTTCTCCCCACTGTATGTATTCCCAGTCATGTGAAATCCATAGAGTAGGGCCCAGTCAATTTATTTAAATTTTCTGATTTCTTTATATGAACTTTAACTCAGTAAAATATTTGAAATTGTTGTATGTTGCATTTTATATTTTAGTTCAGTGTAAATACAGTGTATAGGCAGTTATGACAGATCATCATCACTTAACCTGCTGCTTGGAGAATGTGCTCTGGTCCACAAGGCATACTGACACCAACATGGCTGTCATGTCTCCCCCTATGGCGTGGTTCCATATTGTAGTATTGGGTCATGTTCATTAGGGCACACTATAGCAAAACGACAAGTTGAGATAATCCCTCCCAGTTTAACTACACTTTAATCCATTTGGTGCCTTCTGAACACGATCCTGGTGTGCTGTAGAGGAGGAAAGCTAACAGCTGCTAGGCTAATGCTAATGCTAAAAGGGGCTAAGCCCCGCGGGTCCCCTGGAGAGATGGAGTAAGAAGGCCCTTGGCTCCCTCCCAGGCCTGCAGCAGGTGACCCCCTGTCCTAGAAACAGTTGCTGTTTTTACATGATTAGCATTAGCGACGGCAGCGCAAGGACAGTGTCATTGTTATTTATACTGTGCAGAGTTACAGTGCTGTTGCAGAGCCAATATCCCCCTGTGTTTGTTTCGGACTCCATTACAGAGGTTCGAGGGGGGATTTAAATTTGTTTGGTCAGTACGGCGGTTGTGGTGCTTGTCGTACTGGTTTGAACTCAAAGTAAATACTAATATCTAATTAATGTTAAATGTAGCTTTTCATTCGTATTAATGTAATATAAATATAAATAAGCAATAAGGCCAGAGAGGGTGTGATATATGGCCAATATACCACAGCTAAGGTCTAGATAGATAGATAGATAGATAGATAGATAGATAGATAGATAGATAGATAGATAGATAGATAGATAGATAGATAGATAGATAGATAGATAGATAGATAGATACTTTATTGATCCCCGAGGGGGAAATTTCTTTGTCAAGCAGCTACAACAACAAAACACAGGGCAGGTGCAAAATGCCACAACGAAAGTACACAAAAGACAGATACACGGTACATGATACATAGAGCGGCAGTATGGAAAAAGTATAGAAATACAAGATATCTGGAGTGCAAAAAAAGCTATAAAAAGACATTGCATAGTATGGGTGGTTGGCTGAATATGTACACTCTAATGTGTGGATGTTGGATGGTTAACTATACTATACAGGTCGATGGCAGAGAAATACTTCTGTAGCTAAAAATGCATATGATATGAGCGAGGGTAATAATAGTTTACTTAATAGACAGACTGGATAAATGAACAGGTAAGTGAATATTTTGCATGGTTAAATTAGCTGTACAGGTAAGTATACAGTTATATTTACAGATAAGTGAATACTTGCATGGTTACACAAACTGTACAGGTAAATGACAGGAAGAGATACTTAAATAGCTAAATGTGTGTATGATATAATTTGGGGTAATAATAGTAATTCCCTTAAAATACAGTCCTTAGTGCGCAGGGTTTAATTACAGACAACTGCATGTATTGCACATTCGATATACTAAAAGCAATGAGAAAAGGTGCAACTGACAGGATACTAATATGCATTCCTGAGTGAATGCCTACGTAAGTTAGGTCCAAGAATTACTAGCAATATTGCACGTGATATGATATAACAACTGTACATGAGTATGTATATACAGACCTGCATGAATAAATAGGTCCTGAGTGAATGAGTGATGCCGGACCAGAGTTACTGACGGATGGATGCATAATTGTTCAACTAGGTCCTAGCACCCCAACAGTTCCAGATCTATGTTGCCAACGGCACGGCACCCCGGTGAGGCATTATATAGTCTAATAGCCGCCGGCAGGAAGGACCTCCTGTAGCGTTCTCTGGCACACTGTGGTGGGATCAGTCTGTGACTGAAGGTGCTCCTCTGCGTCATAACCATGGCGTGCAGAGGGTGGGTGACGTTGTCCTGACCCTTTCTAGGCTCAGGCTAAGGTTGAAGTGTCGCTGGAGTATTCCACACTGTTGGTCAGCACAGACCCTAAGCACCCTTGGGCTGATGCCATCAGGGCCCGCCGCTTTCCACTGATGTAGTCTCTCCAGCTCTCTCTTCACTTGGTTGGTGGTGAAAGCCAGCCCCGATGGGGAGGTGGGGGGAAGGGGGGTGTTGAGGATCAGTCCAGGGGGAGCAGGTGTGGAGGAGGGGTCACTGATTGTCTCAGCAGAGGTGTTGTGAGCAAAGTAGGGGTGTCGACGTTCAGCTGCGAGAAAATCCATAATCCTGTTCTATTATAGTTCAACTGTAGCAAAAAAAACGAAAGAAGAGACGGAAAAAAAACTAAAACAACAATTTATGCACGGACAACGGGAGCTGCTTAACAGGCGACCACTCAGGGCGGCGCCAAACACACATACTATTATTGGGTACGATGCAATGTGGATACAACCTTTAGCTGTGGTATATTGGTCATATACCACAAATCCAAGAGGTGCCTTATTGCTATTATAAACTGGTTACCAACGTAATTAGAGCAGTAAAAATATATTTTTTGGCATACCTGTGGTATACAGTCTGATATACCATCAGCATTCAGGTCTCAAACCACCCGTTTTATAAGTACTTTCAATGCACTGATGTGTAAGATATGCTTCCATTCTGGGATCAGGTTACCATTAAAATGAGGTTTCCAGTGTAGGCCGAATGACAATATTTTCAATTCTTAAGATTGTTATGTTGTATTTCAACGGGGCATGAGCTAAAACAATATTGCACACCCAGATGTCATGGTATATACAGTATCGGTCCCTATATCAAGAGTTTATTTTAGGGCCGTTATATCATGGGCTTCATGCAAGAATGTGAAAGTGTTTGTGTGTGTGAATGTGAGTGCGAGAGTGAAAGTGTTTTTTTTATTTTATAATTATTAACCAAACAATATTTTGTAGTTGCTAAGTGACTGTGAGGATGATTCACCCCCAATTTGGGCTAAAGGACATGCCAGCTTGAATGAATAATACTGAGTAGACCACGCCAACTCATTGAAAATAGGGTTGTTATGAATACAGTAATGGAGCTGCTTGGCTAAATGTAAACCATACCTTCCCTCTGAAGACTATCGCAGACGTTGGCCTCTGCTCAGAGATAGCATGACAGTGAAGCTCCGGGGAGACATTTTATCCTTCAACAATAGCAAATTATTCATTACAGTTGTTTAAAACAAGAAGGGTCAGCCACAATTCTGGGAGATGCCAATACCACCTTTTCATTGGTGGTGATCTGATACAGCTTAGCAGTTATGGCTCATGATTGATTGAGCCTTGTTGTAAGGCTCGAACCTTACAAAATACTGTACATCCTAGTTTATTCACTGAAGGCCACAGCCAAATTGCTAATGAAAAAGCCATGGCAAAACAGTAGGTAGGATCAGATCTTTCTACAGTCAAAATGAGAGAGAGAGAGAGAGAGAGAGAGAGAGAGAGTCAGTGTGAATTAAGGATTTTTTAAATCTAATAATTAAACCTATTAATTAAGGCCATAAAATATGACGTTTGAATATGATGAGGACCTGTAAGTGAATTGTTTGAGTGCCTGTAATCATTCGATTTCTCATATACGTAGATTTTTAAATGGATTTGAAACTACGATAAAATGGATAATGACCCCCATCAAGTTTCAGCAGGTTAGGTCCTTTTTTGCCCGACACCCCTCCTCCCCACCATTCTCTTTCCAAATCCATTATCTTCCTCTTTACAAGAGTGCTGTGCTGTGCTATGTAGATTGAGTCTAATCGGATGAATGTGCAGAGAGTTATGAGGCCATAGGTCAACAGACTGTTGAATCCTTGGCACCGTCTCTCTCTCCCATCACTAGACATGTTGCTTTTCAAGCTGTCGAGTTTGCAATGTGCCCATCTGTGCCATTTTCTCCCAGAAACCCAAAAGCAGCAGAATCTTGCCATATTTTAAATCCTCAGCCTCACAGAGGAAAAATTATAAGTTGTAGTTTCATGGCCAGACGGGAAAAAATAAATGTATTAAATAATAATAATAATAATAATAATAATATTGATTTTGGCTTTAAATACATCTCACGTAACACCATATACTTGTCTAGGCGAACATAAGCAGAGGTGTAAAAGTACTCAATTGTCATACTTGAGTAAAAGTAAAGATACCTTAATAGAAAATTACTGAAGTAAAAATAAAGTAACCCAGTAAAATACTACTTGAGAAAAAGTCTAAAAGTATCTGGTTTTAAATGTACTTAAGTACAGTGCTGGTAAAAGTACTCAGTTGTCATACAAAGTAAAAGTAAGTGCTATACATCAAAATCCTTGTATTAAGCAAACCAGACGGCACAATTTCCTTATTATTATTATTATTATTACTATTGTCTGACAGCCAGGGGCACAAACCAACACTCAGACATCATTTACAAACTAAGCATTTGTGTTTAGTGAGTCTGCCAGATCAGAGGCAGTAGGGATGACCAGGAACGTTCTCTTGATAAGTGCGTAAATTGGACCATTTTCCTGTACTGGTATGCATTCAAATTGTAACAAGTACTTTTGGGTGTCAGGGAAAATCTATTGAGTAAAAAGTACATTATTTTCTTTAGGAATGTAGTGAAGTAAATGTAAAAGTTGTCAAAAATATAAATAGTAAAGTAAAAAAAAACTACTTAAGTACTTCAAAGTATTTTTACTTAAGTACATTACACCACTGAAAATTATGAGGATATACAGTTTATGAATATAGGTTGAGGACAGGTTACTTAATAAATAGAAAATGGGTAAACTCAAAAAATTGATATGTAGGACAACCTATTTCCAAGGTTACAAGAGGTTAAGCTATGACAGTGCTCAGGCTGCTCTTTAAGTGAACACAGGAAGTGGTTTAGCTTCTTCCTGTTCTTCAGAGCCAGCAAATACCACACAGCGAACTAGCTGTCAGATTTTCCATACACAGAGTGAGAAACACGTACTGTGCAACCCCACGTCGCCCTGTTGAGCATCAAAGTTTTGACAAGATCCGGTATCATGTGTGTCATCGGTCAACAAAGGAAACCTGTGAGATAATTTTATCATGCGTTCCAAGCCTTGACATTAAGAAAGCTGCCTTTGAAATGAGACAATAGAATGAACCATACCTGCAGCCAAAAGTGATTTGGGCCTGAGAAGATACAGGAACATTCTTCTCCCAATGGGGACCTTATGACCTCATATGGTACATGGGCATTTCTCTAGTGCTGCTGTGTCAAATCATGGATCATCTATGTTGTGGACACATGAAGATTGGTATATAGATATACATTTAAATATAAATAAAATAATGTGAATAGTCCTAAAAGCTAATGAATATGAATTTGCATGTTCCCTTCCTAAAGGTACTGTATACTGTATGCCATAGCGCTACTGTAAAAAAAGAAAAACAAGCCTCCATTTAGATATCTCCATTGTAAATTCAAAATTCCTGTCATGTAAGTATTATTATTTATGGGTACCAAGGTACATTTTACAGTTCAAGTCAAACTTTGGAATGAAAAGTGGGGTGAAATTCTCAAGATAAACTAGTTGAACAACTAAATGAAAAACAAATGCATGTTAACATATCAATGTATGTAAATAAAGGTACGGTCATAAAAATAGATGTGAATGATACTGTCTTTTGGTTCAAACAACACATTATCTAAAGAGTAGGCTTTCAAACTGAAAATGAAATATCATGAATGTGTCTGATTTATGCAATCCTGATTTAAATGTAATCTATCAACATGACATTAGGAAATGTGACCAATGTGACATGTTTTTTTTTGCAAGCAGAACACAGGCTGCATACTGAATGAAATGGTACAATAAAATGCACTGGCAATAAATATTTTTTCAATGTTTGGTTCATCATGAAAAGTGACAAGACGCGAAACGCTACAAACTAAAACATGAGGGTTTATCAAGGGTTCTTTGGGAAGGGTGGTGGTTCTATGGGGAACCATACTGAACCAAAGAACCCTTTGAGCCCTTAAATGGTTATTTGAACTCATTTAGTGATAATTAAAATGTAAGTAATTAAAATGTTCTATTTGTTTTTAGTGTGTAGGTTGCACAGCATTTATGCAGTATCTCTGAGCTATTTCTAGGTTTGACAAACATAGAATCTATACGCATAAAGCTAAACCATTCTATAGGACAAACTAGCCTTTCAAAAGACCTCACTAACAGTGTGACATAATCCTCCAACCAACGTTGACCTGCACTTTTATTCCATGGTTTGTAACCAGACTAAACCGGTTTAGTTTGCAAAGGCACATCAGCCACGCTGTCAGTGTTTGGATGGGTCTCAATGGGGAAAGTTGATGAACCTGCTATGCTGAGTAGTTTGTTGTGGATTCTTCAGAAATCTCAGAGTACAACCATGTTGTGTATTTTGGAAGAGGCTTTAGAATAGAATAATATAACTTTATTTAGTTGTGGTTTTCACTAGCTATTGACAAGTAGGTTGCATAGCCTTTGCTGTTCTGAATGGTGCACACTCCAAATAGTTATCATTCCACAGAAAACAATGGGAGATCATCATCATCAAGAATGGTCTGGTGATATTATTTTGGTTACTATTGGAAAATGTGACTAAGACCAATATTGATACATAGTTGGTGATTAATTGCTATGTTTATTCAACCTGGGACGATTACTGTAAGTGCTTTTCAAGAACATTAAAGGGGATTTTCACCTGGGCTCTGCCACGGCATATAGTCATTATTATATTGACAACATTACATTTCTGTCATAAACATCATAATTACCTAAACCACAAGCTAGAAAGAGTGCATTTTAATTTTACTGGTAGAATCGTGAATTTTCGTCTGCTCATAGTGAACCACAGAGGCCACCCTTATGAGAAATTACACCGTTTTTTTTACTGCGGTAATTTTGCAGTGCAACTGCAGTTGAATCTGCACTTTTACTTCTGCAGTTACTGCACTTTTACTTCAGTTTCAAATCGGAAGTATTTTTTGTAAGGGTAGAATTCATAGCGAATGCAGATACCACCCTGCTAGGTAGATGGGGCGTGCCCACAAACTTGGTTCATGGCATTGTTTACATTGTTTTCACTAACGTTTGTCATCATGGCCGTGTGGTGTTCTGTCTGGCTGTGTTAATTACAAACAAGCGCAGAAATTAGTTATCTTTCACCGTTCTACCTACCAGAGATTTTGCCAGTGGTTTGTGGCTATCAAGAATGATGCTTACGGTGACCAACGACTATCAGAGGGATTTTCAGGCTGAACAGATGGGGAATCCATCTAGACGATAGCTGAGAAGTGATGCGATACCATAATTTCTCCCTTCACAACAAAACGAATGACTCTCAATTTGAGGTAACATAACGTTAGCTGGACTAGGTAAATTAGCTACGTTTGCTAACATTACAGTCTTGTGTTGAACTCTGAAAGCCATCAGCAAAATCATATTGCTAGCTATCTTTTGGAAACACACTGTCAATCAATTTCGTCTATGGCATGGTAGTCACTGCTAGACTGGTAGCACAACAAGATTGTGGGACAAAAATTAGCAAAGGACACTAAATGGTATACAACCAAGACCAAGACCAACAGTAATGACACAACCACCTCATTCTACTCTTTGCAGATTCTCAATACACAATATAAAGACACGTCTATAAAAATCCTCTGCTACTGTTGACAAGAATGATCTGTCAAAGTCAATGGTTTGGGGCAGGTTTACAGATAGGTATTTGAGATGAGGAAGGGGGTTTTGTTTGTGCTTAAAGACAGTAAATGTCTTGTTTTGTATGAGAACGATTGAAAGGCGCTATTTTTCCTCAATCTTCTATACACAACAATACATACTGTGTAAGAATTTCCCTCCTAAGACTTTTCACACCTTCTGCAGCCCCCCAGCCCATTCACTTTGTTGACTGATCTTTCCTCTCAAAAGCAGATCCCAATGTCCCTCATTGTCCCTAAACAATACACTAGTCTGTCTCTAAACACTTAGGTCCCAATCGAGACAGGTGAGTGTCCACCTCAAAGTGCTGCATGTCATGATGAAAGACACCTGTCTCTATCAATGAGAGAATACTTGAAATAGATAAGATGGCGGCATACACGTTGTATAACTTCATTGAGAAAAAAAATATTTTAAAATTCAAACTGACCCCCTGCAACTGGACATGGACATTTTATGAGACTCCTGTTTCCACGAATCGAGGACTAAGACAGCTTAAATAATTCTGTGCTACACCAAACAGTACCTATCCTGTAACTCCCAGTAATGGTTACCAAAAATCTTTGTTTAAATCAAGTTGTCTGGTATATCAATTTGTAGCTTAGAGAACTGGTGATCAGCAGATGATGGGAGAGGTGGTCATGATGAAATTGCCATTCCAAAGAAACATACAGTAAGTTCAGGGAACAAATGTACAGCTGTGGGAAGAGTGTTCTCATGACAAAACTGCAATTCAACTCCTCTTGAGTTATATTCTGCTTGAAATCCAGCATAATGTCCAATCCATCGAAAGGGATACAGTTCACAGGAGTCAGTTCTACAATGACACATGCAGGCAAAGGAATTATTTTCTCTCTAAGAATCCACTCTAGAAAGAAGCCCAGGCACCACACGGTATTGTCTGTAAGACAAAAATATATAATAAATTATACTCTATTGCACTGTTTAAACGACAGTTGAACTGTGCCGGCATTACACCATTAGGGTAGACTAGTTGAACGTGCATACATGCGCATAGGCACAGAGATTTCAATATGGACGGGGCCAGAGCTCGAAGCACCGCCCACACGAGTTGTGTCAGCTTGTATATTTAGCAATGAATCTGCTGATAGGAACATCGCTGAAAGATGTACAATGGCTCTATCGAACAAGGACAACGATAGCAGCATGCACAAAAACGTATACTATGATCAGTATCATATAGAGCCTTTACAAAATGCCCAAAAAGCAAGACTACAATTATTTTCAGATCTCTTCCCCCTCATCAATACACCGGAAGCCGTCATAGGCTGGATCATTCAGAATGCAAAGCCCAGACCTGCCTTCCTCCTGGGCAATTATGTGTGAAACACATGTCACTGACCTAGAAATGCCTCTGACAGGATGAAAACAAGCCCAGATTCCCCCAGGGTGAAATTCCCCTTTAACAGTGACACATATTCATAACAACACAACCTGGCTGTGATCACACCACCATCACCAACTGCCGATGCTATTTCAGCATCAACTATTAGTATTTACTTGAATCTGAACGTGTTACATTTCCGGTATCTACACCTGCATCCATTTTTAGCACATTCAGCAACAACAATAACACCAGAAGTAGGTTACCTCCTTTAAATTTTTTGCATAATGTCAGGTGAAAAAGTTTATGGGATCAACATAACATAATGTAACATAACACAATATCAACAATATCAACAACACCAATCACGCTCTCTATCAAACCATAATACAATACACTTAATTGTGGGCATTGATACGATTATAGCAGGGTCTTGCGGGGTGAACGATTCTTCATGTCCAGGGTCGAGCCTTAATTATGGGCAAGGGTAGCTTGTCTTGTACCCTTCCTCCAAAAATTATTCTGGAGTCTCAGATAATTCAATATGGATGGGGCTTTGATCAGCTCCAGCCACACATGTATAAATACCCCCTCTGTGCAGCTGCTAAGAATAGAAGCAATAATAAATGTCCTGCATTGTTCAAGGCTGCCGACGGTTATAAATAGAGAGTCTTGGATGTTATTTGGGCATTGATAGCGGTGAGACCCTCTCGCCACGACATGGGTCCTGCCATATGGGAGCATGTGCTCTCAGCCAACTTGGCACTTTCTCAACGGGTCCGCAGCCAAAGAGCACCACTTACTTACTCCAACAACAATATTACCTCACATTTTTTCAAGGCTTCAGGGGTCACTTTTGTTTGTTTGTTTGTTTGTTTGTGTGAACAAGCAGCACTATAACCCTATTTTCTTGGACAGGTTTTCAAAGTTTTTGTGTCGTTGACCTGCTATCCCTTGTCAGAATTGACTGGTCGGTATGGACAGCCAACTTTGTGTACTTAATCAAAACTAACTTTAAAAGTTATTCTACAGTAATAGACTTGTATCAAACCATGGTGGACGTGTTGTCCTGGTGGACCGTATTTCTTGAAAGGACTTACAATGCTTCCCACAGTTGTGTCAAGTTGGCTGGATGTCCTTTGAGTGGTGGACCATTCTTGATACACACGGGAAACTGTTGAGTGTGAAAAACCCAGCAGCGTTACAGTTCTTGATACAAACCGGTGTGCCTGGCACCTACTACCATACCCTGTTCAAAGGCACATACATATTTTGTCTTGCCCATTCACCCTCTGAATGGCACACATACACAATTCATGTCTCAATTGTCTCGAGCCTTAAACATATATTTTTTAACTGTCTCCTCCCCTTAATCTACACTGATTGAAGTGGTTTTAACTAGTGACATCAATAAGGGATCTTAGCTTTCACCTGGTCAGTCTATGTCATGGAAAGAGTATAATATTCATAATGTTTTATACATGCCTAAGCCATAGACCTACACAAAATATATTGAGTAGGGTATTGGTTCAGGGTCTTATATGCAGAGACATGAGCCTTGTCATACTGTATCTACGAGGGAGAACCCAGGTATGGCTATTCTGAAGCAGGACATCACATGAGTATAATTATCCATGACACACCCCTAAATTAGCAATTTTTCAAGAACATTTCCAATTAACATGTACCACAGACAGGCTAATTGAAGGAACCTTTGGCCATAACCTCATATAATAGTGTCGTAACGTTGGCTTTGATTAATTTGATGACATGTTATTTTATCAAATCGATTATCTGACGTTTAATTGATTACGTGATTGAATTAAATCATGCAATAATTAAATTATTAATAACCTGGGGCACCACCATTTATTTACTAACTAGTTAAATAATTAAACAGAATTACATATACAGTATATACACAATAGATTATACATTGATTACTAATCATGTCATGAAAAGTCCCTAGTGGACTAACCTGATATGATGGCTGGTTACACAAAGGAAAGTGGGAGGTGGGAATGAAAGAAGCGGGAGATTGAAAGACAAAGGAACGCATTCTAATAACCACCCATTCTGAAAAATGAAATGAAATTATATATTTACTCTTGAGCTTGGCTTCGATAGCTGGGTCGAAGATGGAAGATCGCCATTGTCCATTGGAGAGTCTTTCTGGTCGTAGGATGTATCACTTCTTCTTCAGTGAATAATAGTTCAAAGTTTATACCATTTTGCCATACTCTGCTCACACGATGTTCTTGCTGGTCTAATCGAAATTCACAATTTTCACGTGGCTATCGTCACCTCCACGTTATCTTTTCACATGTAGATTTTGTTAGGTAGAGTTGTTGAAACTAGCCCTTTTAAAACGCCTGGACCACAGTCCTAGCATCCTCGGGAACATGAGTTTGACTTCCGTCAACAGGCTTTTGTACTGGGGGAGAGAAGGGTGTGTTTCATAGTTCTCAACCAATGTCTGTTCACTTGGGTGTGGCTACTGACTATGCAGCGTGTACTATGAAACATTTATCTTATTTAGGAGGCTAAAATTACATGTAATCTTTTCACAAATATTTTCATGTTTAAACATTTAAATTGCACAACAATTACATGTAAATCTGATAAGTAGAATGTGTAGACTTTCCAAGATACAATTTATGTTGTCCTATCATCAGATATAATGTCCCAGACAACAACTGATCTGACATCATATTCCTTAAGTAACAACGGACACTTTCAACTGGTTGAGAAAGGGAAATATTGTTCCATTCCCTACCCTTTTTATGTTACCCTACTGTAGAGTCTGTGTGGTAACAGAGGCTTTCCAACAGTCCCTTCTGCAGAGTGGAGAGAGAGAGGAAAGGGTATTTATTTTGGGGGGGGGGGGGGATTCATAAACCTCACCAAACAGGGCAACGTCATGACAATAGGCTATTGTAATATTATGCATTACCATTGTAATATCATAGCCTAGCTGCATAATATGAATCACTATACATCAGGTTCCCCCTGAAAAAACAGTACCATGTATTATTAAACAATTAAATTGCATGAAACTACTACAGTTATTATGACTGCATTTTCTGCATAAATAGGCGGAGGAGAACGCATTAAAGACGGCAGAGGGCAACGAAACAGGATGAACGAATTTCTAATCTGAGAATGTTGTCATCACAGTCTACGTTTGTTTCGCTCATCCTCGTAGCGGACTTTTGATTGGTTGCCAGTGACATCACCCTACTCTCATACATGGGACTGAGAATTGTTCATTCGACAGTTTAAGGATGAATCTCAATGACTCTCTCCTTGTGTCCTGTCTCCTCTCTCATCACCTCCTTCTCAAAATCCATTGGATGAGAAAGCGAGATGTCCCGCCCCTCTGAATTTATCCTCCAATGGGTTTTGAGAAGGAGGCAAGAGGAGAGAGGATACGAGCATATACAATTGCGATTCACCCGTAGCCGATTTTTAAGACACGCCGCCGAACACCCACTATGGGGTTGGCTCTCGCTGCGCTCTCACTGTACAAAACGAATTAATTTAATATTAATGAAGTCGTTTATTGGCTCATACCCGTGCCAATCATAAAGTACTACTTCTCTAGGTTGGCTGAACCCCTTGTATATTATTACTGGGGACCAGGCGAAAAGTAAAAATGTTGCGGATCCATGGCACTGGGAAAGGCTGACTGGAGTTAACATTGAGCGCAAATAAAATCCATGTAATTTACATTCAACAGGATCACACAAAATATTGTCTTACAAAAATGTAAGTACACTTTTAAAATTCCTTTATTAGGCGACACCACGGTATATATAGCTTTCAAGTTGTATAGAAATGACCACCACGCTGACGTTATCAACATGAACAGACCATACTCTGCAATATCAAGTCATAAATATAAACGATTGTGAATTGTGAATATTGGGAATTTCACATGAAACTATAGTCTATTCGACATCCTATATCCTTTAGATCGTTGCATGAACTAATTTCCTTAATTTAAATCTCTGACAGATGATAAACTGTTGGCTCTTCAATATCACTTTTAACAAATATATATGTTACCGGCTACAATGTTGCCACAATTATCCAGACTAGACTATCACTACAAATTATATAATTGTTCACTATATGAGATAAACGTATGCAGTCCAACCGCGGCGTCTTTGAATTGAATTGACATTTTTAATCTAATCAAACCGTGTCTGTAAGTCCGAAACCCTCCATACTTTTATTCTCAGCACGTCCTCATGCCGGTCTTTTCAATTAATGTACACCCTGTGATTTATTTTTACCTTACCAGACAGTTGAAACAGCAGGACACTAAATGCACGGCCAGACGACGCGACCATGGGCGTCTTTTGATGTAAGGACATGGCTTATTACATCGTTATTATTACAACGTTTGATGAAATGTAAGCATCATCTCGCGCACCCCATGACTGTCCCAGATGTGATTTGGAGGGAGAGACCAAACTGCGGCGTAGCTATACTACACGTTGATGCAGTATTCCAGTCTTTTTGTCACAGGAAATTCATAGCCTTATTGCACTGCAATGTGAAATAGACAGTAGCCTAGCTGCCTAGTCCAGACATTTGCTCTGTGAATTTCAATCCCCATGTGACCTGCACATATTTGTGACGATTATATTATTTGCTCATAGGCTACATATTCATTGGACACTCCACATATATCATACAATCTATGGTTTATGTCCACCTTCACCAAATGGTCAGTAGGCTCTCTGTTTTACCTGCTTATTCCCATGACTGTGGCAGTTGCCCTGCAGACGATTAGCAGATATTTGGTGACTGTGTAGCAGCTTAGTACTATGCATGTTTGATTAAACATATAAGTATGCAGGCTATTTTGTCATTCACTGTCCCCAGAGTCAGTGGCATTGGTCATCAACAAATCTCCATGCTATTCGATAGATGCTGTGGTTATTATTGTTTCTACACATGTCGTATTAGTCTATAGTAGAGTTCTTCTTGGGTCCAACTGGACCCGAACTTCCCAGAGGACAATCACACCCGGAGCCGAATGGACCCAATCATTTTAAGAAAAGGGGGACCCGAACCTGAACAGACCCGAGAACAATCAGACCTGAACCCAAATGGGCCCGACCACAACTATATCAGACCCAATTGGACCCTAATTTAAAAATATATATGTTTATCAGCCAAGTTGCTCTTCTGGTTAACGAATAGGTCTTTATATGTTGGCTAGGCCTTATATAAGTGAAAAAATTAACCTTATTACTGTAAAGTAAATATGCTGTAGGCTATGCAGAGCCGTGGTCAGTTCCAATCGGGCCCACTCAGGTCTATCAATTGCAAGTAGATAGACCCGAGACCCAATGACAATCAAACAGGACCCGCCCCGAATTTGAGGGCTCTGCATAAAAATTATTTTGGATTCGGGGCTGCTCGGGTATTTGGGTTAGGGTGGACCCATGAAGACCTCTAGTCTATAGTAGATTCTGTTGGTGCACTCACAATCCTGATCTAGGCCCGTATTCATAAAGTGTCTCATAATGCTGGTCTAGATTCAGGCCCCCTGTGTCAATGTAATCACATTTATTATTATCTAAAAGGCAAAACGGATCCGAGATCAGCAGTCCTACTCTAAAACGCTTTATGCATACAGGCCCTGACCTTTTGTTTATTCTGTCAATCTTTCCCCATGTAGACTGGCTTCTTGTAGTTCTCTGTAGACGTCCCAACCTTCAGCCTCCCCATGCCTCCATCTCCCCTCGACGACAGAATTGTGGTGGCGCTGCCAAGGCCGATCCGACCTCAGGAACTCCGACTGTGCCTGGACACCAGCTACCTGGACACCACCATCACCAGCCCCGGCAGCAAGACGACGGTTATCAGCACCACAGTGGTGAAGATCCGGGCGACCAACCTCACGTATATGCCCTCATCCAACGGCTCCACGCGCTCCCTGTCGTGTGGATGCAGCAGTGCCAGCTGCTGCTCGGTTACCACCTACGAGAAGGACAGCCAGCACAACCAGCGCCACCAGAAGAGCCAACAGAGCCACGTGAGCCAGGTGAGCGCCAGCAGCCCCAACCTCAGCTATGCTGGACCCGCCTCTTCCTCCTCCTCCAACCCCATGGGCATGGTCCACCATGAGGCCTTTAGCGACCCCAGTCTCACCTCCGGCCCACCCAAGGCTCTAGGGTCCACCATCCGGGTCATCCACCCCAATGAGCTGGCCAAGCGTATGGCCAGGTGCCCCATGGGCCACCCGGTCGGGCCGGTCCCGGTCATCATCGATTGCCGACCCTTCATGGAGTACAACAAGAGCCACATCCAGGGCGCGGTGCACATCAACTGTTCGGACAAGATCAGCCGGCGGCGGCTGCAGCAGGGCAAGATCACAGTGTTGGACCTCCTGTCGTGCCGCGAGTCTTCCGGCAAGGACTCCTTCAAAAGCATCTTCTCCAAAGAGATTGTGGTGTACGACGAGAACACCATTGATCCCCAGAGAGTGACATCCTCACAGCCCCTCCATGTGGTCCTGGATTCGCTGAGGAGGGAGGGCAAGGACCCCATCGTTCTCAAAGGTAGGACGAAGTGGGGTTCATATTCACAAAGTGTCTCAGATAAGGTAGTGTAGGAGGGCTGATCTAGGATCAGTTTTACCTTTCAGATCGTAATCTTGAGGTTGTGTCGAAGCTTCAAAGAGTCAAAGTAGAAACACCATGGATGTTAACTGAAATGGTTGAGGGAAGAGGATGTCTTTCATATAAAATGGCTACAGGACTGTTTTAATTAGAGAGATAATTTTTTAAGAGCTCTGGTTTGTCTCTGAGAGATTGGCTTACATAGTTGTAGTTTGGTCCTTTTCCAGATCCTAGTCTTTATGCTTCTGTTGTGAAGGAGATAGGGGTTTAGATGGCAATAGGCAATGCAGTTGGTAGAGGTGCAATGGTGATATTTGCTATTGAATGTATGTCCCTGATGAATAGGCTCATGTTAGGTGTAAAGATGTAAGGACTTAGTCTTGCCTCCATTGTGTGTAAGCCTCTTACACTCTAACTCACACTGTAATTTACTGTGTACTACCCATATAAACTACAGTACGAAGGCCTAAGCTGACTCTTCTGCTTCATCTACGCACGCACGCACGCGCACACACACACACACACACACACACACACACACACACACACACACACACACACACACACACACACACACACACACACACACACACACACACACACACAGAACTTAAGGCAGCTCTAGTCCTGCCAGGGTATGTAACATACTTTGGCTGTTGTGCAGAGTCTAGGAGGCAGCTGTTAGTAAATACTGAGCCCTGTTGAGGCAGCAGCCTCTGGGTTAGTGCCATGTTTTTCTATCATTGGTTCGTGTGTGTCTCTGTGTGAGTGTTTGTGTGTGTGCAGAGCTGTAGCAGCAGCAGGCTGTGTTCTGGGTTGGGGGTTGGGACATGTGTGTCTGCCGTCTGCTTCGCAGACGCCGTCTTGCAGGGAGATCATACTATAGCACCTTGATGCCATCCCATCGTCCTACGGCTCTACTGTCTTCTCTGCCCTCCTCTCCTCTCGACCTGGTAGCTTCCTCCATTCCTTCCCCCTTCCTTCCTGCTTCGCCTTCGCTTTGCGTCCGTCTCTGTCTGCGGCGACATCAGAGCAGAATGTATTGGTCTTTTTTTCTGATTTAATTCCCCTGAAATGCAGGCATCTGCTGCTGCAGGAACCCAACGACTCAGCCTCAGCCCTGTGCTCCATGTCTCGGCGGGTCTCAACCGCCACCACCGTACAGCAGAGAACACTGTGTATGTGTCCGTGTTTGTGTGTGTGTGTGTGTGCGCGAAGGAACAGTGGTCACGTGGGTTTCCCAGCATCAGTGTAATTTTGTCGGGAGCTTCATGAAATGGGGTTCCATGGCCGAACAGCCGATCATCACGCACAATGCCAAGCGTCGGCTGGAGTGGTGTAAAGCTCACCGCCATTGGACTCTGGAGCAGTGGAAACGTGTTCTCTGGAGTGATGAATCACGCTTCACCATCTGGCAGTCCGACAGAAGAATCTGGGTTTGGCGGATGCAAGGAGAACGCTATCTGCCCCAATGCATAGTGCCAACTGTAAAGTTTGGTGGAGGAGGAATAATGGTCTCGGGCTAGGCCCCTTAGTTCCAGTGAAGGGAAATCTTAACGATACAGCATACAATGACATTCTAGACAATTCTGTGCTACCAACTTTGTGGGGAAGGCCCTTTACTGTTTCAGCATGACAATGCCCCTGTGCACGAAGCAAGGTCTATACAGAAATGGTTTGTCGAAATCGGTTTGGAAGAACTTGACTGGCCTGCATAGAGCCCTGACCTCAACCACATCGAATGAGATGTTCGACGAGCAGGTTTCCACATACTTTTGGCTGTGTAGTGTACATACCTGTAGACTATGAAACATATGTGATTTATGTTTTTGGCTTACAGTACTTTTTTGATTTCCAGAGAATTGTTGGTGAAATATACAAATGGTATTTAATTTACCCTTAAGGAGAGATAAGAAGACTTACTCATACATTAATGACATGTGAAAAACCTTTTTGGGATGCATCCCAAATTATATTCTATTCCCTAGCTACTTTTGACCAGGGCCCATATGGCTCTGTTCAAGAATTAAAAGTAGTTTACTACGTAGGGAATAGGGTCTTTTGGGACGCAACCTCAGTCTCCGGTTTAATCATTGGGCTTTCTCCAGAAGAATAAGTCATCAAATGGTATATATCAATATGGTTGCTGGAACTTGGATGGCATATTTTGATGCAGAAAACAGCAACCTTTCTAGTCCTGACTTGCCTTTTTCCCAGTGACCCAGACCTAAATGTAATAATGAGTTATATAGCTGTCAAACGTGTCATAAGCAAACATCATTATTGATATAAGACTATGGACCTTACAGTTGATGGATAGCACTGGAAAGTGGAAACTGTGAGAAGAGTTTCCTCCGTGATATTGTCGAAAGACGCTTCACAGATCTCATCTCTCTCCACAATGTGCCAGAAAATTCTTCTGCCTTTCGTTCTCACTCTCGCCTCTCAAAATAAGCTATTTACCAATTGACGCATCATCACAAGAAAGGCGCCGCTTTAATATGTGCAATAGAAGAGAAGTTATATTTTTTCAAAGATGATTTTGGTTGAACAGTTGGATCTGTTAGTTTGTTGAAAAATCCAGAAAGAGAAAGATATTTAACGCATCATTAGAGAATCTCGCCCCACACACACACACACACACACACACACACACACACACACACACACACACACACACACACACACACACACACACACACACACACACACACACACACACACACACACACACACACACACACACACACACACACACACACACACACACACACACACACCCCTAGTAATGTCATAACTAGGTTGTGGTGGTCACTATGATTTATTCAACTGTAGTAATGTTCAACGCCTTTAGGACTTGTGTGAAGCGATTCCATTATTTACTGCTTTGTAATTATTATAACAACATCCCCCTCAGAGCGAGTGTGAGAGAGTGATGAAAAAACGTTACTTGAGAAACATAGCAGTTCAGTTTGTTGGTTTAGTGTGGCCCCATCAGTTAGACTCGTGTTATGACCCTGTTATGATAGACAACACCCTCCCAAGTTGACAGTTGATACCATTTCCATGGCGAAGCCGGTGAGGCCATACCATGACCACACTTGGCATGATGTTAGCTTTTGTAGCTCTTGTAATGCAAACAATACATTAACTGATACTCTGTGTCAGGCCCCCATTATGTTAATGTTGTGTCAATGTTACAGGGTTTTATTTGAAGGAGTACAGATGTCCAGAAAGACAAATGATCAACATTTATTATCTTTATTTGTCTGTCATCTTTGGCTCTGGGGAGAGTGATGATAGCTATTTTTCAGAGGTAAAAAAGGGAATGCTGTGTGGATTGCCTTGGGGGCATTTTTTATGTTTCTCTCACTCTCTAAATTATGAGGGAAATAGGACATTACCTCCAGGACCTTAGGTGATCGATAGACAGAAACAGACGGATGTGATATCCAATTCAAACAGAAAATTCTAACAAATGGCAAACAAATGATATGGCTTGAATGGTTGGGTTGGTTGGGGGCTTGGAGTGTCCCAGTGTTCGACTTCAGGCCATAGAAGTGTACGTCATCATAAGATGGTAACCTATTTTGCCACCCTATCAGATTGATAAGCAAAACTCCATTTAGAACGAGGAGAGATGAGCCAGAAAGATGGAAAAACAACCGAATAATAGGTAGATACATCAATTGGATGGACACGGATTGTTATTGGTAGTTTACAGTAGCATTTCCCTCCAATAGATACGTATCAGACGTGTTCCTGTCAAACATCCTCAACTGACTGTAGTAACCTGCCATTGACATAAAGGATTATACCTGCAGGCATTAAGTTTGTCACATTTAAGTGTAATTGTGTTTCGCTGACTCATCCTGTTGTTGTCTGTTGTTTACCCAGGGGGCCTCAGCTCCTTTAGACAGAACCACCAGAGCCTGTGTGACCACTCCCTCCATCTCCACGAAAGCCTGGACGCCGGCATGGGCGTCAGTGGGGCCTCCGGCCACACAGAGGCGCTACCTCACTCCATGTCCCTGCCCTCCACGCCGGACATCGAGAATGCCGATCTGACGCTAATCCTGCCCTTCCTCTACCTGGGCAATGAGCGCGACGCGCAGGACGCCCACATGCTGCAGCGCTACAACATCAGTTTTGTGCTTAACGTTACCACCCACCTGCCACTCTACCATTACGACACAGGCCTCTTCAGCTACAAGCGGCTGCCCGCCACCGACAGCAACAAGCAGAACCTGCGCCAGTACTTTGAGGAAGCGTTTGAATTCATCGGTACGTGAGAAATTTCTCTAAGTCTAGTCAGTGCGTGGCGGCTTGCCCCACATTAAAAAGTACTATATTGGAATACTATAGTAGGAATACTATAGTATTCACTGTACTGTTTTTGCTTACTTTACTGTAGTATACTGTAGTATTTATAGTATGCTATAGTATAAATACTGTAGTAAAAAATTATCTAGTATATACTGTAGTATTTATTGTAGTGTTTTTGTGCACTGTAGTATACTGTAGTATTTTTATACTGTTGGGTTTACTTTTTGGGGACATTACTATAGTTATTATCTTTGACATAGAAGTGGGGGATTTCTCCTTGAGATATTTCCATAACCTGTAGGTTGGTAGAAGTGGGTTCTGAACTGAGAGTTCAGAGCTTCTACTCTTTTCTATGACCTGTAGGGAACACAATATATGGTCTATATATGGCATGTAGGTTTTTCACTTACAAGTGGCACAAATTAGGATAATGGGGGAGGGGAATGGGCAGGGTATATGCAAATTAAGGTAAAAAAATATACTGTTTTTGCAGACATTTGTGTAGTATTTACTACAGTGTTTTTGGTCTGGATAATACTGTAGTATTTACTATAGTATTCTATACTATACTACACAATTCTATACTAAGTACTACACATGATTTAGGGATACTACAGTGGCTATAGTAAACTGTAGTATTTGTTATGTGGGTGTACAGTAGAAGTGTACACTGAGTGTGCAACACATTAGGAACACCTTTCTAATATTTAGTTGTACCCCTTTTTGGCGTCAGAACAGCCTCAATTCGTCGGGGCATGGACTCTACAAGCTGTTGATAGCGTTCCACAGGGAGGCTGGCCCATGTTGACTCCAATGCTTCCCACAGTTGTGTCAAGATGGATAGATGTCCTTTGGGTGGTGGACCATTCTTGATACACACGGGAAACCGTTGAGCGTGAAAAACACAGGAGCGCTGTAGTTCTTGACACACTCACCCTCTGAATGGCACACATACAAAATCTGTCTCAATTTTCTCAAGGCTTAAAAATTCTTCTTTAACCTGTCTCCCCTTCATCTACACTGATTGAAGTGGATTTAACAAGTGACATCAATAAGGGATCATAGCTTTCACCTGGATTCACCTTGTCAGTCTATGTCATGGAAAGAGCGTAATGCATTGTACACTCAGTGAATAGGGCAGAGCAGAACAGGGGTTGCAGTTGGTGGCAGTGGTGGGATCTCATTTCTCAATGAATCGATTCAGTTGTATTATTTCTTTTCAGGCCACATTTTGATTGGAGTTAGTCAGTGATTTGGTTTGGTTGATACATATTCAAATGGCTTGTTTTTATCGACCAGAGGCTGTGTAGGTTGTCTGACTTTTGAAATGATGGATTTAGTATAAAGTATGTAGGTTTTGAGTGAGCGGACTGCAGGGAATAATATGACACATTAGTTACATAACTAAAACATTAATGTGATGTTGTCGAAGTCTATTTTGTACTACTGCATGTTTTATGTTGCTATGAAGAGACTAAAATTATTATATTTTTCTGTTAAAGTCTATTTTGTACAATGTTTAATATGTTTTAGAACTAAACCCCTCCTAAAATGCTGCTCCTCTTACCTTTCTTCAGAGGAAGCACAGCAAGCGGGCATGGGCCTCTTGATCCACTGCCAAGCGGGCGTGTCTCGCTCGGCCACCATCGTCATCGCCTACCTGATGAAGCACACCTGGATGACCATGACAGACGCCTACAAGTTCGTCAAGACCCGGCGGCCCATCATCTCACCCAACCTCAACTTCATGGGACAGCTGCTTGAGTTCGAGGAGGACTTGAACAACGGTGTCACGCCGCGCATCCTCACGCCAAAGCTCATCGGGGTGGAGACCATGGTTTAGGAGGACACCCGCCATTCCTGCTTTAGGAGGACATCCCACAGGCTACTCTTAACAGGCTGATTTTGAGAGATACATCTTTATTTCAGAATCTCCTAATCATGCTCTTTTGGGACTGTCACAGGAGTGCCAAAGTTCTGGGTCACCGGCGATGAGATACGCCAAAAAATCCCAGCTGTTCCGAACTGACCGGCTTCCCGGAGGAACAGAAGTGTTGGGGAGAGAAAACGGTCAGTGAGAAGCTGTCCGTGCATGACAACAGAGGAGCAAAAACATGGAAGGAAAGGAAAATATATGAAAACTATTTTGCGAGAACGAGGGGACTTTTTAGTAGTTTAGTAGTTAGAGAAACTGAACTCTTCAGGCTCACACTGTGGCTCACGGTTAATGTTGCAGGCAGGCTGGGGCCGAGCTGGCCGAGGCGGTGCCTGTCAGAAAAGATGAAGACTTGTTTGGTGTGTTGATGTTCTTGTTCTATTTTTATACAGGGGTTTAAGGGAGTGACCATGACAAGCCCAAAGTGGCTTACTGTGCAATAATTTCTGAGTGGAATGCGCCTGGGAGCTTGATCTTATGTGTATATATGGGTATTCAATGACGATAAAACATTTCCAGCTCGCCGTTGATTTGACATGAAGTAACGTATTTTTTTGGTTAATTGTTGTTATCGATTCCGTATTTTTTGGCACATACAATTGAGCTGTTACGTTTGGCACAAATTAGATTGACAAAATCTTTTATTTTTTTTTGCAGTGTCTCAGTTGTCTGTGTATATTTGTTTCATTCTGTTTACTCTTCAAAAACACTATACATGATACAATTCACGTTGTCTGTGTTTTTTGTTTTCTACCTGTGTTTTTCCATCGCCCATCACCATCAACCATTGTTTTTAGTAATACATTTACTGCCATAAAGAGCTTTGTACCACAAGTTTACTGTAAGCAGAAATATTTATTCTCAAACAAAATGGTGGTTATCCTGTTTTAAGTATTACTTCAGTCGTAAAGTAGATTTGTGGACTATTCACTGTTTCTTTTTAAATAATTGACCCTCGCTTCTAACTTGTCCCTCTTTTAATGTAGTGTCTAAACTCTCTAGATATATTTTGGTATAGTTGCCCTTATAGTGTATGCTACTACATTTACCTTGTCTCTGAGTGTGATCGAGTATGATTTACTACATTACATAGTAACACAGTTCTGAGATGACCGTGAATTGGGCCTCTGTCATCAAACAAGATATTGTATCAAGGGTCATGGGTCAAGGGTCAAGTCATAACTGTTGTAGAAATAAAGTACTGTAACCCCTTTCTAATATTTTGAAACCTCCCAGTCCTGCCTCTAAGCTAAGCTAACGGGGAGCTCTTGTTCTGCCACCTCGCGTAACGCCTTAGCTCAGGCTGTCACGTGCAGTACTAGTGCCTCTATCGATGCCTTAACTAACACCTATCTATTCACCACTGGATCTTTTTGCGGCACTGTACAGTACAGGCCATCATTGCGTGCAGACAGAAGCAGCCGAGCAGGCAGGGGTCGATTACACGGCCTGCGGATACAAACCAACCCTTCAGCAGCAGCAGTCAACTCTGTGATACATTCAAAAGGATATTAACAGTTTGTACACAGTTTCACTCCAAAGAGCCTGTCACAGAGCGTTTGTTTTAAAACATAATTTCACTAATGGAATCTGTGCTTCTTTGGTTTTCAAGGCACTTTGTGCTATTAGGCCTTCACATAATGTGTATTTTAATATGACTTTGATCTGGTGCTGAATCTGATATTTGAAAGGAGAATTGAGATCTTGAGCAAAATGTAGTCTAGGCCTATTGCACAGGCTGTGCTGAAGCAGAACAGTCTGTTATGATGGCTGTGAGAGTGTGTGACCCCGCACTGAGCTTTTGAATCTCAACAAAAGAGGAGTCACTGAAATGTTTCCTTGCATGCTGTTTCAAACAAGGCGATGTGCAGCCACTTAGCTACTAATTATGTTGATGCTCAGTTTTGGCCCCAGCTAGTGTTAGCATTAGCGCTAATGCGACAACTCAAACAATGGCAGACTAGACAACGAAAGAGAAAACAGGGTCGTATTCAGTAGGGCATGCAACGTTTTAAAATGTTTGCAAAAGAAAATGGAAATTATAATTTTCATTGGATAAGGGGGTCCGGCCCGCAATTGGGTCCAATCCGGCCCGGGGTGGTTTGAGTAAAAAAAATAATTGGGCGGGAAAACTTTTATACAGTTTCTTGACTGTGTCCAGCTCACTAATAATACCCAAAATTAAAGCTGTACAGTCAGGGAGTATCGGAAATTCTACCTTTTACAAATTTTGACGGCATGGAAATATAACACATTTTCAGTGCTGCACACCGGACCTCGTTGAAGATCGAATGCGGCCCCCCGGGCAAAATTTGTTTGACTCCCCTGATTTAGTGCCTAATGAATACGGCCCAGAAACAAAGACAAAACATGGAGTCATATACTAGTGTCTGAATAAATTAGGAAAAGTATACTTTTAGTTAAATATGCTTTGCACGTGCAATCAGAATATTTGTGTCGCAGTGTCCTTGGGGTTTGAACGGAAGTTACTTTGCGTATAGGTTAAATACATACTGTTGCTACTGCTTCACCCAAAACCTCATGATTATTCATTGTATAGTCCTCTCAAGAAAGAATGAGAGGGTTGAGGGAGACTACAAGACAAAGTAAGCATTTCGGTGCTCTTTAGGAGTTTGCACAGCTAAAGAGAATACAAAGAATTTATCTATCCACAAAATATCTATGTATAGGATTAATACATTATATTTTTAGAACTCTCACCTATTCTTCCTGTCTTCAGTTGCTATGATCATTTACAGTACATTGGTGTATATTGGTGCTCTACAAACACTGTACTTGGATATGACAGGTCTATAACAGTTTACCACATGTTTGTAGCTTGTACATTTACAGTATATGAAATGATCATTTTCTGCAAAAAAGTACACATCCTTCATCTGAGCCAATGAAGTAAAACATATAAACTCCCATTTCTCTTCCACTGGCTCCTAAACCTATTCCCTAATGGCACATCTTGGCTTTGCATTTGTAATTACAGTCTGTGATTTTTGATTTATAAATGTAACTGTTGTACATTATTCTTCTTCTCTGGTTGGAAAACAAAGCATGTGTGTTGTGTATCCCCAGTCGCTTCATGAGAGACTCTCATAACTCTCTACTGTCTGTCCAATGATGCTCTCTCACTGTGGAGGTCACCCAACATCAGGGATTTTGGGAATTTCAGTTTTTGGTCAAAAAAGATTTTTAGCTGACCATGAATTCAGCTCAAAATCTGTTCCCAAGTATTCCCACAAATAGAAAAAGAGACGTGATCGTTTCTCAATGTAATGTTATTTTCAAATACAATCTCATTTTGGGCTTAGCTGTGGCCAATTTGCAGTTTACAAATGATTATAATTATGTTCAGGCCTCCCGACCACGCGCTCCGACAAAAATCGTTCTGCGGCTGAATCTATTTGCCTACCCATGCCCTACATAGTGTACTTCTTTTGATTAGACTTGTCAAAAGTAGTGCACTAAATAGAGAATAGGGTGCCATTTTGGAGGCAACTTATGTGTCTCGCCAAGGCGGTTTTGAGTGACAGCCCCCTGAAAGGGATTCCGGTGTATGGCTTTTTTTTTAGAAAGACACCTCTGTATTAGAACCATATAAAAAACTGTCATCTTTGAAGTGGGACTGTTTATGGCTAGACCTGTATAAGAGTTTCTGCTTTGGGCTCAGAGACCCTGGGGAGAGCAGGGGGGGTCACTATACAAGTGTATGTACTTTAACATTGAGTGTCTGTCTATAGTTCTGCAGTTAAAGTATATACTCTATATTCACGACTTTTCTATGCATATATCCATTACTATTTTTGCACTGACCTATGGATGGACAGCTGGATTTTATTTTTTCACAAAGGGTGCTATTATAATGGAGGCCTTCTCCCGGACAACACCTTTATGCATGACCTGCTTAATATTCCCCCCTATGACAGATCTATGACTATGAACCTCTCCTCCTCTTTTCTTAAACAGTTGTGGTTTAAGCACTGTCATTTTGTAATCCCTTCCCTACTTGTAAGGTTTGAAATAAACCGAGGCTAAAAGTTTGATCTGGGGTTACGTATGTTTTTGATCTGGGGTTACGTATGTTTTTGAACTGGGCTTACGGATGTTTTTCCGTCTGTGAAAATGTTTCTGTGTCTTCTTCATTTTGATTCCGTCACCTGGTTGCATTGACTGTAAGCACACAAACATTTTTGGTAAATATCTTATTGTTATGTACATTATAACCCAGCAACAACAATAACAACAACAGTTTAACACTACCACACCTTCCATAAAGAGTGGCACTTTTCCCAGTTATCCCAGCCTCCGCTGCACTGTAGCAGAATTGTGAATTATTTGCACTCATCCATTGAACCCTGTGTCACATAGCTGCAGGACTTACGGGCCTATATATACTCCAACCCTGCAGGAATCCACTGCCGCATGGCTAGGGGGTATAGGGGGGTTTAACTAACACAGAGCGGGTCAAGTTCCCTCCATAGGAACAGGCCCAGAAATAGTTTTTGGTGTTGTTTCTAATTACAAGTGATGAGTGGCCCTGCCTCATTAATCCTTTCCTTTCAGCACAGGGTAGGCCAGCGGCACCAGAATAGCCCTGATCTTAGCGCTGCTGCATGCACGCTGCTCCCTCCCTGCTCCCCACTCCCCGGCCCTGGCTAGGCTTCATGGACGTATTAGGAAAGGTAGGCTCTCCCAGCTCTGGGCCCAAGAGGATGGCCTATCTCTTGGACACACACACACACCCAATATAAACACACACACATACATTCTGTACACTTGCGTACTGTAAGTAGGCATATACACACAGACACACACTCACGTACGGTACACACACACACACACACACACACACACACACAGAGACACACGCACACATACACACACACAAACAAACACATGCACGCGAGCACACACACAAACAAACTCACCCCCCCACACACACACTCTTACACAATCAAACACCGATAGCTACATACACGTACACAATAGGCGGCCGGTGGCACCTTAATTAGGAGGAGGGGCTCATAATAATGGCTGGAATGGAGTCAATGGAATGGTATCAAACCCATCAAAGACGTGCTTTCCATGTAGTTGATACCATTCCATTTACTTCATTCCAGCCATTATTATGAGCCGTCCTCCCCTCAGCAGCCTCCTGTGACGTACACAAACAGTTGTATACAGTCTGCTGCCTGGTAACCATCAAAACAGTTTTCTAGGAGGGATGAAATCAACCTACTCGAACGCTATCCCTTCACGCCTGGATAAAATACTGTAACACAAATACTGCAACTGCTGTCTAAGATGTAGCTTGCCAAAGTTAAACTACTATACCTAAAAACTAGAACGCTTCCACATTTTTATACTATGGCCTGTTGAGATAACATGAGAACTGGTTGATTTATGGATGTGTCAAGTACAGGTTTTAAGGTCCCAGGCCTCCACACAGGTTTTTGTTGAAACATTATTATTATTTGTACTTTAGGGAAACATGAACAGTGCGTTCAGAAAGTATTCATACCCCTTGACGTTTTCCACATTTTTTTGTGTTACAGCCTAAATTCTGTATCACTGGCCTACACACAATACCCCATAATGTAAAAGTGGAATAACCTTTTTAGAATTTTTACCAATTAATTAAAAACGAAAAGCTGAAATGTCTTGAGTCAATAATTATTCAACCCCTTTGTTATGGAAAGCCTAAATAAGTTCAGGAGTAAACATTTGCTTAACAAGTCCCATAATAAGTTGCATGGTGCTTAATAGTGTTTAACATGATTTTTTTATAACTCATCTCTGTACCCCACACATACAATTATCTGTAAGGTCCCTCAGTCGAGCAGTGAACTTCAAACACAGATTCAACCACAAAGATCAGGGAGGTTTTCCAATGCCTCGCAAAGAAGGTCACCTAAGACATTGAACATACAGTACCATTAGGCATGGTGAAGTTATGAATTACACTCTGTATGGTGTATCAATACACCCAGTCAATACACCCAGTCACTACAAAGATACAGGCATCCTCAGTTGCCGGAGAGGAAGGAAACCACTCAGGGATTTCACAATAAAACAGTTACAGAGTTTAATGGCTGTGATAGGAGAAAACTGAGGACGGATCAACAACATTGTCGTTACTCCACAATACTAACCTAGATGACATAGTGAAAAGCAGGAAGCCTGAACAGAATACAATTATTCCCAAACATGCATCCTATTTGCAATAAGGCACTAAAGTAAAACAGCAAAAAAAGTGGTAAAGAATTAAACTTTTTGTCCTTAATACAAAGAGTTATGTTTGGGGCAAATCCAACACAACACATCACTGAGTACCAATCTTCATATTCTCAAGGATGATGGTGGCTACATCGTGTTATGGGTATGGTTATCATCGGGAAGGACGACAGAGTTCTTTTTAGTATAAATAGAAACCGAATAGAGCTAAGCACAGGCAGAATACTTATGTAATCAAGATATATTCATGTTTATTTTATTTTTTATTTTTTACAAATGTTAGAACTTTTCTTCCATTTTGACATTACAGAATATTTTGTGTAGATCACAACACAACTAAATGTGGAAAAAGTAAAGGGGTGTGAATATTTTCTGAAGGCACTGTACAACACGAAATAACCAAAAACGTACACGAGACAAGGACAACAGAAAATACAAACACAAAACAGTCCGTTCATCCTGGTAGACGGTATAGTGTAGTCGTGGCTCGGTTACATTACGTGTCCATTTGGGTATTGCCACTGCCACCCAACTGCCACGCCAATCCTGGTTACCTTTCAGTTGGTCAACTCGGTATTACACAGCTATGGGGAGTTCACGCACCAGCGTCCTCTACTGAAGAACATTAGAATCACACCTGACAAAGCCACAGGTGATAAACCCGAGGCACAGATTAATTCCTTCAATTCTTTCGCTCTTCACTTCGAGCTGAGTAGAACAATTTCACACATTTGTTAAAATAAAACATGTTATTGCGAAATCTATCAGGCTTTACTGTGCCACTTAAGGAGGGGCGTTCTCTTCCTTCAGGACATTGCGAGTTAAATTCCTACTGAATCTGTGAGTTATTCTTCTGCCTGTTTAGCCTGGCTAACTGTCTGAGTAAGATGGCACATTTTCTTTGTCTGGGGCGATTTTTTCCCTCATCAATCTACACAAAATACCCCATAATGACAAAGCAAAAACAGTTTTTTTGAAAAGTATTCAGACGCTTTACTCAGTACTTTGTTGAAGCAACTTTGGCAGCGATTACAGCCTTGAGTCTTCTTGGCTATGACGCTACAAGCTTGGCACACCTTTATTTGGGGTTTCTCCCATCCTTCTCTGCAGATCCTCTAAAGCTTTGTCAGGTTGGATGGGGAGCGTTGCTGCACAGCTATTTTCAGGTCTCTCCAGAGATGTTTGATCGGGTTTAAGTCCGGGCTCTGGCTGGGCCATTCAAGGACATTTAGAGACTTTTTCAGAAACCACTCCTGCGCTGTCTTGGCTGTGTGCTTAGGGTCGTTGTTCTGTTGGAAGGTGAACCTTCGCCCCAGTCTGAGGTCCTGAGCGCTCTGGAGCAGGTTTTCATCAAGGATCTCTCTGTACTTTACTCTGTCAATATTTCCCTTGATCCTGACAGGTCTCCCAGTCCCTGCCGCTGAAAAACATCCCCACAGTATGATGCTGCCACCACCATGCTTCACCGTAGGGATGGTGCCAGAGAGTTCAATTCTTGGTTTCATCAGACCAGAGAATCTTGTTTCTCATGGTCTGAGAGTCTTTAGGTGCCTTTTGGCAAACTCCAAGTGGGCTGTCATGTGCCTTTTACTGAGGAGTGGCTTCCGTCTGGCCTCTCTACCATTAAAGGCCTGATTGGTGGAGTGCTGCAGAGATGGTTGTCCTTCTGGAAGGTTCTCCCATCTCCACAGAGGTGGACCATTGAACCATTGGGTTCTTGGTCACCTCCCTGACCAAGGCCCTTCTCCACGATTGCTCAGTTTGGCAGCGAGGCCAGCTCTAGTAAGAGTCTTGGTGGTTCCAAACTTCTTTAATTTAAAAATGGAGGCCACTGTGTTCTTGGGGACATTCAATGCTGCAGAATTCTTGTAGTACCCTTCCCCAGATCTGTGCCTCGACACAATCCTGTCTCGGAGCTAAAAACCTGTTTTCTCTTTGTCATTATGGGGTAGTGTGTAGATTGGTGAGGAAAAATAATAATTTAATCCATTTTAGAATAAGGCTGTAACGTTACACAATGTGGAAAAGGTCAAGGGGTGTGATTATGTTCCAAATGCACTGTAAGTGGCGTGCATTCAAGCTTTGGTGCCATAATAAAGGAATTGTTCCTTTTCAGAGCTTAATGTTCCTACAGGGGCTTTTCGAGCAGAGCCGTTCATTCTCCATTCTAAAGATGTATATGGCAGCTATTTCAACGTGTCCTGTGGGAATTGTTAGTGCCATTCTAGGGCCTCTCACCCTGGCGGTGCGGTTTTAAAAGGTGTGCATCATCTCAGGCTGGTTTCTAAACCTATTGCGCTCCCTTTGGGATTTGTTTTTGTTTTTGGATGTGCTGTGTGAGGCCAACTTTGAACCGATGGAGTCTGTGGATCAGAAGATCGCACTGCTTGTGGCTTCCCACTGGGCACACACTGGTTGATTTCAAATAAATATAATTGAACCAACGTGCCCAGTGAGTTTTGCCTCGGCTAAACACGTTGGAGAGCTCCACATGTTATCCTTTCGCCCCTCCTGTCTGAAGTTCCCCCTTGGCAACTCTAGGGTGACATTACGTCCTAATGCTGCCTTCGACCCTAAGGTCATGACTACGTCCTACAGGCCTTTAGCTTTTGAGCTTTCTCCCTTTTCGCCTCCTCCATTTGCTTCCGAGGAGCAACAGAGTTTATATGCCCTGTGTCCATTCCGCATGTACATTGTCTCTCCCAGTGTATTGTGGATGCTATTTCTCTGTCACATGACAGCAAAAGAAATTAGCTTACGTTGTAAGCGCCCACTGGTGGCGTCTTGGGCGTTGTTTAACGGGTTGCCTGTAGGAGATATTTGTGCTGCGGCGAGTTGGGCATCACCACACACGTTTGTGAGGTTTTATCACTTTGATGTCACTGCCCCTAGTGTAGCCCACAGTGTGCTTAAAGGGGAACCTTGACAAACATGTCAGACTGGTCATACCTTCCTGTATACTGTTCCGTATACAAGTTCCCTGATCCTGGTGCAGAATACACAGGGTTTCTCCCATCCCACATTGACTGATATCATTCAATTCAATAATAAAAAAGACAATACAAGTAAAAGTTGTGTCTAGTGTCATTCAGAGACATCAGTATCAAGCCCGTCAGTAAGTCTGTACTTCATATTCTTGCAAGTTGTCACGATGTGGGTGTTGGAGAGACCAAGACGCAGCGCAGGGATAATAGTTCGACATATTTTCTTATTTATTTTATATATTAATCGAAACCAAATGGCGAACTACAGGATACAAACTGAAACTATAAACTAACGTCACATTCACAAAAACACACGGAATGAACGGACGTAACAAAAAGAACAACTACTTCACCCGTGACTGCGACATATACCTCGACATGTACGATAACAACCCACACCCGCGTGAGGGACAGACTCAACATATATTGGATCCCTAATTAGAGACAACGGATAGCAGCTGCCTCTAATTAGAGATCCACCCAAACCCACAAAGAAACAGAAAAGAACGACACTGTCAGACTCTGACCATAGCTTCATAGAGATGCCTATTGCTTATCTATGGCCAGAGCCTGACACAAGTCTCCATGTGCTGACTCTATTACCAATGGCAGTTAGGATAGGTCATATCTGACACACAAACAGGTACTATGTTGAAGTTTGAACAGGTCAGATAAAACCTACCCAATTATGGTCTCTCCATCAAACAACTGAGGGTGCCATCTAGTAAAAGTATCTCCAGTCCATCTGTAGAAATTGGCAGAGTTGAGGCAGAGTTCATCAGTGACACATGGAATGAAAAGGGTGTTGCTATTACTGGACATTTGTGCTGTACTGTATTATTAGTAATCACCTCATTGTGGATGTGTTGTTTGGATGTGTTGAGTGCCAGGTCTCTCTGCATCTCATGCATCAGTGAACACATACACATAGTCACTGTTCTATTACCAATGGTAGTTATGGACAGGTATAATCTGACACACAAACATATACTATGTTGAAGTTTGAATAGGTCAAACTAAACCTACCTAATTATGTTCTCCCATCGATGGCTGTTGGTGAGCAGGAAAGGGCTGAGGCTGGAGGGAGTGTCTTTGCAAAAGCCCTATTAATGGGCATGGCAGCGTATATCAGCTCCTGGTCTCTCATCAAAGATACTGGTCACACACACAGAGCACTGATTACATTATCAATGGTGGTTATGATTAGACTGGTGGAACCAACCTGATCACTGCATTCACCTTCAATTTCACTTCAGATATCATAAAATGTGAAGTGAAATAGAATGGTGAACACAGCAATCAGGCTGGTTCCACCAGACTAGGTTATGCCCTGGTCATTATATGCATCTAAGTAGAAAATAAAGAACAAATAATGTCAGTTTACATAAATTATGTTTCACAATTGGGATATCAAATAGATAGATAGGTACTTTATTGATTCCTGAGGGGAAATTTCTTTGTCAAGCAGCTACGAAAAAAACACAGGGCAGGTGCAAAATGCCAGAACGAAAATACACAAAAGACAGATACACGAAACATGATACAGTGGGGAGAACAAGTATTTGATACACTGCCGATTTTGCAGGTTTTCCTACTTACAAAGCATGTAGAGGTCTGTAATTTTTATCATAGGTACACTTCAACTGTGATCACCTACCAACCAGTAAGAATTCCGGCTCTCACAGACCTGTTCTTTAAGAAGCCCTCCTGTTCTCCACTCATTACCTGTATTAACTGCACCTGTTTGAACTCGTTACCTGTATAAAAGACACCTGTCCACACACTCAATCAAACATACTCCAACCTCTCCACAATGGCCAAGACCAGAGAGCTGTGTAAGGTCATCAGGGATAAAATTGTAGACCTGCACAAGGCTGGGATGGGCTACAGGACAATAGGCAAGCAGCTTGGTGAGAAGCCAACAACTGTTGGAGCAATTATTAGAAAATGGAAGAAGTTCAAGATGACGGTCAATCTCCCTCGGTCTGGGGCACCATGCAAGATCTCACCTCGTGGGGCATCGATGATCATATTCTTATTTTCAATGACGGCCTAGGAACAGTGGGTTAACTGCCTTGTTCAGGGGCAGAACGACAGATTTTTACCATGTCAGCTCGGGGATTTGATCCAGCAACCTTTTGGTTATGGGCCCAACACTCTAACCACTGGGCTACCTGCCGCCCCCCGTTACCATCTGTATTTGTACAGTTGAAGGTTCCTGGCTGGATACTTGCCAACATGTGGCTAACTGTTCCATTCATAGGAATGCTCACAGTATTGGCATGTCTTCATGATGTTGATGAGGGCCTCCTTGCAGATCGTCTCTATGCTGTATGTTGGGCTGGACATCTCTCAAACAACTGCAGCAGGCTGGGAGGGACTGTGAAGGGTGATATAATAGACAGCCAAGTGGTAAATTGTGTTTTGTTCCAAAGAAAGGACAAAGCTTTTTGCTAATGTACTTCACAACCAAACTGACTCTACTAGTTGTATCTGCTTGGGAATCAGCCTGTACTGAACAAAAATCTAAATGCAACCTGCATCAACTTCAAAGATTTTATTGAGTTACAGTTCATATAAGGAAATCAGTCAATTGAAATAAATTAATAGTCGTACATGTCAATCCAGAGCATCCCAAACATGCTCAATGGGTAACATGTCTGGGACGTCTTCAGCTTCCAGGAATTGTGTACAGATCTTTGCGACATGGAGCCGTGCATTATCATGCTGAAACATGAGGTGATGGTGGCGGATGAATGGCACAACAATGGTTCACAGGATCTCGTCATGGTATCTCTGTGCATTCCAATTGCCAATTGCCATCGATTAAATCGATAAAAACCACCATGGGGCATTCTGTTCACAATGTTGATATCAGCAAACCGCTCGCACACAAAACGCCATGGTCTGCGGTTGTGAGGCTGGTTCGACGTACTGTCAAATTCTCTAAAACGACGATGGAGGCAGCTTATGGTAGAGAAATGAACATAACATTATCTGGCAACAGCTCTGGTGTACATTCTTGCAGTCAGCATGCCAATTGCATGCTCCCTCAAAACGTGAGGCATCAGTGGCATTGTGTTATGTGCCAAAACATTTGGCCTTTTATTTTCCCCAGCACAAGGTGCACCTGTGTAATGGTCATGCTGTTTAATCAGCTTCTTGATATGCCACACCTGTCAGGTGGAGGGATTAACTTGACAAAGGAGAAATGCTCACTAACAAGTATGTAAACAAATTTGTGCAAAAACATTGAGAGAAATACATCAGGGATCTTTTATTTCAGGTCATGAATCATGAGAGCAACACATTACATGTTGCTTTTATATTTATGTTCAGTATAGTTTATCAAGCCGGGTATTTTTGAATACAACTTTTCACATTAGACATAACACACATTACCTATCGTTGATGATGGAGCCGTCTGTGTCAGTAACTCGTATCACTATCAGAGGCCTCATGATGTTGTGTCCTTTTCATAGGAGTCGAGGGAGACTGGCAACAACAGAGGTGTTACAAGGATACTTGTGTCGCATGACACCTTTATTCTGAGGTCTTGCCTGACAAGCTGTGAAAATAGCAAGTGAACAGAGAATGTAATTATTTTTGGAGGTCGCTAAACCATTGCAATCACATTGCTTTACAGATGTAGACTGACTGGCTCCAGATTGGATTTTATTCAGGCCGGTGTCGCTATATTACACTATGCAACCAACTGTGACATGTTTTGCTATGGCCCTGGGTTGGTTTGAGTTTGGTTTGAGTTTGTACTAACTGCTAGTTAGTACACTGTTGTAGTCAGACATGAGTTAGCTAGTACCACCATAGCTGCATCCAATATTTATTTGTGCCCTAGACATGGCTTGCACCTCGGAGGCTAATGTTGTAAGAACCAATTCTGGAGATGAGAAGCAGGTACAGGGAGTGAACATTTAATTAAGAACGGACATGGAACAGGACAGGAACAGCATCAGAACAAGATAACAAAACGACATACAACAAATAATGCTGAAGCGGGGAACATAACTGACAAATATAGGGGAGGTAATAAAACAGGTGATTGAGTCCGAGTCCAATGAATCACTGATGTGCGTGACTAGGGGAACAGGTTTGCGTGACGAGGGGAACAGGTTTGCGTAATGATGGTGGCAGGAGTGCGGAGTGATGGGCAGTGAGCGGGAGCAGGCGTGACAGTACCCCCCCTCTAGGGGCGCCACCCGGCATCCCACCTGGGCGAGCCTGACGGTCCAAGCCGGCTGGGCGCAGAAGCCCGACGAGCCGGCAGAGGCGTGGGAGCCTGGCGAGCCGGCTGAGGCGTGAAAGCCTGACGATCCCGTAAGTAAGACTTTCAGTCACGCCCTGATCTGTTTCACCTGTTCTTGTGCTGGTCTCCACCCCCTCCAGGTGTTGAATTTAAACCTAACTCTAACTTCGTTGTTGGGCAATCTGTATTGGGCTTTTCAGTCTCAAACGGCCGTTATCCTTTGAACGCATTGGGGGCGATCTAACAATGGAGCCCCATTCAATGAAGGAAAGCTTGGCAAAAGGGGAAATGATTTGTTGACATAATTGTAATACAAACCCAACAGTCATTTACTCGTTGAGGTTCCAAACTCAATTTTAGACGAGACTGGCTTTATGACTAAAATGATCCTATTTACACTTTTTTGACACTAGCTTAAATGTTTCTGACTCATATCAATGGGCCGTTTTCAAATGGATTAGTTGTTTTTTAGGGGCAGTCGCTCTTTAACACCGGGACAGGAGAGGGTCATTAGGCAGCACACAGATTTAGCAATACCCGAGTACCGCAGTTTTTCCTGTCAGGTTCGAACTCTGTGTGGTCTGCTGTGGGCCATTTCATTTGCTGTCCGCTGGGGTCGGGTTGGGGCGTGATTTCATATCCCCATAGCCGAGTTGACTATAACTACTGTTCCCAGAAGGAGGGAAACGAGGTACAACACCTGTTCTGTCCTTCGCAGCCCGGTTCTGGGCTCAGTGAAGACCGGTACTGAATTGAAGGAATGAATCCGTGCCTCGGGTTTATCACCTGTGGAAGATGGGGCATGGTGTTCATTGGCCTTGTCAAGCATAATTCTAACATTCTTCAGTAGAGGACACTAGGGGTATGAAATTTCCCCCCTGGGCGATCAATAAAGTACCTATCTATCTATCTATCTATCTATCTATCTATCTATCTATCTATCTATCTATCTATCTATCTATCTATCTATCTATCTATCTATCTATCTATCATCTATCTATCTATCTATCTATCTATCTATCTATCTATCTATCTATCTATCTATCTATCTATCTATCTATCTATCTATCTATCTATCTATCTATCTATCTATCTATCTATCTATCTATCTCTATCTAGCGAACTCCCCATAGTTGTGTTGTGCCTCATTACCCTCCTTCAGGGAACAGTAGTTATAGATCCAAGGACACTTCAGGGAAGCAGCAGGACCCTGAACAGCTTCTATCCCCAAGCCATAAGACTGATAAATAGCTAATCAAATGGCTACCTGGACTACATGCATTTAACCTTTTTTGCTCTAACTCTATGGACACACACTGGACTCTACGGACACACTCACACATGCTTACCCTGACACCCCAGCACACAAATACACTCACTCACTCACTCACTCACTCACTCACTCACTCACTCACTCACTCACTCACTCACTCACTCACTCACTCACTCACTCACTCACTCACTCACTCACTCACTCACTCACTCACTCACTCACTCACTGAATATACTCCATCCTGTTGCGTAGTCGATTTACCCCTACAGTATATGTACATAGCTACCTGAATTACCTCGTACCGCTGCACATCAACTCGGTACTGGTACTCCCTCTATATAGCCATGTTATTTTTACTCATTATCGTTATTCATTATTCACTGTGTATTTATTCCTTGTGTCACTATTTCAATTTTATTTGTATCTTTAACTCTGCATTGTTGGAAAAGGACCCGTAAGTAAGCATTTCTCTCACACCCTGATCTGTTTCACCTGTCCTTGTGCTTGTCTCCACCCCCTCCAGGTGTCGCTCATCATCCCCTGTGTATTTCTACCTGTGTTTTCTGTCTCTCTGTGCCAGTTCTTCTTGTCTTGCCAAGTCAACCAGTGTGTTTCCTAGCTCCTGTTGTTCCTAGTCTCTATCGTTCTAGTCCTCCCGGTTCTGAACCTCTGTCTGCCCTGACACCGAACCCGCCTGTCTGATCATTCTGCCTGCCCTTGTACCGATTTGGACTCAGCCCTGGTTATTGAACACCTGCTTACCCTGACCATGAGACTGCCTGTTCCACTGTACTGTTCGGACTCTGATCTGGTTAAACTATTTCCTGTCCCTAACCTGCCCTTTGCCTATCCCCTATATTATAATAAATATCGGAGCTCTACCATCTGCCTCCTGTGTCTGCATCTGGGTCTCGCCTTGTATTGTTATAATTTCACTGTTAGTCTACACCTGTTGTTTACAAAGCATGTGACAAATAAAATTCAATTTTGATTTGATTTCATTGTATCGTTGTTCAGGGCACTACTGTATTAGCCAGGCTAGCCTTTGCCCTGAAGTATAAATTAGCCAAATACTGAAATACTCAATAACTTGAAATAGCTAACAGCAAGAAACTTCACAAATGTTGGTATTTCTCTGCAACATTTGACAGAGTTTGACATATCTGTGACATCCCTCTCAGTGTAATGTAGTCTTGCAGTACTAAATAAAGTATCTATCTATCTATCTATCTATCTATCTATCTATCTATCTATCTATCTATCTATCTATCTATCTAAATTAGTTTTGGTCTATGTTTCTGTACAGTCAGCTCTTTGTGTGTGAGACTGAATATTCCTCCAGCTGAGAGAGAGAGATATAGGTAGAGCGAGAGAGAGAGAGAAAGAAAGAGAGAAAGCGAGCGAGAGAAAGAAAGAAAGAGCGAAGGAGAGAGAGACATGAATAGAGGAGAGCAGGGTCATGGCCCATATCACACGGGTCCACCAAGGAGATTACAGCGTGACATGGGCATCATGGCGACTCCTCTATGCAAATTACACATTTGTCTCTGTGGAAGTGAGGACAGGGTAGGACAAGGAGAGTTAAGGCCATACACCTGAGGAAGAGACAAGTTTTCAAGACATATGGGTTCATCGATTATCTGTCATGTTTACAACTGTTTATCGAATTGGCCAAAACAGCAATCAACTAGGTTGAGAAGCCCGGCGGTCCTATTGTTAAAACTTTATTGATGAGGCTTTAAGGTGACTGTCACGATCACTATGAGACAGGACCCGAAGCGCAGAGCTGTGGTAAGAATACATTCCTATATACCAGTGAAGTAATCCAAAATACCAAACAAAGGAGAGACAGCGACCATGAACTGGCGTGAAAACAAAAACCCACAAACACAGGTGGGAATACTGAACATAAATAGGCTCACCAATTAGAGGCAATGCGGCGCAGCTGCCTCTAATTGGGGACCAATTCCAAAAGGAACATAGAGAATTCCAGAGAGTTCTCTGGACACTAAACCTGAAAACCATAAAGGTTTCCAGAGACCTCTCTGAACATAAATCCTTACGGGGGGGGGGGTTCAGGGAGGGGAACAGGCGGTGGAGGCTCTGGCCTCGGTGCCGGATGTGGCACCAGGTCAGGCGGGGGCTCCAGCTCAGGAGCAGGACTGTAGCCCTTTCCCGGACTGGGCACCGGTGGAGCGGACTGCTCCGGCACTGGAGCGGGGCTGACGACCGGCCCCGGACTGGGCACCGGTGGAGTGGACTGCTCCGGCACTGTAGCTACCGGGCTAGGAACCGGCACTAGCGCTACCGCGCTGAGGACATGCACTGGCGCCATCGGGCTAGGAACAGGTACTGGCACTACCAAGCTGGGAACACGCACTGGAGCTACCGGGCTAGGTACCAGCATTAGAGCTACCGTGCTGGGAACCGGTACTGGCGCTACCAAGCTGAGGACACGCACTGGCGCCACCGGACTAGGAACTGGTACCGGCTCTACCAAGCTGGGGACACCCCCTGACGCAACCGGGCTAGGAACCAGTACTGGCGCTACTGAGCTGAGGACACGCACTGGCGCCATCGGGCTAGGAACCGGTACTGGCGCTACCAAGCTGGGAACACGCACTGGAGCTACCGGGCGAGGTACCGGCACTGGAGCTATCTCCCTGGTATATTACATCAGTTCTGCAGCAGCATACAAGACATTTTTGGACTCAACTTGCTCACTTAAACAGGAAGGTGTCGCGGCGGTCCTTTGTGGGCAAATTTTGTCATCAAACTTTGTCATCAAAGTCTGGCATTCTCATCAAAGTCTGGCATTTATTTAAAAAAAAACCTGCCACTTCATTGAATAGCAGCCTAGTGATTGCTTTGCAATGCTTGATTGGCTTAGTCCTTGCAGTTAGCCACTGATTACTTCCACTCATTGTTGAATTAGCAATTTCCAACTTGTTGTGTAATGGGTATGTCCAATGGCCGATGAGCACCGATACGTTTTATCTATACATTTTTTCTCTTCATATGACAAGGATTAAAACGGATTTGCCAGTAGATTGTCAACTTGATTCATGATGATGACTACTAGCTAAGAATTTGAAAGTATGATGTTGACATTATCAGTCCAATCAAAGCTACTGTACATTTAACGTGATTTAACATCATTTTATCTGTGGCCAATGACCTTGAGCCTTCTTGGAAGGGCACTTATAATATAACTCTATGGCAGGACTCAAAGGGCTGAAATTTTCGATGTCTACTCTTACTTGTCCTGTGACGTAGCGTCCCCATGAGTGACAGAATACTGAGCCAATCAGGCCCAATGTTCCTATTTTCTGCTGGCTTGCCCCACCACCACAGAAAGCACTGAGCTAGGCTGAAACACCTGCATTTTGGAGCTGCCTTACTCAAGAAAACAAAAAAGAGACCATGTTTGTATGCGGCATTATTAATTCAATGATATACATTTTTTACATGGTTTGCAAACTAATATTTGACACATATTAATGGCAAAATAACATGCAAAAAAATGTTTTTGGGTTTATTTTTTGCAAAAAATGTGGGGCTCAAATGTAGGGAATGACAGGTCGCCACTGTATACAGTACTATTCTACGTATTCTTCAGATATACTTCTTATTCCATATACTTTCCATATTGTCTATACATCCCATCACATACACTATATATACAAAAGTATGTGGACACCCCTTCAAATTAGTGGATTCGGCTATTTCAGATACACCCGTTGCTGACAGGTGTATAAAATCCAGCACACAGCCATTCAATCTCCATAGACAAACATTGGCAGTAGAATGGCATTACTAAAGCGCTCAATGACCTTCAACGTGCAACTGTCATAGGATGCCACCTTTCCAACAAGTCAATTGGTCAACTTTCTGCCCTGCTAGGTATGGTCTAGGCTCCTTAGTTCCAATGAAGGGAAATCTTAACGCCACAGCATTCAATGACATTCTAAACGATTTTGTGCTACCACCTTTGTAGCAACAGTTTGGGGAAGGCCCTTTCCTGTTTCAGCATGACAACGCCCCCATGCACAAAGCGAGGTCCATACAGAAATGGTTTGTCGAGATCTGTGTGGAAGAACTTGACTGGCCTGCACAGAACCCTAACCTCAACCCCATTCAACACCTTTGGGATGAATTGGAACACCGACTGCGAGCCAGGCATAATCACCCAACATCATTGACCGACCTCACTAATGCTCTTGTGGCTGAATGGAAGCAAGTCCTGGCAGCAATGTTCCAACATCTAGTGGAAAGCCTTCGCAGAAGAGTGGAGGCTGTTATAGCAGCAAAGGGGGGTCCATGATTTTGGAATGAGATATTCAAGGAACAGGTCATGCAGTATATACCGTATATTTGTATAAATTATATTATTTTACTTTTTAGATTTGTGTGTATTGTTGTGTACTGTTAGATATTACTGCACTACTGGAGCTACGAACCCAGCATTTCTCTACACCCGCAATAACATCTGCTAAATATGTGTATACGACCAATAAAATGTGATTTGATTTGATTTGTGGTATCATCATCATATCACCACACGAGCAGCCACTCTGATTTTACTGCTTTACAGCAGTTACACCTCCAAACAAAACACCAGCTATACAGGTGTCGGCTATCGCCGGTTAACACTTGATCTGAAAAAAACTAGTCTAAAGTCATCTTGGTGCATAATCTTTGATCCTGCTAGTTTCTTTAATAGCAATTTTTATCTCTAATTGTAGTATGGTACAAATGGTCAGTTCAGTGCCAGACGGAGTCTACGTCACGCGGTGGTGGCTCCCTCTGCTGGACATGCCAGGTCTCAACGGGTTCTCCAACCAGGACTAATTGGGGCTGATTGCTCACCAGCTGTACAGGGACAATAAAGCTGCCAGGAGGGCAGCACATGTGAGGGATGGAGGTAGTGAGAGGTCGCTATCGGACAGATTTCCTTACGGTCTGATAGAACCGAGGGGGTCTGTGTTCTACCCCAAAAGAGACAGCAAGGTCTATCAACAATGACAAGACACAGGGGTCTGACAACTTGGATTGAAAATTACTGAGGTTAAAAGTGGACGATATTGCCACTCCTATTTGCCATAACTTAAATTTAAGCCTACTAGAAAGTGTGTGCCCTCAGGCCTGGAGGGAAACAAAAGTAATTCCGCTAGCTAACAATAGTAAAGACCCTTTTACTTGCTCAAATAGCTGACCAATTAGCCTGTTACCAACCTTTAGTAAACTTTTAGAAAAAATTGTGTTTGACCAGATTCAATGCTATTTTACTGTAAGCTAAACTTTCAGAACGCTTATAGAGAAGGACATTCAACAAGAGAAATGTATGATAAAAATATTGTGAGGCCTGTTTTGTTAGACTTCAGTGTGGCTTTTGACATTATCAATCATAGTATGCTGCTGGAAAAACCTATGTGCTATGGCTTTACACCCCCTGATATATAGTGAATAAAGAGTTACCTGTCTAACAGAATACTCGGGTGTTCTTTAATGGAAGCCTCTCCAACATAATCCAGGTAGAATCAGGAATTCCCCAAGGCAGCTGTCTAGGCCCCTTACTTTTTTCAATCTTTACTAACAACATGCCACTGGCTTTGTGTATGTATGCGGATGACTCAACACTATACACGTCAGCTACTACAGTGACTGAAATGACTGCAACACTTAACAAAAAGCTGCAGTTAGTTTCAGAATGGGTGTGCTCTGCCTTCTTAACAGCACTACTAACAAGGCAGGTCCTACAGGCCCTAGTTTTGTCGCACCTGGACTACTGTTCAGTGGTGTGGTCAGGTGCCACAAAGAGGGACTTAGGAAAATTGCAATTGGCTCAGAACAGGGCAGCACGGCTGGCCCTTGGATGTACACAGAGAGCTAACATTGATAATATATATGCATGTCAATCTCTCCTGGCTCAAAGTAGAGGAGACATTGACTTCATCACTGCTTGTATTTGTATCGACATGTTGAATGCACTGAGCTGTCTGTTTGAACTACTCAGACACCTATATCCAGAACAGACTATGGGAGGCCTACAGTACTACATAGAGCCATGACTTGACGGAACTCTATTCCACATCAAGTAACTGATGCAAGCAGTAGAATCAGATTTAAAAAACAGATAAAAATACACCCTATGGAACAGCGGGGACAGTGAATAGACACAAACACAGGCACTGACACATGCATACACACACATACACATGGATTTTGTGTTGTAGATATGTGGTAGTAGAGTAGTGGCCTAAGGGCACACACTTAATGTGTTGTGAAATCTGTTGTGAATGTATTGTAATATTTGTAAAATTGTATAACTGCCTTAATGTTGTTGGATCCCAGGAAGAGTAGCTGCTGCCTTAGGGATCCATAATAAATACAAAATACAGATACACACACATACAAACAGGGGCATCATAGACCCCCCCCCCCAAAAAAAATGCTAGCTTCCTACTATTCTACCATTTTGCCATGGGGAAAATAGAAATATGCGCAATCTCATGCTATTCTACACACTTTGCAATGAGGCTAAGAGAATATTGTATTTTTGAAGCCAATGTTCTGCTATTCTACACATGTTGACAGGAGGCTGTCAAAATAAATAACATTCTGGCCCCCTGACCACACACCAGGTTAGCCCCTGCACACACACGCACGCACGCACGCACACACACACACACACACACACACACACACACACACACACACACACACACACACACACACACACACACACACACACACACACACACACACACACACACACACACACACACACACACACACACACACACAAGCCACACACACACACACACACACAAGCCACACACACTTCTCTCAACCCTGTGAAATCCACTACCTAGCCTTTATATCAACCTAATCGACTCCCTGTCTGCCCCAATGGGGGATCAGAGCTCAACCCAAATGCTCAACCCAAATGAGAGACCAGAATGTTTCAACTCGCAGGGGTTGTGGACTGTACATGACACTGTTATCATGGGCTTCTGGAGTCATTCAAATTACACCTAATTGAGACTAGAGAGAAACCAATAAAGTTATATATGTCCCATCTTCATACATTATATAGCTAATGTTGAAATCAGATTATATTTCATATATTTGTATTATTTATCAACCATAGTTATATGACATTATTTAAATTGATGGGGGCAATTATTGGTCCAATGGTTTTTGTCTCCTTACCCTATTAAAACACACTTTTACGTGTCTTTCTTAGTCCATCCGTCTCTCTCTCTCTCTCTCTCTCTCTCTCTCTCTCTCACACACACACACAGACACACACACATATCTCAGCCACGACGGGTATCATATACAGGATAAACAAATAGGTCTATAAATGACTTCTGTTTCCTTGGACACTTCTACCAACAACAGCTGCAGAGTTTAACAAGCTAGGACCATGCAACCAAGCCACACGGGCCAACTTATAAAAAAAAAACTTAATGATGAAAATAGATGAGTCTCTTTTTGTGTTGTGAAAGCTATAAATTTAGGAAGCTAATCATATTATGGGATAAAATCACAAGTACATAATCCTACGGTGCGAGTCATAAGCCACCGAAAGACTACTTATTACTGCACACCGGATTATGGTGTCGGAACTTACAGCCATTGACCTTAAACTGTGGTTCCGACTTGGTAAAGTGTCAACTCTTTGGGAATCTCATGTTGTCATGTAAAAATATCATGACATATGATATGGTAAATATGAAACATTATATCTATATTATTGTGGTATATAGTGTAAAATGCTTTGAGGATTGTGGTTTGCACACAAAAACATTGATAATGGACGGTATAGGCAGGAAATATTTACAGTACATTTACCAAACAACTTTCTACGGCTCACCCAGCCCAGGTTTTGAAATATCTTTGAGAGGATTGATTAGATTTTTTTTCTCCATAGTAACTGGACCCACATTCAAACACTGTCCTTGCAAAATTCCATCTTCTTTTAGATGTAATTTGAATACATGGTCCGAGCATCTTTAGTTCAGTAACCATGTGACCAACGCAACTCATATTTGTAGGATGACATTTGAAACAATTACAATAAAGCGTCTATTCATATAGTGTGTGATAAATAATCTTCAGATGGCCATAAATCTCCTTTGTGGCTCAGTTGGTAGAGCATGGCCCTTGCAACTCCAAGGATTGTGGGTTGGATTCCAGCTGTGGCCAGCCATACGAAAATGGATGCACGCACTACTGTAAGTCACTTTGGATAAATGGCATATATTATTATATGATACAATAGATCAACTCATCATAATAATAATAATGCATAACGTCATCATCAACATCATTATGATTTGACTTAATTTATTATTAATATCTACAATCACTACATCCCCATAGAAGCCTGTTATTGGCCTGCATGATGGTGAATTCCTTCAGTCCCAGTAGTCCTAGTACCTAAAAAAAGGAACACTCCCTGACATCCCTCTTTTCATTAGGTCCACATTAAATGTCGCACCACACCTTTTTTTCAGAATGGATACTTTGCTGGAGCTGAATCAGGGCTTTTATAAATAGCACTGGCTGTGATAACAATACAGTGACTCCCGGTGTGGGTGATAGCCTACTGTAGCTGAGGGCACCTGTCTCTATGTCCATGGTCTGCAGTCATTCCCATAGAGAAGTAGTGGAGTGCATTGCTTCCCTCTGCTGGACAAATTGTATACTAGCAAACAAATAATGTATTCAGAACTATGCCCATAAAACCATTTAAAAGATGAGCCCTGTTTTCTGAATGAAGTAAGGCGTTCTAAACTTCAGAGAGTGAATTCAAGGGTGAGTGCAAGAATACACAAGTTATATCATCTCATAAGCTTACAGTCAACGTCATATGGTTGTTATGAGTAATCAATGTTGAGTCACACACTGCTTTAAGGCTTGCATCGCTCACACCCCTATGTGGTGGAAAATGAGCCAATGGAACTAGTACTATGACATATAGTACAATGACCACACACCATGACCTTACAGTATGACTAGCTTTTTCACTTTTTGAAGCCGTACTAGTTACTCAAACTTATTTTTTTACATATCTAGGTTTACATGGTCTGAAATAACAGCACACACAGACTTGCTCATATCCATTCTGGATAGAATGTTACAGTAGTGTATTTTTGGCAATATAGGCTTCAGGCTCAAAATCTGAAACACTGAACTTGAATTTGAGAGTGGGGATTTGTGGGGGATTTCGGGAGGCTTGCTGAAAGGTACAAAATCACCATAGGCAAGTGTTATACAGTAGGCTAAGTTCTTCTGCTTTCTCAGCTTGTCATTTATGTAAGCTCGCTCCCTCATACATATTCCATCCCTTCTCTTACAGATCTTAATTTGACCAGTATTGGTGCAGCAAAATAATCAAAAGTATGTGGACACCTGCTTGTGGAACATCTTATTCCAAAATCACAGGCATTAATATGGAGTTGGTCCTCCCTTTGCTGCTATAACAGCCTCCACTCTTCTGGGAAGGCTTTCCACTAGATGTTGGAACATTGCTGCAGGGACTTTCTTCTATTCAGCCACAAGAGCATATGTGAGGTTGTGCACTGATGTTGGGCAATTAGGCCTGACTCGCAGTCTGCGTTCCAATTCATCCCAAAGACGTTCGACGGGGTTGAGGTCAGGGCTCTGTGCAGGCCAGTAAAGTTCTTCCACACCGATCTCGACAAACCATTTATGTATGGGCCTCGTTTTGTGCACGGGAGAATTGTCATGCTGAAACAAGAAAGGGACTTCCCCAAAGTGTTGCTACAAAGTTGTAAGCACAGAATCATCTAGAACCTTCAAACTCATCTCTGGACCTTGAAGACAGTTCCACTGAAATGTTTCATTGTTCCCCTCTAATCAGGGACTGATTTAGACCTGGGACACCAGGTATGTGCAATTAATTATCAGGTAGAACAGAAAACCAGCAGGCTCAGGACCTCGTAGGTTAAGAGTTGAGTACCCCTGGTCTAGAATGTCACTGTATGCTGTAGCGTTAAGATTTCCCTTCACTGGAACTAAGGGGCCTAGCCTGAACCATGAAAAACAGCCCCAGACCATTATTCCTCCTCCACCAAACTTTACAGTTGGCATTATGCATCTGAGCAAGTAGCGTTCTCCTGGCACCCGCCAAACCCTGATTTGTCCGTCAGACTACCAGATGGTGACGTGTGATTCATCACTTCACTAACGAACTGACTTGTTGGAAAGGTGGCATCCTAGAACGGTGCCACATTGAAAGTCACTGAGCTCTTCAGTAAGGCGATTCTACTGCCAACGTTTGTCTATGGAGATTGCCTAGTAGTGTGTACGATTTTATACACCTGTCAGCAATGGGTGTGGCTGAAATAGCCGAATCCACTACTAAGTGCTGACCACATACTTTTGTATAAACAGTGTATTCTGAAAGTATTCAGACCCCTTGACTTTTTACGCATTTTGTTACGTTACACCCTCATTCTAAAATAGATTGAATAGTTTTTTCCCTCATCAGTCTACACACAATTCCACCATATTGACAAAGCAAAAAAAAAGTTTTGATTTTTTTTTACATTGTATAAAAAAAAAAAAATATATATATATATATATATATATATATATCACATTTACATAAGTATTCAGACCCTTTAATCAGTACTTTGTTGAAGCACCTTTGGCAGCGATTACAGCTTTGAGTCTTCTTGGGTATGACGCTACATGCTTGGCACACCTGTATTTGGAGAGTTTCTTCCATTCTTCTCTGAAGATCCTCTCAAGCTCTGCCAGGTTGTATGGGGAACATCGCTGCACAGCTATTTTCAGTTCTCTCAAGAGATGTTCGATCGGGTTCAAGTCCGGGCTCTGGCTGGGCCACTCAACGACATTCAGAGACTTGTCCTGAAGCCACTCCTGCGTTGTCTTGGCTGTGTGCTTAGGCTCGTTGTCCTGTTAACAACAACCCCAATCTGAGGTCCTGAGCCCTCTGAAGCAGGTTTTCACTAAGGATCTTTCTGTACTTTGATCCATTCATCTTTCCCTCGATCCTGATTGGTCTCCCAGATCTCCCGCTGAAAAACATCCCCACAGCATGAGGCTTCCACCACCATGCTTCACCGTAGGGATGGTGCCAGGTTTCTTCCAGACGTGACGCTTGGGATTCAGGTCAAAGAGTTTAATCTTGGTTTCATTAGACCTGAGAATCTTGTTTCTCATGGTCTGAGAGTCCTTTAGGTGCCTTTTGGCAAACTCCAAGTGGGCTGTCATGCGCCTTTTGGGTCATTCCTACTATTCGGTGCCATTTCAGCTTGGTAAATTTCTATTAAAAAAAAGTAAACATTTCCATTATTTAATAATTTTATCTGAAGAATGGTTTGTTACACTACAAGAAAAATATATTGGTCCAGCTCAGGATATGACTCTTTAATAATTTTGACCAAATTCTTCACACATGCGTTCAATTAATAAATGTTTTGAATTCACAGTTATTGTAATATTTACATTTTCTAAGACCTAAAATGTCCCTCACTTTACCCTGCAAATGTATTTTAACTAAGTGTTCATTAACAAGCATTATCTTGAAAAAAGTTGTTGTATTTGAAGGCACAGTGGTTATTTCATGTCACGAGCGGGTGCAAGCATAGACTAAGACGCAGCGCAGGGATAGTAGTTGGACATTTTATTTTCCTATACTATGTATCTCTTATAACATACTATGTATATAAACACAAATGACGAACTACAGAACCAAAAAAACACGAATAGACTAAACGTCACGTTCACAAACACAAACACGAATGGACGGACGTAACAGAGTTGCACACTTACTTTCACCGTGACTGCGACATACATCGACAACGACCCACAACCCAGTGTGAAAATTGCAAGCCTTTGTAGGATCCCCAATTAGAGACGATGCGCTACAGCTGCCTCTAATTAGGGATCCCACACTAACCACCACCAGTACATAGAAATAATAGAACTGTCAGACTCTGACCATGGCTACATAGAGAAGCAAATAGGCTTCTCTATGGCCAGAGCCTGACAGTACCCCAAGGCGCGGAATCCCGGACGCCAAAGAAAACACACAAATACAACCGGGCCCGGACTGGGCACCGTGGGGTAAACGGCTCCGGCCATGGAGCGGGGAAAACAACCGGGCCCGGACTGGGCACCCGTGGGGCAAACGGCTCCGGCTCAGGAGCGGAGCAGACGGCTGGACCCGGATTGGGCACCGGTGGAGCGGACTGCTCTGGCTCTGGAGCGGAGCAGACGGCTGGACCCGGATTGGGCACCGGTAGGGCGGACTGCTCTGGCACTGGAGCGGAGCAGACGGCTGGACCCGGAATGGGCACCGGTGGAGCGGACTGCTCTGGCACTGGAGCGGAGCAGACGGCTGGACCCGGATTGGAGGTTCCGGGCTGCGGACCTTCGCTGGAGGCTTCGGGCTACGGACCTTCGCTGGAGGTTCCGCGCTGCGGAGGGCCGGCACAGGACATACCGGACTGGGGAGGCGCACCGGATGTCGGGTGCGTGGAGCCGGCACTGGAAGCACCTGGCTGGGCGCACACACTGGAGGTCGGGTGCGGGGAGTAGGGCAGAAGTCCGGACCCGGACTGGACATCGGTGAAGCGGATTGCTCTGGCATGGGAGTGGAGACGACGACCGGACCGGGCACCGGTGGAGCGGACTGCTCTGGCATGGGGGTGAAGTAGACGATCGGACCCAGACTGAGCACCGGAGGAGCGGATTGCTCTGGCAGGGAGGTGGAGTAGACGACCGGACCTGGACTGGACCACTCCACCATCTCCCTCTCGACCTCTATCTCCACCAATTCCTCCAGAACCTCTCCAAAATGCTCCTCCAGATACTCCTCCTCCACCTTGCTCTGAGCCCCCCATCTATACTTCGGCCTCTCCATGCTCCACCGGGGAGGTGGCATTGGCTCTTCCTCCCTGTAGCCAGACCACCCCCATAGCCCCCACCAAAAAATTACCTTGGGGTTGTTTGCGGGCATTTCCCCGACTCGTGCGTCACGCATAATGTGGCACTTCCTCTCTCTCCGTCTCTCCCCAGTTACGCTGCTTGGTCTCGTAGTGGTGGGTCGTTCTGTCACGAGCGGGTGCAAGCATAGACCAAGACGCAGTGCAGGGACAGTAGTTCGACATTTTATTTTCCTATACTATGTATCTCTTATAACATACTATGTATATAAACACAAACAAAAAAAACATGAATAGACTAAACGTCACGTTCACAAACACAAACACGAATGGACGGACGTAACAGAGTTGCACACTTACTTTCACCGTGACTGCGACATATACCGACAACGACCCACAACCCAGTGTGAAAATTGCAAGCCTTTGTAGGATCCCTAATTAGAGACAATGCGCTACAGCTGCCTCTAATTAGGGATCCCACACTAACCACCACCAGTACATAGAAATAATAGAACTGTCAGACTCTGACCATGGCTACATAGAGAAGCAAATAGGCTTCTCTATGGCCAGAGCCTGACATTTCAACACATTTCTTTTAGAATAAAAATACATTTCAATGGAATTTTTTTATTATTTCATTTTGCCATTTCATTCCCTAAAATTAACCACAAAGATATGCATAACATTTGTTCAACTTATTTTATTAACTTAAAAAAACACAGAGGTAACAGGGAGGACAGAGGGGTAACAGGGTGGACAGAGGGGTAACAGGGTGGACAGAGGGGAAACAGGGTGGAAATCACACCACTGAACAACAATAAATGTCATCAACTCATTTACCCTGGCACCCCCTGATGAAGAAAGACACATGTCCACATCAACATCCAAACTTAAACATTTTTCAGATAACTTAAAATTCACACTTTTTTTTATTTCATATTTTTACAGATAACAACTATGGAAGCTTATGGGTAGCAATATTCAATTTGAAATGTAATATGCAAAATGACAATGCAATATGTAAAATGGCAATGCATTCTGTATTTCAATTTACATTTTCCATTACATTTGTGCAACGTTTGGTGCAAAATGAAAATGAAAATTAAATTACATAATTTACATTTGCCATTTCATACACTAGTTTTAATATGTAAATTTAATACATATTTTAACGCTTTATAAGTTGCAAAATTAAAATGAAAATGTATTACAGAAATGATTAGATGTGTGTAACATGTTCATTCAAAAACTGTGGCAAAATGATCATTCAAATGTTATTTTTCTTAATTGCATTTACACTCACAGTCAAACACTTGAGATTGCATTTTCAATAAATGTCCCGCGCAATGAATGTAGCAAAATTCAAAGTGCACATTGAAAATGCATTCCGAGCCGATCACGTCTCCGCCCCCTCCCGCCCTGTCAATCACTGCATCAAGGCGGGGCTCGGAAACAGGTAAACATAACATGTAACATTTGAATGATCATTTTGCCACAGTTTTTGCTTGAACATGTTACACACATCTAATCATTTCTGTAATACATTTTCATTTTAATTTTGCAACTTATAAAGCGTTAAAATATGTATTCAATTTACATATTAAAACTAGTGTATGAAATGGCAAATGTAAATTATGTAATTAAATTTTCATTTTCATTTTGCACCAAACGTTGCACAAATGTAATGGAAAATGTAAATTGAAATACAGAATGCATTGCCATTTTACATATTGCATTGTCATTTTGCATATTACATTTCAAATTGAATATTGCTACCCATAAGCTTCCATAAACAACAGCAACAGTAAACTACTGAACAAACCAGCATCCCAGGTGTTTTTCTATGAAATTCCACACTGTCTTCTCTAGCTGGACGGACCTCTTGTTTAAAGGTTGTGTCTCTTTCATCAGGCACACAATCTGCTCATCCCTGTACCAGCTAATGTCCTCTCGTGGACTCGGCCAGAAGAACTTGTTGGTCCCATTCTTGTGCATGCATTTCACCCTCACATCTTCTTCAACCTCCTGGATGATTCCTGGGTAGGGTTCACCGTCATAGTTGACAACGCACCACTGCCCAATGTTTTCTTTCATGATGACCTCAGCGTTGGGGATATCTCCTCCATGGCGGACAATTTTGTCAGCTGATCTTTTAAGGGTACCCCCAACACCATCTGGAGCCCCCTTTCCATGGCTGGCCTCAAAGAAGTTCCAGCTGATGTCTTTGAAGCCTTTCTTGAAAGGTTCTTTTGAAAGTAGGTAAAAGTTTTGCTTTTGTTTGAACTGAACAGCTGGCCCGTCACTGAAGACATGGAGGCGATTGATCAGAGGGTATCGCTCCCTCACCATATCTAACACAGGGCTGAGGTGAGCCCAGATAGCCGGGGGATCGTGCTGCCTGGAAGGTGAGATGGAGCAGAAAGACACTGGCGACTCTTCAGCTGCAGTGTACAGCACTCCAGTATGTAGTGTTGCTTGCTGGTGCGATCCTCCAAAATGGACTGATTGAATTTCATGAGAATACTTACAAGAATAGTTCTCGCTGAAATCTACATGTAGTAGACATTCATTGTTCTTCAAGTTTTCTCTCAGCTGTCTGTAGGACTTGTACTGCCAACGGATATTAAAGATGTGCCGCCTAAATCTGAACAGCATGTCATGGAATTCACTTGCAAGTGCATCCTCTGTTGTCATCACAATTTTTTTCACAGTGATCGTTGACCTTTTTCCAGACTCCTCTCCATCGTTCACTTTGGAATTGTCTTCCAGAGACCATTGGGTAAGGGTTATCTCTGTGTTTGTGGCAGGTCTCAGCATTGTAAGTGTTGAGACAAGACAATCATTACATTCGCCATATGCACAGAGTTTAGATTTGGGATCGCACATTGTTGCATCTACCATCTCCTCTAGGTTTTTTGTTGCTAACAGACCTTGGTTGTACAGGGCGTTGGACATGAACTGTAAGTTCTCATGAATTTTACACTGACAGGTTTCGCGATCAGCTTCTGTGGGCATCACAACCCAAAATGGTCTTAAGGTGCAGAAACAAGAGTAAGAGACCTGATGTTAATTTTCTGAAAGGAACTTCTGGTGCAGATTCTTCATTGTGTCAGTTAGCAAACGTTTCTGTTTTTTCTTCTTCTTCTGAGTAACAGTTTGCTTTCGTCCTGTTGTCATCCGACTGACATCGTCTCTTAAAAAGAATGTCTTGACTTTCTGTTTGCATTCAGCAGGTAATCTGTTGCACTTCTTCCTTTTAAATGTCAACAGTTCTCCATCTGGTCTGTGACCTCGCTTTTTTGAAAAGCCCAGTGTTGCCTGTGCAGCCCTCTGCAGCCTGTATTTCTTTATAATTTTTCCAATTGTTGTTTTTGCAATAATTTGCTTCTCCCGTTCCTTCTTGGTGTGTTTGTATTTATTTCTGATGTCTTCAATTATTGATTCCTGCAACAACAATATTTTCCTTATGGTGTTGTTAACTGTTTGATGGCGCAGCAGTGCATTCACGATAGAACGTGGTGATTTTTTCCCTCCTCCCAACCGCTGGCACCTTTTCTTGAATTTTTTTTTTTTCTCTTTTCCTTCTCCAGCAAGGCCTTTAGTTTTTCAATCTCCTTCTGTAGCCTCCTTCTTCCCTGTCTGACATTTCTCCTTCCAACAACATTTTGCCTATTACACAAGAAGCATATTGTCACAATTTACAATCACTACAAAAGATAAATGGTTCTGTATACAACAATTTATAGGATATAAGAACAATTATCACATTAAAGTATGTTGTTCTTATACCTATTATTGTAAGATTTAATTTGCTTTACTATTACTTTATTAAGCTACAAAATTTGTTAATCATTGTATTTTACAATTTTAAGTTTCTAGTTTTAGAGAACATATTTTGTTTGTATTTATTTATATAGCACATTTAAAAACAGCAAACAGGGCTGACAATACACAAGCTAAAGATCAAGGACAACCCCACATTCATGACAGAAGCTCACAATGAATTAAAAGCTAAAGAAAAAAATAGGTTTTAAGAGAGGATTTAAAAACAGTTAGAGATTGAGCCGCTCTGATGTAAACCGGAAGGCTGTTCCACAGCCTAGGGCCAGCAATCGCAAAGGCTCTGTCCCCTCTATTCTTTAACCGTGATCTGGGGACAGACAAAAGTCTCTTATCACCAGACCTCAGGTTTCGTGTAGGATTGTGTGGACAGCGTAGCTCAGACAAATAGCTCGGTGCCAGATTATTTACGGATTTAAAAACAAAAAGAAGATGTTTTAACTCAATTCTAAAATGCACAGGTAGCCAATGCAGTAATTTTAAGATAGGTGAAATATGATCAAATTTATGTTTTCTTTTGAGGAACTTTGCAGCAGCATTCTGTACTAATTGGAGACGAGCAATAGAGTGTTTGGGTATGCCATAGTAAAGAGAGTTGCAATAATCCAACCGCGATGTAATGAGCGCATGGACAGCAATCTCTAAGGTTTTCTCAGAAAGGGAGGATTTGATTTTAGAGAGAAGACGTAGCTGGAAAAAGCAAGAACTAATCACCGCATTTATTTGTTTTTCAAATTTGAGGTTCTGATCCCAGAAAACACCTAAGTTCTTAATGCAAGATGAAGTTGGATAAAGATAATCCAAATCAATGTTACTGCTATTATAGTTGTCATGGGGGCCAAAGACTATAACCTCAGTTTTGGATTCATTCAAAAATAAGACATTTTTACTTATTATAGGCATGCAAAAAGAGATTTCAGAGCAGTATCTTTATTGCATTTCAGAGGCAAATAAATGTGTGTATCATCTGCATAGCAGTGAAATGATACACCATGCTTTCTGAAAATGGAGCCCAAAGGAAGTAAATACATGGGAAAAAGAATGGGTGCGAGAATAGACCCCTGCGGCACTCCACAGGAGAGTTGGGCTGGCGAGGAAGAAAATTACCCAGTTTGACAGAGAAGCTTCTATTTGTTAGATAAGATCTAAACCAACTGAGGACAGTTCACTGGATGCCCACAAAATATTCTAGTCGGGATAAGAGAGTTTTATGATCAACTGTATCAAAGGCCAAGGTTAAGTCTAACAGTATTAGGATCACAGAGTCACCAGGGTCAGTCGCTAACAGTATATCATTAGAAACCCTTAATAAAGCAGACTCGGTGCTGTGCAGAGGCTTAAACCCAGACTGGAAAGTTTCAAGAATTTGATTTGAGCTAAGAAAAGACTGGAGTTGATTGAGAACCGTTTTCTCCAATATTTTTGTAATAAAAGGAAGGGTCGAAATAGGTCGAAAATTATTAAAATCCCTATCATCAAGTGAAGGTTGTTTGAGAAGAGGTGTAACAGTAGCTTGTTTTAGTATATCAGGGATAGTCCCTGTGCTCAAGCATTTATTCAGAAAAGACACCAAACATGTTCCAACCGAATCAAAAATTTGTTTCAAGATACGGGGAGAAAGAACATCAAGAGAACAGAAGGAAGGTTTCAAATGATCAACAATTTCTCTGAGAGACAGAAGAGAAACTGGGACGAAGAACAACCCAGTTCAGGTGAGACATTAGCAGATGGTTGCGACTGAGATCTTAGAGAGGTGATCTTCTCACAGAAAAACCTTGAGAAACCTTCACATAATGATAATGAGGGATTTAAAATCACATTTATAGGAGGATTTAGAGCAGAATTTAACACAGAAAATAAAGCTTTTGAACTATGATGTTTTTTAAAATTAAATTAGAAAAATACTTGGCAGATATCATAGCTTTCTGAAAAACACTGATGGAGTTTTTCAGCATTTCATAAGAGATTTGTAGCTTATCACTTTTCCATTTACGTTCTGCTCTTCTACATGCTCGCCTCAGAGAGCGGATGGTATCATTGAGCCATGGTTCAATCTGAGGTTTTGACTTCTTAGCTTTTTGTCACGAGTCGGGACGGTGAGAGACCAAGGCGCAGCGCAGTTGAAGTTCGACATTTTATGTAAAACAAGCACAATGACGAACTTCCAAATGTAGAATTACAAACTTTACAAAAACAATCCAACAACGTAATCCAAAATGTACTCACACTTCCTTAACATGACTTGAGGAATATACACAGATACAATGACCCACAGCCCCGGTGTGGAAACATACAAACATATGTAGGATCCCTAATTAGAGACAATGCACTGCAGCTGCCTCTAATTAGGGATCCCACACAAACCACCACCAGAAATGATAGACCTGTCAGACTCTGACCATGGCTACATAGAGAAGCAATAAGCTTCTCTATGGCCAGAGCCTGACAGTACCCCTCCCCCCCCCAAGGCGCGGACTCCCGGACGCCTACCAAAAAAACCCCACAAATACATGGGGGGGTAAATAGGGAGGGAAGATTAGTTCGTCGGTGGCAGTTCCGGCCCCGGCGAAGTAGAGAACTTCGTGCCACCGGTGGAGCGGACTGCTCTTCCTCAGGAGCGGAGCAGACGGCCGGACCCGGACTGGGCACCGGTGGAGCGGAATGCTCTGACATAGGAGTGGAGCTTACGACCGGACCCACACTGGGCACCGGTGGAGTGGACTGCTCTGGCATGGGAGTAGAGCCGACGACCGGACCTGGATTGGGGATGCTTACGTTGGGCCCACCTAACTCCAGCTCCCTCCTCTGACTCCTACACACCTCCCAACTTCGCCTCAGTTGCTCCCTTAACTCCCTCCATTCTCCGCCATTGCATTCCCGCACGCTCACCTCCTCACGGCACTTCGCTCCCCCCTTATCCTCCGTCCTCTGCGCCTCGCTCATGGAGAGTGCTGCTGGCGCTTCCTCCTCACCACCAGACCACCCCCATAGCCCCCCCCCAAATGTTTTTATTGGGGTTGCCCTCGGGCTCCTCTCCGTCTCGAGCCCACTTGCGCTGCTTGGTCTCGAAGTGGTGGGTCATTCTGTCACGAGTCGGGACGGTGAGAGACCAAGGCGCAGCGCAGTTGAAGTTCAACATTTTATTTTACTATGTAAAACAAGCACAATGACGAACTTCCAAATGTAGAATTACAAACTTTCCAAAAACAAACCAACAACGTAATCCAAAATGAACTCACACTTCCTTAACATGACTTGAGGAATATACACAGATACAATGACCCACAGCCCTGGTGTGCTCTAATTAGGGATCCCACACAAACCACCACCAGAAATGATAGACCTGTCAGACTCTGACCATGGCTACATAGAGAAGCAATAGGCTTCTCTATGGCCAGAGCCTGACACTTTTAAAGGAGCAGTGGTATTTAAAACCTCGGAGCATACAGTATTAAACAGACTAAGATGTTCTTCAGCATCCAAGTCGGGTAAGGGTGACTCCAGGGACAGAGACAGACACACCTCATTAAAGGTGTTAGTGAATTCATCAGGGAAACAGGATGAAAAGGAACGAGTCCATTGTGCAGTAGGTGAAATGTGCGATCTTGTAGGAGGAAAGGACATAGAAAACAGTACAGGCATATGATCAGAGATCAGAGTGTTAAAAACCTGAACATCAGTAATGGAAACTCCATGAGAGAGTACCAGATCCAAAGTATGTCCATGAGTATGTGTGGGATCTTTCACCCACTAAACCATGTTAAATGAGTCAATGAGATTTAAAAACTCCATTGTTAGAGGCTTTGACTGACAGCACACATGAATATTAAAGTCCCCTAGCAGAAAAATATTGCTGTAATTAGTTACACATTCACCCATAAAAGCAGTAAATTCACTTATAAAATCTTTCACCAGCGCAACCAAAACAGGATTGTCAAATTCCAGTCGCAACAGCTGTTCTTCAAAGCTACTGTAGAATGTAGATGGAACAGAATGACAGTAAATACTAAAACTGTTTTTTAAACTTAACGCTAGACCACCCCCGCGGCCAGAAGAGCGAGGAGAGTTAAAGAATGTGCAGCCTGCCGGAATCAACTCAGCAAAAGGACTTAAATCACCAACCTTCATCCAAGTTTCTGTGATGCACATAAAATCCAATGCGTGAGTAGTATAAGAGTCATTTAAAATTAATGTCTTATTGACTAGCGACCAAGCATTAATCTAGCCATCCTGGAAGGTGATACCGAGTCAGAGATCGCGGGAGAGAAGACTCTATTCAAAGAGCGAAGATTCTCTAGGGTAGCTCCACCGCGGCGAACACGGTTAGGAGGGTAGCAGGGGATCGTCGAAGGAGAATACGGGAGAATGGTCCGAAGCCAGCGAACAGGTGGATCGAGCAAACGCCAACCAGCACATCGGCCAACACCTAGATTCCACGTCGTCATGGAGGCGAATCTGGACGCGCGGCCAGCGTGTAGCGTCATTTTCAGTTTGACAGCAACCCCTCCACGCTTGCCGCGTCTCCTGCGGCGCTATCTGCGGGAAACCCCATGAGGCCAACTGCGCAGATATTCTGGAATATCCCAGGTAGAGTTTGGAGAGCAGGATTGTGATCCAGCCGCAGAGCTTTTTAACTCTGGGTTATACAGGGGGGAGAACAAGTATTTGATACACTGCCGATTTTGCAGGTTTTCCCACATACAAAGCATGTAGAAGTCTGTAATTTTTATCATAGGTACTCTTCAACTGTGAGTGACGGAATCTAAAACAAAAATCCAGAAAATCACATTGTATGATTTTTAAGTAATTCATTTGCATTTTATTGCATGACATAAGTATTTGATACATCAGAAAAGCAGAACTTAATATTTGGTACAGAAACCTTTGTTTGCAATTACAGAGATCATATGTTTCCTGTAGTTCTTGACCAGGTTTGCACACACTGCAGCAGGGACTTTGTCCCACTCCTCCATACAGATCCTTCAGGTTTCGGGGCTGTTTGCTGGGCAATACAGACTTTCAGCTCCCTCCAAAGATTTTCTATTGGGTTCAGGTCTGGAGACTGGCTAGGCCACTCCAGGACCTTGAGATGCTTCTTACAGAGCCACTCCTTAGTTGCCCTGGCTGTGTGTTTCGGGTCGTTGTCATGCTGGAAGACCCAGCCACGACCCATCTTCAATGCTCTTACTGAGGGAAGGAGGTTGTTGGCCAAGATCTCGCGATACATGGCCCCATCCATCTTCCCCTCAATACGGTGCAGTCGTCCTGTCCCCTTTGCAGAAAAGCATCCCCAAAGAATGATGTTTCCACCTCCATGCTTCACGGTTGGGATGGTGTTCTTGGGGTTGTACTCATCTTTCTTCTTCCTCCAAACACGGCGAGTGGAGTTTAGACCAAAAAGCTCTATTTTTGCCTCATCAGACCACATGACCTTCTCCCATTCCTCCTCTGGATCATCCAGATGGTCATTGGCAAACTTCAGACGGGCCTGGACATGCGCTGGCTTGAGCAGGGGGACCTTGCGTGCGCTGCAGGATTTTAATCCATGACGGCGTAGTGTGTTACTAATGGTTTTCTTTGAGACTGTGGTCCCAGCTCTCTTCAGGTCATTGACCAGGTCCTGCCGTGTAGTTCTGGGCTGATCCCTCACCTTCCTCATGATCATTGATAACCCACGAGGTGAGATCTTGCATGGTGCCCCAGAACGAGGGAGATTGACCGTCATCTTGAACTTCTTCCATTTTCGAATAATTGCGCCAACAGTTGTTGCCTTTTCACCAAGCTGCTTGACTATTGTCCTATAGCCCATCCCAGCCTTGTGCAGCTCTACAATTTTATCCCTGATGTCCTTACACAGCTCTCTGGTCTTGGCCATTGTGGTGAGGTTGGAGTCTGTTTGATTGAGTGTGTGGACAGGTGTCTTTTATACAGGTAACTAGTTCAAACAGGTGCAGTTAATACAGGTAATGAGTGCAGAACAGGAGGGCTTCTTAAAGAAAAACTAACAGGTCTGTGAGAGCCGGAATTCTTACTGGTTGGTAGGTGATCAAATACAATCAAATAATAAAATGCAAATTCATTATTTAAAAATCATACAATGTGATTTTCTGGATTTTTGTTTTAGATTCCGTCTCTCACAGTTGAAGTGTACCTATGATAAAAATTACAGACCTCTACATGCTTTGTAAGTAGGAAAACCTGCAAAATCGGCAGTGTATCAAATACTTGTTCTCCCCACTGTATCTGTTGTTTGTCATGTAGACTAAGGGGCTGTGTCTTTGCTATAAAAGGTATTTGTATTCTTTGTCTAACAGTCAAGAGTGTTGTGTTGACCAGCCATCGTTATCGCAAAGCACTCACTTGCGTCTCTGGTGTGACCTGCTTTCCTTATTAATAAGTGAATAAAGATTTTGTTTAAGTGTAACTCTGACTTGTGTGATAAGTTTGTCTCTCCCCATTTGATAATACAGAAATTAACCACCACAATATAATTTGTTTTTAAACAGGACAAGGACCCAACACACCTCCAGGCTGTGTAAGGGCTATTTGACGAAGAAGGAGAGTGACGGAGTGCTGCATCAGATTACCTGGCCTCCGCAATCACCCGACCTCAACCCAATTGAGATGGTTTGGGATAAGTTGGACCGCAGAGTGAAGGAAAAGCAGCCAACAAATGCTGAGCATATGTGGGAACTCCTTCAAGACCGTTGGAAAATCATTCCATGTGAAGCTGGTTGAGGGAATATCAAGAGTTTGCAAAGCCACCCAGACAGCTGATGAAACTGAAGAGTATTTCTGTTCGCAATAAAGCCGTTTGTGTGGAAAAACTAATTCTGATTGGCTGGGCCTGGCTCCCCAGTGGGTGGACCTGGCTCCCAAGTAGGTGTGACTGTGCCCTCCCAGGCCCACCCATGGATGCGCCCCTGCCCAGTCATGTAAAATCCATTGATTAGGGCCTAATGAATTTATATAAATTGACCGATTTCGTTATATGAACTGTAACTCAGTAAAATCGTTGAAATTGTTGCATGTTGCGTTTATATTTTTGTTCAGCATATACAGTGCATTCGGAAAGTATTCAGATCCCTTTACTTTTTCCACATTTTATTCTGAAATTGATTAAATAAATAAAAATCCTCATCAATCTACACACAATACCCCATAATGACAAGTGAAAACAGGTTTCACTTAGGGCAATTTTTGTCACAAAAACTGTTGTGTTAAATAGCAAATGTGCCTACTCTTGTCTTGACACATGCCAACAGGTTGCAGATACAGTGCGGGTAGGCTGTGCGGCTAGGCTAGTCTACATGATGAGATTATTATGGATAAGAGCGAGAATATATGTATTATATCATAATGTCACTAGAATAAGACCCTCCATATTTATTGGAAAGGAGAATTACTCTGTGAAGTTCATCATAACTTATTTCATCTGTAGCCTAATAAAGTGCATACTTTCCTGAGTCGTAGTGGGTGGACCACGCAACATATCATCGCGACTCCAAGTTTACTTAATAAAGTCGTTTCTACCACCATTTCTCGCATAATACATTTTACAGACACAAAAAGATGTCGAACGAACAAATTGTCTGTCAGCATTTATACGATTGTACCGCATTTCATGTATCCATCAGCCTGCATGAAATGCTTGTATGGAAACGTGGTTACTGATCTACACAAAAAATCCCATAACGTCAGTGGAATTTTGTTTGTAGAACATTTTAGAAATTCAGAAAACATTTAAAGCTGAAATGTCTTCAGTCAATAAGTATTCAACGCCTTTGTTATGGCAAGACTATTCAGGAGTAAAAATGTGCTTAACAAATCACATAAGCTGCATGGACTCATTACATGTTCAATAATAGTGAATAACTACCATATCTCTGTACCCCACACTTATAATTATCTGTAAGGTCCCTCAATCAAGTAGTGAATTTCAAGCAGATTCAACCACAAAGACCAGGGACGTTTTTTCAATGCCTCGCAAAGAAGGGCTGTCATTGGTAGATGTGTAAAAATGTTAAAAGCTGACTTTGAATATCCCTTTGAGCATGGTGACGTTATTAATTAGCCTTCGGATAGTGTATTAATACACCAAGTCACTACAAACGTAGGCGTCCTTCCTAACTCCGTTGCCGGAGAGGAAGGAAACTTCTCAGGGATTTCACCATGAGGATAATGATGACTTTAAAACAGTTACAGAGTTTAATGGTTGTGATATGAGAAAACTGAGGGTGGATCAACTGTATTGTAGTCTCTCCACAATCACAATACTAAGCTAAATGACAGAGCGGAAGCCTGTGCAGAATAAAAATATTTCAAAACATGCATCCTGTTTGCAACACGGCACTTAAGTAATACTGCAAAAAATGCAGTATTGTCCTGAATACAAAGCATTATGTTTGGGACAAATCCAATACAACGCATCACTGAGTGCCACTTCTTATTTTTTCAAGCATGGTGGTGGCTGCATCATGTTATGGGTAGGCTTGTCATCGTCAAGGATAAGAGAGTATTTTAGGATAAAAAGAAACGGAATAGAGCTATAAATACATGCAAAATCCTAGAGGAAAACCTGGTTCAGTCTGCTATCCAACAGATACTGTGATGGCTTGGTTGTGGTAAGGCCTCTTACTCCCACCTAGGGGAGGAGAGAGGCACACAACCAAGTCATCACACCCTAACTAGGGAGATTATCATCCCCAATCAGAGACAGCTGTCTAGCGTTGTCTCTGATTGGGGATAGTATATAGGCTCCACACATTTCCACCTGTGTGTGGATCATTGTTCCTGATTGTCTGCACTGCCAGCAGCTCAGCCAGTAAGTCACTGTGTTTTTGTTTTGTAGTGTGTTTATAGTTAGTTAGTTTGTTTCACTCTCCTTTGTTATTTTGAATGCTTCGTGAATACAGCTCATTTAAAATAAAAAGGATGACACTTCACCAGCGCTCCGTTTACCGTCCCATTAATGCGCACCGTGACAGAATGATCCACCACCCTGGGACGCAACGGGGGATTACTTTGGGAGACATCCTCCTCGGTATGGGGAAAATTACCGAGGAGGAACACTCCCATTATCGTGCTGTGGAGGAAGGCTGGGGTCCGGAGCAGCAGAGGCGCCGGAGACGGAGGACACGTCACCGGGCTAAAGTTGAGGACCAGCCTGGAGCCCAGAAAACCCCTCAAACTGATTTTGGGGGGGGGCTATGGGGGTGGTCGGGGATCGAGGGAGAAGAGCCCCGACCACTGCACTCGTGGGGGTTCCAGGAGGAGCCCCTACAGCCGTGGGAGCAGGAGTACAGAGAGGAGTCGGAGGAAGACGACAGCGATGTGCTTCTGTTCCCTCACTCGTGGGGGTTCCCGGAGGAACCCTCACAGGATGGGGATTGGCGTTGGAGTAGGGACGACAGGCACAGTCGTGCTCCAGCGTCAGTTCCCAGTCCGGTGCCTCCAGCGCCGGTCCAGAGTCGGAGGAGGAGGAGACCGACTCAGCGCACCAAACCATCGGTGCGCAACAACAGCCAGGTACAGCCCGTTCCAGCTACTCGCACCAGACCAGTGGTGCGTTCCCCCAGCCCGGTACGGTCTGTGCCTGCTCCTCGCACCCAACCTATGGTGTGTTTCCCCAGCCCGGCGCGACCCGTGCCAGCTCAACGCACCGACCCAACAGTGCGTTTCCCCAGCCAGGTACAGCCCGTTCCAGCTACTCGCACCAGACCAGTGGTGCGTTCCCCCAGCCCGGTACGGTCTGTGCCTACTCCTCGCACCCAACCTATGGTGCGTGTCTCCAGCCCGGTGCGACCCGTGCCAGCTCCTCGCACCAGACCTATGGTGCGTGTCCCCAGTCCAGTACGCCCCGTGCCTACCCCTCGCACGGAGTCTACAACGACGGTCGACAGCACAGCTCTGTGGTTGGAGACCACCGCTGCGTCGGTGCCCAGGGTGGGCACGACGTTCAGTCCCGCTGTGGAGCAGGAGCTCCATAGCGTGTCGGTGCCCAGTCTGGGGCCGACAGCCAGCCCAACCACAGGGCTGGAAACCATCTCTGCGTCGGTGTCCAGGGTGGGCACGACGTTCAGCCCCGCTGTGGAGCAGGAGCTCCATAGCGCGTCGGTGCCCAGTCTGGGGCCGACAGCCAGCCCAACCAGAGGGCTGGAAACCATCTCTGCGTCGGTGCCCAGGGTGGGCACGACGTTCAGCCCCGCTGTGGAGCAGGAGCTCCATAGCGCGTCGGTGCCCAGTCTGGGGCCGACAGCCAGCCCAACCACAGGGCTGGAAACCATCTCTGCGTCGGTGCCCAGGGTGGGCACGACGTTCAGTCCCGCTGTGGAGCAGGAGCTCCATAGCGTGTCGGCGCCCAGTCTGGGGTCGACAGCCAGACCTGCGACAGGGCTGAAAACCACCTCTACGTCGGTGCCCAGGGTGGGCACGGCGTCCAGCCCGAGGTCTCCGGTGAAGGCCAGCTGCCCGAGGCCTCCGGTGAAGGTCAGCTGCCCGAGGCCTCCGGTGAAGGTCAGCTGCCCGAGGTCTCCGGAGAAGGTCAGCTGCCCGAAGCCTGCGTTGAAGGTCAGCTGCCAGAGACCTCCGGAGAAGGTCAGCTGCCCGAGGCCTTTGGTGAAGGTCAGCAGCCCGAGACCTCCGGAGAAGGTCAGCAGCCCGAGACCTCCGGTGAAGGTCAGCAGCCCGAGGTCCCCGGTGACGGTCAGCAGCCCGAGGTCCCCGGTGACGGTCAGCAGCCCGAGGTCCCCGGTGACGGTCAGCAGCCCGAGGTCCCCGGTGACGGTCAGCAGCCCGAGGTCCCCAGTGACGGTCAGCAGCCCGAGGTCCCCGGCGAAGGTCAGCAGCCCGAGGTCCCCGGCGAAGGTCAGCAGCCCGAGGTCCCCGGCGAAGGTCAGCAGCCCGAGGTCCCCGGGGAGGGTCAGCAGCCCGAGGTCCCCGGGGAGGGTCAGCAGCCCGAGACCTCCGGGGAAGGTGAGCAGCCCTGAACCTCCACCGGAGCCCCATCCGGGTCCGGCCGTCTGCGTCACTCCAGTGCTGGAGCAGTCCGCTCCACCGGTGCCCAGTCCGGGGCCGGTCGTCTGCGTCGCTCCAGTGCCGGAGCAGTCCGCTCCACCGGTGCCCAGTCCGGGGCCGGTCGTCCGCGTCGCTCCAGTGCCGGAGCAGTCCGCTCCACCGGTGCCCAGTCCGGGGCCGGTCATCTGCGTCGCTCCAGTGCCGGAGCAGCCCGCTCCACCGGTGCCCAGTCTGGGGCCGGTCATCTACGTCGCTCCAGTGCCGGAGCAGTCCGCTCCACCGGTGCCCAGTCCGGGGCCGGTCGTCTACGTCGCTCCAGTGACGGAGCAGTCCGCTCCACCGGTGCCCAGTCCGGGGCCGGTCGTATGCGTCGCTCCAGTGCCGGAGCAGTCCGCTCCACCGGTGCCCAGTCCGGGGCCGGTGGTCAGCCCCTCTCCAGGGTCGAGGACTCCCACACCAGGGTCCAGACAGGACTTGGTAAATGGCGGGAGTACTGAGAGGGGAACCATCGCGCTGGGGTCCGGACTGGACCGGGCGTGCAACAGAGAGGTAGGAGAGAAGCTACTCTCAGAGCTTGCGCCACGCCCGGAACCAGAACCGGAGCCTCCACCAGCAACCATCTCAGTACCCCGCCATGTCCCCCCTAGTTTTTTTGACATTTTTTTTTTTTTTCCTTTCAGGAGAGGGGGGATTTATTGTGCGATCGGGAGTCCGCACCTTGGGGGGGGGTGTACTGTGATGGCTTGGTTGTGGTAAGGCCTCTTACTCCCACCTAGGGGAGGAGAGAGGCACACAACCAAGTCATCACACCCTAACTAGGGAGATTATCATCCCCAATCAGAGACAGCTGTCTAGCGTTGTCTCTGATTGGGGATAGTATATAGGCTCCACACATTTCCACCTGTGTGTGGATCATTGTTCCTGATTGTCTGCACTGCCAGCAGCTCAGCCAGTAAGTCACTGTGTTTTTGTTTTGTAGTGTGTTTATAGTTAGTTAGTTTGTTTCACTCTCCTTTGTTATTTTGAATGCTTTGTGAATACAGCTCATTTAAAATAAAAAGGATGACACTTCACCAGCGCTCCGTTTACCGTCCCATTAATGCGCACCGTGACAGATACTGGGAGACAAATTCACCTTTTGGCTAGGATGGAAGAAATTATATAGTAAAACCTGCAAAAGAGTGAATATAAACCATGGGAAAAAAAACACACTACCCTCCCTTGTGCCCAATAAAAAAAAAGCAAAAAAAACAGTTAGACAACCCTCCCTTACTTTGGACCACCCACCCCTGTAATTTTCTAAGTGTCCCTAACAGCCTTTCTAGTCAGGGATGTCTTTCTGTCTAACTCTCATGGCCACAGATTTATATCTAATAAAGAACAAGAAGGATCTTGTTCTTTAACCTCCCTCCCTTCTTGATTGTCATTGTGGTAATGTCAGTGCCCACCCCACAACTGATTCATGTGTGTTTATCAGACAGAGCTGCCCCGCTGCATTTAAACTGTCAAGATAAAAACTCTCTTTCTCTCTCTCTCTCTCTCTCTCTCTCTCCAAACTCAACAGGATATTGTTAGGACAGGATAGGGCAAGGTGGAGAGCGAGACTGCGAGGGGCAATAAAAGTGTAATTTTCCACCTTGGTTCTGCACACGTCGTAATGTTGAGATGAGCAATTGCCTATTATATACTCCCCTCCGTAGCATGACATTAGTAAACAGAGTGATATAGCACTGTGATAGCTGCCTGGCCAATCAGAATTGTTGTTTTAACGGAGTAGTGTCATGGAGCTGTTGGGGGTCTGGACTAACTCGGTCCATGGTAACACAGTGTTATTGTAGGATAGACAATGTGATTGTTATGGTTGGGACCTGGGACTAGACTTCTAACTTATCTCGCTGTCTGGTGAGACACAAACTTTACACTCAGGCCAAGGATGGAACCATGAATATCCCAAGAGTTATGGGACAGTTTTAGGACCGTGCATAACACCATTTATCAAGGGCGAACAAGAGACAAGACAGCCATATGCACCAATGTTAACTCATATACCCCTGTTTGGCTTCTTAAAAACTCCCAAATGAAAGTGAAGCTATTAGCCTTTACCTCTACTCCTCCTTGTGACTTTTGATACTCCTTTACTGGACTTTGCATGGTGTCGGCTCACCCGCTGTCACTGTAAATGTATACTTATCACACAGTCGGATGATTCATGGAGCTGTCAGCCAGTTCACCGCAGGGACCTAGAGACACTGGCTGCAGGATGCCTGTGTAAGGTGTCTGATGTGATTCGCATGAAAGTATTTCTGTGGTGTGTACCAGTGAAATGTTCCCCCCCCCCATTCTGCTCCCAACAAATCCCAGACGTTTCTAATGCTGTTTTACTGACTGGTAAAAGCCAGAGCTTCTCTTCCTGGTCCTGTGGATTAAACTGAGGTGAATGAACTCACGTACACACATACATGCATACACTCACACACTTACACACAGGCCTCACAAATTCTACTCCTTTTTTGTCATAATGCAGGAGGCCAGGAGGAGAAGGGAAGAAAGAGACGGAAAGAGACAAACAAATGAGGAAGAAGAGGAGAAAGGTACAGGAAGATGCCTCCATTTTATATGCCTGTGCCGCTCGTGAATATGCATGCACCTCATGCCCACCCTGTTCCTGTTCGCCCCCGTCAGGAAGGCAGCATGGGGAAAGGACGATGGCGATGCGTCCTGAATCCATACACCAGTCATTAATCACAACAGAGAGAGGAGAGAGAGATAGAGTGTGTGTGTGTGTTTGTGTGTCAGTGGGTGAGAGAGACATATACAGAAGAAAGTGAGAGAAAGAGAGCGAAGGCGAGAGAGAGAGATTGAAAGAGAGTGAGAGAGAGCGAGGGAGGGAGGGAGGGAGGGAGGGAGGGACTGAATACCAGGCAAGAACCTTTAAGTCGTCTCAGTTTAGGATATAGGCTGCCCTCTAGTGTACAAACGCTGCAGTACACAGACAGAGTACGAATCCTCCACTGTGTCGCAGCCCCACCACTGGTTCTTTTCCTATAACCTCTACTGGCTGTTATGCTATAGACTCTACAGACCCCATATGAACCAGCAGGCTTTGTGTGGTTTGGCATGGGCACCGGGCACACTTTTATTCTCTTAGCCCAGTCATGCCACAGCCTTTCTTTCTCTGTCCGCCCCCTCTCTCCCTCTCTCCCTCTCGGACAATAAAAATCAGGACCTCCAAGGATTCTAGATCTCCTGTGACTCTCTCCTGCTGGCAATGCCTACTCGCCAGACCCCACACAGCAGACCACCAGACCCAGTGGTGGAAAAAGTACCTAATTGTCATACTTGAGTAAAAGTAAAGATCCCTTAAAAGAAAACGACTCAAGTTAAAGTGAAAGTCACCCAGTAAAATACTACTTGAGTAAAAATCTCAAAGTATTTGGTTTTAAATATACTTAAGTATCAAAAGTAAAGGTAATTGCTAAAATATACTTAAGTAGGAAAAGTAAAAGTATAAATAATTTCAAATTCCTTATATTAAGCATCCCAGACAGCACAATGTTTTTCTTTTTTAAATGTACGGATAGATAGGGGCATACTTCAACAGTCACACATAATTTACAAACAAAGCATTTGAGTTTAGTAAGTCCACCATGTTATCATGATAAGTGCGTGAATTAGACAATTTTCCTGTCTTGCTAAGCATTCAAAATGTAATGAGTACTTTTGAGTGTCAGGGAAAATGGATGGAGTAAAAAGTACAATATTTTCTGTCGGAATGTAGTGGAGTAGTAAAAGTTGTCAAAAATATAAATAGTAAAGTACAGATACCCCAGAACACTAATTAAGTAGTACTTTAAAGTATTTTTTACTTTACAACACTGGTCTGGAGTGGACTGGCACCAAAGCTTTATTTGAACAATCTCTACAAAGCTACATGAAACGTGTGGTTGTGAATCTGTCATGGGACAAAACACCCTGACTCAAACTGTCCCCCAAAAACCAAGCCTGGTAGTCTCTTACCACAGACACTGTGTGATACAAGCCATAGACCCATGGGTAGACCTGTTGTTTTGGTAAGACAAAGCCTAGAGGGATGGGGTGCAAGGTGTATGAGAGAGGAGGAAGAAACTGTGAGAGTCATACTGTTGACTCCAGAAGGGCATCTTCCACTCTAAGTCACTTTGGATAAAAGCATCTGCTAAATTACTAAAATGTAAATTTCTTCTCCAAACAAGTTCTACAACTGAGCATCTACAGTGGACTTAGTTATGGTGGAGATTGAAGAGACATAGGGGAAAGTCTGTCTGGAATTACCCACAACCCTGAGGTGTGGCCCTGGGCACATGGAACAGATTACAGTCATCAGAGCTTCCAGATTCAATCAGCTTAAGAACTGTTCATACAAAAAGATGAAAAAAGTTGTGATTCCCATTATGCCAGTTATTGTAGATTTATTGCAGAATTATTTCCAATATGAAATGACAATTTAACAAATTCCTCCAAGGACAGTTGGATATTATGACTTTTGATGCATTGCAATATACAGTACATAATCACTCACATTATTTTCTCCCAAATCCACAGTGCTTGCTGTTATTAAAATGTCCATAAGGTGGCAGAGTAAAGTTTCCAATAGGATACACAGTAACACTTCCCCTTCTCAAAATGTATGATGATGATGTATGATAAACTGAAGTTAAAACTCACTCCCGAATTGCAGGCTGCAAATGTCCTTTAAATTCCTCTTAAAATAACGGAATGATAGATTTAGCAGGCCCACGTCCCAAATTTATAATTCTGTCCTACATAGCCCCGCGTATCAAATCGGTGAGATGGTTTTAGCAGCTTTCCCTACCCGCTTTTTTTTATCGCTTCGAACGTGTTGAAGTCCGAAGTCGGCTCCCCATTTTCCATACCTCGGCAGCTGCGTTATGATTCATTTACAGTAGTTCCAATGGACACGTTGTTGGATAAAAATGAAATTGATCGGATAACAGATCTCTATCGATATTGGCCAGAGAGGCTATAGCAAGCATTTATCAAATGTAAAATACATTTACAAGCTTGAAAAAGAAAAGTGATGCATCAATTACTTAATCTCTTGAAACACAGAGAATAGGTCAGCCCTAAGAATCAGAATGTTTTAATAGTCTCTGTTGCCTGCAGTTTTGGCAAATGTCTCCATTTGCTTTGGAGGTTGCTAAATAGATGCATTTTAACATTTGAAATGACCAGACAAATGTCAGCAATTGAGCAGTAAATGAAAAATGTATGTGTTCATTCTCACCAAATCAACCATGACAGTGTGATGGTGATTCACTCTCCTCTATTATTCAGTCTCAGTGGATAATTCTCCTTATTACTGTCCCCTCTCTTTTGATCAAGCTAGGTGGCTGTCTTGGCACCACATTACATAGCATAGTGTTAATGGACTTACTTAAGCTCTCGGCTCCTAACTTATGTTTCCCAATGAATTAAAGTGTCAGGAGTCACAAATCACTGTAGTGGAATAGGTCAGGGTGGAGAGAAAGACGTGTAGCCTTTATACCCACACTGTTCCACCTTAACGGGGCCCCTGCATTGGGGCTTGAGGCCAGGAGCCCACAGCGGTCACTGGTAATGGTTTCTTCCCCAAACGGGTGAAACTGTATCCACTGGTTCGACCCTGTATGGAACACTGTTACAGATCACCCAGACCCCTTTCCTGGCAGAGCAGTAACATTTACTCAGCTAAATTAATTAAGTAATCACATAATACTGCAGGCCTCCACATTACAGAGGAATTTCCATATTACAGCATAAGATACTCCCCTTTCACAGGTCTCCAACGGCACTAATGTAGAGCAGTACTTGGCTGCACCGAGCTGTAAGCCGATAGCCAAACCAGACAAGATTCGGCCCAGAAGATGCGGAGGTGGAGGGAAGGAGGGGTGGAGAAAGTAGGCCCTGCTAAAGAAGCACTTTTTTTTATTAGACCTCATTAGGTGACCGAATAATTTAATACTCTGGATTCATTAGCGGCTAGCCAAAAGCTGACTCAAATTTTTTACAACTTAGCAAACGCACTCATCCAGAATGACTTACAATTAGTGCATAATGTGGGAATCGAACCCACAACCATGGAGTTGCATGTGTCATGCTCTACCATCTGAGCTACATGGGATTACTTAAATCATGAATTTGCCTCACTACACAGTAATGACAGTGTATGAAGGGAATATTGTATTGAGATTCATCGAATTCTTATCATGGTTAAGTGAAAACAGGTTGTAATACAATTTTAAACTGTTTTCTCATTTATGATAGGAGATAGACACAGATCACGCACAGTAGGCTAATGATATCTATCGAATCGAATAACGTCTGTATGCACTCTGAAAATACATTGACGATTAAGGTAATGTTTTCCCAAAAGTGTCATTAATCACAGTTTATCATGAAGAGGTTATACTGTACATAGGATTTGACCCATTGCGTTTGTCAGCAGCGCTACGCTATCACTAGCATCCTGTTGACTCATCCTCAGGCTAATTGTCTATGATCTTACAGTAAGTCATTGCCACTCTCTCCATTGTACTTCTGATCAGTGCTTCCATTCATAAGCCAGGCTCAGCCGGACAAACAGGCTAATAATCAAGGTTGGTAAATAGTTCCCTGTATTCCTGTGCTAAGCACTGATGACAAGCTACTGGCTGAGAGTAAATACAGGATAGCATTCATTGTGTGCATACACATACCATTAGATCATCTCTCTGATATTGACCTAGAGTCTATACAGGATAGTACCATTATGAGGCCCCCTCCATTTCTGGTTTTCATCACTCTTAGTCAGATTATGAGTTTTGAATAACAAATGCAGTGGTGTAAAGTACTTAAGTAAAAATACTTTAAAGTACTACTTAAGTGTTTTTAGCAGGGTATCTGTACTTTTGATTTTAAACTAAAGAAAATAATGTACTTTTTACTCCATCCATTTTCTCCTGACACCCAAAAGTCCTTGTTACATTTTGAATGCTTATCAGAGCAGGACAATTGTCTAATTCACACACTTATCAAGAAAACATCCCTGGTCATCCCTACTGCCTCTGATCTGGCAGACTCACTCAACACAAATGCTTCATTTGTCAATTATGTCTGAATGTTGGAGTGTTCCTTCTGGCTATCCGTAAATGTGCTTAATATAAGGAATTTGAAATTATTTTTTACTTTTGATACGTAAATATATTTTAGCAATTACATTTACTTATAATTCAAATCAAATAAAAGTTTTTGTTACGCACACCGAATACAACAGGTGTAGACCCTACAGAGAAATGTTTACTTACAAGCCCTAACCAACAGTGCAGTTTTTAAGTAAAAATTAAGTATTAGGTAAACATATAAATAAAGAAATAAAAAAAAACTGTAAAATGACAGTAAAAAATAACAGTAGCGAGGCTATATACAGGTGGGACCGGTACAGAGTCAATGTGCGGGGATACAGGTTAGTCGGCCTATTTGAGGTAAGATGTACATGTAGGTAAAGTTAAAGTGACTATGCATAGATGATAAACAGAGTAGCAGTACACACACACACACACACAATGCAAAGAGTCTGGGTAGCCATTTGATTACCTGTTCAGGAGTCTTTTGGCTTGGGGGTAAAAGCTGTTGATAAGCCTTTTGGACCTGTCATAAAATGTGAAGGAAAGTCAAAAGCATATTCAGAGAAACTTAAATTTGTTTTACCAGCATGTTACCTGTGCAACTAGAGGCGACAAAACGTTTACTCCACACACAGAAACACATACAAGGCTCTCCCTCACCCTCACAAATCAGACCATAACTCTATCCCCCTGCTTCCTGACTGCAAGCAAAAAGTCAAACAGGAATTACCAGTGACGCGCTCAATACAAAAGTGGTCCAATGAAGTGGATGCTAAGCTACAGCACTGTTTCGCTAGCATAGACTGGAATACATTCCAGGATTTAGTTGAGTTTTTTAGGATTCCCATTAGCTACTGTACATGCAGCAGCTACTCTTCCTGGGGTCCACATAACACTTACAAATACATGACAAAGTACAGAACAGTGAAAGACAAGAACAACATAAGATATTACATTAAATTCTAAATAACAATTAAATAAGAGTTTACAATGACGGCCTAGGAACAGTGGGTTAACTGCCTTGCTCAGGGGCAGAACGACAGATTTTACCTTGTCAGCTCGGGGATTCGATCTGGCAACCTTTCCGTTACAGGCCCAACACTCTAACCACTAGGCTACCTGCCTCCCCCTGCCGACTCTACAAGCTGTTCGAAAGTGTTCCACAGGGATGCTGGCTCATGTTGACTCCAATGCTTCCCACAGTTGTGCCAAGTCGGCAGGATGTCCTTGGGTGGTGGACCATTTATCACGTTCGAAGGTAAGACCCAGGCACAGACAACGTCGGAATAACAAATGTTTATTATCACAACAGGGGTAGGCAAAAGACAGGTCAGGGACAAGCAGAGTTCGGTAGTCCAGAGTAGTGAGGTAAAGGTACAAGACGGCAGGCAGGCTCAGGTTCAGGGCAGGCAGAGTTTGGTAATCCAGAGTAGTGGGGCAACGGTACAAGATGGCAGGCAGGTTCGGGGTCAGGGCAGGCAGTAAGGGTCAAAACCGGGGAAATCTAGGAGATAGTAACAATAGCAAGGCAGGAGCAAAGCGGAGAACCGCTGGTAGGCTTCAACAAGCAAAACAAACTGGCAACAGCCAAACATAGAACACAGGTTAAAGTACCCAGGAGATAATGAGGAAGATGGGCAACACCTGGAGGGGGGTGGAGACAAGCACACAGACAGTTGAAACAGATCAGGGTGTGACACCATTCTTGATACACACAGAAAACTTTTGAGCTTGGAAAAACACAGCAACATTGCAGTTCTTGACAGATGCAAGCCGGTTAGAGAAGCATCCATTGAAGACTACTCTCTGAGTGATATCGGATAAGTAACTCTCCAACCATGGGATTGCAGGTGACATAAAGCCATCACAGTTAGTTTTTTCAATAACAAATTATGACCAATAACATCAACAGATGTACTGAAATCTAACAATACAGCTCCAACTATCATATTATTATCCATTTATTTTAGCCAATCATCAGTCGACTGAGTCAACGCAGTACAAATTGAGTGCCCTTCCCATATGTATGCTGAAAGTCAGTATTTAACTTGTTCTTTAAAAAATCACATTGTATTTGTTGAAACAAGTCTCTCCATCAGTTTACTAAGAACAGGCCGCAAACGGATTGGGTGGCTGTTAGAGCAGTTAGTTAGCAAAGGGTACTTTCTTATTTTTAGGTAGTGGAATTACTTTAGCTTCCTTCAATGTCTGTGGACACACACACTCCTTTAGGCTTTGGTTAAAGACATGGCAAATAGGGGTGCAATACAGTCTGCTACCACTGTCAATACTTTCCCACCTTGGTTGTCTATACTTGGTGGTTTGTCATTATTGATGGATAACAACTGTTTTCCACCTGTTCCACGCAAACTTGACCAAATTCAAAACAGCAATTCTTCTCTTTCATTATTAGATCTTCAATACTCAAATATGATGGTTCACTGTTTGTTCAATATTGTAATTTCACTTCTTACGTTGTCCACTTCACCAGTGAAATAGTCATTGAAATGATTGGCTATATCAAAAGGTTTTGTTATAAATTACCCTTCAATGCTAATGTACGTTGAGATAAATTGGGTTTTCTGCCCATAGTATAATTTAAGGTGATCCCACGTCTTTTCCCATTGTTTTTATGTAACATATCTCAAGTTGAGCTACATTTCTCAATTGACAGTCAACCAATCAGCTGAGAAGCCTGACTTGTTTGCCACCTTTTCTGCATAATTTCTTTGAATCATAACATTTTTCAAATTATCATTGATCCAGGGGGCTCTAAGAGTTCTCACAGTTAGATTATTAAGAGGTGCATAATTGTCAACAATTGGCAAGAATAATTTTACAAATACTCCAATTGATGCATCTGGACTCCTTATACACTCATTATATACATCAGACCAACATACATGTTTTACATCTTCAACAAAAGAGTTCTGAGAAAACATTTTGTATGATCTCTTATACATAACTTTAGGCTCATAGTCCTTATCTAACATCACACACATACTCTATGTTCCAGATACTGATAGTTTGCACTTGGTGGACTATAGCAGCAAATCAAATCAAAACACATTTTATTCATCACATGCACCGAATACAAATGGTATTACAGTGAAATACTTGCTTATGAACCTTTCCCAAAGATGCAGTAAAAAAAGGATAACAAATTAAATAGTAACACAAGGAATGAAATAAAATACACAAGAATGGAGCTATATACAGGGAGTAGCAGTACGAGATACATTTGCAGCGGGTCGAGGTACTTGAGGTAAATACATATGAAGGCAGGGTAAAGTGACTAGGCATCCGGATAGATAAGAGATAAGAGTGAAATAAAGAACAGAGTAGCAGCAAATGGTGAGTGTAAAAGTGTGTATGTATTGTTTGAATTTGTGAGGGATTTATGTGACAGTGTAGTGTGTGTGAGTGAGTGTGTATATGGTGTGTACAGTGCTGTGAAAAAGTATTTGCCCCCTTTCTATATTTCTCTACTTTTGCATATTTTTGATACTCAATGTTATCAGATCTTCAACCAAAATCTAATATTAGATAAAGGGAACCTGAGTGAACAAATAACACAACAATTACCTACTTATTTCATTTATTTCAGAAACAAAATCAGAAAGGGGATAATACAGCACTGTATATAAAGTCTAGTGATTGTGCGCATGGTCAGAGCAAGATAGAGTCATTGCAGATTGTTTGGATACCATTACAAACACAATTTAGCAGTCTGGCAATTTAGCAGCCTTTTGACTTGGGGGTAGCCTGTTGGTCTGAGAACCGATGCCGGAAGGTAGCAGAGTGAACAGTCTACGGCTTGGGTGGCTGGAGTCTTTGGCCTTTTTCCAGGCCTTCCTCTGACACCACTCTTTGTAGTGCTTTGTGGTCAAGGGTGGTGCAATTGCCATACCAAAAGGTGATGCAGCCAGTCAAGATGCTCTCGATGCTGCAGCTGTACAACATTTAGAGGATCTGAGGGCCCATGCCAAATCTTTTCAGCCTCTTCATGACTGTGTGGGTGTGTGTGGACCATGTTAAGTCCTTAGTGATGTGGACGCCAAGGAACTTAAAGCTCTTGACCTGCTCCACAACAGACATGCTGATGTGGATGGGGGTGTGCTCTCCCCTCTTTCTCCTATAGTCCACGATCAGCTCCTTGGTCTTACTGACGTTGAGGGAGAGGTTGATGTTCTGGCACCACACTGATAAGTCTCTGACCTCCTCCCTGTAGGCTGACTTATCGCTGTCGGTGATCTAGCCTACCAGCGTTGTGTCGTCAGGAAACTTGATGATGGTGTTGGAATCGTGCGCGGCCACGCATTCGTGGGTGAACATGAAGTACAGGAGGGGACTAAGCACACACACCTGAGGGGCCCCTGTGTTGAGGATCAGCGTGGCGCACAGAGGTGTTGTTGCCTACCCTTACCACCTGGGGCCGACCCATCAGGCAGTCCAGGATTCAGTTGCAGAGGGAGGGGCTCAGTCCCAGGGTCCCTAGCTTGGTGATGAGCTTGGAGGAGACTATGGTGTTTAACACTGATCTGTAGTCTATGAACAGTATTCTCACATAGTTATTTCCCCTCTTGTCGATGTGGGAGAAGGCAGTGTGAAGTGCAATTGAGATTGTGTCATCTGTGGATAAGTATTCAGACCCTTTGCTATGAGATTTGAAATTGAGCTCATATGCATCCTGTTTCCAATGATCATCCTTGAGATGTTTCTACAATTTGATTGGAGTCCACCTGTGGTATATTCAATTGATTGGACATGATTTGGAAAGGTACACACCTGTCTATATAAGGTCCCACAGTTGACAGTGCATGTCAGAGCAAAAACCAAGCCATGAGGTCGAAGGAATTGTCCGTAGAGGTGCGAAACATGATTGTGTCGAGGAACAGATCTGGGGAAGGGTACCAAAGAATTTCTGCAGCATTGAAGGTCCCCAAGAACACAGTGGCCATCATCAATCTTAAATGGAAGAAGTTTGTAACCATCAATACTGTTCCTAGAGCTGGCTGTCTGGCCAAACTAAGCAATCGGGGGAGAAGGGAGGTGACCAAGAACCTGATGGTCACTCTGACAGAGCTCTAGAATTCCTCTGTGGAGATGGGAGAACCTTCCAGAAGGACAACCATCACTGCAGCACTCCACCAATCAGGCCTTTATGGCAGAGTGACCAGACGGAAGCCACTCCTCAGTAAAAAGCACATCACAGCCCGCTTGGAGTTTGCCAAAAGGCACCTAAAGACTCTCAGACCATGAGAAACAAGATTCTCTGGTATGATGTAACCAAGATAGAACTCTTTGGCTTGAATGCCAAGCGTCACATCTGGAGGAAACCTTGTACCATCCCTACGGTGAAGCATGGTGGTGGCCGCATCATGTTGTGGGGATGTTTTTCAGTGATTAGTCAGGATCGCCGCAAAGATGAACTGAGCAAAGTGCAGAGAAATCCTTGATGAAAACCTGCTCCAGAGCGCTCGTTGTACACATTCTGGCCCCTTGTTCTCTCTTTCATTGGAATCAGAGTGAGAAAGTCCTCCTTCGTTGTGGAATCCTGGAAAGCTGGGCTGTGTCTGTAATATCTGTGGACTCGTCAAATTGAAGAGAAAAGCATTCACATAGCCTTCAAGCACTTGTTGGGAAATATCCTCAGCCAGCATCACAACTCTTCTGGCTACGGTAGATGCTCCAAGAGGCACGTCCATTATTGCTGCTTTAATGTCTTCTTTGTTTTTTAAGTCCGTGAATAACGTTTCTGCGGTGACAGTCATAGCTTCTTTGAACAACTCACCGTCATTAAATGTTTTTTTGTGCTTAGCAATGATGTGGCTAACACGGAATGATGCCTCTGTTGCAGCCTTGTTTTTAGCTGTAGGGTTCGTAAAAAGTGTCTGCTGAAAAAAAAGTTTTTTTTACAAAACGCCTCGCGATCGACTCGAAATGCCTTGAAGATCGACCAGTCGCCTTGAAGGTCGATCACGATAGACTGTTTGGTGACCACTGCCCTAGGCTAATGACTTCTCCAAAAGCTAATTGGAGTCAAGAGTCAGCTAACCTGGAGTCAAATCAATAAAACGAGATTGGAGATGTTGGTTAGAGCTGCCCTGCCCATTGAGGTTATGAAGAACCATACAATCTCTGGAACATGCTAACATCTCTGTTGACGAGTCTAGGATACGTAAAACATTAAACAAGACTGGTGTTCATGGGAGGACACCACGAAAGAAGCCACAGCTGTCCAAAAAAACATTGCTGTCTGAAGTTCACAAAAGAGCACCTGGATGTTCCACAGCGCTACTGGCTAAATATTCTGTGGACAGATTCAACTAAAGTTGAGTTGTTTGGAAGGAACACACAACACTACGTGTGGAGAAGATAAAGCACAGCACAGCAACATCAAAACCTCATCCCAAAGAAAAAGTATCTGATCGTTTACTACAGGAAAAGGAGGGGCGAGCATGCCCCCCATCCACATCGAAGGGGCTGTAGTGGAGCGGGTCAAGATTTCCTCTGTATCCACATCCCTAAAGAATTAACATGGTCCACACACATTCACACAGTTGTGAAGAGGGCACGACAGCACCTCTTCCCGCTCAGGAGGGATTTGGCATGGGCCCTCAGATCCTTAAAAGGTTCTACAGTTGCACCACTGAGAGCATCTTGAACTGGCCTCATCACCGCTTGATACAGCAACTGCAAGAAACCCGACCACAAGGCGCTACAGAGGGTGGTGAGTACTGCCCACTACATCACTGGGATCAAGCTCCCTGCCATCCAGGACCTCTGTACCAGGTGGTGTCAGAGAAGAATGCCCAAAAGATCGTTGAAGACTCCAGCCACCCAAGCCATGGACTGTTCTCTCTACTACCGCACGCCAAGTTGTACCAGTGCACCAAGTAAGCAACAGGACCCTGAACAGCTTCTACCCCCAAGCCATAAAATGTCTACCCAGACTACCTGCCTTGACCGTTTTTACAATAACTCTCTTGCACTGACTCTATGCACACACATACACACACATACACACGCACACGCACACGCACTACATACAGTCACACAAACACTACATACAACCACACACACATAACATGAGCACACATGCATACTGATGCTACATACACAGTCACACACACACACACACACACAACACATATGCTTCATTAACTGTCTATTCTCCATCCTGTTGCGTGGTCACTTTACCCCTACAGTATATGTACATAGCTACCTGAATTACCTCGTACCGCTGAACATCAACTCGGTACTGGTACGCCCTCTATGTTATTTTTACTCGTTATCGTTTATTCCTTGTGTCACTATTTACATTTTTATTTAAATGTTTGACTCTTCATTGTTGGGAAAGGACCCGTAAGTAATTATTTCACTGTTAGTATACACCTGTTGTTTACAAAGCATGTGAGAAATACAATTTGATTTGATTTGACACACAGACACATACACAAAGGGTCGGCACTCAGTGTTTTTTGGCAGCTCGCTAGTTTATTATTGTCTTTAATGGAGTCGACAGGAGGTAGGCAGGAGAGGAGGAGGGGGGTGTGCTGTTGTTTTGCGAGGTGGCCTGTGATGTGGCCAGCTCTGTTTGGAGCCTTGTGAGAAAGGAAGCACCAGGAAGATCAATACATCCTCTGTGTATATTTCCAGCAGAGTGTGACGTGCGTGTGGGGAAGCCAGCTCCAGCCAAAGGATACTTTCCTTATTATGGATTTGACATGAACTTGGACTTAAGCCCTCCACAGTGTGATGGATGCATTATTTGATCTTCCTGTCTTTGTTAACCTCCTTGGGGCCTATCGGAGGCGAGTCCCTTCTCTCTCGCTGCGGACGAAGGGCCACGTCACTACTCCTAGGTTGGAGATGGTGGGATTTATTAAGTATAATCATGGCTGTATTAATGGCTACCTCTTCACAAGGCTCTTTTTCCTCACAGGCATAGGACACTTGGAATGGTCCCGGCCTGCATTCTAGGAACATATGAGTCAACTTACTCCACAACACTTTATATGTTGATACACAAGGCTATGTATCGCTGAGGAGGAGAGAACTGAGCATTTTACCAGCTGCCTATTAGGGGTCTTGATATCTTCTCTGCATCTTTAATGCCGGTCTTTATTCTTATCTGCGTCTTTATTGAGGAAGTAAAGAGAGAGTGTGTGTGTGTGTGTGTTTGAGGTCTTCAAAAAAAAAAAAAAAAGGTCAATAGACTGGGACAATGACAGGGCAATATTCTTTGGATGTTTAAGACGTCAGAGATGTTGGACAGGATTCAGGTACTCTTTGTTCTTTAAAAAAACATGCCACCAAATGTAGACCCCCAGGTTAAGTGGGTAGAATGTCATCCCTGGGTCAGAAAGTGCTCACACCATACAATCCTGTCGACCAGGCAATACAAATATAGGTCAGACTTAACCATTGTTTTTCTCAGTAAAAGACAACACTGCTTTAGTCATTTGCTTTATACGGCTCCACAGTCCTCTCATAAGGTATGCATCAGTTCAGGGTTCAAATACTATTTGAAATAATGTCAAATACTTAAGCTGTGCTTGAAAGAGCTTGCATGTTGTGATGGAAACAATAGAAAAGTCACAAATGTACAATCCCCACCCATCTGGCTATAACTAATGGTCAAAGTATTTTAAAGATTTCAAATAATATTTGAACCCAGGTCTTGTATGCGTGTTTCATTCTACAAAGGCCCTCAATGCGATCCCGAGGCCTTATTTGCATCACTTGAGCTCAATGCTTCAAAACACAAATGTTAGAGTGGACGCTCAATGTGTTGTTCAATGTAGCTTCACCCCAGCAATGTTTCAGTTCCTGTGACCTGCCACCCGTGAACCAGTACCATCCACCGCTCCATGTTCTTTAAGCGATGAAAAGTGGAGTATATAAAAAATGAAATTGACTTTAATAAATTCTGCCGTGGGATACCATGGTCAGTGCATTGACAGCAATAACACTTGTGTCATTTTTTTAAAACATAATTTAGCAGATGCTCTTATCCAGACCGACTTACATACATTTATCCCTACTTTTCTTTCATACTAGTCCCCTGTGGGAATCAAACCCCCAACCCTTGAGTTGCAAGCACCATGCTCTACCAACTGAGCTACACAGGACTGTCATAAAAGAGATACCACTTGCCATTTTTACAACCATAGGGTTAAAACATATTTATTTAATCGTTTAAGAGAAATGTAGCTAAGTTGTCAAGTGAAGCAGATGTAAATAAGAAACTATATACAGTAGATGCCCTCCTCTCCATACATTCTTTATGAGTCCTTATTATTGGACTGGTTTTATTTTTGGGAGTCTTGAGCTCTTGGCCTTGAAAGAGGAGAGCTTGTCTCTCTACCAGTCCAGTGGGCAGTGTGGTGTCTGCTACTCTGCACTGCTGCCATGGTTCCCTCCTCCCCAGCCTGGCCTCTCTGGCCTTGAGTATATCACTCCAACCTAAGGCCTTAGCCCTCCCTTTAGCCTATCCTACACAAAGCTCTAGTGGATGAATGTCCTCCTTCTCAAAAAAAATACCAAACAAAACCACCAAGCACTAGGTGGGAGTGACCTGACCTAGAGTTCTGAGGACTCCATGCCAGACATGGCTCTTCAGAAGCCTGACTGACTCTCCAAAGACTTTAAATATGGAGCCTCGCCTCCACATAAGCTGTACACAACCAACTGAACCGACCGCTAACGACACCAGATATAGGTCGCCATTCACTAAAAGCCATGTGGACTTTTTTTATTGTATGCTCTTCGTGCCCAGAGGACAAATCATCAACAAATCCGCTGCCCGGACTTTTGACATAAAACAAGATAATCACATATTTCTGGCCGTCGGGCCATTTGAATTATAAAGGGATTTGTGGGGGAAAAAAGGAAAGAAAATAAAAAAAGTATTGTCCACGGAACAGCCACAGGGCTGTTCCACTATTCTAGAGACTTCTGGGATGGTAGTAAATTACAGTATGTGCCATTTTTTTCTTCTCTGTCTCTATTCCCCCAATGATCCATTATATGACAGTGAATCGGGGGCCTGGAGTTGAGGGGTCCCCGACAAAGTGCTCCCTCCCCCCGCACACCCTTTCGTCAGTATACGAGAGATTACTCAGCCTCTGATGTCAGAGATGACTTAATCCAGGGGTTAGAACAGGCCCAAAACACAGCTTGCAGATCCTGAGAAATAAAAAAGAGAGAAATAAAAAAAGGAGGGAGAGATATCATTTTTTTACCCCCCAAAGACATGTTTCTCTACACATCCTCAAATATGCTCCTTATGATTAATCATATGACACATAGTAGGGATTTAAACTGAACCCAAAGCGTTGACTAAACTTACATTATATGTTTATTTAGCATTATAATGTATGGTCCCATCTAGGTTGAAAATCTCTCTCTCAAAATGCAATCAATTTAAAATAAATGAATCAATTTAAAATATTATTTTGATGGTTTAGGGTGGTGCACATACAAGAAGGCGATGTACCATTTCTGTTTACTCTTTTTTCTCAGAGTGAAAAAAGTAGTTGGCCTATATTTCTATTGCACTATACTCATTATTAAAAGCCTCCTGGTTGGTAGTCCTCCCCTGCAAGCTCAACCTTCCGAACCGAGGTCCCAGTCCCTGGAGAATGCTAGATTAGCTAGTTTGAGATGAGATGGTGACAAATACCCAGCACTCCTATACCATACAGTCCTAAATGGGGTTCTATAACTGATACGAGGGTGGTTTGGATGAGGAAAGGAAACCCCCCCAAAAAAGGAGACATGGAGACATGGAAGCAGGAAACACGCTATCCATTTCATTCCCCATTCCATTTACCATGCCACCTGTTGGACATGATCATTACCAAGGAGCTGTGGGGATAAGGAGGGGGCTAAGCTGGCCACATTTATATAAACAAACCCCGGACAAAACTGTCTAATTATCCCCCACGGCCCCCAAGCCCTGGACCCCCAGGCCCCCTTAGGCCCCCAGCTCTCTCCTCACTGATCCAGCCCCATTTTCCGGCCCGGGGCCAACACTGCAGGCTGGTATCTGTAGGAGGTCTAAGCACATCCTAATGACAGCTCTCTTTCAATCCCCAAGCTGTATAATTGCCCAGGGTAGTTTACAGACGATCTGTGGGCGCTAGTCCAGGTCAGTCATAAGGAGGGTCAAGGCGAGGTTTATGCGAACATTACGACGTATGTGGGCCTAAATAAAAGGGCTGTATTATTTACAAATGGTGAGGGCATGTGTTGTAGTAGCGATGTCTTGATCCAAACAAGTGGTGGATCTCGGAATAATTGAAGTACTACGGGTAAGATGAAAATACATGGTGTCTAAAGTGTCCATGAACTTCTTCAAGGATGCCTTGTGACACTGATACGACTAGTATAACATTGTCAGTGGTCAGTTGCGTGGTAATGTTTGGCATTCTTTGAGTGAGTCTAATTCTACTTTGCATGTGACTGAAGTCTGAGTTAATTGGCCATCTGTGAGGAAATTCTTTGACATTGATGACCTGTCTTGGTTGGTCATTACTAGAGAGCAAATGTCAACAAAATATAAAAAATGTGCACCTGTGCAAAACTTAAGACATTTGAATTAACCATAAAACCAAAACAGTTTTAGGTAGGATTAGCTATGGAAAATACTTTCCAGTTCAAATCCAAAATACAACGTAGTACCTTTACAATGAATAGGACATCTAAAACATCCAGGAACCTTCGTACTAAGCATCTGCATATCTGGGGGGGGGGGATCGTCTTCCCCAGTTCAAAGTTAATTGCTGAAAGGGATCTGACATGGAGTAGCATCACGAGACAGGGAGAGCATAATAAGTTATTGATGTGATGCCATGTCTAAATACTCTGGGCTAATTTTGAACATCTTGAATTCGAGCTCATTATACAGACAGGGTTCACAGGGTACATCTCCAGGACATGAGGCCATTCATTCTAATGAGGCTCATTCACATGCCTAAATATCTAATATGATGTTTATTCTTCTATCGAAATAGCCAAAGCATATTAACAGGGCTGAAAATATAGTTTGGCGCTCGGGCCTATGCCTATGCTGCCTCAATATACTGTATAATTCGTACCAATGATGTGTAGCCTTCAATGGGCTAATATTGCTTTATTATCAGTCGACAAAATTAAATAATTTGTTTCAAACTTGCTGAAAACGGTAGTTTGCATCATCGCCTGGAGGTTTTCCCGCCACTGCTGGCTAATCACAGGTGACCTGCTCGAGCGCCAGATGAGGTGTTCAGGAAGTTGGAACTGGAAAATCCACAGACGACGAGCAGGTAAATCAATATGTATCTTGATTATCCAAATAAAGTGTGACCCAACTTTCATTACTGTAGGTCTATGCTGCAGTTTTCTCTAGCATCCAATGTGGCTGCAAATAGGCTTTACAACTGTGAACATAAACAATTACAAATGCCATACATACCTCACAGCAATTAAAGTGCACTTAGTCAATGGAATTATAACAGCTGCACAGAGCAAATATCTTTGATGGGGTTAGATTGTGTTTTCCAAACACATATTTCTGTGATTATCAGGAAGGCTGTTATATAGGAATGCATTCTATTGATTTAAGTTTAGTTGGCTACAAAATAAATCTGTATAATTCTAGAGACAGTTTAAAATTATGAATGATGATGATGATGATGAAGTTACTGGCTACAATGATGAGGATATTACTGTTGCTGATTGTCATAATTATTTCACACATAAAGAAGTACAGTATAGACAATGACCACAAAGTGAAATAAATAAATTCCAGTTAATAATCCAGTTAATACCATGATCATGTCATGACATCATTCTCAACACATCTGTTTCTGGATAAATGACCAGATTTGTGTGAACAAAGGAGGAGTGCAGTGCTGCTGTTCAAAAGATCATCAGAAATTATTCCCTAGGTAGGAGTCCCTACAAGACCTTTTGAGGGTAGTTTAACGCAAGCCTGACCCAATAAAAAGATCAATGTTTTCACAAACGTTTATAGACCTCTGTTCAATCAAAGTAATTAAAATAAGACCTCTCCTTTTTCTTTGACTGATTAGATCTTTGCTTTGTCTTAGGATGAGAGACAATACATTGCGTTGAACGGAGCAGGCACAAGCAGGCCACCGCAAGGATATCCCCTCCTTCCAGCTTTCTTTATCACAGTGAGTCTTTTTTTTTATGATTATAAATGATTTGCCAGCCTGCTCAAAACATCAAAATGTCAGCTCGTTCATCTCCCAAGTAAAAGAGTGATCCCCAGCTTTTGAAGCAGTTATATGTGAATGGGGGTAAAACCCTTATACAATTTCCACTTGAAATAGGAAGACGGGGTCTTCAGGGAGACACTAAATTGAAACTAAGGCTGTGCCTGATGGACCACAGGATATGCCTGCAAATTTAGACATATCAAAATGGCGAAAAAGTCTGTTAGTGCCCATTCATATAAACTGAATGGCTTGTAATGTTCTCAGTTCCTTGGAGGATACTTGCAAGGTTGAGGAAAGACTGCAGGAAGAGCAGAATGGTTTTGACATAACTTTATTTTAGTGCGCTACAGGTTTTCTCTCCTCCCCGCGGTTTAATGTTGTATTCCACTGGGTCCCGGAAGACAGCAGCCCAGTAAATCCCTCTTGCCCAAAGCATTCCCCTCTCTAGAGGGTCATCATTTCCCAGCCCTTCAAAATAACGGCTCAGGCCCGAGGTTTAAATTTAGCCAGAGAGGAAGTTATAATGATAAAATAATATCGACTCACTTTTGAAACTGTAATTCATTTGATTAAAAAGTTACACTTACTGTATATATTACAGGTGGCCGTAGTGTGTTTTTTTGTTAAGCGTGATTTTATGTGAGGGGCTATCTGGTTTTGGTTTTCAGGCCCAATTGCAGCTATTAGCGTGGACTAGGTCCCACTTGGGGGATCTCCTTGCTGGAAGTGGGAGTGTTTGAAACCACACAGGAGATGCTCTAGAGGGGGATGAATTAGGAAGTCTTCACTTAGCCGGCTGTAATGAAGTGAGCCGATGTGCACTGCTGTAATGTTTAACATTTTCCCTTTTTTATTGGAGGAAGGAGGTTAGGGGTTGAAAAGTAAACAATGAGAAGGTCTGCAGCCGCGTCAACTGCTCCCCACGCGCTTCAAAGGACCTTCCATATGTTTTCAAGATTTGAAGCGAAACTGAGCTATTGCTGTTTAAAGAGAGCCTTGTTGTTGATGCTTTTTTCTGTCTGTTTGTTTAATTCCCAGCTTCCCTTACCCCCATTTGCTCTAATGTGTTTCTGCCACTCTGAAATCTGTTAATTTGCATTTTCTCAACCAATAGCTTTTAGAAGGTTATCAGGATCAGGGGAGTGTCGTGTTGTGGGGGCGTGAAGACACCAACCATCTGGTAACCCTAAGTGCTTGTTGTTGTAAGATAAATAGAAGTGTACTGGCTTGTCAATGATATCCCAAACACCACTGAGTGCTTTGTGGGCTCATCAGACACTTAATCTTACAATAAAATAAATAGATAAAACATCTAGGCTGTATCACAACCGGCCGTGATTGGGAGTCCCATAGGGCGGCGCACAATTGGCCCAGCATTGCCTGAGTTTGGCCGGGGTACGCCGTCATTGTAAATAAGAATTTTTATAACAATCTCATTTTTCCTTCCAATGTTATTCCAATGATGATTATTAGCCAATTATCAGGGTGTTAACCTTCAAATTGCTCAAGTTGAATCATATCAATCGATCAAATTGCTCAAGTTGAATCATATCAATCAATATACCGATATCTAGCTGTAAATCAAATTGAGTTATTTTCTCTTTGATGTTTATCAATTCATGCGGTCACTAAAATCAACTTGACATACAATTTGAAGGCTGCTAACCTCATTGTAAAAACATTATCAGCCAACTCAGCCCCTTGCACAACCAAGGAACTGTGTACGAAGAGGCCAAATCTTGTGTACTGCACATGCTCTGGCTTTACATTACCACAAGCATGGTACAGCCACATTAATAGAATAGTTTCATAGAATAGCTCATTATTCTTTACTTAAAGGTAATCAACGGTTCTCTCTGGGCCAGAAATTACAGGACACAATATTTATGTATTTGCTTTAATCATTGCGGTTCATTTATTTTAAGACTATTGAAATAAACTGATGAGAGTAATACCAGCTGGCTAATAGAATAGGAATGAGAAAAACAGCTAGCATGCAAACGATATGGCAACAGTTAGTTGCCATGGTGCGCACTGTTCATGAGGCATTTCAAAACAAACATAATTGACGGGAGCAACTACACAGAGGAGTTTGGGATTGACTGCAACATCTGCGTGGATCTGCAAATGTAGCTTCAGGACGATGCTTCACCTCAATAACTTTGAAGTGAGATTAGTCAATTAAAGATACTACAATAAAGTATCTAGGACCTGCAGATTATTGAAACAAAACAAAATACATGGATTCAAACAGGTAGTAGAGGAACAAAATGTTTATAGCAAGTAGGTATGAGACATGTACTTGAAAAATAACAAGGTTTTATTACACCGTAAAGAAAAACACCCACAAATGTAATTATGGTTCCACAGCCTTTTATTAGTTTACTCAACTTTCAGGTCCAAGTGTTAACTGAACTAAAAACATTTAGTTGGCCCAAACTTAGCTAGAACTTCAGTCAAAAATTGTCAATTTAAAACTATGTTTGCTCAACTTGTCTTAAATGTTCATTCAAGCATGAATTATTATTTTTGCATCTTAACTAAAAAAAGGCTGGGCACACACACAAACAGTGCTTTCAACATACAATGTTTTCAACTTACATATTTGACACACGTTGAAATACATGATTACATTGTGCATGATCATTTATACAGTAATTATTAATCAACATGTCATCACCTGGGATTTGATTTTACCAACTCGTTTCATGGCATTCTGATCTTCCTGCTACGCCACCATGTCTGTGTCAATTATCAATTAATCTGAATATTCGCTCTTCATTTATTTGATTAATTTATTTCAGTAATTTTCATTTTTTCTGTATAGTTTCTGTATAATTGAACATGCACAATTCAATCATGTATGTAAACGTGTGTCAAATATGTACGGTGCCTTCAGAAAGTATTCACACCCTTGACTTTTTCCACATTTTGTTGTCTCACAGCCTGAATTTAAAATGGATTAAATTGAGATTGTGTGTCACTGGCCTACACACAATACCCAATAATGTCAAAGTGGAATTATGTTTTTATACATTTTAACACATTTATTAAAAAAATGAAAATCCCATTTCTTGAGTAAATAAGTATTCAACCGCTTTGTTATGGCAAGCCTAAAGTTCAGGAGGAAAAATGTGCTCAACATGTCACATAATAAGTTGCATGGACTCAATAATAGTGTTTAACTTTATTTTTGAAGGACTACCTCGTCTCTGTACACTACACACACAATTATCAGTAAGGTTCAAACACAGATTCAACAAAAAAGATCAGGGAGGTTTTCCCAATGCCTCGCAAAGTAGGGAACCTATTGGTAGATGGGTAAAAATGAAAAAAAAGCAGACATTGAATATCCCTTTGAGCATGGTGAAGTTAATAATTACACTTTGGATGGTGTATCAAAACATCCAGTCACTACAAATATACAGGCGTCCTTCCTAACTCAGTTGCCTGAAAGGAAGGAAACCACTCAATGGTGACTTTAAAACAGTTAGACTTTAATAGAAGAAAACTGAGGATGGATCAACAACATGGTAGTTATAGTATGTCACAATTTTAGTCATTTAGCAGACTCTTGTCCAGAGCGACACAGTTAGTGCATACACTTTTTTTGTACTGGTCCCCCGTGGGAATCAATCCCACAACCCTGGCTTTGCAAGAACCATGCTCTACCATCTGAGCTACACAGGACTACATGACATCAACATTACCACATCAACGAAAATGTTTTTCACTTTTAGAGACAACTGCCACAATCGGAAGAATTGGCAGACCAACAGATAGCGCTGATATAGTTTGACATATTTTATTAATAACGAACTGTAACAAAACAACAAATTAGAAACTACAGGAACATGCCACAAACAGTTTCTAACACCTACTGTACTTCCAAATAATGAACCACACAAAGACAGCCAAATACTGAACTTAAATATGGTCCCCAATTAGAGACAAATGCGAAGCAGCTGCCTCCAATTGGGGACCAACAAAAACAAACATAGAAACAGAATACATAGATCTGTCAGGCGCTGACCATAGAAAACTAGAGGAAGCTAAAGGCTTCCCTATGATCAGAGCCTGACAATCAGCTAGTAACTCTCCCATGTCCGTTGCTATGAATAATCAATCACAAAACCATCATTTATTTTTTCTCGTTTCGACACAGACTGACATTTTTGATGGACCACAACAACCAGAAACAGGATTTTAGCAAAGCTTAAATGAATTAAGGAAAACGGCATGGCTTTACTTTTGCATCTGACTAATGTTACACTGCATAACGCCAACAACACAAGACCTATAGAAGTCCTATATAATAACATTTTAGTTTCTATTTTGTTGCATTTGTTTCCTAGTGAATATACTGTACCTAGTGAATACACCCCAGTGAAAAATGGGTTGCACTGAAAGGTCTATCACACGTTAGTTAGACTCTGAAGCTAAGCAGGGTTGGTCCTGGTTGATCCCTGGATGGGAGACTAGATGCTGCTGAAAGTGGTGTTGGAGGGCCAGTAGGATGCACTCTTTCCGCTAGTTTAAAAAATATCCCAATGTCCCAGGGCAGTGATTGGGAACATTGCTCTGTGTAGGGTGGGATGTTAAATGGGTGTCCTGGCTCTTTGTGGTCTTTAAAGATCCTATGGAACTAATCATAAAACTCTGGACTTGTTACAGTGGGGAGAACAAGTATTTGATACACTGCTGATTTTGCAGGTTTTCCCACTTACAAAGCATGTAGAGGTCTATAATTTTTATCATAGGTACTCAACTGTGAGTGACGGAATCTAAAACAAAAATCCAGAAAATCACATTGTATGATTTTTAAGTAATTAATTTGCATTTTATTGAATGACATAAGTATTTGATACATCAGAAAAGCAGAACTTAATATTTGGTACAGAAACCTTTGTTTGCAATTACAGAGATCATACGTTTCCTGTAGTTCTTGACCAGGTTTGCACACACTGCAGCAGGGATTTTGGCCCACTCCTCCATACAGATCTTCTCCAGATCCTTCAGATTTCGGGGCTGTTGCTGGGCAATACGGACTTTCAGCTCCCTCCAAAGATTTTCTATTGGGTACAGGTCTGGAGACTGGCTAGGCCACTCCAGGACCTTGAGTTGCTTCTTACGGAGCCACTCCTTTGTTGCCCTGGCTGTGTGTTTCGGGTCGTTGTCATGCTGGAAGACCCAGCCACGACCCATCTTCAATGCTCTTACTGAGGGAAGGAGGTTGTTGGCCAAGATCTCGCGATACATGGCCCCATCCATCCTCCCCTCAATACGGTGCAGTCGTCCTGTCCCCTTTGCAGAAAAAAATCCCCAAAGAATGATGCTTCCACCTCCATGCTTCACGGTTGGGATGGTGTTCTTGGGGTTGTACTCATCCTTCTTCTTCCTCCAAACACGGCGAGTGGAGTATAGACCATAAAGCTCTATTTTTGTCTCATCAGACCACATGACCTTCTCCCATTCCTCCTCTGGATCATCCAGATGGTCATTGGCAAACTTCAGACGGGCCTGGACATGCGCTGGCTTGAGCAGGGGGACCTTGCGTGCACTGCAGGATTTTAATCCATGACGGCGTAGTGTGTTACTAATGGTTTTCTTTGAGAATGTGGTCCCAGCTCTCTTCAGGTCATTGACCAGGTCCTGCCGTGTAGTTCTGGGCTGATCCCTCACCTTCCTCATGATCATTGATGCCCCACGAGGTGAGATCTTGCATGGTGCCCCAGACCGAGCGAGATTGACCGTTATCTTGAACTTCTTCCATTTTCTAATAATTGCGCCAAGAGATGTTGCCTTCTCACCAAGCTGCTTGCCTATTGTCCTGTAGCCCATCACAGCCTTGTGCAGGTCTACAATTTTATCAGCTCTCTGGTCTTGGCCATTGTGGAGAGGTTGGAGTCTGTTTGATTGAGTGTGTGGACAAGTGTCTTTTATACAGGTAACGAGTTCAAACAGGTGCAGTTAATACAGGTAATGAGTGGAGAACAGGAGGGCTTCTTAAAGAAAAACTAACAGGTCTGTGAGAGCCGGAATTCTTACTGGTTGGTAGGTGATCAAATACTTATGTCATGCAATAAAATGCAAATTAATTATTTAAAAATCATACAATGTGATTTTCTGGATTTTTAGATTCCGTCTCTCACAGTTGAAGTGTACCTATGATAAAAATTACAGACCTCTACATGCTTTGTAAGTAGGAAAACCTGCAAAATCGGCAGTGTAACAAGTACTTGTTCTCCCCACTGTATATGCTAATGTGAAGGACGCATACAACTCCACTGCACTCCCTCCCCTCGGTAGATCGGATCACAACCTTGTCCACCTCACCCCACTCTACAGGCCTTTGGTCCAACAGCAGCCTGCGACCACCAGGACCATTAGGAGATGGTCCCCGGAGGCGAATGAGGCCCTACAGGACTGCTTTGAAACAACAGACTGGGATGTGCTCTGTGAGGCTCATGGGGAGGACATCGATGGACTCACTGACTGCATAACAGACTATATTAATTTTTGTGTAGACAACACTGTACCCACCAGGAAGGTACGCTGTTTCCCAAACAATAAACCCTGGGTCACCAGCGACCTGAAGGCCCTGCTGAATGAGAAGAAGAGGGCCTTCAAGGAGAGGGACAAGGACAAGGACAAATTGAAATGCGTCCAGAGGGAGCTGAAGTTGCGGATTGCTGAGGGGAAGAGAGTGTATAAGGAGAAGATGGAGGACAAGCTGAGGCAGAGCCAGGTGAGAGAGGTGTGGAAGGGTATGAGAAATATCACTGGCTTCAAAAATTCAAACAGTGGGCAGACGGAGGGGACCCAGGACAGAGCCAATGAGCTGAACCAATTTTTTAACAGGTTTGATACTGACCCTGTCCACCTCCAGCTCCCCAGACCACACACCCCCACTTTGCTCACAACACCTCTGCTGAGACAATCAGTGACCCCACCTCCGCTCCTGCTCCCCCTGGACTGATCCTCAACACCCCCTTTCCCCCCACCTCCCCACCTGGGCTGGCTTTCACCACCAACCAAGTGAAGAGAGAGCTGGAGAGACTACATCAGTGGAAAGCGGCGGGCCCTGATGGCATCAGCCCAAGGGTGGTTAGGGTCTGTGCTGACCAACTGTGTGGAATACTCCAGCGTCTCTTCAATCTTAGCCTGAGCCTAGAAAGGGTCCCTGTGCTGTGGAAAACATCCTGCACCGTCCCAGTGCCCAAGAAGGCACACCCCACTGTCCTGAATGACTTCAGACCTGTAACGCTAACATCCCACATCATGACGACCCTGGAAAGGTTAGTCCTCGCTCACCTCAGACCCCTGGTGTGTACATCAATGGACCCCCTGCAGTTTGCATACCAGCGCAACATCGGGCTGGATGATGCAATCACCTACCTTCTGCAGAGGGCCTACTCTCACCTGGACAACGCAGGTTGCACTGTGAGGGTTATGTTTTTTGACTTCTCCAGTGCCTTCAATACCATTCAGCCCCTGCTACTGGGTGAGAAGATGAAGAGGATGAAAGTGGAAGCACCCTTAGTCTCCTTGGTCACGGACTACCTGACCGGTAGGCCACAATTTGTGCGACTACAGAGCTGTGTGTCAGAACGGTGCTGTTAGCAACTCAGGGGCCCCCCAGGGAACGGTCCTGTCCCCCTTCCTGTTCACCCTCTACACCTCAGACTTCAGATATAACTCTGAAACATGCCACTTACAGAAGTTCTCGGATGACTCTGCTATTGTAGGGTGCATCAGGGGTGGGCAGGAGGAGGAGTACAGGAGCACAATCAGTGACTTTGTGTTGTGATGTGAGTAGAACCACCTTCAGCTCAACATCAGCAAAACAAAGGAAATGGTGGTGGACTTCAGGAGAACCAAGGCACAACTGACTGCAGTCCCTATACAGGGGATGGATGTGGAAATGGTTGGGTCATACAAGTTCCTGGGAGTCCATATGGACAACAGGCTGGAATGGGCTGGTAACACCGGGGCCCTGTACAAAAAGGGCCAGAGCCGACTCTACTTTGCTCAGGTCCTTCAACGTGTGCAGTAAACTACTGCATACCTTCTACCAGTCTGTGGTGACCAGTGCCATCTTTTTTGCAGTGGTGTGCTGGGGAGCAAACATCAAAGCTGGTGATGCTTCTCGGGTAAATAAGCTGATCAGGAAGGCTAGCTCTGTCCTGGGGATGAGCCTTGACACTCTAGAGGAGGTGGCGGAGAGACGGATCCTGGCCAAACTGCTGGCCATCATGGACAACGTCACCCACCCTCTGCACACTATGGTTATGACGCAGAGGAGCACTTTCAGTCACAGACTGATCCCACCACGGTGTGCCAGAGAGCGCTACAGGAGGTCCTTCCTGCCGGCGGCTATGAGACTATATAATGCCTCACCGGGGTGCCGTGCCGTCGGCAACATAGATCTGGAACTGTTGGGGTGCTAGGACCTAGTTTAACAATTATGCATCCATCCGTGAGTAACTCTGGTCCGTCAGCACTCATTCACTCAGGACCTACTTATTCATGCAGGTCTGTATATACATACTCATGTACAGTTGTTATATCATATCACGTGCAATATTGCTAGTAATTCTTGGACCTAACTTACGTAGGCATTCACTCAGGAATGCATATTAGTATCCTGTCAGTTGCACCTTTTCTCATTGCTTTTAGTATATCGAATGTGCAATACGTGCAGTTGTCTGTAATTAAACCCTGCGCACTAAGGACAGTATTTTAAGGGAATTACTATTATTACCCCAAATTATATCATACACACATTTAGCTATTAAAGTATCTCTTCCTGTCATTTACCTGTACAGTTTGTGTAACCATGCAACTATTCACTTATCTGGAAATATAACTGTATACTTACCTGTACAGCTAATTTAACCATGCAAAATGTTCACTTACCTGTTCATTTAACCAGTCTGTCTATTAAGTAAACTATTATTACCCTCGCTCATATCATACGCATTTTTAGCTACTGAAGTATTTCTCTGCCATCGACCTGTATAGTATAGTTAACCATCCAACATCCACCAATGTATAGTGTACATATTCAGCCAACCACCCATACTCTGCAATGTCTTTTTATAGCTTTTATTTTTTTGCACTCCAGATATCTTGTATTTCTATACTTTTTCATACTGCCGCTCTATGTATCATGTACTGTGTATCTGTCTTTTGTGTACTTTCGTTGTGGCATTTTGCACCTGCCCTGTGTTTTGTTGTAGCTGCTTGACAATTAAATTCCCCCCCCCCCCCCCGGGAGATCAATAAAGTATCTATCTATCTATCTATCTATCTATCTATCTATCTATCTATCTATCTATCTATAAGAGTAGGGTTGTAAATCCAGGTGTTCTGGCTAAATTCCAACTTAACAGCTTCCAATTGAGTTAAATAAATGTTTCAGTAGCTGGATGCTTCTCATACCTAGCGTAGCTAGCCTGCTATCACACACTTACTTTACACATTCAATGTTGACAATGTAAAAGATGGAATACATCTTAATGTGCCCACACAGCTAAGATTCCAAGCATGCAAACAAATTCCAAACTGACTTTAGGACTAACGTTACCAGGCAGGCTACCCATAGACAGACCGTGTATTATAATGTTAGTTGACTGTCCGGCTTCGGTTAGTGTAGCAGCAGCTACCATCAGCCAGCCAACAATAGCCAATGAGATAGCTAGCTAGCTAATATAACATATTCTGCACCGCCCTCTGCCGCTGGTCTGATCGGTAAGACAATAGTTTTAGTAGCTAATATGCATAACGTAACTAACTAACTAGCTAGAATGGCCTGTGGGTTTATTTAGCTAGCGAGTCAGCTAATGAATGATGAGTAACATTAGTTAGCTTGCTTGTTCATGTTGTCTGTAACTAACCTTAGCTAGCTAGCTAAATTGACTTGACTTGTAGATTGAACAACAGATATTGCTTTCATCGTTCTACTTTTTCCTGTCATATTTAGATTAATGTGTTACAGTCTGTGTGTGTGTGAACACACATAACACACATAATTAATAGCATCATTGTTTTGATTGTGTGATAATATAATGTTTTTCTAATCTGTGGAAATGGACACATTTTTAAATATCTCCTCTCTCTTTCTCCCTAGCAGTTATCCATTCCATCCATATTTGTTGGAGTAGTCAACGACTGGAAAGGGCTTTTCTCTGCACTTGGAATTCTGCTTTAGGCCTATATCCTCAGTGAGTAATCACAACATATCACTTCACACTATACACTGTAGCAATGAACAGTAATTTACCCCCAAAAACAACACTCAACATAACTTTCCTAATAACACATAGCCTACACACACACACGCACACACGTGACACACACACGCACACACACACACACACGTGACACACACACCTGGATACCCAACCCTTAAATCTGAACTTCTTTCGATGTCTTTCAGCATTCATGGTCCCCTCCCTCTCATGTAAGTCAGCTAAAATGTCATAAACATTACCAGAAAGTAAATCAACGGGCTGTGATTTACAGTGTTTGACATACACTTAATCGTATAGATTACCATAGTAGTAATAGAGGTCCACTTATTTTTGTTTCAGACCTTGTTTAAACTTTTTTTTCTATCTTTCCCCCTCTCATAGTGGCTGCAGTAGAAGATTGTGTTCTTTCCAGACTGCTCATCCATTTCCTCCTCCTACTCCTCCTCCTCTTGTCACGATGTGGAAACATGGGGCGATATATGGAGCGTTCGTGGAGTGTCATCCTTTTTATTAGAGTGAGATGTTCTCACGAAGCACTTCAAATAACAAAGGAGAGTAAATGAATAAACTAAACACTAATACAAATCAAAAGCAAAGTGACTTACAGTCTGGCGCAACATGCAGATAGACACGAACAAACAATGATCCACGCACAGGTGGATGTGGAGGACTGCTAAATACTCTCCCCAATCAGAGACAACACTAGACAGCTGTCTCTGATTGGGGATCATTAATCCTCCCTAACTGAAGTAAGGACTGGGTTGTGGCTCATCCACTCCCCCTGATGGGAGTTAGCGGCTTCACCACTACCCAGCCCTTACACCTCTGTTCCTCTGGTGATATAGAGGTAAACCCAGGCCCTGTAGCCACCATTACTACACCTATTCCCCAGGCCTGACTTCTGTAACCGTAAAAGCCTTGGTTTCATGCATGTTAACATCAGAAGGCTCCTCCCTAAGTTAGATGTATTCACTCCGCCAACCCTGATGTCCTAGCCGTGTCTGAATCCTGGCTTAGGAAGGCTACTAAAAATTCTGAAATGTTCATCCCCAACTACAACATTTTCCGTCAAGATAGAACTGCCAAAGGAGGCTGAGTTGCAATCTTCTGCAGAGATAGCCTGCAGAGTTCTGTTATACTGTCCAGGTCTGTGCCCAAACAGTTTGAGCTTCTACTTTTAAAATTCACCTTTCCAGAAATAAGTCTCTCACTGTTGCCGCTTGTTACAGACCCCCCTCAACCCCCAGCTGTGCCCTACCAGGTACAACCCTAAATCCGTATACATGGGCACCCTCATAGATATCATCCTGACTAACTTGCCCTCCAAATACACCTCCGCTGTCTCCAACCAGGATCTCAGCGATCACTACCTCATTGCCTGTGTCCGTAATGGGTCTGCGGTCAATCGACCACCCCTCATCACTGTAAAAACGATCCCTAAAACACTTCAGCGAGCAGGCCTTTCTAATCAACCTGGCCCGGGTATCCTGTAAGGATATTGACCTCATCCTGTCAGTAGAGGATGCCTGGTTGTTCTTTAAAAGTGCTTTCCTCACCATCTTAAATAAGCATGCCCCATTCAAAAAATGTAGAACTAAGAACAGATATAGCCTTTGGTTCACTCCAGACTTGACTGCCCTTGACCAGCACAAAAACATCCTGTGGCGTACTGCATTAGCATCGAATAGCCCCCCGATATGCAACTTCAGGGAAGTCAGGAACCAATATACACAGTCAGTTAGGAAAGCAAAGGCTAGCTTTTTCAAACAGAAATTTGCATCCTGTAGCACTAATTCCCAAAGGTTTTGGAACACTGTAAAGTCCATGGAGAAAAATAGTAACTCCTCCCAGCTGCCCAATGCACTGAAGTTAGGAAACACTGTCACCAACAATAAATATACTATAATCGAGAATTTTAATAAGCATTTTGCTACGGCTGGCCATGCTTTCCACCTGGCTACCCCTACCCCGGCAAACAGCTCTGCACCCCCTCGCAGCAACTTGCCCAAGCCCCCCCTGCTTCTCCTTCACCCAAATCCAGATAGCTGATGTTCTGAAAGAGCTGCGAAATCTGGACCCCTACAAATCAGCTGGGCTAGACAATGTGGACCCTTTCTTTCTAAAATGATCCAGTTTCCAATGACTCCTATTACTAGATTGCTCTCTTTCGTATCGTCTGAGATCCCTAGAGATTGGAAAGACGCCGCGGTCATCCCCCTCTTCAAAGGGGGAGACACTCTAGACCCAAACTGTTACAGACCTATATCCATCCTGCCCTGCCTTTTCTAAAGTCTTCGAAAGCCAAGTTAACGAACAGATCACCGACCATTTTGAATCCCACCGTACCTTCTCCGTTATGCAATCTGGTTTCCGAGCTGGTCATGGGTGCATCTCAGCCACGCTCAAGGTCCTAAACGATATCATAACCACCATCGATAAAAGACAGTACTGTGCAGCCGTCTTCATCGACCTGGCCAAGGCTTTCGATTCTGTCAATCACCTCATTCTTATCGGCAGTCTCAATAGCCTTGGTTTCTCAAATGACTGCCTGGCCTGGTTCACCAACTACTTCTCAGATAGAGTTCAGTGTGTCAAATTGTGGTGCCACAGGGTTCAATTCTTGGGCCGACTCTATTCTCTGTATATATCAATGATGTTGCTCTTTCTGCTGGTGACTCTCTGATCCACCTCTAAGCAGACGACACCATTCTGTATACAGCGTGTGAAATAAGAGTGCATTGCGTTTTCTTTGAGACAACAGTACCTGCTAATTGCAGTTCTTTTTGAAGCTCTCCACAAGTGGTCCTTGGCTCTTGGACAACTCCTCTGATTATTCTTTTCACTCCTCTGTCAGAAATCTTGCGAGGAGCACCTGGTCGAGGCAAATTTATGGTGAAATCATTGTCTTTCCACTTCCGTATTATGGCCCCAACAGTGATCACTGGAACATTCAGAAGCTTAGAAATGCGCCTATAACCAATGCCATCATAATGTTTTGCAACAATTAGGTTGCGAATGTCTTGAGACAGCTCTTTGCTTTTACCCATCATGAGATGTGTCTTGTGTGACACCTTGGCAATGAGACCTTTTTGTAGGCCATCAGTTGGGACTGAACCAGCTGATATTAATTTGCACTGACAGGGGGCTGGATTGCTTTCTAATTACTGATAGTTTTCAGCTGTTGTCTTGGCTTTCCATGCCTTTTTGAACCTCCCTTTCTTCATGTGTTCAATACTTTTTCCCTGTGTCATTTCACATTATTACACATAACTTAATTTCTGAAATTATTTGTTTTGGTTTCTTTGTATGTATGGATTACTTGGGTTGTTACCAACATCTGGTGAAACGTTCATGTCAATAGCACCTTTGGAAATATATTTACTGAGAAAAATGGTGACGTGTTCAATACTTATTTCACCCGCTGTACATCTGGCCCTTCTTTGGACACTGTCTTAACAAGCATTCAATCGAGCTTCAATACCATACAACACTCCTTCCGTGGCCTCCAACTGCTCTTAAATGCTAGTAAAACTAAATGCATGCTCTTCAATCGAACGCTGCCCGCACTCGCCCGCCGGACTAGCATCACTACTTTCGACGAGTCTGACTTAGAATATGTGGACACCTACAAATACCTAGGTGTCTGGTTAGACTGTAAACTCTCCTTCCAGACTCACATTAAGCATCTCCAATCCAAAATTAAATCTAGAATCGGCTTCCTATTTCACAATAAAGCCTCCTTCACTCATGCTGCCAAACATGCCCTCGTCACACTGACTATCCTACCGATCCTTGACTTTGGCGATGTCATTTACAAAATAGCCTCCAACACTCTACTCAGCAAATTTGATGTAGTCTATCACAGTGCCATCCGTTTTGTTACCAAAGCCTCATATACTACCCACTATTGCGACCTGTATGCTCTCGCTGGCTGGACCTCACTTCATATTCGTCGTCAAACCCACTGACTCCAGGTCATATATAAGTCTATGCTAGGTAAATCCCCGCCTTATCTCAGCTCGCTGGTCACCTTAGCAACACCCACCCGTAGCATTCGCTCCAGCAGGTACAGTGGGGAGAACAAGTATTTGATACACTGCCGATTTTGCAGGTTTTCCTACTTACAAAGCATGTAGAGGTCTGTAATTTGTATCATAGGTACACTTCAACTGTGAGAGACGGAATCTAAAACAAAAATCCAGAAAATCACATTGTATGATTTTTAAATAATTAATTTGCATTTTATTGCATGACATAAGTATTTGATCACCTACCAACCAGTAAGAATTCCGGCTCTCACAGACCTGTTAGTTTTTCTTTAAGAAGCCCTCCTGTTCTCCACTCATTACCTGTATTAACTGCACCTGTTTGAACTCGTTACCTGTATAAAAGACACCTGTCCACACAGTCAATCAAACAGACTCCAACCTCTCCACAATGGCCAAGACCAGAGAGCTGTGTAAGGACATTAGGGATACAATTGTAGACCTGCACAAGGCTGGGATGGGCTACAGGACAATAGGCAAGCAGCTTGGTGAGCAACAACTGTTAGCGCAATTATTAGAAAATGGAAGAAGTTCAAGATGACGGTCAATCTCCCTCGGTCTGGGGCACCATGCAAGATCTCACCTCGTGGGGCATCAATGATCATGAGGAAGGTGAGGGATCAGCCCAGAACTACACGGCAGGACCTGGTCAATGACCTGAAGAGAGCTGGGACCACAGTCTCAAAGAAAACCATTAGTAACACACTACGCCGTCATGGATTAAAATCCTGCAGCGCACGCAAGGTCCCCCTGCTCAAGCCAGCGCATGTCCAGGCCCGTCTGAAGTTTGCCAATGACCATCTGAGTGATCCAGAGGAGGAATGGGAGAAGGTCATGTGGTCTGATGAGACAAAAATAGAGCTTTTTGGTCTAAACTGGGGATTTTAACCATGCATCTCTCTCTTCAACGCTGCCCACGTTCAAACAGTTCGTGAAGTGCCCAACCAGGAATAATAAAACTCTGGACTTGTTATATGCTAATGTGAAGGATGCATACAACTCCACTGCACTCCCTCCCCTCGGTAGATCGGATCACAACCTTGTCCACCTCACCCCACTCTACAGGCCTATGGTCCAACAGCAGCCTGCAACCACCAGGACTATTAGGAGATGGTCCCCTGAGGCGAATGAGGCCCTACAGGACTGCTTTGAAACAACAGACTGGGATGTGCTCTGTGAGGCTCATGGGGAGGACATTGATGGACTCACTGACTGCATAACAGACTTTATTAATTTTTGTGTAGACAACACTGTACCCAGCAGGAAGGTACGCTGTTTCCCAAACAATAAACCCTGGGTCACCAGCGACCTGAAGGCCCTGCTGAATGAGAAGAAGAGGGCCTTCAAGGAGAAGGACAAGGACAAATTGAAATGCGTCCAGAGGGAGCTGAAGTTGCGGATTGCTGAGGGGAAGAGAGTGTATAAGGAGAAGATGGAGGACAAGCTGAGGCAGAGCCAGGTGAGAGAGGTGTGGAAGGGTATGAGAAATATCACTGGCTTCAAAAATTCAAACAGTGGGCAGACGGAGGGGACCCAGGACAGAGCCAATGAGCTGAACCAATTTTTTAACAGGTTCGATACTGGCCCTGTCCACCTCCCCTCCAGCTCCCCAGACCACACACCCTCACGGCTATCCCACCCCCACTTTGCTCACAGCACCTCTACTGAGACAATCAGTGACCCCACCTCCGCCCCTCCCCCCACCTCCCCACCTGGGCTGGCTTTCACCACCAACCAAGTGAAGAGAGAGCTGGAGAGACTACATCAGTGGAAAGCGGCGGGCCCTGATGGCATCAGCCCAAGGGTGATGCCTTGGTCTGTATATACATACTCATGTACAGTTGTTATATTATATCACATGCAATATTGTAAGCAATTATTGGACGTAGGCATTCACTCAGGAATGCATATTAGTATCCTGCCAGTTGCACCTTTTCTCATTGCTTTTAGTATATCGAATGTGCAATAAGTGCAGTTGTCTGTAATTAAACCCTGCGCACTAAGGACTGTATTTTAAGGGAATTACTATTATTACCCCAAATGGTATCATACACACATTTAGCTATTAAAGTATCTCTTCCTGTCATTTACCTGTACAGTTTGTGTAAACATGCAAGTATTCACTTATCTGTAAATATAACTGTATACCTAACTGTACAGCTAATTTAACCATGCAAACTTTTTCACTTACCTGTTCATTTACCCAGTCTGTCTATTAAGTAAACTATTATTACCCTCGCTCATATAATACGCATTTTTAGCTACTGAAGTATTTCTCTGCCATCGACCTGTATAGTATAGTTAACCATCCAACATCCACCAATGTATAGTGTACATATTCAGCCAACCACTCATACTATGCAATGTCCTTTTATAGCTTTTTTTTGCACTCCAGATATCTTGTATTTCTATACTTTTTCATACTGCCGCTCTATGTATCATGTACCGTGTATCTGTCTTTTGTGTACTTTCGTTGTGGCATTTTGCACCTGCCCTGTGTTTTTGTTGTAGCTGCTTGACAATGAAATTTCCCCCCCGGGGGATCAATAAAGTACCTATCTATCTATCTATCTATCTATCTATCTATCTATCTATCTATCTATCTATCTATCTATCTATCTATCTATCTAAACTCCACTCGCCGTGTTTGGAGGAAGAAGAAGGATGAGTACAACCCCAAGAACACCATCCCAACCGTGAAGCATGGAGGTGGAAACATCATTCTTTGGGGATGCTTTTCGGCAAAGGGGTCAGGATTACTGCACCGTATTGAGGGGAGGATGGATGGGGCCATGTATCGCGAGATCTTGGCCAACAACCTCAGTAAGAGCATTGAAGATGGGTCGTGGCTGGGTCTTCCAGCATGACAACGACCCGAAACACACAGCCAGGGCAACTAAGGAGTGGCTCCGTAAGAAGCATCTCAAGGTCCTGGAGTGGCCTAGCCAGTCTCCAGACCTGAACCCAATAGAAAATCTTTGGAGGGAGCTGAAAGTCCGTATTGCCCAGCGACAGCCCCGAAATCTGAAGGATCTGGAGAAGGTCTGTATGGAGGAGTGGGCCAAAATCCCTGCTGCAGTGTGTGCAAACCTGGTCAAGAACTACAGGAAACGTATGATCTCTGTAATTGCAAACAAAGGTTTCTGTGCCAAATATTAAGTTCTGCTTTTCTGATCAAATACTTATGTCATGCAATAAAATGCAAATTAATTACTTAAAAATCATACAATGTGATTTTCTGGATTTTTGTTTTAGATTCCGTAACTCACAGTTGAAGAGTACCTATGATAAAAATTACAGACTTCTACATGCTAAGTGGGAAAACCTGCAAAATCGGCAGTGTATCAAATACTTGTTCTCCCCACTGTATATTTCACTGGTCATCCCCAAAGCAAACACCTCCTTTGGCCGCCATTCCTTCCAGTTCTCTGCTGCCAATGACTGGAACAAATTGCAAAAGTCATTGAAGCTGGAGACTCCTGTCTCCCTCACTAACTTTAAGCATCTGCTGTCAGAGCAGCTTACCGATCACTGCACCTGTACACAGCCCATCTGTAAATAGCCCACGCAACTACCTCATCCCCATATTGTTATTTTTGCTAATTTGCACCCCAGTATCTCTATTTGCACATCTATCACTCCAGTGTTAATGCTAAATTGTAATTATTTTGACACTATGGCCTATTTATTGCCTTACCTTCCTAATCTTACTACATTTGCACACACTGTATATAGATTTTCTATTGTGTTATTGACTGTACGTTTGTTTATGCCATGTGTAACTCTGTGTTGTTGTTTTTGTCGCACTGGTTTGCTTTATCTTGGCCAGGTCGCAGTTGTAAATGGCCTACCTGGTTAAATAAAGGTGAAATAAATAAAATGGCCATGCAGTGTATGGAGTGGGCACATACAGCTGTGCTGCCATTGAAATGTTTGTTTTGTTCAAGGGAAAATAAAGTATTCTTCTCTCTTAAAAGGTACAATCTGTGATTGTCACTTACATTTTGGGGGATTTTGCCATAAATTTAGCCATTAATTCTGGAAGAATTGTCACGCTCGGGTGTGTAGAGAGACCAAGGCGCAGCGCAGTGATAGTTCGACATCGAATGTTTATTAAATAATAAACTCAACTTGATGAGAACTATACAAAATAACAAAGACTATACAACAAAAGGGAACACACTTACTTCGACACAGGACATGAAGACAATGAACCACACCTAGGGTGTAGAACATACAAACTTAAGTAGGATCCCTAATTAGAGACAATGCATAGCAGCTGCCTCTAATTAGGGATCCAACACAAAACACCACACAGATATAGAACTGTCAGACTCTGACCATAGATATATAGAGAAGCAATAGGCTTCTCTATGGCCAGAGCCTGACAGTATCCCCCTCAAAGCCACAAGACACCAAACACAATTACATGAGGGGAGGGTTAGGGAGGAAAAAATAAAAACAATAACAATCGCAGGTGGCGGTTCCGGCGAAGTGGACAGCTTCCTCCCTGGTTCTAATCTGATGACCGGGCCAGGACTGGGCACCGGGGTGGCAGGCGACTCCGGCCATTTAGAGGGGTAGACGACCGGTCCTGGAATGGGCACCGGTGTGGCAAACGACTCAGGCCATGGAGCATGGCAGACAACTGGTCCTGGAATGGACATCGGTGAGTTAGGCGACTCAGGTCATGGAGCAGGGCAGATAACCGGGCCAGGACTTGGCACCGGTGTGTCAGGCGACTCCGGCCATGGAGCGTGGCAGACGACCGGTCCTGGAGTAGGCACCGGTGGGGTAAATTGCTCCGGGCTGTGGACCATCACGGGAGGCTCCGGGCTGTGGACCATCACGGGAGGCTCCGGGCTGTGGACCATCACGGGAGGCTCCGGGCTGTGGACCATCACGGGAGGCTCCGGGCTGTGGGCCATCACGGGAGGCTCCGGGCTGTGGGCCATCACGGGAGGCTCCGGGCTGTGGGCCATCACGGGAGGCTCCGGGCTGTGGGCCATCACGGGAGGCTCCGGGCTGTGGGCCATCACGGGAGGCTCCGGGCTGTGGGCCATCACGGGAGGCTCCGGGCTGTGGGCCATCACGGGAGGCTCCGGGCTGTGGGCCATCACAGGAGGCTCCGGGCTGTGGGCCATCACGGGAGGCTCAAGGTTGTGGATAATCACAGGAGGCTCCGGCCTGTGGGCCATCACGGGAGGCTCAAGGTTGTGGACCATCACGGGAGGCTCTGGGCCGTGGGCCATCACGAGAGGCTCCGGGCTGTGGGCCATCACGAGAGGCTCCGGGCTGTGGGCCATCACGAGAGGCTCCGGGCTGTGGGCCATCACGAGAGGCTCCGGGCTGTGGACCATCACAGGAGGTCGAGTGCGGGGAGCAGAACTGGGCTTACTGGACTGGGGAGGCGCACCGGAGGTCGGGTGCGTGGAGCCGGCACTGGAGGCATCTGGCTGGGCGCACGTACTGGAGGTCGGGTGCGGGGAGACGGCACGGGACGTACCGGACTGGAGAGGCGCACCGGAGGTCGGGTGCGTGGAGCCGGCAGAGGTTGCACCGGACTGATGACACACACTTCAGGGCGAGTGCGGGGAGCCAGCACGGGAAGTACCGGACTGGAGAGGCGCACTGGAGGCCTGGTGCGTGGAGCCAGCACAGGTGGCACCGGACTGGTGACACGCACTTCAGGGCGAGTGCGGGGAGCCGGCACGGGACGTACCGGATTGGAGAGGTGCAGTGGAGGCCTGGTGCGTGGAGCCGGCACAGGTGGCACCGGAGTGGTGACACGCACTTCAGGGCGAGTGCGGGGAGCCGACACGGGACTCCTGGTGCGTGGAGCCAGGACAGGTGGCACCGGATTGGTGACACGCACTTCAGGGCGAGTGCGGGGAGCTGGCATGGGACGTACCGGACTGGAGAGGCGCACTGGAGACTGGTGCGTGGAGCCGGCATAGGTTGCACCGGACTGGTGACACGCACTTCAGGGCGAGTGCGGGGAGCGGGCACTGGACGTACCGGACTGGGCACCGGTGGAGTGGACTGCTCTGGCACTGGAGTGGAGCAGACGGCCGGACCCGGACTGGGCACCGGTGGAGCGGAATGCTCTGGCACTGGAGTGGAGCAGACGGCCGGACCCGGACTGGGCACCTTTGGAGCGGACTGCTCTGGCACTGGAGCGGAGCAGATGGCCGGACCCGGACATGGGCACCAGTGGAGTGGACTGCTCCGTTACTGGAGTGGAGCAGACGGCCGGACCCGGACTGGGCACAGGTGGAGAGTACTGCTCTTTCACGGGAGTGGAGAAGGCGACCGGACCCGGACTGATCCACTTCCTCATTTCCTTCTCAACCTCCTCCTCTATCTCCCTCATTTCCTCCAGAATCTCTCCAAAATGTTCCTACAAATACTCCTCTTGCTCCATGCTCTGCACCCCCCATTTGTACATCAGCCTCTGTAGATTCCACATGGGGAGTGTTACTGGCTCCTCCATGGGAGTGGAGCAGACGACTGGACCAGAACTGGGCACCTTTAACTCCAGCTCCTTCCTTTCGCTCTCGCACTCCTCCCAAATTCGCCTACACAGCTCCATAATACTCCTGTAAACTCCCGTATTCCACATGGGGAGTGGTATTGGCGTGTCTTCCTCGCAGCCAGACCACCCCCATAGCCCCCCCCTGAAATTCTCTTGGGGTTGCCTACGGGCTCCATTACCTCCTGTTCCCCGATTACGACGCTGTCCTCTCTTTCTCTCCTTCTCTCCCGAATTGCGCTGCTTAGTCTGGCTTTGGTGGTTCATTCTGTCACGCTCGGCTGTGTAGAGAGACCAAGGCGCAGCGCAGTTCGACATTGAATGTTTATTTTATAATAAACTCAACTTGATGAGAACTATACAAAATAACAAAGACTATACAACAAAAGGGAACACACTTACTTCGACACGGGACATGAAGACAATGAGGTGTGGAACATACAAACTTAAGTAGGATCCCTAATTAGAGACAATGCATAGCAGCTGCCTCTAATTAGGGATCCAACACAAAACACCACACAGATATAGAACACATAGAGCTGTCAGTCTCTGACCATAGATATATAGAGAAGAAATAGGCTTCTCTATGGCCAGAGCCTGACAAGAATATACCTGCTTAGTTAATTACTCCATTATTTTCAAACAATGTATAGCTTTAAGACATGTGTAAAAATTATCATGTTCATCTCGTGGATATGTTTATCTCATTTTCTTATCTCTCCGCTTTTAAATATCTTGCTCAGTTAAATGTTGGTCTGCACTATAATACAATAAACTACAGTCCCGCTATATATTTTGTGTGTGTTTCCACAGAGTGAGAGTTGTAGTTCCCACCGAACTGTGCCTGGCAGTGACACAGCTGAAAATAAAAAAAATCTAAAATCTAAACACACTCCCAAACTCTCACACTCTCACACTCACGATGAAGCAAATTGCTTAAACACCACCAATTGTCTTGGACACTTACATTTCTCACTGTCTTTTATGAGCAAAACACGAACAGAGGAAAGTCTGCTGCTCACTTCCTACAAAATAAGTAAGACGTTTATCTGAATGTGTCTAAAGGCATAAACAGCACCATGAAACCAAACTGTCTCAATGTCTCAACACGCCATGATCGTGCATCTGTTTTTTACCCAAGCATCAACAGCAAGGTCCACTGTGATGCGTAACCTCAATAAATATTGCTGGAATCCTCTGGGACGGCCCCCAATTTGTCCAACACTGATTCATCTGGGAACTAAAAGAGGAAGACAATGACCAGTAAGCAGGCACCATCTGAAACATATCAATAAACACACACATAAATCATACAGAGCCAATCACGATGGGAGGATGGAGGATCGAGAAGAAAACCCTCTTCTCAAAATGGTCTTGTGGTGGTGGTACGACTGTAAGGCTAATCACCGGACATCGCAGAGGCAGTTCCCAGCTGCTGAGTGTGCTATTGTGGATGAGTTACGAGAGCCTGTCCTCAATCAGAGGAGCCCAAACAAGACGCCTTGAGATATCCTGATGGCCTGATGTTGAGCAGGGAAGTTTGCCACGCGACCTCACCAGCAGGAAGAACACATTGACTTCGAAAATCACTGATATTCTGTCTTGATTTCCAACAGTTACATGAAGAACTACTGTTTGGATCATAGCTTCTACTGTACACCTCAATCATACATCTGTTTTTTGGCAATGTTCACTTAGATGTCAGTTTCTATGAAGACTGCTTAGCATAATAGCATGGACACACATATGGGCATAAACACACACATATGCACACACACACACACACACACACACACTCATACACATCTAATACATGCCAATATACAGTATTATCCACCATCAAATCCATATGCAATGAGAATTTTATTGTACTCATAAAACGTTTGCAACTGCCCTTAAGGACATTGTATTTTCAGCAGCCATTTAAAAAAGGTTTGATTTGCACTCACGCAGCATTGAAATGAATGGATTGGCAGTATTCATGTGAGTCCAACTTTTTTCGTAGGCAGGGAATTTTCCTTTGCTCTACTGTGCCAAGAGCAGGAGGCAAAAAGCAACTCTGTTCAACTATTTGTCAACTCCCATTAGAAACATTTTATAGTAATAAAATGTATGGTCCCAGTTTCCAAAGGATACTGGCAGGGAAGTTCATCACCATGAAAGCGTTAGTAAATGCTACCATTATTTGCCCATTATGAATTATTGTCAAGCTGGGCACCCTACTTTATGAAAACCTGGAAATCCAGGGGCCAGTGAAGGAAAACTACTCCTAGAAATGGACCTTCCTTCAGGGATGCCAATAGCGAGCGCCCAAACGGATTCCCCTACACCAAAATCCCTCAAACCAATTACACAACAAATAATTTCCCCAAAGAAATGGGGGAATGGGAAGCTTGAATGCTAGATCCACTCTCCTTTCTGCAGGACGAGCAATGACAGTACCAGACATTTTTTAGGAATCCACTAAAGCAGCACTTCCAATATTGAGTTCCCATATGGCACTGCTTCTTAACTTATGCCTGGAGACAAGTTAAGCATCTCTATTAGCTTTATGGCTAGCAAAACTTTTTCATAATGCACATGGATAATAACACATAGAAATGATTGTATTGTAGTTACTCTAGTGACTATGGTAGTTCTTGATTTTTATGGTAAACAAAGATAGAGATTGAGATATTTCATCCATCCTGTTCTCTGTTTCCCTCTCAGTTTTTTATGATAGCAAAACTCTCCAACTCTTTTTGGGCTCCTTTTTGCATGGTTCCATTACTGTATATCTCATGAAATATTATAAAATATGTTACTCATACCATGGACCACAGTTCAAAGTGTAAACCTTTTATTGGACAGTGTAGACTTGCCTGTAATAAGGTCATTAAAACAAGCCCAGTGGATCGTGAATCCGACAGCACGGAGGGGAGAAGGGAATCACGGCCCGGGTGACTTACAGCCCACAGAGGAGCCGTAAATGAGCAGTGATGAATTAGTATGTATTTTATCTCTTTTCTCCCTTTTTCCTTTTTTTCTGCATCCTGACATAGGGAAGGAAATGCTCTGTGTTTTCTTTCGGATGTGCAATTTTACTCTTCATCCATTTCAAATCCTCCTGCCGAACTCTCAAGCCATCAAACAGAGGATTTAGAGGCCTTTGGCGGCCATTATGGCTCCCAGTAGTATCGATCTCATGATATCTAGCGGCGACTCTGCATGGTCAGGGAGGAAAACCAATTTGGCGAAAAAAAGGATACTCTGAAAGAGAAAAGAGAAAAGAAATGGAAAACTTCTGGAATTGAAGTTTCATATGGGACATCAATCAATTTGCATGCTCTCTTTACTATAATTAATGGAGAAATTGTATAAATTCTGTGCCGATTTTCATGTGAATTTTGTCTATGCATAAAGCGCTTCCTCTGTTGCAGGATAGAGTGAGTCACTTGTGCTCTATCGGGTCTTTATCGTTCTCTCATTGACGAGATCCTGTGAGTAAATCTTAATATTCCTTTCTCTGTGTTTAAGTGAAGTGGACATATTTTCAGTCTATTGATATCATTGACAGATAAAGTAATACTGTCTTTAGAACATTCAAGGCAAAAAAGCTTTATGATATTAGGGTAGATAACATCAACTCTAGCATCGTCTTGTTCTAAACTTTAAATTAATATTTATAAAACTATATCAATGTTTATTGATTTACTAGAAGGCAACTGAATTACAAATGATGCATGTCAAGTACATTGCAGTTTGGCTGGATCAGACTTCAAGAATAATGATCTTTGCAGCAGTGAAACTTTAAGGTCATAGATGCGCTATACTAACCATGTGATACAAACGAAAATCTAAATATCAGAATGAATGCTGTAAAATTCAAGAGTCCACAAAAATGGCTTGGGGACCACATCTTAGCTCTGCAAAATGGAATAAGTGATCGTAGTATAACATCAACTTCACACTCACACACACACTTACACATCGGCGAACATATGTAGATTGCATGATGTAGCAGGTCCTGCCACAGAAACCTGTAATTTATATGCCAATAAATCTATCCCCTTCCTGAAAACTAAAACTGAACTCTTAAGGGTGACACAAAAGAAACGCTTTCCTTTTAAAAAGAAGAAAAGGAACAACCCCAGCTCTATATTAAATCAGTCACAGCAATACCGCTGAGTACTCAGACTCTTCCTTGGGAGTTTTTTTGCTATCGGGACTCTGCATTGAGTGGCACATAGGGCTACTGTGTGTTAGTTAGTGTATTAACATTGCAGTGTGCATCTGTCATATCCCCAGTGAATGTGGGGTTATTTGTGACCGGGACAGGAATGCTGATGGTGGTCAGATAGCTAACAGGTGGCAGGAGTGCTGAGCAGGAGTGCTGATGGATTTGTTGTGACCATCTGAGAGAGAAAGAGAAAGTCTTTACTCCGCAATTCATTACATGGCTCTGGATAAGTATAGTGACACATTATGGTAGACTAATAATATTACTTCTGAATTTATGCAGCATATGTCTGCTATGTGACATAATACTGATATGTCATTATAGCGCCAAATAAGTAATATGTCTTAAGAGGGCATTTTGCCAATGCGATGCACCAAAATAGCTTCAATGCACCTTGGCATAGATTTTATGTACAAGTGTCTGGAACTCTATTGGAGGGATGTGACACCATTCTTCCACGAGAAATCCCATCATTTGGTGTTTTGTTGATGGTGGTTTAAAACGATTTCTCAGGTGCCGCTCCAGAATCGGACGTAAGGGTTCAATTGGATTGATATCTGGTGAGTGAGACATGCACACGCACACACACACACACACACACACACACACACACACACACACACACACACACACACACACACACACACACACACACACACACACACACACACTCCTTAAACACCCTATGCTCCTTTGAGAACCCTCTTTCAAAGTCACTGAGATCTCTTCTTCTAGCCATGGTAGCCAAAATAATAACCAGGCATTTTGATGCATGACCCTAATCTTGATGGGATGTTAATTGCTTAATTAACCCAGGAACCTGTGTGGAAGCACCTGCTTTAAATATACTTTGCATCCCTCATTCACTCAAATATTTCCTTAATTTTGGCAGATACAGTGCATTCGGAAAGTATTCAGATCCCTTGACTTTTTCCACATTTTGTAAAGTTACAGCGTTATTCAGAACTTCTCAACTGACCTACCTGGTTAAATAAAGGTGAAATAAAAATAAAATTCTAAAATTGGAATAAAAAAAAAATCCTCATCAATCATCTACAAACACCCCATAATGACAAAGCAAAAACAGGTTGAGACATTTTTGCAAATTTATTACAAATAAAAAATTGTAAAATCACATTTACATAAGTATTCAGACCCTTTACTCAGTACTTTGTTGAAGCACCTTTGGCAGCGATTACAGCTTCGGGTCTTCTTGGATATGAAGCTACAATCTTGGCACACCTATATTTGGGGAGTTTCTCCTATTCTTCTCTGCAGATCCTCTCAAGCTTTGTCAGGTTGGATGGGGAGAGTCGCTGCACATCTATTTTCAGGTCTCTTCAGAGATGTTGGATCGGGTTCAAGTCTGGGCTCTGGCTGGGCCACTCAAGGACATTAAGAGACTGGTCCCGAAGCCACTCCTGCATTGTCTTGGCTGTGTGCTTAGGGATTTTGTCCTGCTGGAAGGTGAACCTTCGCCCCAGATTGAGGTCCTGAGCACTCTGGAGCAGGTTTTCATCAAGGGTCTCTCTGTACTTTGCTCTGTTCATCTTTTCCTCGATCCTGACAAGTCTCCCAGTCTCTGCCGCTGAAAAACATCCCCACAGCATGATTTTGCCGCCAACATGCTTCACTGTAGGGATGGTGCCAGGTTTCCTCCAGACGTGACGCTTGGCATGCAGGCCAAAGAGTTCTTGATTTCATCAGACCAGAGAATCTTGTTTCTCATTGTCGGAGAGTCCTTTAGGTGCCTTTTGGTAAATTCCAAGCGGCTTGTCATATGCCTTTTACTGAGAAGTGGCTTCCGTCTGGCCACTCTACCAGAAAGGCCTGATTGGTAGAGTGCTGTAGGGATGGTTGTCCTTCTGGAAATTTCTTCCATCTCCACAGAGAAACTCTAGAGCTCTGTCAGAGTGACCATCAGGTTCTTGGTCACCTCCCTGACTAAGGCCCTTCTCTCCCGATTGCTCAGTTAGGCCGGCAGCCAGCTCTAGGAAGAGTCTTGGTGGTTCCAAACTTCTTCCATTTAACAATAATGGAGGCCACTGTGGGGACCTTCTCTGGGACCTTTAATGCTGCAGAATTAGTTTGGTACCCTTCCCCAGATCTGTGCCTCGACACAATCCTGTCTTGGAGCTCTACAGACAATTCCTTCGACGTCATGGCTTGGTTTTTGCGCTGACATGCACTGTCAACTGTGGGACCTTATATAGACAGGTGTGTGCCTTTCCAAATCATGTCAAATCAATTGAATTTACCACAGGTGGACTGCAATCAAGTTGTAGAAACATCTCAAGGACGATTTAATAAACGTTTTATTTAATAAATTTTATAAGAAGGCTGTAACGTAACAAAATAATAAGGCTGTCACGTAACAAAATGTGGGAAAAGGGAAGGGGTCTGAATACTTTCTGAATCCACTGCACCTGTATAACTACATTCAATGTCACTATTTGTACATATTCTAATGAGACCATGTTGCAGACTTATCCATTTACTCAAGTAACATATTGCTTTGCTCTGTTTTCCTGTCATTATTTTTGAGAGTTTGGTATCACAGGGTGTTTGGTCATCCCACAGCATTGGCCCATCCTTTATCATTCCAACAATATGAGGTTGGAATGATACTGTGATATTGTGAAAATTATGATATGTAAGTGTAAGAGTTGTTTGAATTTTGGTGGGATGGAGTTTTAGCCTGCCTGGTGACATCATCACAGTAAGGTACTTAATTGTTACCCAAAACTGATTTGATATTGAGATTAAAACGTCTGCATTAATTCGTATTGAATATTTTCTAATTGACAAGAAAACATGAGCTCAGAAATAATCAACATGTTGTGTTTAAGGTAAGAGAAAATGACATGTGGTATGTTCACAGGAATAACCACTTTGTGGTTGGATTGCATCAGGCCCTAAATGTATAATTATAATAGCATGGCATCCACTGAACGTTCATCTTTGTAACTTCCTCAAATTCATCTGATGTTGAAACAAAGAGACAATGAGGCAACAGGCTGTGCTTTGGCAGATGTGAATTCCTAGGCAATTACATTTTTTCTGTAATAGCATCACGATACTGTTACAGTACATTGTTAAATATTAGTATATTCCCTTCCTTCAACTGAAAAGTAAAACGGAACACCTGTTTGTAGGATAGTGAAATAGTGTGTTTAATAAATACCTTTTTATTACTATAATTTTTTAACAAATATTCACATAGCCTATCACTCGTTTGACTGTTTAGGGCACAAGGAGTATATAAGAAAATTGTGAATTTTTTAAAGATATACACTTGACATGAATATCTCTGTTGCATATATTACACTTGCCTCAATGCAAAAAAAACAAAAAAACACAGTCTGTCATATTATGTACTTAATAATTATCTTGGCTTCTAATAGAATCTATTTGTCAGAAATGTGGATTTATCCTCTAAACTGAGTCTGTTGTGACTAAGCCACTACCTCAGAGCCAAAAAGGACAGATGTTTTTCCACCTGGCCTAAAGATAGTCATTTGGTAAACAGAAAATACATTTCAGCAAAACCTATAGCTATGCAAGCCAGGTTTTTGAGAACAGAGGTGTTGCAGATTTGAGGATTTTCGTAACGGTTGTAGTGTTCAGCCAAGCAGTCACAACAATTCCACAGGCTAGAGACAAGGTCAAGGAAATAATGTTCTGATCTGGTTTGGCGCTGTGGTACTTATTTGGACCCAGGAGGACCTTTACTTTGGCCCAACTACAACCCTCGCAAAAAGCGAGAGTCATGTACTCATGTGCTTCAAAAGAGCAGTGAGGAATTCCTTCATTTAAATAATGCTACCGTCGCAGATTTGTTACAGGTGGGCCTTACCGTGTAACAACAGTTCCAACTACAGTATGTTGAATCCAAAAGGCGATTTTTCTACACACGTATGCCAAAATTGTTCGGTAACATTTTCACCTTGGACACTGCTGCTCTGAGAGCACTCTGACATTAACTTTCCAATACACACTTCTGCTTATAACAGGTTCAACCCAGGGGAAACAGTGTATTATAACTTTTAAAACATATAATAATATTACAATGAATCCTCAAAGATTCCTGCCTGTGACCTTAAAGGGAATGTAGGAAGAATTTAACAGCACTGCTAAAGCAATATATATTTTTCATAAAAAAATAAAGGTAAAGATTCTAGTTGGAGATCCAATAAATCTCCCGCAAACGGAGGAAGAAAAGATCTTGCCTGGCTTACAATACAGTGAACTCAAGTATTTTTACAAGTGACTACTTATACAAGAGTTCAGCTAGCTCCATAAGATGTCCCTCTCGGTCGGTTGAGGTGCTGCACGTGTCAGTTAGAGTCCCAGGGAAGGGGAAGAGCACTGGGAGTCTTCAACCGCGTATTGAACTCTGAGGTGGGCGACTTCTCTATAGAATTTATAATTGTGGTGAATACAGATGTTGAATTATGGCGTTTTCGGACAGCAGACTGACAGCATGACAGCTTTATAGAGAGGGAGGATGTTAAAATGGAATCCTGGCCACAGTATCATCTGCAAGGAGTTTCTTGAAATTGCTTTGGAATCATTCCTTAAAGATTCCCTATGTGGCACTCTCTTCTCAAACAGACATTTAGCAGATGCTCTTTTTCAGAGTTAGTTAGTGCATACATATTCAAACTCTTTCCTTACTTGTCCCCCATGGGAACCAAACCCACAACCCTGGCATTGCTAACACCATGCTTTACCATCTGAGCTACACAGGGTTACTTTCTGTTTGAGAAACGCTTTATACTTGAACAGTATGAATTTTGATTATTCATGTTTCCCTGATACCAGTGGCAAAAATTTTAATTTACCTGTTTTCTCAGGTCAGGAGACAGTTTTCATGTGGTTTTACTGATGCAGACTCCTTATGTCTTGTTGTTAGAGCCATAACTGAGATGCTGTATGTCATTATAGTGATATATAAGTAATATGTCACCTTAAGTTTAAAAACTTTAGGGCTGCAGGTAGCCTAGTGGTTAGAGTGTTGGGCCAGTAACTGAAAGGTTGCTGTTTCAAATACCTGACCTGACAAGGTAATACAAAAAAACCTGCTCCAGTGGTGCCATACTACTATGGCTGACCCTGTAGGTAGGCTGTCATTTTAAATAAGAATTTGTTCTTAACTGACTTGCCTAGTTAAATAAAGGTTAAAACTAATATGCCACCTAAAGTGATATAAAATGACTATGGTTAAATTCTGACATATTTCTAATGAGATACAGTTCAAGTCAGAAGTTTACATACACTTAGGTTGAAGTCATTAAAACTCATTTTTCAACCACTCCATAGATTTCATGTCAACAAACTATAGTTTTGGCAAGTCGGTTAGGACATCTACTTTGTGCATGGCACAAGTAATTCTTCCAACAATTGTTTACAGACAGATTATTTCACTTATAATTCACTATATCACAATTCCAATGGATCAGAAGTTTACATACACTAAGTTGGCTGTGCCTTTAAACAGCTTGGAAAATTCCAGAAAATGATGATAGGCTAATTTACATCATTTAAATCAATTGGAGGTGTACCTGTGGATGTATTTCAAGGCCTACCTTCAAACTCAGTGCCTCTTTGCTCGACATCATGGGAAAATCAAAATAAATCAGCCAAGACCTCAGAAAAAAATTGTAGACCTCCACAAGTCTGGTTCATCCTTGGGAGCAATTTTCAAACGCCTGAAGGTACCACGTTCATCTATACAAACAATAGTACGCAAGTATAAACACCATGGGACCACGCAGCCGTCATACTGCTCAGGAAGGAGACGTGTTCTGTCTCCTAGAGATGAACGTACTTTGGTGTGAAAAGTTCTAATCAATCCCAGAACAACAGCAAAGGACCTTGTGAAGATGCTGGAGGAAACAGGTACAAAAGTATCTATATCCACAGTAAAACGAGTCCTATATCGACATAACCTGAAAGGCTGCTCAGCAAGGAAGAAGCCACTGCTCCAAAACCACCATAAAAAAGCCAGACTACAGTTTGCAACTGCACATGGGGACAAAGATCGTACTTTTTGGAGAAATGTCCTCTGGTCTGATGAAACAAAAATAGAACTGTTTGACCATAATGAAAACCGTTATGTTTGGAGGAAAAATGGGAGGCTTGCAAGCCAAATAACACCATCCCAGCCGTGAAGCACGAGGGTGGCAGCATCATGTTGTGGGGGTGCTTTGCTGCAGGAGGAACTGGTGCACTTCACAAAATAGATGGCATCATGAGGAAGGAAAATGATGTAGATATATTGAAGCAACATCTCAAGACATCAGTCAGGAAGTTAAAGCTTGGTCGCAACTTCCAAAGTTGTGGCAAAATGGCTTAAGGACAACAAAGTCAAGGTATTGGAGTGGCCATCACAAAGCCCTGACCTCAATACTATAGAACATTTGTGGGCAGAACTGAAAAAGTGTTTGCGAGCAAGGAGGCCTACAAACCTGACTCAGTTACACCATTCTGTCAGGAGAAATGGGCCTTAATTCACCCAACTTATTGTGGGAAGCTTGTTGAAGGCTACACGAAACGTTTGACCCAAGTTAAACAATTTAAAGGCATTGCTACAAAATACTAATTGAGTGTATGTAAACTTCTTAACAGGTTAAGCCTTGAGACAATTGAGACATGTATTGTTAAGAGTACTATTCCACTGGGAATGTGATGAAAGAAATAAAAGCTGAAATAAATAATTATCTCTACTATTATTCTGACATTTCAAATTCTTAAAATAAAGTGGTGATCCTAACTGACCTAAGACAGGGAAGTTTTACTAGGATTAAATGTCAGTAATTGTAAAAACTTCTGTGTATGTAAACTTCTGACTTCAACTGTATATAAAAATGATTTGATGAAACATTGAATTTGGCCTTAGAAACGCATTGAGTAACAGTTTCATACATGGATAAACATGTATTTAACCCCTGATTTTAGGCACTAAACTATCTCCTTATACACTGCACAAAACATTAAGGACAACTGCTCATTCCATGACCTAGAATGACCAGGTGAATCCAGGTGACATCCCTTATTGATGTCACCTGTTAAATCCACTTCAATCAGTGTAGATGAAAGGGAGGAGACAGGTTAAGCCTTGAGACAATTGAGACATGTATTGTTAAGAGTACTATTCAGAGGATGAATGGGCAAGACAAAATATTGAAGTGCATTTGAACGGTGTATGGTAGTAGGTGCCAGGCGCACCGGTTTGTGTTAAGAACTGCAAAGCTGCTGTGTGTTTCACGCTCAACAATATTCTGTGTGTATCAAGAATGGTCCAACCCCAATGGCCATCCAGCCAATTTGACATAACTGTGGGAAGCATTGTAGTCAACATGGGACTGCATCCCTTTGGAATGCTTTCAACACCTTGTAGAGTCCATGCCCTGACGAAATGAGGCTGTTCTGAGGACAAAAGGGTGGGTGCAACTCAATATTAGGAAGGTGTTCTTAATGTTTTGTACACTCAGTGTATACTGTTTTGGTACCCGGCTACCTTCAGACTAGTCTTCTGAGGTTTGTGGGTGTTCTATAGCAAAACAACCGACATGTATGTGTTTGTGAAAGACTCACCTTTCATATTAATGTGTAGCCCAAACTGTTCGTACACTACGGACAGAAGTCGGCAGATTGGCTGTACCAACTTCAGAGGAGTCCTGCTTGTGGGGGTCTTAGAGCAAAACGGAGAACACCTTTGTATTGATGAGAGTCTCATCTTCCATAGAGGGTTTATAATCGTTTGTACGCAAACCGTACAGACGTTTTCGTGAGAATACTGATTTTTGGGATGTCTCATGGTATGACAAACTCCGCTCTAGCTCTAAACTGACTGATTTTGATGGGGATTATTTATTATGCTAATTACATTTCCGCAGGGGTGCGGACATCGACTCTAGGGTCATTTATACTATTTTGATATTGATTACTGCACTGTTGGGTAGGGCTTGCAAGTTAAGCATGTCACTGTACTTGTGAAAAATAAACTTGAACTATAAAGGATCAATCACTGACTTAATACAACACTTTAATAGCAGACAGGAAAATGGCCTCTAGACAAAACTTACCAGGTCATAAAAAAAGACATGTAGACATACATTTTTATTTAAATTGTGTTTTTCCAAGATCTACATTTTTTTTTGCAATTTCTCTAATGCTTGCAAATAAGAGGGGCGTATAGCATTTGCCTATGCACTGCCCTCCCTCTCTCTCTCTCTTCCCTTTCTCTCTCTCTGTCTCTTTCCCTCTCGCTCTCTCTCTCGCTCTCCATGACATGCCGTGCATTCCTCCATGTTTGCTCATGCAGAGCCCTCCCCGTGGAGCCCGAGCCCTAACTTTCCCAAAGCCGATATTAATATCACAGGCCATTGTGATAGAGTTATTTTCATGGAAGCCCCGGAGGAAGTCACGTGCCTATGATTAGTCCCCGGAGAGACCAGAGTCTCCATTAAGCTCGTTGTTTTAACTCACATAACCATCAATGAAGTGGAAAAGCTGAGGAAGTAGCAATCACTGTGGCAGGCTGGGGTGATTTTTGAGCACCTATTTTGGTAATGGGCCCAGAACCTTTTTTCCTCTCTTTTTTTTGGGGGGGGGGGGGGGGGGGGGGGGGGCAATTATTCTTAAGCGGAGGTTAGTTTTCGAAATGAACACACACACGTGTGTGCATTTTACGTTGACCTGCTACCATTAAGATTGATAGCAATGGGATCTGGTGGTTAACACACTGTTTAAGTCCAGGGAAAGAAAAAAAAGTCCCTCCCAAAAAACAACATAAGGAAAAGCACAAGGACTCACACACACTCACCAACGACACGCAAGGGTGAGTCCCAATGCATCCACCATCAGGAAGACAACTTGAGTTAAACTGGAAAAAAGCACCCCTGAAATACATTTACTCTGTCAGGTTGCTACTTAAACACACATGACTGAAAAAACAGACATTGCCACATGCATGCTTCCTCTCATAATTCTGTAAGTTCACCTCTCTTCTTGACCTAAAAGCTTCCATTATCCACTGGGCCACTTACAAGGAAATGTGCAGAACACAACTGGGCCAGAGAGCCAGTGGCTGGACAGTTTTCAGATGGACTGTTGGTGCTCTCCACCATATCCAAAAAGGCCGACTTCACTTCATCCCTGGCCTGACGGAAACTTGGACCCGCTCCTGTTCAGCATTAGCAATCTAAGATTACTCCCGATATAAAGCTCATAATGGTCATCCTCAAGTTTGTGTTGTCAGAAGATATTAAGAATATGCTGATTGCGAAGAAAGGGTGGGCCGGTAATCTGGGATAACATTGTCTTTGTAACCAAGGGAATAAAAGATTCCAAGAAAATCCCTAGAAGGATTAGCTTTTTCCTTTGCAAAATTGAGAAAGGAATAAGAAAAAGGGTTATGACTTGGAGAAAAAGCAATCACCATCTCCTTTCAATGGAAATAACCTACCATGAAATGAATGGGTGACATTTACAAGAGTAGGAGAAAATAAAAAACTTCAGAGATCGTTGTCTGTTCTTCCACTTGAGGGGTTGATATAATGAATAGATAACTCGGGCAGATGTATAAGATATATACTAAATATTTTCTTTGGATTACTGACAAGATATATCCATGTTTTTTAACTTCAACTCAGGAAAATGACATAGGTCGAAAAGGGGGTCGTGAAAGAGCTCTGTCGTCCATTAACACTTGAGGAAACATGGCTGAAAAAACAGGAACTTGTTGTCAAATAAGAGCCTGCTTTCCCCCGTAAAATGGACATGGTGCAGAGAGTCAATGAACATCACCCGCCTGGGCTACACATGGGGGAAACCTCTCTCTCTTCCCTGTAGTCCATAAGTCCTCTGGGAAGTTGTCCAGTAATTTACACAGAGGTATACCCAGTGTTGTACTACTGTAACATTTCCCCATTCCAGGGACTGAATTGTCTGGCAACAAATCCCTGACTTGGAGGATAGTATGTTTTGACCATTACTTGCCATTGAGCCCTTGAGGACAGAAAGGTTGTCAGCGGACAGGTCGGTGTAATAAAATAAATTGTAATCTAATTAAATCTATGGTTGTTTTTTGGGAAGATCTGCACACCAAGTTGGTTACCTCTTTGTGCAAATGGAAGACTTTTCAATCGTTGGTTTTAAATCTTCCGTTGGCTCACATCTGCTCGTCATCCAAAATGATGTAAGCAAGTTTCCCTTATTAATGTCAGCTCCATGTTGAGCGCTGCACTACACAAACACCTACACACATGTTCATAATGCACACGCAGCAAGACTCATGTGGGCCCCATTTGACCTATGTGTGTTAAACCGACACACATATAATACACTGTCTATTCCTGCTTGTTCCCCCTGCTGTTCAGCCCCCGATAGGGACCCGGGGAAAATGGAAGATCCACATGGAGCCTGTGACACCACTGGCCCTTACCCTTTTCCCCAATCACCAGGACAAGAGGAGGCTATGCTGGGGCCCGCTGCACATTAACTGGAACAGGTGCAGTGAACGGGGCTTGTTTTTCTTCGTTGGCTCCTCAGGAAATCATAAAGCAAATATATTGCTGGAAGACGGTTTTCGGGGTGCCCTGTGAGCAAACTGAGAGGGGAAATGGATCAACGAGCGGCTCCAGGGACAGTAAATCAACAGGCTAAAAGGAGAGCTGAATGTACTGTGGAGGCCCCGGGAGCCCAGCCCAAGGCCAGGGCCTCTGTCAGTCAGGGCCTGGTGTTAATGTCAAAGCCAGCTGGGGTTGGCAGCGCGCGCCTATAAGGAAATGATTGAGCTGTCTGTGTCAATCGCCAGTGCTCCACTAGAGGCCATCATGTCACAAGGAAGGAGCATGCAGCATTTGGGGGAAAAACATTTATGTCACCGTTTTTTCACTGAAAGACCACTTTTTTCTTCTTTATGTTGTCTTGATATTGAGTATGATATAAGTATGGAGACATGTACCAGATTTTGCTGACCGTTTTATTTCAAGACATCACAAAATTTTGCCATTGATATGAAAAAATTACTTTTAGAGTTGTTTGTAACATTGTAACATTGAAAACCCCTGTGGATGGCAAGATATAGTGTTCCTTTATACTAAGCATTCTACAGGAAGAGAATGCTACAAGGTGCAGAGGAAATTCCACTGGCTCGTCAGAGTAATGGAACATCACTAATCAATTGGTCATGCCTGTTTGAGCTCGAGTGAGATATCCCTGTCACTCTGCCCAATGCCTCAGCGCACACAAATTTCTCACTGGCTCAAAAAACAGGCCTCTCTGCTACCGCACTTGATTCAATCATCGTCAATCAGTACCATATGCGGTTCCCTGCATGCCTGCCCACCCCCTTGCTCCCACCAGCACCACCATGCTCAGTGCCACACACATTCTCCCTCCCTGCCCAGAGTGCCTTTTTTTCTTCTCCTAGTTTACAAATTAGGACAGCTGAGGTTTACTGCTACTTCAAAAGGAGCCAGTAGAAGTGGGACCCAGGTTGGTTAAACCCCACAAGTTCTGTGAGTGGACCATTATTAAAGGCTGTAGTAGACACAAGCTGGTCTGGCCCAATGTTCCTGATTGAGCATTTCAACACATTATATAGGGAAACAGCTGTACTACAAATTAGCCCTTTCTCTGTGACGTTGACAAACGTTCTGCTTGGGTTGCTTAAAAGCCCTGTAGAGTTTCCAGTGACTACACTCCCCCTCGCCTCTTCATCCCCGCCAACCCCGTGCCACTTGCATCTCCCTCCCCTCTCTTGCATCTCCCACACTGATGGTCTACACTTCTTATTTTAGATAATGATCTTTAAAATATTTGAGATATTGAAAGCCACATAGTGTGGTAAGAGTGAAAGTTATGACTGTTAGTTACTGTTAGACATTTATCACATCACTTAACTGTAGGATGTTGCAATTCAAACGGAGATATGCATTTCAGAGAACTGAAACTTTTTTGGGTGCAACCTCAGGGGCATGCAGCTGGAGAGAAATATATATTCTGAGGTTCAAGTAACGGGACAATAAAAGCTACTTCCCCAATTCCATCAATGCTTCAAGTGAAGAAAAAAAAAACTAAGATACCATACGACACCAAAGATAACATATCACCCTCTAAAATCATTGCAATGTCGTTATAAATTCAAAGTTAGGCGTCTTTGTTCTAGCAAGGCTTTTTGGTGTTGCTTTGGCTTGCTGTGAAGAAGATTTGGTCAAGATTTGTCCATTTGCTAAAAGTAAAAGTCAACAGTGACTGTTCCAACTCATAACTTCTCCTGAAAACTATATTAATACCACAGCGTCTTTACTTCCTTATTCTGATAATCATACATTGTCACTGCTTCCTGTTCTGTTATCATGGTGCTAGGTTTTACACTTTAGTCTAATCCATACACAGACATCCTCATTTACTGATAAGCACTAAGATAAAGATACAAATAGTGGGCTGACCTGTTGACAAAATTACTTATACACCATGCAATAGTCTCAAAAGTTAGGTTTATCAAATAAAGCCCCTCCCTAAAGGTTTGCAAGATGTTAGCTAAATCAATGTCGGTCATTTCAAGGTCTAATCTTCGTGTTGTCATGGCAGCCCGTTCCAACTCGGGTCTTCTGACCAAAAATGAGAACATAATAATAAATAAGGAGACCACATGGAATAAAGGTTTGAAATTCACAGAAGCTGGGTGATTTTAACATTTAAAACTTAGCCCAACCAGGCCTATGAAGTATAGCCAGACTAGTCTGCTTGAATCATTTGATGGGAAACATCCATACTCACATAGGTAATGAAGGGCGAGGTCCAATGTTATTCTTCCAGCCCTATAAAGTGGCAGAGACAAGCTAAATATCTACCCATAAATTTGGCTCTATGCACAGTAGTATTGGCTGAACATTGGCAGGCGTACCTTTGTACTGGAGGCCTGGCCTTTTGCATCGCAGAAATCCTGATGCTCCATACCAATCGTACCACTTGGGATTATTATGAATGTGTTTGCACAGATACTCAGGCCTTCACTCTCCTCTTACACAATGTTACTATAGGTCAAAGGGCACAGAGCCTGTTTTATTTGTGACTCGTTGTTATAGATACTATCTGAAGTCTATTTTAATATTTTCAGCTATACAAATCACAAGTTAAAAATGCACTGCATTACCTCTGGTTATTGTTTGAGAATCAGACCCCTGGAAAGTATAAAACAGTCTTTTCCTTCTTATAAATACGAGGGGTATCAACAACTTAGCACATCTTCTGGCTTTGCAACCTATGCAGCTTTGCTACTGTGGCACAATGGCCACGATCACAGTGACAAGGCAAGTTTCTTAACACTGGGGTTGACAAACAGATTGGGGGTATATTATATACTTTTTCATAGAAACTGAGGTCTGGTAACAATTTGGGTAGATGCTAAACCACATATTTCATACATGTTTCTACCAAGAGGGTAACATAATCTCACATGCCACTGGCAGAATTAAAGTTTATGACTGTTTTTAACAGGGCTAGCTCAGCCCTGAGCTTTTTTAAATTATGCTTGCGCTACCAGTGCCTGTGAAATTATTTCAGAGCAATAAAGAAAACATTATTTTCTACTGCCCATACTGAGCAATTTCCCCTCAAGTAGTCATTTAATTTATAACAATGAAGGAAAAGCCCTCGCTTCGAAACGTTTAGCTCATCAAACATAATGTAGTTTCTTCACCTGTGAATTTTTACAAAATATAGTACAGTAGTGAATTCCTCAGTAGCACAGACTTAAAAGACAATACAAGTAGAGAGTACGGTGATATTTGGGTAATGAATTGTAATGGGTTTGATTTCATCTGGTTTCTGACCAAAATTATATATATCCACACCATCCTATCTCACATTCCAGTTTTCATATTTATTTAAAAGAATGATATGTAAATATACAGTGTGATTTATCAAGATAGAGGACACATCCATATACAAGTACCCATGTGGGTTCTGAGTTATGCCTACATGATAGGTTTCCTCGGAATTTACCACAGTCTAACATTCTATCAAGTGATTTTATTTTCTAATTTTGCCAATCTGGTTGGGGAGCTATCGTGCTGACCCAAACCAAAATGACCTTTTCTTTTACATTGTCTTTTTAAGCATGGTTCCAGCAACTATGGTGGATGCCTAACCAGGCCAGCTCAGTACAGCTTTGTTTGGCTCGGCTCAGGTCGGCTCAGTAGTGTGAAAAGCTTTTTTAGTGTCACCTGCTAGGGGTTGAAGCCAGAGAAAGCACTCCACTCGGGGAGATGAAATGTTGCGTGCATGTGAAATAATGTGTGTGTACTGCTACAACCTGAGAGAGGATCTCGGAGCCCTTTATCACCTTCCTGAGCTGTTGAAGAAAAATAATGCCCCCTCTGTTATACTCATCATCAACTCACCAAGCAACGTCTGAGGGAATATCCTGTTGGGGAACAAAACTCATTTATCCTTTGGTGACACAAGATTTACAAAATGTTCCACCCACCTCCACTTACCTCTTTACAATATTCCAAATATAGAGTAATGGGCCTTAGATTCTCTGTTATTTCAGAAAACAGGGGATACTCGGAACGGTGCCAATTTGAGTGAAATGGAAACCTGAGGGCCAACAGCAGCGGGGCAACATATATCAATCTAATTGAGAGGGTTTAGGATTCTTCATGAAATGTTTGTAAATTATTTCACTGCACTATGGTTAATGTTAGTAAGACATACGTACAGTGGGGAGAACAAGTATTTGATACACTGCCGATTTTGCAGGTTTTCCCAATTACAAGGCATGTAGAAGTCTGTAATTTTTATCATAGGTACTCTTCAACTGTGAGTGACGGAATCTATAACAAAAATCCAGAAAATCACATTGTATGATTTTTAAGTAATTAATTTGCATTTTATTGCATGACATAAGTATTTGATACATCAGAAAAGCAGAACTTAATATTTGGTACAGAAACCTTTGTTTGCAATTACAGAGACCATACGTTTCCTGAAGTTCTTGACCAGGTTTGCACACACTGCAGCAGGGAGTTTGGCCCACAGACCTTCTCCAGATCCTTCAGGTTTCGGGGCTGTCGCTGAGCAATACGGACTTTCAGCTCCCTCCAAAGATTTTCTATTGGGTTCAGGTCTGGAGACTGGCTAGGCCACTCCAGGACCTTTAGATGCTTCTTACGGAGCCACTCCTTAGTTGCCCTGGCTGTGTGTTTCGGGTCGTTGTCATGCTGGAAGACCCAGCCACGACCCATCTTCAATGCTCTTACTGAGGGAAGGAGGTTGTTGGCCAAGAACTCGCGATACATGGCCCCATCCATCCTCCCCTCAATACGGTGCAGTCGTCCTGTCCCCTTTGCAGAAAAGCATCCCCAAAGAATGATGTTTCCACCTCCATGCTTCACGGTTGGGATGGTGTTCTTGGGGTTGTACTCATCCTTCTTCTTCCTCCAAACACGGCGAGTGGAGTTTAGACCAAAAAGCTCTATTTTTGTCTCATCAGACCACATGACCTTCTCCCATTCCTCCTCTGGATCATCCAGATGGTCATTGGCAAACTTCAGACGGGCCTGGACATGCGCTGGCTTGAGCAGGGGGACCTTGCGTGCGCTGCAGGATTTTAATCCATGACGGCGCAGTGTGTTACTAATGGTTTTCTTTGAGACTGTGGTCCCAGCTCTCTTCAGGTCATTGACCAGGTCCTGCCGTGTAGTTCTGGGCTGATCCCTCACCTTCCTCATGATCATTGATGCCCCACGAGGTGAGATCTTGCATGGTACCCCAGACCGAGGGAGATTGACCGTCATCTTGAACTTCTTCCATTTTCTAATAATTGCGCCAACAGTTGTTGCCTTCTCACCAAGCTGCTTGCCTATTGTCCTGTAGCCCATCCCAGCCTTGTGCAGGTCTACAATTTTATCCCTGATGTCCTTACACAGCTCTCTGGTCTTGGCCATTGTGGAGAGGTTGGAGTCTGTTTGATTGAGTGTGTGGACAGGTGTTCAAACAGGTGCAGTTAATACAGGTAATGAGTGGAGAACAGGAGGGCTTCTTAAAGAAAAACTAACAGGTCTGTGAGAGCCGGAATTCTTACTGGTTGGTAGGTGATCAAATACTTATGTCATGCAATAAAATGCAAATTAATTATTTAAAAATCATACGATGTGATTTTCTGGATATTTGATTCCGTATCTCACAGTTGAAGTGTACCTATGATAAAAATTACAGACCTCTACATGCTTTGTAAGTAGGAAAACCTGCAAAATCGGCAGTGTATCAAATACTTGTTCTCCCCACTGTAGGTTCACATTGCTTGAGTTTTTATTTTTGTATACTCCTAAAGTATTTTCAAGTATAGTTTGGTGTTATAGAATATTTAAAAAGGAACTAACTCAAAATGTGTGAATTTATTAATAAAGATGTTAAACATGCAATAGTTGAACTGCAATAGCAGACTATTGTTTTCACTGTATTCACAGTGTTGCAAAATGAGGGTGGAGATTACTCAACATCCAACTCTATGACTTAGGCAAATGTTTCAAACCACAGTGAAATTCTGTGGATTTGGTAAGGCGGAACCATTGGGTAGTTCAAGTAATTCAAAACATCCACTGACCATAATGCACTGTGTGGTTTGGGATAGTTTGGGAAACTGAAATACTTAAAACAATCCTTGTTAATAAACACTTTCACTGACCAAAATAAATAATATAACAAGTTTTTATGCATTTCTGAAATGTGTATACGATCAGAAAGCTGTTTCCTGTTTGTGTTTGCTTGAGCAAACATCATAATCCCATCATCCCTTTGTCTGACCCAAACCACACTTGTGGTTGGGGCCCCTGTCACACGGACTAAAGCAATGACATTAACATAGGAAATCAGAGAAGGTTAGGGTAAGGGCCACCCAGGCTTTCTAGGGGTCTGGAGAATCAGGGAAAGTGTATCTTGGAGTCGCTGGGCTACTCTTGCATTTCCTATTATTAATTTTACGAAGGCGACCAGCCCTGCTCCGTAAATCATACCTGTGGTTTAGAATGGTCTGGAGGCATAGCTGTGGGAAGTAGGGGTGCTGAGGGTGCTGCAGGACCCGCTGAAACTCAGAAAAAAAGGGGGAAAAAAACCTACCTTACATTACAGCCTAATTCTAAAATAGTTTTTTTTATCCTCATCAATCTACACACACCCCATAATGACAAAGCAAAAACAAGTTTTTAGACATTTTTGCAAATGTATTTATAAAAAACGGAAATATCACATTTACATAAGTATTCAGACCCTTTACTCAGAACTTTGTTGAAGCACCTTTGGCAGCGATTACAGCCTCAAGTCTTCTTGGGTATAAAGCTACAAGCTTGGCACACCTGTATTTAGGGAGGTTCTCCCATTCTTCTCTGCAGATCCTCTCAAGCTCTGTCAGGTTGGATGGGGAGCATCGCTGCACAGCCATTTTCAGGTCTCTCCAGAGATGTTAGATCGGGTTCAAGTCCGGGCTTTGGCTGGGCCACTCAAGGACGTTCAGAGACTTGTCCCGAAGCCACTCCTGTGTTGTCTTGGCTGTGTGCTTAGGGTCATTGTTCTGTTGGAAGGTGAACCTTCACCCCAGTCTGAGGTCCTGAGCGCTCTGGAGCAGGTTTTAATCAAGGATCTCGCTGTACTCTGCACTGTTCATCTTTCCCGCGATCCTGACTAGTTTCCCAGTCCCTGCCACTGAAAAACATCCCCACAGCATGATTCTGGTGCCAGATTTTCTCCAGGCGTGACTATTGGCATTCAGGCCAAAGAGTTCAATCTTGGTTTCATCAGACCAGAGAATCTTGTTTCTCATGGTCTGAGAGTACTTTAGGTGCCTTTTGGCAAACTCCGAGCGGGTTGTCATGTGCCTTTTACTGAGGAGTGCCTTCTGTCTGGCCACTCTACCATAAAGACCTGATTGGTGGAGTGTTGCAGAGATGGTTCTCCTTCTGGAGGTTTCTCCCATCTCCACAGAGGAACTCTGGAGATCTGTCAGAATGACCATTGGGTTCTTGGTCACCTCCCTGACTAAGGCCCTTCTCCCCCGATTGCTCAGTTTGGTCTGGTGGCCAGCTCTAGGAAGAGTCTTGGTGGTTCCAAACTTCTTCCATTTAAGAATGTTGGAGGCCACTGTGTTCTTGGGGACCTTCAATGCTGCAGACATTTTTTGGTACCCTTCCCCAGATCTCTGCCTCGACACAGTCCTGTCTCTGAGCTCTACAAACAATTCCTTTGACCACATGGCTTAGTTTTTACTCTGAAATGCACTGTCAACTGTGGGACATTATATAAACAGGTGTGTGCCTTTCATAATCATGTCCAATCAAGTGATTTTACCACAGGTGGACTTTTAGCATGTAAATCTTGGTGGGGCAAGAAAATAATAATGTGGGATGCATGCCAGCAAAATGTGGTATGCATGCCAGCAAAGCCACTACACAACACTAAATAACATTAATTTCACTATAACGGTGACAAACGGTGCCCACAATCTGTTAGGGCCTACATAAAGCTGTCCCAACAGCAGAGTCCCAACAGCAGCCCAACATCTTACCACTACTACACTTGGCTCAGTGGAGCCTTGTCTGGCAGCGAAACATTTAATTCAGCCTCATTTACTGCATTTAAAAAAAACATAGCTGATATGGCTGACTTGCTTAAACAAATGTGGTTTCTACTGACAATTGAGATGTACAAACTCTGGCATAAGGGGATGACAAACGAAAAGGGTTGTCAGGCTCTGGCCATAGAGAAGCCTATTGCTTCTCTATAATTCTATGGTCAGAGTCTGGCAGTTCTATATGTTCTATCTCTGTGTGGTGTTGTGTGTGGGATCCCTAATTAGAGGCAGCTGCTATGCATCTCTAATTAGGGATCCTACTTACATGTATATGTGTATGTCCCACTCCATAGGCGTGGTTCATTGTCTCATCGTCACCCATGTAAGTGTGTTTTCTGTTTAATATATATATCATCGTTATGTTGTATAGTTCACATCCAGTATAGTTCTATTTAAGTTTATTCAATAAATGATGTCGAACTATCGCTACGCTGCGCCTTGGTCCATTTATACACCCGAGCGTGACAGAATGAACCACCAATCGACCAAGCAGCGCAATTCGGGAGTTAAGGAGAGAAAGAGAGGACAGCGTCGTAATTGGGGAGCAGGAGGAAATGGAGCCTGTATGCAACCCCAAGAAAATTTCGGGGGGGGGGCTATGGGGGGGGGGTCTGGCCGCGAAGAAGACGCGCCAGTACCATTCCCCATATGGAATATGGAGAGGAAGGAGTACAAATGGGGGGCACAGAGTAAAGAGCAAGAGGAATATTTGGAGAAATATGGGAGATAGCGGAGGAGGTTGAAAAGGAAATGTCGGAATGGATCAGTCCGGGTCCAGTCGCCTACTCCACTCATGTGAAAGAGAAGTCCGCTCCACCGGTGCCCAGTCCGGGTCCGGCCGTCTGCTCCGCTCCAGTACCAGAGCAGTCCGCTCCACCGGTGCCAGTCCGGGTCCGGCTGTCTGCTACACTCCAGTGCCAGAGCAGTCCAATCCACGCACCAGGCCTCTTGTACGTCTCTCCAGTCCGGTAAGCTCAGTACCGGCTCCCCGCACTCTCCCTGAAGTGCATGTCACCAGTCCGGTGCCATCTGTGCCGTCTCCACGCACCAGGCCTCCAGTGCGTCTCTCCAGTCCGGTATGTTCCATGCCGGCTCTCCGCACTCGCCCTGAAGTGCGTGTCACCGGTCCGGTGCCACCTGTGCCGGCTCCACGCACCAGGCCTCCAGTGCTCCTCTCCAGTCCAGTACGTCCAGTTCCGGCTCCCCGCACCCGACCTCCAGTGCGTGCGCCCAGCCAGGTGCCTCCAGTGCCGGCTCCACACACCCGACCGCCGGTGTGCCTCCCCAGTCCGGTACGTCCCGTGCCGGTTCCCCGCGCCCGACCTCCAGTGCGTGCGCCCAGCCAGGTGCCTCCAGTACCGGCTCCACGCACCCGACCTCCGGTGCGCCTCTCCAGCCCGGAGCGTCCCTTGATGGTCCACAGCCCGGAGCCTCCCGTGATGGTCCACAGTCCGGAGCCTCCCGTAATGGTCCACAGGCCGGAGTCGCCTGCCACACCGGTGCCTAGTCCTGGCCCGGTTATCTTGCCCGCTCCATGGCCTGAGTCCCCTAACCCACTGATGTCCATTCCAGGACCAGTTGTCCGCCACGCTCAATGGCCGAAGTCGCCTGCCACACCGGTGCCCAGTCCTGGCCCGGTTATCTGCGCCGCTCCATGGCCGGAGTCGTTCGCCACACCGGTGCCCAGTCCGGGCCCGGTCATCAGAGTAGAACTAAGGAGGAAGCTATCCACTTCGCCAGGGCCGGAACCGCCACCTGCGATGGTTATTGTTTGTTGTTTTTCCCTCCCTAACCCTCCCCTCATGTAATTGTGTTTGGATTCTTGCGGCCGGGAGTCCGCGCCTTTGAGGGGGGGTACTGTCAGGCTCTGGCCATAGAGAAGCCTATTGCTTCTCTATAATTCTATAGTCAGAGTCTGGCAGTTCTATATGTTCTATCTCTGTGTGGTGTTGTGTGTGGGCTCCCTAATTAGAGGCAGCTGCTATGCATTGTCTCTAATTAGGGATCCTACTTATATGTGTGTGTCCCACTCCATAGGCGTGGTTCATTGTCTCATCGTCACCCATGTAAGTGTGTTTTCTGTTTAATATATATATTGTCGTTATTTTGTATAGTTCACATCCAGTATAGTTCTATTTAAGTTTATTCAATAAATGATGTCGAACTATCGCTACGCTACGCCTTGGTCCATTTATACACCCGAGCGTGACAAGGGTAAATCTGTCATTTCGATTAAGACATTAATGAGCAAGCTAGGATGGACTTAGTCAATATAACTATTTGTTCAGCACTTTTGAAATTCAGAACATGGGCCGTTCTTATAGTGTTCTCCCTATACACCAAATCAGAAACGTAGGATAAATAAAGGGGGTATATAAGCAGACAATGAAAGCTTTAACAATATTCAATGATTACATTTCTCAAAAACAGGTTATAGGCTACATGTGCACCACCAAGTCAGAACAGTAGGCAAAATTAAGAGGTGAAAATAGATTGAGATGGTTTGGGATGAGTTGGACTGCAGAGTGAAGGAAAAGCAGCCAACAAGTGCTTAGCATTTATGGGAACTCCTTGAAGACTGTTGGAAAAGCATTCCTCATTAAGCTGGTTGAGAGAATGACAAGAGTGTGCAAAGCTGTCATCAAGGCAAAAGGTGGCTACTTTGAAGAATCTAAAATATACAACTTTTTTGGTTACTACATGATTCCATATGTGTTCTTTCATAGTTTTGATGTCTTCACTATTATTCTACATGTAGAAAATAGTAAAAATAAAGAAATATCCTTAAATTAGTATGTGTGTCCAAACTTGTGACTGGTACAGTATATATTATTATTGAATTATTATTCTTCACAAAAGTACTGCACTGGGTCTTTGCTAGTCCTGTATACAGCCTTCTGTAAAACAGGCTACATCGTTATTGCGGAGTATCACACCCCCCTCCCCTTTAAGTTTTTGCCAATGGAGATTTTCTTTTTGACTATTCAGCTAAACGTCCTAAAATCTCATAAGAAACGAGGTTGTATTTTTGCAGCACCCCCACTCCCAAACATCTTCCTGCGGCTATATCGGGAGGGTCTCTCTCTCTCTCTCTCTCTCTCTCTCACTCTCTCTCTCTCTCTCTCTCTCTCTCACAGACAGGGAGTGGAGACGACGTCTGCTCTTCTTCTTGAACATGCACTTAACGCTTCGGAATTTCATCTCAACCCTTGGTACTGAGAGGGAAAGTCTATGAGGTTTAGGTTTGTTTCATCGACGGCACTCATAGCATAGTCTGGACAAGTTGTACATACTTTTACTTCTGGCATAGTCTCCTTTCTGGCACATTTGTGTTATTGCAGTGTCAGAGCTACTTTAGTGAGGAAACTGTGGTGAGTACTGGCTACTAGTTTCACCCTCTGCCCTACAGCTTAAGCAGAAGCATCAACAGACCGGCTTTCTCAACATCATACACACACAAAGGTACTGTAAGTGGGGAGAAATGTTTACTGATGACAATATGTGTTTACAAGTACAGTATTTTGCATCTGAAGTACAAACAGTATAGATAATCCAGTCATTATAGTGAAGTATAAGTAATATGTCAGCATCTGTGACATATAACTTCCCTGTAAGTTACCAGGACATCACTGAGGACCATGTCAGGACTTTTTTAAGATTCTCAGGAGGATGTAGTTCTTTTGGGAGAATGTTTCTTTGCGACCATCAAGTGATGTCCCTGGAACAAGCCGGGTACTAGATAAAACCTTCAGACAACCATCACACGACAGCCCAAGAACGTCCTAAAAATATCCTCAGGGACGTCCCCAGGACAACCCGGGAACTAGACAAAACCTCCAGGGTTCACAACATCCAAACCACTTTAGGCAACCATTTCATGATGTTCCAGGGACATCCTAACAACTCATTATTGTTTGCAGGGTTGTTAAGGTCAACGGCATCATGAACTCAAACACCTGGTTGCCTCTGTCAGGAAGCTGAAACTTGGCCACAAGTACATCTTCCAGCAAGACAATAACACCAAGCACACATCAATATCCACAAAGGTAAGGTTAATTGACCACAAAATCAACATTTTGCAATGGCCATCTCAGTCTCTGGACTTAAACCCCATTGGAAACCTGTGATTTGAATGGAATAGGGCAGTCCATAAGCGCAGGCCAAAGGATATCAAGGATCTGGAAAGATTCTGTATGGAGGAATGGCCTAAGATCCCTCCCAATGTGTTCTCTAAACTCATAAAACATTTTCGCCAGAGTATTGAAAACGGGTGCAAATCATTTTTTTTTTAAATTATTACTTGTTAAACAAAATCACTTTCTTTGAGCAATATATTAGTATAAATTAAAACATATATTTTTTTTGATATAGCAAAAAAACAGTATATATATTTTTTTTTTCATACACAGTATTTTTTGCTGATCTTTATCAAGGGTGCCAATGAGTTTCGACCTGACAAACTACAATGGTTAAATGTCGCTATTTTGACATATGTGACTTGTTTCAGGAAACTAGCCGTATGTCGCGCATCACTACTTCACAGGAGAGCCATTTGTACGTAAACTTTTATTTTTTTAATCAAAATGCGTTTTTTGCCTGAAATGCCTTCTGGAACATGTGAACTTGTATGCCATCTGTAAATACCAATACAATTGTTAAATTACGAGCCTAGTTGGTTTAGCCACAGAAAAAGACAGCAACCTGTCACGGATCCCCCCCGTACTGTCGCTCATTCCTTGCACCAGTTCGGCCTCTAGGCATCAATGAACTGTGCCATTACGCACACCTGGTTCCCATTCCCCCCTGATGAGTATTGTATATAAACTCAGCAAAAAAAGAAACGTCCGTTTTTCAGGACCAAGCTATGCTTGTTCAATGAACTATAAACAATTAATGAACATGCACATCTACAAACTATGGCATTAAGACACTAACAGCTTACAGACGGTAGGCAATTAAGGTCACAGTTATAAAAACTTAAGACACTAAAGAGGCCTTTCTACTGACTCTGAAAACACCAAAAGAAAGATGCCCAGGGTCCCTGCTCATCTGCGTGAACGTGCCTTAGGCATGCTGCAAGGAGGCATGAGGACAGCAGATGTGGACAGGGCAATAAATTGCAATGTCCGTACTGTGAGACTCCTAAGACAGCGCTACAGGGAGACAGGACGGACAGCTGATCGTCCTCGCAGTGGCAGACCACGTGTAACAACACCTGCACAGGATCGCTACATCTGAACATCACACCTGCGGGACAGGTACAGGATGGCAACAATAACTGCCCGAGTTACACCAGGAACGCACAATCCCTCCATCAGTGCTCACAGCAAGAACTGGCAAATCTGGTGCAGTCCATGAGGAGGAGATGCACTGCAGTACTTAATGCAGCTGGTGGCCACACCAGATACTGACTGTTACTTTTGATTTTGACCCCCCTTTTGTTCAGGGACACATTATTCAATTTCTGTTAGTCACATGTCTGTGGAACTTCAGTTGTTGAATCTTGTTATGTTCATACAAATATTTACACATGTTAAATTTGCTGTTAAATACGCAGTTGAAAATGAGAGGACGTTTATTTTATTGCTGACTATATGTGTAAGGGATCAGGGGCGAATCCAAAAGCAGACCGGACACCGAATAGTACAATTCTGATATTCATTGAACAGACCACGGAGAGGAGTTGTGATGGGGATTTGGGGTAGAAGGGTATGGTCGTGAGAAGGAGATCCAGGAATCCCAGTGAGTGGTACAGGAGAGTGGACGGGTGGCGTGGCAGATGGTTCCGATTTCCAGGTGAGTAGGCAGGTAGGTTTCCGAGGCGGCAATTTTCTAGACAGAAGATAATAGCAGGGTAATTAGACTGGAGGAGACAAACAGCGAACAGGAAAAAACAGACTGGAGACAAACAGCGAACAGGAAAAAACAGACTGGTAAGCAAAAGGCAGCTGCGTAAGTACGACATACGGATGTGACTTAACGATCCGGCGGGGACAGGATGTCAGGTCGTGTCTTTAGTACTGTGGCAGATGACTGATCAGGAACAGGTGAGCAATTGCAGATTATGATCAGGTGGGTGAGAGAATCAACTCATGGAGTAGTAATCCCGCCCCCTCACACGTTACCCGGGCAACCGGAACCAGACACAGAGACATGAAACAGAGACAGAAATGAACAGGACACACAAACAAACAAAACAGAAGTCACGGAGGAGGGGTCGTGACAATATGTGCCCTTTCTTCACCATTGTGAGGTCAATTATTGTTACATTGTCCGTTGGTCCTGTGAGTACCTGTGCTGTGTTGTTTCGGGCCTTCGTGCTGCGCGTATTGTGCACTTTGTAATACGGGTCTCGTCCCGTGTATTTATTAGAGGTTTACCTCAATCTTTTGTTTGGGTTATATCCCTGTGTTTTTGTATGCGTGTTTGTTTTGGGCTTCGTCCCCGTGCCTTTTCAGTGGCGTTGTATTTGTTGGGTGAATAATAAAAAACACTTACTTATTCCTGCGCCAGTCTCCCTATCATTCTACAATGTGGCACAACCTTTCCGCTAGCCATGATTGGCTGAGATAATGAGTGGGCTGGACATGCCGAGAGATGAGTTCAGATTGATCTGGCATGTAGCACGCTTCTGTCTATAACATGAGCAGGTCAGTATGTACAGACAGACAGACAGACAGACAGACAGACAGACAGACAGACAGACAGACAGACAGACAGACAGACAGACAGACAGACAGACAGACAGACAGACAGACAGACAGACAGACAGACAGACATGTGTAGGTAATCCTTTCTAACGCGGCTTTTTCAAAAGATATCACATAGTAGAATTGCATAAGTGCTGCTTTCCACTTTCTGGAGGACAGAGTTTTGAAATCAGTGGAATTAGAGTATGATAGCTAAGGAGATGGAGAAAATATGCAGACGGAGTCAAAAAGAGAACACACAGAAGGCTATGGTGTAAAACTGTTCAACACCTGTCTCCAGATTACATCTTCAAACTAAGGGCAACCATGGAATCCGTGGTTGCAGATATTACACATTTCTAATTTTGTCAGAAAGTCGTTTTCATTTCAAGTTAAAGTGTACTGTTAGCTAGCTAACGTCAGCTGGCTGGCCGCTAGCTAAGGTTACGTGTATGATCTGTGTAGTAATATTATTTGTATCTCAGAGGTTGACTAAATACTTTTTTGCCCCACTGTATATACATTTTTGCTGTTGAAGAAACCCTGTTCAGATCCCTGTAAAATTTAGTTTCTCTGCAGAAATCATCTTTCAATTGAAAATGTATGTTTCCCTATGTACAGTGGGGAGAACAAGTATCTGATACACTGCCGATTTTGCAGGTTTTCCTACTTACAAAGCATGTAGAGGTCTGTAATTTTTATCATAGGTACACTTCAACTGTGAGAGACGGAATCTAAAACAAAAATCCAGAAAATCACATTGTATGATTTTTAAATAATTAATTTGCATTTTATTGCATGACATAAGTATTTGATCACCTACCAACCAGTAAGAATTCCGGCTCTCACAGACCTGTTAGTTTTTCTTTAAGAAGCCCTCCTGTTCTCCACTCATTACCTGTATTAACTGCACCTGTTTGAACTCGTTACCTGTATAAAAGACACCTGTCCACACACTCAATCAAACAGACTCCAACCTCTCCACAATGGCCAAGACCAGAGAGCTGTGTAAGGACATCAGGGATAAAATTGTAGACCTGCACAAGGCTGGGATGGGCTACAGGACAATAGGCAAGCAGCTTGGTGAGAAGGCAACAACTGTTGGCGCAATTATTAGAAAACTGAAGAAGATCAAGATGACAGTCAATCTCCCTCGGTCTGGGGCACCATGCAAGATCTCACCTCGTGGGGCATCAATGATCATGAGGAAGGTGAGGGATCAGCCCAGAACTACACGGCAGGACCTGGTCAATGACCTGAAGAGAGCTGGGACCACAGTCTCAAAGAAAACCATTAGTAACACACTACGCCGTCATGGATTAAAATCCTGCAGCGCACGCAAGATCCCCCTGCTCAAGCCAGCATATGTCCAGGCCCGTCTGAAGTTTGCCAATGACCATCTGGATGATCCAGAGGAGGAATGGGAGAAGGTCATGTGGTCTGATGAGACAAAAATAGAGCTTTTTGGTCTAAACTCCACTCGCCGTGTTTGGAGGAAGAAGAAGGATGAGTACAACCCCAAGAACACCATCCCAACCGTGAAGCATGGAGGTGGAAACATCATTCTTTGGGGATGCTTTTCTGCAAAGGGGACAGGACGACTGCACCGTATTGAGGGGAGGATGGATGGGGCCATGTATCGCGAGATCTTGGCCAACAACCTCCTTCCCTCAGTAAGAGCATTGAAGATGGGTCGTGGCTGGGTCTTCCAGCATGACAACGACCCGAAACACACAGCCAGGGCAACTAAGGAGTGGCTCCGTAAGAAGCATCTCAAGGTCCTGGAGTGGCCTAGCCAGTCTCCAGACCTGAACCCAATAGAAAATCTTTGGAGGGAGCTGAAAGTCCGTATTGCCCAGCGACAGCCCCGAAATCTGAAGGATCTGGAGAAGGCCTGTATGGAGGAGTGGGCCAAAATCCCTGCTTCAGTGTGTGCAAACCTGGTCAAGAACTACAGGAAACGTATGATCTCTGTAATTGCAAACAAATGTTTCTGTACCAAATATTAAGTTCTGCTTTTCTCATGTATCAAATACTTATGTCATGCAATAAAATGCAAATTAATTACTTAAAAAATCATACAATGTGATTTTCTGGATTTTTGTTTTAGATTCCGCCACTCACGGTTGAAGAGTACCTATGATAAAAACTATAGACTTCTACATGCTTTGTAAGTGGGAAAACCTGCAAAATCGACAGTGTATCAAATATTTGTTCTCCCCACTGTATATACAGTATAGTAGTTCCACAAAATTATTTTAAACTTTATTTTTAACACTTAAAATGAAGTTTTTACCACTTTGTTAGTGTCTTTCCTAATACTAGGATTAAGTAAACCTTCAACTTCAACAAATTTCATTTAAAATAAATGTATAACTACTACTGTGTAGTTCCATTCTCTTACGTGATACTAATAAAGATTACTTGGAATGTCCCTTTTAGCTCTCCAGGGAGTCTCTGGGTGAATGTTTTCAGATTCAATGTAATCTAAGCTACAGGACTGTTTCACTAGCACAGACTGAAATATGTTCTGGGATTCATCCGATGGCATTGAGGAGTATACTCATTAATAAGTGCATTGACGTCGTCACCCCCACAGTGACTGTACATACATATCCCAACCAGAAGCCATGGATTACAGGCAACAGGCTAGAGCTAAAGGCTAGAGCTGCTGCTTTCAAGAAGCGGGTCACTAATCCGGACCCTTATAAGAAATCCGGCTTTCCGACAAACCATCAAACAGGCAAAGCTTCAATACAGGACTACGATTTAATCATACTACACCAGCTCTGATGCTCGTAGGTTGTGGCAGAGCTTGCAAACTATCACAAATTATAAAGGGAAACACAGCAGCAAGCTGCCCAGTGACGCAAGCCTAACAGACAAGCTAAATGCCAAGCCTACCAGACGAGCTAAATGCCGAGAAAAGCAACACTGAACCATGCATGAGTGCACCAGCTATTCAGGACAACCGTTTGATCTTGCTCTCCGTAACCGATGTGAGTAAGGCCTTTAAACAGCTTAACACTCACAAGGCCAGAGGGTCAGACAGATTATCAGGGTGCATATTCAGAGCATATGCTGACCAGCTGGCAAGTGTATTCACTGACTTTTTCAACCTCTCCCTGACCCAGTCTGTAATACCTATGTTTCAAGCCAACCACCATAGTCCCCTTGCCCAAGAACGCCAAGGTAACCTGCCTAAATGACTACCACCCCGTAGCACTCACATCTGTAGCCATGAAATGCTTTGAAAGGCTGGTTCACATCAACACCATCATCCCAGAAACCCTGGTCCCACTCCAACAGATCCACAGATGATGCAATCTCTATTGCACTTCACACTGCCCTTTCCCACCTGGACAAAAGGAACACCTACATGAGAATGCTGTTCATTGACAACAGCTCAGCGTTCAACACCATAGTGCCCTCCAAGCTCATCACTAAACTGGGCCGCCCCCAGTTGGTGAGGGTAGGCAACAATACATTAGCCATGCTGACCCTCAACACGGGCCCCTCAGGGTGCATGCTTAGTCCCTTCCTGTACTCGACGACACAACGGTGGTGGGCCTGATCACTGACGACGATGAGACTATAGCCTATAGGGAGGAGGTCAGAGACCTGGCAGTGTGATGCCAGGACAACAACCTCTCCCTCAAGATAAAGGAGCTGATCGTGGACTACAGGAAAAGGAGGGCCGAGCTCACCCACATTTACATCAACGGGGCTGTAGTGGAGCAAGTCGAGAGCTTGAAGGTCTTTGGTGTCCACATCACTAAGGACCTATCATGGTCCAAACACACCAACACAGTCATCATTTTTTAAAATATATATAAATTTACCTTTATTTAACTAGGCAAGTCAGTTACAAACAAATTCTTATTTACAATGACGGCCTATACCGGCCAAACCTGGACGACACTGGGCCAATTGTGCGCCGCCCTATGGGACTCCCAATCACGGCCGGATGTGACACAGCCTGGATAAAGTGGGCACGACAACGCCCATTCCCACTTAGGAAGCTGAAAAGATTGGTAATGGGACCTCAGATCCTCAAAAAGTTCTACAGCTCCACCATCGAGAGCATCCTGACTGGTTGCATCACCACTTGGTATGACAACTAGTGCGTAAGGCCCAGTACATCAATGAGGATGAGCTTCCTGCCATCCAGGAACTCTATACCAGTCGGTTTCAGAGGAAGGATGTAAAAATTGTCAAAGACTCCAGTCACCCAAGTCATAGACTGTTCTCTCTGCTACTGCGTGGCAAGCAGTACAGGAGTGCGAAGTCTGGGACCAAAAGGCTCCTTAACAGCTTCTATCCCCAATCCATAAGACTGCTGAACAGTTAACCATTTTATTATTATTCATTTGTATTTTTTGCACAGGCTCAATGTACACTCACTGGGCTCTAACAACACATTCACAAATATTATACTGACACTCCAACACACACACACACACACACACACACACACACACACACACACACACACACGCACACATTCCTTCACATTCTTCACATACGCTGCTGCTACTCTCTGTTTATTATCTATGCATAGTCACTTTACCCCTACAATTCCTGACATTTAATCCTAGTAAAAAGTCCCTGTTTTAGGTCAGTTTATTTTAAGAATGTGAAATGTCAGAATAATATTAGAGAGAATTATTTCTTTCAGCTTTTATTTCTTTCATCACTTTCCCAGTGGGTCAGAAGTTTACATATACTCAATTAGTATTTGGTAGCATTGCCTTTAATTGTTTTAACTTGGGTTAAACGTTTCGGGTAGCATTCCACAAGCTTCCCACAATACGTTGGGTGAATTTTGGCCCATTCCTCCTGACAGAACTGGTGTAACTGAGTCAGGTTTGTATACCTCCTTGCTCGCACACGCTTTTTCAGTTCTGCCCACAAATGTTCTATAGGATTGAGGTCAGGGCTTTGTGATGGCCACTCCAATACCTTGACTTTGTTGTCCTTAAGCCATTTTGCCACAACTTTGGAAGTATGCTTGGGGTCATTGCCCATTTGGAAGACCCATTTGCGAACAAGCTTTAACTTCCTGACTGATATCTTGAGATGTTGCTTCACTATATTCACATAACTTTCCTTCCTCATGATGGCATCTATTTTGTGAAGTGCACCAGTCCCTCCTGCAGCAAAGCACCCCCACAACATGATGCTGCCACCCTCGTGCTTCACGGTTGAGATGGTGTTCTTCGGCTTGCAAGCATCCCACTTTTTCCTCCAAACATAACGATGTTCATTATGGCCAAACAGTTCTATTTTTGTTTCATCAGACCAGAGGACATTTCTCAGAAAAGTACGATCTTTGTCCCCATGTGCAGTTGCAAACTGTAGTCTGGCTTTTCTATGGCGGTTTTGGAGCAGTGGCTTCTTCCTTGCTGAGCAGCCTTTCAGGTTATGTCGATATAGGACTCGTTTTACTGTGGATATAGATACTTTTGTACCTGTTTCCTCCAGCATCTTCACAAGGTCCTTTGCTGTTGTTCGGGGATTGATTTGCACTTTTCGCACCAAAGTACGTTCATCTCTAGGAAACATAACGCGTCTCCTTCCAGAGAGGTATGACTGCTGCGTACTATTGTTTGTACAGATGAACTTGGTACTTTCAGGCATTTGGAAATTGCTCCCAAGGATGAACCAGACTTGTGGAGGTCTACAATTCTTTTTTTGAGGTCTTTGCTGATTTCTTTTGATTTTCCCATGATGTCGAGCAAAGAGGTGCTGAGTTTGAAGGTAGGCCTTGAAATACATCCACAGGAACACCTCCAATTGACTCAAATGATGTCAATTAGCCTAGCAGAAGCATGGCATCCTTTTCTGGAATTCTCCAAGCTGTTTAAAGGAACAGTCAACTTAGTGTATGTAAACTTCTGACCCATTGGAAAGTAGATATCCTAACCAACTTGCCAAGACTATAGTTTGTTAACATGAAATCTGTGGAGTGGTTGAAAAATGATTCAACCTAAGTGTATGTAAACTTCCGACTTCAACTGTACATGTACATATTACCACAATTACCTCTGCTAACACGCAGCCCTGCACATTGACTTGGTACCTGTACCCCTTGTATATAGCCTCGTTATTTATTGTGTTACTATTTATAATTTAGTTAATTTAGAAAATGTTTCTTACTTACTTTTTTAAAACTCTGAATTGTTGGTTAAGGGATCGGAAATAAGCATTTCATGGTAAGGTCTACACATGTTGTATTCGGTGCATGTGACAAATACAATTTGATTTGATTTGATCTAAAGCAATACTCACAACGTAAAAACAAAAGAACAAGCAACAATCAAACAAACCCACCGAAGATGAGTCTAGTTGTATCATGCAAAAATGATTAGGTTTAGTATATCAAATGTGCAATATGTGCATTTATCTGTAATTAAACCGTGTACTAAGGACTGTATTTTCATTATTATTACCCTACATTATATCATACGCACATTTAGCTATTTAAGTATCTTTCTCTGCCATCGACCTTTATAGTATAGTTAACCATGCAAATATTTTTTATTTATTTATATCAACTTGCAATATTTGTATAATGTTTTCACCTAACACTCTGTAACAATGTATAGTGTACATATTCAGCCATTCACCCATACTATGCAATGCCTTTTTATAGCTTTTTGCACTCCAGACTTCCTGTGTTTTTAGACTTTTTCATGCTGCCGCACTATGTATCATGTATCGTGTATCTGTATTTCGTTCTGGCATTTTGCTCCTGCCCTGTGTTTTTTCGTAGCTGCTTGATAAAGTAATTTCCCCTCGGGGATCAATAAAGTACCTACCTAACCTACCTGTCATGAATAGAACCATCTTTTTTTTTACTATTGCAAGAAATCTAAAATACTGGGAAGAGGTTTGAGTGGACGGGTGGGGAAGTCGGAACACAAGCCATTCTCTGAAAACACCAGGCAGACATTTCAAGGAATGTCCAAACAAAGTCAGTGGACATCTATCATATCAAAAGCGTTTTAAGTTTTATTTGGGCCTATGGTATCTCTTATCCCTCTTGCAGGGGCGGACTAGGACAAGAATTCAGCCCTGGCATTTTATCCACACCAGCCCACATCACTGCGTCGCCAACTCACCCAAAACCCTGGTGGTCCTCCAGCCATACACACACACACACACACACACACACACACACACACACACACACACACACACACCCTGACCCTACACACCCTACTTAGACACAGGCAGTAGTGCTGACACATATTGGCAGTACAGTACAGTGTTTCTGAACCATTTCGTCCTCCTCTTTTTAACCAGCTCATGTTTAAAACAACTCTGTAACTCCACTATAACTGTACCTCTGCTCTGGACAATTTGTTTGCCACCCTGTTATGCTGTCTGTCTCAGCATCTTCTCTGCTGTCACTCTGAGCTTCTTCTTGTTCTCTGTCCCGAATCAACACTTAACCTAAGTGTTATTTACTATTACAGGGCTTCAGACTAACTTTTACAGTTGGTGGCACCAGCTCATGATTTGGTCGGACCCAAATCATGAGTAATCATCTTATAAAGTAATTCATAGTGCTTTATTAAGAAGTATTATAGACTACTGAGGTATTTAATAAATACGTTATTTCATCTAACACATCCAAGCAAGAATGCATGTTTCAAGATATTTTTATGTGCAACCTTTTACTGTCAAAATAGGACTACAGAACTACCAGATTTCTTTTGGTTTAATAGAGATTAATTACATAAATCTTTAAATGCGCTAACTAATATCATAGACTAATTAATTTGGGTAGGCTACTATCCATGATAAGGTGACCATATTTTTAAATGAAAATCTGGGAAAGTTTTATGAAAACCAGGCCGGCCCATCTTGGTAGGGCGGCCGACTATTGCCCACTAATCAGCCAAAGGCTTATTATAGATTAGTATAACAGAGAAGTTGTGCAATTTGAACAAATATATGTATAATCTTAACAGGCCCATGAGCCGCCGGCCATGTCACCTTTTTATTGTTGTATTTTTATATTTAAAACAAACTGTGTGTGTCAATTTTGACCAGCCCACCCAACAAAAAAATTGTCCAGCCCATCTGGCATTTGACAGAATTGCAATATGGCCAATCAACCCCTGCCTTGGAACATGACAGTAATTACAGCCGTCAAGGTGCTTCAGCCGGAGACCAAGAGTGCCTTGACTGCTTCTCCTCAGCGCCTCTCGACAGCTGATGCTTGACATCATCTCCCCGTTTATTTTAAAAGGGCCTGAAGTATGTAACGGCGGTGTAATTGCAGACAAGTCAGATTTATATGGAGCGGTGTCGCCCCGGCCTAATCCATGCATCAATTTAACTGTTACTTGGAGAATAATCTTATAAACAAGATAAAGTATTACCCAGACCAGCGAGAGAGAGGAAGGAACGTTCTATACAGAACACATCGTGAGTTGACGGCTGGCGCTTCTCATTCATCGCTAGCAGCTACAAGAGTGAGTCCTCCTTGTGGGATGATGTCACAGATATAGAAGGATAGGAATGAATTGGGGTGATAAATGTTGACATGTTTGTACAGGACCTAGAGCATAAAACAAGCAGCGGTGACATAGAAGGATTACCACACATGCATATTTTAACTTTTCAGTGCAATACTAACTTTTTGAGTATGCCCTGGCCTGGACTGGTGTAAAGCAAGCAGCTAAAGGCTTGGCAAGGCCTTGGATTAGTTCCAAAGCAGTAATCTTGCTTTTATGTTTCGTTGACTGATGACATGTATCCCAATTTCAAACCTGTGAGGGGATGTTGTCATTTTTCTCCTCTTAAATATGAAATACTAAACACAAGAATACGGCATATATCATTTGAATTGCTATTAATAAATAAAATAACAAATACTTTTTTGTGGTGTAAAAAAAGCCTTGATTGATTTGCAGCGGTCGTTATGCTATTAGGTTTCTCTGTATTAATGTCTATGATGTCATTCTTTTCCACATTATAAACGTGTTCCGAGTGATTTAACAATTACACCACAAAGTATTAATTCAAAGGGATATGGTGTTGCTATAAAGTCTTTAAAAGACTCCAATAAAACTGGAAACTGAATGGAAAAAAGGCCCCTCTGGAGAGAGCAATGTGCATAACATCAACAATCTGCAAATGAAATGTAAAATGAAGAAAATGACCTTCGACCTCACTGTTGTAGCCTACCTTGACTCCAATTCATCAGTTGCTACAGACTCCATTAAAAGCAGGTTTTTCAGCCAGCCGGTGTGCTTTCCCTAAAACACGTTTTAGCGGATAGACAGAAGGTGTCGATGAGGTGGAGTTTCTCAGGCCCCCCTGTCTGTCCGCCATCGCATGATGTGGAGTCAGGGAGAGAGAGGGAGTGGGGTGGAGTATGGAGCCCTAAAGCATGATTTACTTGACCTTGCTGAGCTGGATCTCAATGCAAGAGCCTCATTAATTCCGGGGGTCATTCCATTTGGACATAAATTGGTAAAAAATCTGAATGCGTGGACAACTTCCAGACATACACAAAGAATTATGAAATCCCTAGCCCTCCCCTGCCTCCCTCTCTGTCTCTCTCTCTCTTTCTCCTGTCCCCATTCCAAACGAAAAGCATTTCCAAATCGCTCCACGTAAATCACCCGGACCGTTCGGAGGAGTTCTCTAATCCAGATCTGAGGGGAGGCCGCCGTAGGAAGGTTTGGTGCTTTTTAGTCTGCAAATATGGTGTTGTTTTATTATCAACTGCGAATGATTTTTCACTCCCATACATTTTCGAAGCCTGGGCCTGTCTTTTGTTTTGGAAAGGAGGCCGGAGGAAATGCAGAGCAGAGTGGAAAGCCCAATAAATTACACTAATGCACACATTTAAAGCGGCTCATATTCCTGCTGGCCTGTTATCAAGACTACTCTAGCGAGAATGTAAACTACTTCTCTCTCTCCCCCTCCCAGACCCAATATTTAATGTTATCTTCTTCCTAACACATATCTGTTCATGTAATAACAAATAAAGGACAATTATTTTAACTAATTCATTGGCCCCAGGCATATTGTTATCTAATGGTGCTGTTGGTCTCATTAATTCAACAAGATACAGCACAGAGTAAGATAAACATTAGAACGTCTGGGTTGGTGGAGTCACACCTCAAGTTTATAGAGACAGAGGGATGACACTTTCTTAAAGAAACTTGGGGCCCACACAAGGAAAGATCCAGAAAGGAAAACAAAAATAATCCTCACTGACGATAAAGCTAGAGACAAGTCTGTTTCACACCAAGTTTATTTGGAAAACTCTGACTAGGTCCGAGTGGAGCTAATGAGACAGTGGCCTGTCCAGGGTGGATTCATCACTGCTAGATTGGGGTTATCAGGCTTTGCCGTGCTCCAGTACTTTTAATCAGGCTCACTGCTGGTCACTCCCTATCACTAGCAGTCCATCTCTGGAGCCGTCACCATCCATCAGGACCCACAGACAGCGCGGCTGTGGAGTGCATTAGTAAATTATGGCCTGGTGGCTTAGCCACTGTGTCCGTCATGTCTCACACACATGCACGCACTAACGTGCACACACACACACATATGCACTCATAAACACGCACGCACGCACACACACACAGGGGCGTCATGCACCCCAAACATCTGAAATGGCACAGAGTACAGTATGTGAGGATGGCTGGGTAAAGTAAAGAGCTTTTTCCTGCAATCTAGAGTCATAATCATTATGATGTCAAATCATATCTAATCATACCTTGAGCTGTCTGTATCCTCCTGACTGGTGGGTATTTTTTTAAAGAAACTAAATATGCTTTTCTACATCTCTGCTAAAATCTGGGTAAAAGATTGAAATGAATATGAGTGTTAGATGTCAGATGGTCCCATGGGGCTCAGGTGTTAGAGCATGGTGCTTGCAATACCAGGGTTGTGGGTTTGATTACCATGGGGGACCAGTACAGAGAAAATGTATGCAAGCAAGTCGCTCTGGATAAGAAAACCCACTTCATTTAGTAATAATAATTGCTTGCTTTTATAAATACCAACCTTGCCAGCAGGCATGCCAGCTAAAATAGTTAGACAATCTAGCTACTGTAACTTGATAGTTAGCCTGAACATATCATATCATTTTTTTATATTATCTTTGTCACATTAAGTAAATCAACTCTCAGAGCATGACAAGGCATCTTCCATGTTCAACCATCTCTCATTCTCAATGTGCAGACCAGTAGATCTTAGTGAAACTGCAAGAAGAGTAGCCCATTTCTGCCTCTGTTGACAGACTGAGTGTGAGCATTGCAAAGAAACAGGCCATGATTGTTGGTAATCAGCCTTATTAGTGAAAACACCTTGACCACAAATATTTGAAAGGACTTAGATGTAAAACTGATTTGTCAGTGTTATACGTAGAAAGCGTTTGTGTTTACTCAGCGTTAAAGTGTTGAAGGCTATGAACCTTTCAAAGGCAATGTTTGCGGAGACCGCAATCACAGTAAACACTGCATATGTCGGCTTAATTTGAAATTGCATTTAAACGGCAAAGTGCGATGATCGGATTGAATCCTGGCCAATATGTTTAGTCAGTGTCATGCGTGTAAAGTCTTAAATTGTTAAGTCAGTGTTTTAGGTGTAAAGTGAAAGTACTTTTTCGCTCATGGCTAACTACCAGGAAGTTTAAAAAGACAGGCTGAGTGGGCGGGAGCTTATATTCATGAGCTTGCCTTGACTGACAGCTCTTTGAAATGCCTATGTCAAGCAACTTGGATGCAGTGTTGCAGTAAAATCATCTCAAGCAAATTTGGTGATACACAAAGCATCAATTAGATAAACATGCGTCTCCCGTTTGGCATGTGTCTTGTGATGTGGTTCACAGCAGCACTGACTGCTGTGTTGACCAAAACTGCGTTGGAGTGTTGAACAACCCTTTTGTTCCATGTTGGCTGAAGCCCTAGCTAGCCAGTAACAAGCTAACACCAGACACAGATGAAAGGGGACATCTTTGCCATAGATGACTACGGTAAACTTGTAACTATATTTGCTGACTTCCTACAGTCAAATTTTGCCACCAGTAGCATAGCTATCTAGCTATATAAACCAAGCCCCTCTGCAACCAGGCCTTCTCTGATTCTGGTTACAAGGCGGTACTTATTTAACAACTTACACCGACTGATTAAACGTTTAACACCTATAACACTGACAAACCATTTTAACACTTTACACCTATAACACTGACAAACCATTTTAACACTTTACACCTATAACACTGACAAACCATTTTAACACTTTACACCTATAACACTGACTGAACATTTTAAAGGACATGAACAGTAAAAATCATGTTTGTCAAAGTATCAATCCTGTTTGTCAAAGTATGATGACAAAAGTATGAAAAATGACTGTTGCTTCTACGTTTTATCATAAAGTTACTGGTCCCCTCCCCCATGTCAAACACTTGTTTTAATTATAAAGTGGACAAGGTGACATTACCTTAATTCAAATTTTAATACACCAATGATAACATGATATTATCTTACCTAATTTAAAATAGTTAGTCAGTGTTATAGGTCAAGGGGGTTGAAATGTTTAGTCAGTCTTTATAGATTCAAAGTGTTAAAAATGTTTAGTCGGTGTTATTGGGAAAATGTGTTTAATCTTTATGATACAGTACGTTCACAAAATACAAAGAGTGGGGAAAATAGTGCATTTATTGTTAGAACATTTTGCACAAACACATTGTTTTGCAGCCATTTTCTTAGAATTTGCTGAAATACACTGTATATACAAAAGTATGTGGACACCACTTCAAATTAGTGGATTCGGCTATTTCAGCCACACCCATTGGTGACAGGTGTATAAAATCGAGCACACAGCCATGCAATCTCCATAGACAACCATTGGAAGTAGAATGGCCTGTACGGAAGAGCTCAGTGACTTTCAACTTGGCACTGTCATAGGATGCCACCTTTCCAACAAGTCAGTTCGTCAAATTTCTGCCCTGCCAGAGCTGCCCCGGTCAACTGTAAGTGCTGTTATTGTGAAGTGGAAATGTCTAGGAGCAACAACGGCTCAGTCGCAAAGTGGTAGGACACACAAGCTCACAGAGCGGGACCACCAAGTGCTGAAGCGTGTAGCGCGTAAAAAAATCGCCTGTCATCGGTTGCAACACTCACTACCGAGTTCCAAACTGCCTCTGAAAGCAAAGTCAGTACAAGAACGGTTTTTAATGGATCAGGCTAGGCCCCTTAGTTCCAGTGAAGGGACATTTAAACGCTACAGCATACAATGACATTCTAAACTATTTTGTGATTGGGAAGGCCCTTTCCTGTTTCAGAATGATAATGCCCCAGTGCACAAAGTGAGGCCTATACAGAAAAGGTTAGTCGAGATCGGTGTGGAAGAACTTGACTGGCCTGCACAGAGCCCTGACCTTAACCCCATCGAACACCTTTAGGATGAATTGGAACACCAACTGCGAGCCAGGCCTAATTGCCCATGAGATGTTTGATGAGCAGGTGTCCACATACTTTTGGTCATGTAGTGTGGGGATCCATTTCTCAAATGACCGTGAGAACCTACAAATGATTGTGAAAAAGACATCAAGTGTAAGCAGACACTTTGGTCAATTACACAATTATATGGTTAGAAAACAGTGTTCAGAGACAATAATGCTATTAGGAAAGGGAAGTCCCTCACCACCACACCAAAATGCTTTCCTGCTTGGTCACAGTTCAATATATGTGCAAGATTATTTTGAAGTCTGATTCTTGAAATTAACTCACATACTCAATAGTCATGTTTTGGGTAGACCTACAGTACATGTAAATGGAAATGATCTCAGTATAGGGCATCATTTTATGTTAAAATCATCAAAATATCAGAGTTCTCAATTCGGACCATGGCAATTATTTGATAAGGTCTACAGAAAATAAAAACTAGTCTGGATTTATATTACACGACTGCAATAAACATGTTTCAGCTGTGAATTAACCTCGGCTGGTTCTAATCCCCCCATGCTGTTTGCAGCCTGCTGCCCTTCACAGGCTGTCATTACAAGGCTGTGTAACATTTGTCTTTACAGTGGAGCGGCCGTGTGGCCCGAGCTGCTGCTGTTGGCTGTGTAAGTCTTAGAGCACAGATCCCTTAATGAAAGCCAGATGGCTGCCTGCTTGTCTGTTTAAGGCTCATAATCAATAGCCCCGCTCAACGCCGCCCCAGCCCGACTCGTACTAACAGCTTGTTATGAGAGGATCTGTGAGGGAATGGCGTGTCTGTAGCGCAAACAACTGGAAGTGTGTCAAGAGCGAGATAAACTAATTGGATTCTGGACATGGGTTTTTGTTAATGGGGGTTAGTGTGGGGAAATAGGGTTTAGGGGGTGGTGTGTGTGTGTGTGTGTGTGTGTGTGTGTGTGTGTGTGTGTGTGTGTGTGTGTGTGTGTGTGTGTGTGTGTGTGTGTGTGTGTGTGTGTGTGTGTGTGTGTGTGTGTGTAGGTGTGTGTGTGGGTGTGGGTGTGCGTGTGTGTCTGGGGTCAGGGAAGTTATCCCTCCCTATACCCTCAACAAGCTACATGACACCTCCAGGTCTGCTCCTTGAAGTTCCAAGCCGTCTCAGGGAATTTCGGTAGATGGGGGAATTCCACAGAAATAATTTTTCCCTCTCCAAATAAATAACCTGAAGTGGCACTCGAAGCGATGCAGTGGATCTCCATTTCCTGTGACTGTTTCCTGCATTCACAGAGGATTGCTTTATATCTCAATCAACAAGCCTGTGGTGGGGAAACATTACATTCACATTGTTCCCTGGCGAAAGCACTGAGCACACTGCTGCACGGTGCTCCTATCTAGAGAGGCAGAGGTAGGTGTCAGGAGTGAAGTGTGTAGAGGTCAAGACCCCGAGCTTCTAATGATCACCTGATGGATGTCGTGAGTCTGAGTTCAAACATGTGTCAGAGGAGAGGGGGAGAGAGAGGTGAGGGGTATAGGGCGGAAGGAGAGAGAGAGAAAGATAGGTGTTGCAAAACACTCATGATTGATTCATTCATTCAGCCAATTTAGTATTTATATAAATACTATTGTATATTCACACAAACCACAAACAACTTTCACAATTATTACAGTAACAAATGTGGCAATAAGTTGCTATACTGTACCTTGTGGTTACATGGTTCCTGCCTCTGATTACCATGTACATAATATACTGTTTATATTTTTAGAAAGCTTAAGTGATCAATATAATGGTAGCCCAGGCCATTGCAAGTGGAAGCCCTCAAGGAAAGGCGAGGAGCACCAGGCCTGATGCCGATGGCTCTGTAACTGGGAGTAACCAGGAATAATAGTGGGAATAACTCTATCTCAGCTGATAAAAGCAGCTGGCTCTGGCGACGCTCTGTAAAGTTTTATAGTCAGATATGCACAGATGATCAGGCCAGCTGTGAAGTCTAAGTTATTCCCATACAAACCCTGCAGGAACTGAACTTTCACCCCTCACACACATGGGTTACAGAGTTCACATGCACACTTTCACATACACACACTCGTACACACAATCATAGAGACTGTGTTAACGCACATACACACGTGTGTCATACAAACACATACACACGTGCACACGCACGCACGCACACATAAAAGCTCTGTGTCTTACACGGGTGTAAAACATTTTGCACTTTCTATCATCTAGCATTGTTGTGTGTTAAAGCTCTGCGACAGACAGAGCCATGACCGTGTGGATGCAAATAAGAAAAGCAACAATAGTCTGTCAACCATGTCGGTTGGAAGGAAACATGAATAAAGGATGTGAAACCGAGAAGTGCTTTCTATAAATCGCCTGTATTCTCTCTAGTGGTGTTACTCCACTCTGGTTGCTGTAGTGATAGGAACGTGGACACATACGCATTCACATACATGGACAGTCAAACACACATGCACAGTGGCCTGTACACACATATATACAGACACACATACATTGTTGGTCCTGCTCGGCTGTTTTGTTTTGGTCCAAGGTATCACACATACTAATACCAGTCAGTGGTTCTTTTGCCCCTCTCCCACCTCAGTCTGCTCTGTTTATTTTGGAACAAGAGCAAGACAAACTAAAGTGATGCTTTATTTATTTTCTCTCTCTTCCCCCTCTCCCTCTAACAAGCCGAGCCGTGAAGAAAAATTCCTTGATAATCCGTCAGTATCAGTGGGAGCAAAGTGTGTTCTCAGGAGGGTGTTGACAACTTACAGCTCCCACACACGCACACACCCACGCACACACAAACACACCAGCATACACACACTCAGGCAGACACACGCTCGCACACGTACACACACACACACACACACACACACACCAGCATACACACACTCAGGCAGTCACACGCTCGCACACACACACACACACACACACACACACACACACACACACACACACACACACACACACACACGGTGAATGGAGCTTGACCAGAACTTATGCTACGACCCAGGACCAGGTAATGAGGTTGTTATCAGATAAGGGGACATGAAGAATGTGTCCATTTAAGCTGTTGTGATAGGTCCGCAGGGTGGTCCCAATCAAGTCCTCATTCATTCTGCTGCCCCCATAGCAACACACAAATAATTGTATTCACATAAATAATGTAATAATTATGTTTGAATCATTCACACTTTCTGAATAATGTGACAATATCATTCATGTTTTATATTTGTATTTAAGAAAGACCAAAACACTCAGAACAGGCAAAAAAAGCATGATTATTTAAAAGCAACTTAGGTCTAATCATTTTGATAATTGATTTCACATAGACACCCATAGTTGACCACATTTACCTAAGATAAATAAATCTGTAATTCAAGTGTGAACATTTTTTTTTTTAATCTATTATTGATTGCATAAATAAAAATGCTGTTGCCATTGGAAGAATGTGAGACATCATAGATTAGTTCTTGTTAATCACGGGTTTGTGTTTCATTTTAGCTGCACTTCTCCAAATAAAACTGCATCTGTGAGCCTTGATAAGCCTGGAAAGGGGAAATGAGTAAACATCAGACTATGCAGAGGACACTCAACATTTATTCTGACACATATTACAGTATGCCCTGGAATGACAACATGGTCTCTTTAGAATACGTCAAAATAGTGACATTTAACCATTGTAGTTTTATTTCAGCTAAGCTGACATATTACTTACGCTGGGATCTGAAATTATTTACACTCTTGATAAAGGTGTCCCATGTGTCTCAGTTGGTAGAGCATGGTGCTTGCAATGCCAGGGATGTGGGTGTGATTCCCAAGTGATTTATAGTCAGATGTGCACAGGGGGACCAGCACAAAAGCATGAAAATGTATTCTCTCACTACTGTAAGTCGCTCTGGATAAGAGCATCTGCTAAAATGTACAAAAATACAATTCGTAATCAATGTAGAGGTGTTTAGAAACATATTATATTCTTATTTACAATAAAAAATTACTCCAAAATGACACAATACATTATTTACCGTTCATTTCTATTGAGCGCAAAATTATCTGAAACACAACCAAAATGAACTGCAAATGCAGCCAACATGTTTGTAGAGTCACAAGCTTGATGTAGTCATTGCGTGCTAGGAATATGGAACCAACTACTAATCTTTTGGCTACTTTATATATTTGTGGATGTCAATAATTTTGACCCCTATGTTTTTGTGAAAAAAAAGTGTTACATGGTAAAACCAAATCTAATTTCTCTGAGCGTTTGTATTGGTTGAGATCTGGTGACTGAGACAGCCATGGCATATGGTTTACATCCTTTTCATTCTCATCAAACCATTCAGTGACCACTTGTGCCCTGTGGATGGGGGAATTGTCATGGTAGCCAAAATAATGGCCTTCCCAGCATTTTTATACATGACCCTAAACATGGGATGTTAATTGCTTAATTAAGTAAGGAACCAGCACCTGCATTCAATATACTTTGTATCCCTCATTATGCACAGGCATAATCTAGAGGAAAACCTGGTTCAGTCTTCTATCCAACAGACACTGGGACACAAATTTCACCTTCCAGCAGAACAATAATCTAAAGCTCAAGGGCAAATATACACTGGAGTTGCTTACCAAGATGACATTGAATGTTCCTGAGTGGCCTAGTTACAGTTTTGACTATAATTGGCTTGAAAATCTATGGCAAGACTTGAAAATGGCTGTCTAGCAATGATCAACAACCAACTTGAAAGAGCTTGAAGAGTAAAAAAAAAAAAAAAAGGGCAACCATTGTACAATCCATGTGTGCAAATCTCTTAGAGAATAACCCAAACTCACAGCTGTAATTGCTGCCTAACATGATTCCAACATGTATTGACCCGTTGCTGACAGGTGTATGAAATCGAACACACAGCCATGCAATTTCCATAGACAAACATTGGTAGTGGAATGGCCTTACTGAAGAGCTCAGTGACTTTAAACGTGGCACCGTCATAGGATGCCACCTTTCCAACAAGCCCGGTCAACTGCAAGTGCTGTTATGTGAAGTGGAAACGTCTAGGAGCCACCAAAGCTCACCATCTGGCAGTCCGACTGACAAATCTGGGTTTGGCAGATGCCAGGAGAACACTACCTGCCCAAATGCATCTTGCTAAGAGTTTGGTGTCAAAGTGTATAGTGTCAAAGAGTATGATGTTAAAGAGTATGGTGTCAAAGAGTATGGTGTCAAAGAGTATGGTGTCAAAGAGTATGGTGTCAAAGAGTATGGTGTCAAAGAGTATGGTGTCAAAGAGTATGGTGTCAAAGAGTATGGTGCCAACTGTAAAGGTTGGTGAAGGAGAAATAATGGTCTGGGGCTGTTTTTCATGGTTCAGGCTAGGCCCCTTAGTTTCAGTGAAGGGAAATCGTAACGCTAAAGCATACAATGACATTCTAGACGATTTTGTGATTCCAACTCTTTGGTAACAGTTTGGGGAAGGCCCTTTCCTATTCAGCATGACAATTCCACAGTGCACAAAGCGAGTTCCATACAGAAACTGTTTGTCGAACACCTTTGTGGTGAATTGGAATGCCGATTTGGAGCCAGGCCTAATCGCCCAACATCAGTGCCCGACCTCACTAATGCTCTTGTGGCTGAATGAAAGCAAGTCCCTGGAGCAATGTTCCAACATCTAGTGGAAAGGCTACCCAGAGGAGTGGAGGCTGTTATACCAGCAAAGGGGGGACCAACACCATATTACTGCCCATGATTTTGGAATGAGATGTTCGACGAGCAGGTGTCCACATACTTTTGGTCATGTAGCGTATGTAATCAAGATATATTATTAGTGTTTTATTTTTCATAAATCTTAAAAAATATATATAATTTGTCTTCCACTTTGACATTACAGAGTAATTTGTGTAGATCGTTGAAAGTAAAGACAATTAAATCCATTTTAATCCCAATTTGTAACTTAACAAAATGTGGAAAACGTCAAGGGTGTGAATACTTTCTAAAGGCACTGTTCGACCACTAACCTGTGTTTGCTTCCTGCTTTACACCAATTGTCTCATGCTTTCATAGTTCGCTACTCTTGCCTGCTAGTTGGTTGCTATTACCAACTAACCACTTTAAGAAGGTCATACCAAGGATCATTTAGCTATTTGATTTGGAATTTTAAGACTTCTTGAAGTATCATTGATGAAGATTTTAGCCCATACAAACACATTGAATAACAGATTCACTACTGTTTTTAAGCGTCTGTCCTATATCTGAGAGATATAAGAAAGATCAGGAAACTATTATATTTGTCTCTAAACGATCTACATATACGTATATTTCCATACATTTTTTTAACTTATACCAGAGTCTTGTGGGCATCCTAGAGCATTGTTTTGTTTTATACTCACCACATCTGCCATGGTTTTAAATATACTTAAGTATCAATAGTAAATATAATTGCGAAAATATACTTAAGTATAACAAGTAAAAGTATAAATAGTTTCAAAACCATTATATTAAGCATACCAGACGGAACAATTTTCATATTATTTATATTTACGGACAGCCAGGGGCACGCTCCAACACTCAGACATAATTCACAAAAAAAGCATGTGTTTAGTGAGTCTGCCAAATCAGAGGCAGTAGCGATGACCAGGGATGTTCTCTTGATAAGTGTGTGAATTAAACCATTTTCTTGTCCTGCTAAGCATTCAAAATGTAATGAGTACTTTTGGGTGTCAGGGAAATTGTATGGAGTAAAAAGTACATAATGTTCTTAAGCAATGTAGTGAAGTAAAAGTTGTCAAAACATATGAATAGTAAAGTAAAGTACAGATACTCTGAAAAACTACTTAAGTAGTACTTTCAAGTATTTTTACTTAAGTACTTTACATCACTGATTTGTAGGGCATTTACAATTTCAAAAGACTGAGTTGTTTTCTTTTTGTTTTAGTGAATTGTTGGATTCAGTGGTTAAAATTTGTATTTTTGTACAAACTGTTTTAATTGCTGCCTACATGGGTTATGGCTCATTGCATAGTCTCAGTTATCAAAAACAATTTAATCTCCTTACCCCACAGATACCGCTAAACCCTACTTTGATGGTGCAAACTTAACGACTCCAACACCATCATTAAGTTTGCAGTCAACACAACAGTGGTAGGCCTGATCATCGACAACGACGACATAGCCTATAGGGAGGAGGTCAGAGACCTGGCCGTGTGGTGCCAGGACAACATCCTCTCCCTCAACGTGATCAAGACAAAGGAGATGATATTGGACTACAGGAAAAAGAGGACCGAGCACACCCCCATTCTCATTGACGGGGCTGTAGTGGAGCAGGTTGAGAGCTTCAAGTTCTTTGGTGTCCACATCACCAACCAACTATCATGGTCCAAACACACCAAGACAGTCGTGAAGAGGGCACGACAAAGCCTATTCCCCCTCAGGAGACTGAAAAGATTTGGCATGGGTCCTCAGATCCTCCAAAAGTTCTACAGCTGACCATCAAGAGAATCCTGACTGGTTGCATCACTGCCTGGTATGCTTGGCCTCTGACCGCAAGGCACTACAGAGGGTAATGCGTAGGGCACAACCCATCACAGGGGCCAAGCTTCCTGCAATCTAGGACCTCTATACCAGGCGGTGTCAGAGGAAGGCCCTAAATATTGTCAAAGACTCCAGCCAAGCGGTACCGGAGCGCCAGGTCTAGGTCCAAAAGGCTTCTCAACAGCTTCTACCCCCAAGCCTGAAGAGGTAATCAAATGGCTACCTGGACTATTTGCATTTTGTGTCCCCCCCTCTTTTACACTGCTGCTACTCTCTGTTTATTATCTATGCATAGTCACTTTAATTATTATACCTACATGTAGTACATATTACCTCAATTACCTCGACTAACCGGTGCCCCCGCACATTGACTCTGTACCGGTACCACCTGTATATAGCCTCACTAATGTTATTATTACTGTTATTTTACTGCTTCTATTTCTTTACTTATCTATTGTTCGCCTAACACTTATTTTACTTAAAAACTGCATTGTTGGTTAGGGCTTGTACTGTAAGTAAGCATTTCACTGTAAGGTCTACACTGTATTCGGCGCACGTGACAAATATGATTTGATTTGATTTGGTATAGCAGCTTTTATCTGCTAAACACAATCAGATGGATCTGATTGTGTTTCCATTTGACTCCTACTGTTACATGCTCATAAAACTTTCTCATCTACAGGGTTTGGTCTGGCTAAAAACGGTGTTTGTTGTATCAGATGACTCTAGTCTGGATCATTTTAAATCCTCTAAGTGCAGAGAGATTTCAGGAAGAAACAAATCAAGCTGTTTTATTATTCTTCTGATTTTGGTGTCACAGCAAAACCCAGGCCCATTGGCTATGGATGAACATCCTGACATAGACCCATTATTTATGGATGAACTTCCCACTGCAAACCCAGGCCCATTGGCTATGGAGGAACTTCCCACTCCAAACCCAGGCCCATTGGCTACTGGTGAACTTCCCACTCCAAACCCAGGCCCATTGGCTATGGATGAACATCCTGACATAGACCCATTGTTTATGGATGAACTTCCCACTGCAAACCCAGGCCCATTGGCTATGGGTGAACTTCCCACTCCAAACCCAGGCCCATTGGCTATGGGTGAACTTCCCACTCCAAACCCAGGCCCATTGGCTATGGATGAACTTCCCACTCCAAACCCAGGCCCATTGGCTATGGATAAACTTCCCACTCCAAACCCAGGCCCATTGGCTATGGATGAACTTCCCACTCCAAACCCAGGCCCATTGGCTATGGATAAACTTCCCACTCCAAACCCAGGCCCATTGGCTATGGATGAACTTCCCACTCCAAACCCAAGCTCATTGGCTATGGATGAACTTCCCACTAAATTATTTTTAAACTAGATCAGGATTGGGAGTGATGTATATTAATTTCTGATGCAGAATATGAACATGATAAAAGTCTGGGTTCACACTGCTCACCCAGATGTCTTAGTTCTGTCCGAGACCTGGCTTAAGAAATCTGTTTGCTGTCTATATGCTTGGATGGCTATAATGTTTATCGATGTGACCAACAAAGTAAAGGGGGGGTATAGCCATCTATATTAAAGGCAGATACGTGGTTACTGAGCTAAGATCTTCATTTAAACCAAAACAGTTTGAGTTTTAACATTGAAACTGCAGTTATCGAAAGCTGTGATCTTAGATTTAATAGGATGTTATAGACCATCTGCAAAAGCAGAATCCCTGGATTCTCTGGCTGAACTGATGTTATTCTAACTAACAATCCGCATAAATACTCTGCCGTTGGTATTTTGCCTAATGATTTAAGTGATCATTGTGCAGTTGCTTGCATTAGAGACACTAAATTCTCCTGTTCAGTTCTGTGAGAAGGCATTCCTGCATGAACTTTATGCATGCAACTGGGATAGGATTGCGGTTATTCCAGACATCGAAGAGGCATTCTCCTATTTTCATTCCATGTTTTCTACTATCTGTGATAAACACACCCCTCTCAAAAAGTACCAGGTAAGAGGTAGAGACAATCCCGGATTTGATCCATAAACAAAATACACAATGGGCCAAAGCCAGAAAGGGTCATTCCCAGGCTGAATGGCAGTTATTCAGGGTACTGAGAAATAAGTGCACCTTGTTAATACAGAAAATGCAAATCTAGCTTCTATTTTGAGTCTATCAAGGCAAACCTCAATAACCCAATGAAATTATGGAAAACCATTAAATCCATGAATGCTAACACAAACTCCTCTGGTCTTCCACTGAAATTGACCTCAAATTCAATGGATGTGACTGACAAGAATAAATTGCTAGACATGTTTAATGAGCATTTTGCTAAAGCTGGGCATTAATTTGATAATTAACTCCTTCCTAACATCTCGAATGAAGCTGTGAATGAAACTGCTTCATACCGGCCTATGGTTAATCTATTTAATTTTACAGAAATGTAGTTGTAAAGGCACTCAAATCTATTCATATTAAGAAAGCGGCTGTCCCGGATGAATAAAAAATTGGGCAGAGATCATTGCTGCCCCTCTCACTTATATATTAAATATTTAATTTCTGAGTAATACCATAACTATAGTCCCATATCTAAACTGTCTGCACTGAAAAAGGTTTTGGAAAACCTGGTGAACTCACAGTTAAAAGACTTTGTTTATAATAACTCAGTTGTATCTCTATTGCAGTCCGGTTTTAGAGCCAAGCATAGTACAATTACTGCAGTAAGTAAGGTTGTAGGTGATATTCTAGATGCTCAGAACAAGAAAAATCACTGTGTTTCACTTTTTATTGACTTATCGAAGGCCTTCGACACTGTTGACCATGCCCTGCTGTTGTATAGACTATAAAATATTGGTTTAAGGGTTGATGCATTGGATTGGTTCCAAAACTACCTTTCTGACAGAACACAGTGTGTAGCACAGGAGGGTAGGAAATCTGAGTTTCGAAAGCTTACAAAAGGAGTTCCCCAGGGCTCCATTTTAGGTCCGATCCTTTTTACACTGTATATAAATAATATAGGGAAGACTGTTGACTGCAAATCTGCATGTGTATGCTGATGACACAATTATTTATTCTAGCGCATCTAATATTGAGAAGGCTTTTCAGGACTTACAGTTGGCTTTTGATGTTAATTAGTCACTCAATACAGTCTTCGTTCACAGTCGCTGCTCTCCTTGTCTGTTCCTAAGGCTAGAACTGAGATAGGGAAACAATATTTTTCCCATAATGCCCCTTCATCCTGGAAACATGCTTCAAACGATATTCAAGTTGTGTCTATTTTGTATTTTATGTACATGCTGCTATTTCCCTGTTTTGCCTTCTTGTAAGGTCGCCCTCGCGAAATAGTTTTTTAACCTCAATCATCCCATCTACCAATCTTCCTTCTAATCTAATGAGTACGACTGCAGCCTTCCCTCCCGCTCTCCATCCCCTGTCTAATCACAGCTATTGCTTGGGGATGGTTGCTCTCTCTGCTCCTAACCTCCCTTTTTCCCACCGCTAACTCCCCCTGCCGGCAGGCCACTCTCCCCCTTACCCCTGCTCTTTTTACCTGAATTACTTATCTCTCACCTGTGACTTTCGTACCCAAACAAAGATTATGAGCTGGCATCCGACACAGTCTTCCGACACTGCTCCACTGGCTGGCCCGGAGGTCTGTTCCTGCTGCCACTTCAGGCGCTGCTCCCCCTGCTGGCTCGGAGGTTGCAGCCATCTTGTCCTCATGCCCACAGGCCTGCAGGCCACAATTCCATCCCTCCCAACCCCCCAGCGCAACAAGCAACATCCCCCACCCCCACCCCCAGCGCAATGCAACGCACAACACCCTCACACCACCCCAGCGCAACGCGCAACACCCCCCACTTCACCAGTCTTCAACCAGTATCATCGACGTTCAACACCAGCCTCCTCAGCCTTCGACCCAGCCCCGTCAGCCATCAACCCAGCCCATCAGCCTTCGTCCCCACAGCCTCTGACTAACCTCGGACACAGACTCCAATTGTCCGACCTGGTCCCTGCTCCAGCAGGCCACACCGCAAAGCCAACACAACAACTTCCTCTGCTCCACGTCCCGACCATCTCCCGTCCGTCTGCACTCCACTGGCAGATCATGCAAAGCATTTTCCATGTCCCAGAGCTTCCCCATTTTTCAGCCTTTGTCCGGATTCCTACTGGGATTCTCTGCATGACAGTCACCATTCCTTCCCGACCCCACGATTCTGCCACTATCAGATGCCATCGTAGTCTGGCCATCTCATATCATGATCACACTCCTCGGGCCTTCAACCTCCCAATGTCCTCCTCATTCTACACTGAAGACCGTCCATCTTGTTCACCCGGTTCACATCCAATGAACAACGACGTGTCCCTTCAATCCCCCACACAGCTCACCACCATCCCTCAGCCTTTGGCTGTCCCCTGTCTCAGCCTCCAAAGCCTTCTTTGTGATGGCCTCATACCGACTCCTCCATCATCTGGGCCCGTTGCATGCATCTGCAGTCCAGATTTTTTGCCTTCAACATGTGAGCACCGGTCTACTGTACCAGTATGCCTCCATCCCTCTAAGCCAGCAATCTTACGCCTTGGCCCACTTCACAAGTAACCTAGATGTTCTACATACCAAACTTCCACATTATTGATCAAAAGTCTTCATGCCACTTTACCACTCAACTCCTCAAACAACCACAACAACCATTCAGGCCACCTTCAAACTCCATCAAAACAGCCGGAGAAGGATGGGCTCCTCCATCAATTGAAGAGTCTCTCAAGGTTTCTTCCTTCCAGGAAGTTTTTCCTTGTCATGCTGGCTCTCCAGAATTCCCCCTTTAAGTCCTGTTCCTCACCAGGTTTCTTCCTTCCATCTCCAGGTTCTCCCCCGTCGCAAATGGTTCCTCGTAAGGTTTCTCCCTTCTAGGGAGTTTTCCTTGCTTATGCTGGCTCACAAAGTCTATCTCTACAGAATCGCTTCCTACCAAACTTCAACTAATACTGATTTACCACCACCTCCAGCTCATTCGATCCTGCCGGCTACCCGTTATCTCCACCCCTTCTTGTTCCACCTCTCATCCTTCATCAGCCCCTGACTACCGCATCAGCCTCCGGCTATCACAAAATGTAGCCTCTCACAAACCCTCTCCATCTCAGCCACATCCTCTCCAAATACGGCTTTCCGTTGATCCCTTCTTCACGCCTAGAGCTGCCCGACCACTCAGTTCAACTCCTAGGCCGTTGTTCCCCTCAGGCTTACCACAGCTACATCAGATCCACCAAGAGAACACGCTCTTCATCATCTTATGGACAAGCCCGCCCCTACAACCAAGAGCACAAGCTCTTCATCATTCTACGGAAAACCACACCCCTACCTACCTCGAGCATTATGCTCCCCCTTCACCTAGCTACCTCAACTACTATAAGCATTTCCCACCCCACAATCACATCTGCTAAACACGTGTATGTGACAAATTACATTTGATTTGATTTGATTCCCTTACAATAAAATCTTTAAAACTATTATGTCGAAGGTGTGGTCTGTACTTAATGAATATGTCACTGTTAAATTTCACCATTCGGACATATTTGAGATATATCTGTCACATTCGGGTGTGTGGAGAGACCAAGGCGCAGCGCAGCGATAGTACGACATATTATTATACTAGGTATAAAACAACTCAATGACGAACTAATCAAATCAATGAATACAACAAATGTGAACACACTTACTTGCTCGGACAATTCGATAATGACCCACACACCGGTGTGGGACAGAGCAACTTAAATAGAATCCCCAATCAGAGACAATGCCTCGCAGCTGCCTCTAATTGGGGATTCAACACTACACATAAACATAGATCTAGTTACCTAGATCTGTCAGGCTCTGACCCTGGCTATCTAGAGAAGCCAATGGCCTCCCTATGGCCAGAGCCTGACAATATCTGGAAGGGAATGGTCGTGTCTCAGCAATGTTTTTTCTAAAAATATATTTAGAATATATTTATAATAAATACATGTATTAAATATATTTACAATATATTTAAATATAACCACATAGTCTTCTGGTGCATATTAATCAGTAAAGGTTGAATATCTCAAACATCAGGGTGGGGAAAGCCCTACAATGTTACCTGAGTACAATTAACTTGAACCCTTGCCATCACCAAGTGAAACATAAGAATAAAACACTCCTCCAACCAACAAATTACCCATGGAAATCCTGCTGCGAAAGAAGAGTTGAAACAGAGAACAGCTCTCTCACATACACTACATGACCAAAAGTATGTGGACACCTGCTCGTCGACCATCTCATTCCAAAGTCTTGGGCATTAATATGGAGTTGGTCCCCCCCTTTGCTACTATAACAGCCTCCACTCTTCTGGGAAAGGCTTTCCACTCGATGTTGGAACATTGCTGCTGGGACTTGCTTCTATTCAGCCACAAGCGCATTAGTGAGGTTGGGCACTGATGTTGGGCGATTAGATCTGGCACGCACAACAAAGGTGTTCAATGGGGTTGAGGTCAGGGATCTGTGCAGGCCACTAAAATTCTTCCACACTGATCTCGACAAACCATTTCTGTATGGGCCCCACTTTTTGCACGGGGGCATTGTCATACTGAAACAGGACAGAGCCTTCCCCAAACTGTTGCCACACAATTGGTAGCACAGAATCGTCTAGAATGTCATTGTATGCTGTAGCGTTAAGATTTCCCTTCACTGGAACCAAGGGGCCATACCATGAAAACAGCCCCAGACCATTATTCCTCCTCCACCAAACTTTACAGTTGGCACTATGCATTGGGGCAGGTAGCGTTCTCCTGGCATCCACCAAACCCAGATTTGTCCGTCAGACTGCCAGATGGTGAAGCGTGATACCTCACTCCAGAGAATGCGTTTCCACTGCTCCAGAGTCCAATGGCGGCGAGCTCACTACTGAGTTCCATATATAATATATATAAATATATATATATGTATTATATACACTACTCAAAAAAATTAAGGGAACACTTAAACAACACAATGTAACTCCAAGACAATCACACTTCTGTGAAATCAAACTGTCCACTTAGGAAGCAACACTGATTGACAATAAATTTCACATGCTGTTGTGCAAATGGAATAGACAACAGGTGGAAATTATAGGCAATTAGCAAGACACCCCCAATAAAGGAGTGGTTCTGCAGGTGGTGACCACAGACCACTTCTCAGTTCCTATGCTTCCTGGCTGATGTTTTGGTCACTTTTGAATGCTGGCGGTGCTTTCACTCTAGTGGTAGCATGAGACGGAGTCTACAACCCACACAAGTGGCTCAGGTAGTGCAGCTCATCCAGGATGGCACATCAATGCGAGCTGTGGCAAGAAGGTTTGCTGTGTCTGTCAGTGTAGTGTCCAAAGCATGGAGGCGCTACCAGGAGACAGGCCAGTACATCAGGAGACGTGGAGGAGGCCGTAGGAGGGCAACAACCCAGCAGCAGGACCGCTACCTCCGCCTTTGTGCAAGGAGGAGCAGGAGGAGCACTGCCAGAGCCCTGCAAAATGACCTCCAGCAGGCCACAAATGTGCATGTGTCTGCTCAAACGGTCAGAAACAGACTCCATGAGGGTGGTATGAGGGCCCGACGTCCACAGGTGGGGGTTGTGCTTACAGCCCAACACCGTGCAGGACGTTTGGCATTTTCCAGAGAACACCAAGATTGGCAAATTCGCCACTGGCACCCTGTGCTCTTCACAGATGAAAGCAGGTTCACACTGAGCACATGTGACAGACGTGACAGAGTCTGAGACGCCGTGGAGAACGTTCTGCTGCCTGCAACATCCTCCAGCATGACCGGTTTGGCGGTGGGTCAGTCATGGTGTGGGGTGGCATTTCTTTGGGGGGCCGCACAGCCCTCCATGTGCTCGCCAGAGGTAGCCTGACTGCCATTAGGGCCCGAGATGAGATCCTCAGACCCCTTGTGAGACCATATGCTGGTGCGGTTGGCCCTGGGTTCCTCCTAATGCAAGACAATGCTAGACCTCATGTGGCTGGAGTGTGTCAGCAGTTCCTGCAAGAGGAAGGCATTGATGCTATGGACTGGCCCGCCCGTTCCCCAGACCTGAATCCAATTGAGCACATCTGGGACATCATGTCTCGCTCCATCCACCAACGCCACGTTGCACCACAGACTGTCCAGGAGTTGGCGGATGCTTTAGTCCAGGTCTGGGAGGAGATCCCTCAGGAGACCATCCGCCACCTCATCAGGAGCATACCCAGGCGTTGTAGGGAGGTCATACAGGCACGTGGAGGCCACACACACTACTGAGCCTCATTTTGACTTGTTTTAAGGACATTACATCAAAGTTGGATCAGCCTGTAGTGTGGTTTTCCACTTTAATTTTGAGTGTGACTCCAAATCCAGACCTCCATTGGTTGATAAATTTGATTTCCATTGATAATTTTGGTGTGATTTTGTTGTCAGTACATTCAACTATCTAAAAAGTATTTAAGAAGATTATTTCATTAATTCAGATCTGGGATGTGTTATTTTAGTGTTCCCTTTATTTTTTTGAGCAGTATATATTTATTTATTATTATTAATTTAATTATGTTGATGTTTTTTCTTTGTAATAATATTAGCCACTAAGATATGTTATGAAGTTGACTTTATCTAGCCCAGGTTCCCAATCTCCCAACCTCATAACTAGCTACCAAGATCAATCAGGTTAGAGTATCTAGCTTGTCTAACTATCTTCGCTGGCATGCCTGCTGGCAAGGTTGGTAGACTTCAGGAAGGAAGAAGCCTCTGCTCTCAAAAAAGAATATCAAGACACAACTGACTTTACCCAGGTGTTGTCTGGCAAAAGTCAGATGTGTCTTGATATTATTTTTTGAGAGCAGAGGCTTCTTCCTTCCTGACCTCCCATGTAGGCCAAGTTTCTGACAATGTACCCATGCACTTCGACATTGATTGTGGCAAGAGAGGCCTGCAGATCCCTTGATGTTACCCTGGGGTTCTTAGAGACTTCGAAGAGCATCTTTCAGTCAGCTCTTGGGCTGACTTTGGTGGGACGACCTGTCCTAGGTAGTTTGCCAGTGGTCTGGAATTTTCGTCGGACAGTGGAATGATGTACTTCGAAATTGCTTGGAAATGGAATTATGTACTTCGAATTGCTTGGAAATGGATTTGTAACCCCTTGTCACGATCGGGTGCATAGCGAGACCAAGACGCAGCGCAGTGATTATAGTTCGTCATCTTTATTTTATACTATGTATGACAAAAATACTATGTATAAACAAAACCACGACTGACGAACTAAAGAACAGAAACAAACACTACTCGACTAACGTCACGTTCAAAACACACCAAATGAACGGACGAAAAGAAACACACTTACTCACCGTGACTGCGACATACATCGATAACAACCCACACCCGCGTGAGGGACAGACTCTACATATATTGGATCCCTAATTAGAGACAACGGGTAGCAGCTGCCTCTAATTAGAGATCCACCCAAAACCCACAAAGAAACAGAAAATAACGACACTGTCAGACTCTGACCATAGCTACATAGAGAAGCCTCTTGCTTCTCTATGGCCAGAGCCTGACAGTACCCCCCCCCAAGGCGCGGACTCCCGGACGCCTAAACAAAAAAAAAACACACACAAAACACGGGGGGGTAAATGGGAGGGAAAACTAGTCCATCGGGGGCGGCTCCGGCTCCGGCGATGTGGACAGTTTTGTCCCGTGCCCCTTCCTTATCACCGGTCCCGGGCTGTGGACCGGTGGGGCAAAAGGCTCCGGCCATGGAGCGGGGAAAACAACCGGGCCCGGACTGGGCACCGGTGGGGTAAACGGCTCCGGCCATGGAGCGGGGAAAACAACCGGGCCCGGACTGGGCACCGGTGGGGTAAACGGCTCCGGCCATGGAGCGGGGAAAACAACCGGGCCCGGACTGGGCACCGGTGGGGCAAACGACTCCGGCCATGGAGCGGGGAAAACCACCGGGCCCGGACTGGGCACCGGTGGGGCAAACGACTCCGGCCATGGAGCGGGGAAAACAACCGGGCCCGGACTGGGCACCGGTGGGGTCAACGGCTCCGGCCATGGAGCGGGGAAAACAACCGGGCCCGGACTGGGCACCGGTGGGGCAAACGGCTCCGGCCATGGAGCGGGGAAAACAACCGGGCCCGGACTGGGCCCCGGTGGGGCAAACGGCTCCGGCCATGGAGCGGGGAAAACAACCGGACCCGGACTGGGCACCGGTGGGGTAAACGGCTCCGGCCATGGAGCGGGGAAAACAACCGGGCCCGGACTGGGCACCGGTGGGGTAAACGGCTCCGGCCATAGAGCGGGGAAAACAACCGGGCCCGGACGGGGCCCCGATGGGACGAACTGCTCCGGCCATGGAGCTGGGAAAACCGCCGGACCCGGACTGGGCACCGGTGGGACGAACTGCTCCGGCCATGGAGCTGGGAAAACCGCCGGACCCGGACTGGGCACCGGTGGGGCGGACTGCTCAGGCTCTGAAGCGGAGCAGACGGCTGGACCCTGATTGGGTACCGGTGGAGCGGACTGCTCTGGCACTGAGGCGGAGCAGGCGGCTGGACCCGGACTGGGTACCGGCGGAGCGGACTGCTCTGGCACTGAGGCGGAGCAGGCGGCTGGACCCGGACTGGGTACCGGCGGAGCGGACTGCTCTGGCACTGAGGCGGAGCAGACGGCTGCACCCGGATTGGGTACCGGCGGAGCGGACTGCTCTGGCACAAGAGCGGAGCAGACGGCTGGAGGTTCGGGGACGCTGACCTTCGCCGGAGGTGGCGGGACGCTGACCTTCGCCGGAGGTGGCGGGACGCTGACCTTCGCCGGAGGTGGCGGGACGCTGACCTTCGCCGGAGGTGGCGGGACGCTGACCTTCGCCGGCGGGACGCTGACCTTCGCCGGCGGGACGCTGACCTTCGCCGGCGGGACGCTGACCTTCGCCGGCGGGATGCTGACCTTCGCAGGAGGTGGCGGGACGCTGACCTTCGCAGGAGGTGGCGGGACGCTGACCTTCGCAGGAGGTGGCGGGACGCTGACCTTCGCAGGAGGTGGCGGGACGCTGACCTTCGCAGGAGGTGGCGGGACGCTGACCTTCGCTGGAGGTGGCGGGACGCTGACCTTCGCTGGAGGTGGCGGGACGCTGACCTTCGCTGGAGGTGCGGGGGCGCTGACCTTCGCTGGAGGTGCGGGGGCGCTGACCTTCGCAGGAGGTTTAGAGGCGCTGACCCTCGCTGGAGGCTCAGGGTGGCTGACCCTCGCTGGAGGCTCAGGGTGGCTGACCCTCGCTGGAGGCTCAGGGTGGCTGACCCTCGCTGGAGGCTCAGGGTGGCTGACCCTCGCTGGAGGCTCAGGGTGGCTGACCCTCGCTGGAGGCTCAGGGTTGCTGACCCTCGCTGGAGGCTCAGGGGCGCTGGCCTTCGCTGGAGGCTCAGGGGCGCTGGCCTTCGCTGGAGGCTCAGGGGCGCTGGCCTTCGCTGGAGGCTCAGGGGCGCTGGCCTTCGCAGGAGGTTTAGGGGCGCTGACCTTCGCAGGAGGTTCCGGGCCAACCATCTGCCTCGCCACGAGAGTCATCTGGCGCTTGAAGGCCACCAACGCCTGAATAACCAGCGGATCTCTCAGCTTCTCCAGAGGAAGAGCATTCCAGGCTCTCCACCACCTCGTCCGCTCCTCCTCCGGGTATTCCTCGAACCCCTCTGGCCGCTCCCGATCCAGATCTGTGGGCATCCGAAGTGGTGTGCGATCCCCCTTCTTCCTTCTCTCTCTCTCCATCACTCTCCATTGCGCCATGAACCTTCCACGGTCCTCTGGCTCCACCCTAGGCCACGTGGGAAACGGCACTGGCACTTCCTCCTCCGTCTCTTGCCAGCTGCGCTGCTTGGTCTCCAGGTGGTGGGTTGTTCTGTCACGATCGGGTGCATAGCGAGACCAAGACGCAGTGCAGTGATTATAGTTCGTCATCTTTATTTTATACTATGTATGACAAAAATACTATGTATAAACAAAACCACGACTGACGAACTAAAGAACAGAAACAAACACTACTCAACTAACGTCACGTTCAAAACACACCAAATGAACGGACGAAAAGAAACACACTTACTCACCGTGACTGCGACATACATCGATAACAACCCACACCCGCGTGAGGGACAGACTCTACATATATTGGATCCCTAATTAGAGACAACGGGTAGCAGCTGCCTCTAATTAGAGATCCACCCAAAACCCACAAAGAAACAGAAAATAACGACACTGTCAGACTCTGACCATAGCTACATAGAGAAGCCTCTTGCTTCTCTATGGCCAGAGCCTGACACCCCTCCCAGACTCATGGGCATCAATAATATTTATTCTGACGGCCTCAGGTAGGTCTTTTGATCTTTGAATGGTGTTACCACACACCCATATGGTTAAGACCAAACCAGACCAATTTTATTATCTTTATGGAAGGCTGTTAAATAATTTATTATCAGATATAGAGGTGCTATACTGTGGAATTCTTATCTTCACATTGCCAAAACATCATCATCCCTCAATAACTTCAAGCGAAGACTGGGGGTCAGCCTGATGAAACAAACTACTCAGTAATCTCCTCCGTATAGCCTAACTCTCACACACTCACATGCACACACACATTTAAACAAAATATATATATTTTTTTTTTTCATGATAACTGATCAATTCATTTATACATTTATAATTTGTAATTATAATAATTATAATTGTATATTGTTTATTGTGGTGTGGTTTTGATATAATCCCTTGGGCTTCCAACCACACATGTACACCATAAAAAAAATAAAAATATCTGTAGTGTTGTCTATCAGTTGTTCTCTTTGTTGCAACAAAAAAAAAAAAAAAAAAAACATTTTGAGAGCAGCTGTCTTTGTGTGTTTGTGTGTATGTGTGTGCACACCTTGTGCATAGTGTATTATTGAAGGAGAGGGGTGGTGAAAGAGCTCTTAAGTAGTTGTATCCAGGTGGCAAGCTCTCTCCTTTCTGTCGGCCATCCAAAGACAACCAAGCTCAGTCCAGTGGGTGAGCTTCTGTTCAGCCACAGAGAGAGAAGGGCGTAATGGAGGGGTGGAATGGGGACTCACAATGGGGTGTTCACTGCCCCATGGTGCCCTGCTGGCTGTGGTCTCCAATCCAGTGCAGCAGTAGGTAACTCCGGAGCCAAGGTGGAGTGAGAAAGGAAGGGAGTAAACCCGGAGAGAAACCATGAAAAATGTGGAGTATGAAAATGTCTCCCTTGGTTTATGGCAGCACAGACAACCTTCCAAGAGCAACACATCTTTAAATTTAACTGGAGATGGCTTTTTTTCTTCCTCCTCCTCTCCCCAACAGTTGGCAAGGGCTCAGTTTCGAAAGCAAGGCCAAGTTGCTTAGAAACTGCGACTACGTTATAAAAGCACTCAATAATGCTTTCTTTTAATGTGGCGACAGGCTTCTGTATAAGGAGCTCAGTTTCCAGCTTCGGTGAACATGCGTTGGTTCAGACTGAAACTTGGGCTGGTCCAGAATAACCTGAAATTCCAAGTGTTCAGACTTGAGAATACTGACATATCTTATACCATTGATAAAAGGGAGTAAGACTCATTTTGTGACATAATTTATTGTTGGTCAAGTGGAGAATCTGAGGATATATTGATACCTACTGTAGAAGACATCATTCATAAAAATGTAACATAATTTTTATTTTAGCTAAATTTGGCATCAATATTAAACGTATGCCATTTACTGGCATCAGTTGGCCAATGGGGTAGCTTTCCAGGTGCAGTTGAACCAATGGAATAGTCCCATAAGTACAAAACCCATCCATTTGGCTGTCCACGCAGGCTCAAGCAAACCAAACTCTGAATTTTACCCCAGGTCTGCTCCAGAAGTAATATGAGTGTCTTTTAATTCTATTAAAATCATTGAAGGCTGAAGACTCAATAGGAACACAGAAACCTTGCAACTTGATTTGCAATAAAGTGCCATAAATAAATGTCGTAATAGATGTTGTTCTATTGAATTGGTTTAAAATGATGACGAAGCATTTTGTTGGCAGGCAATCAAATTTGTTAGTTTTTATACAGTGTAATAACATTATTCTCCTCTCATGTGGAAGTCATCCTGTCTGAACTGATGACTCAGGGTAATTTAGGACAAAGCATCCTAGCCCAATGTCATAAATCCCGCACACACACACACACACACGCCCACACAGACAAATTGGCACACACATGCACAGTCGAACATACACATGCACCTCCGCGCGTACACACACAAACACACACACTCATAAATCAAGGCTTTGATGGATCAAACATACCTCTGGTGCGGAGACCCATACCTCCAGAGCGTAGACACTTCCCATTGGAGCAACTGAATAAAATGTGCCATTGAGATGAACACATTTAATGCATCTAAAATGTAACTCTCCCGAAAACTTCCTAGCTCAAAGTAATTGTCTGACTTGCTTGAAACACCGCAGTAATTATTCTTTCTTGAGCCTTTTTCCTTTAAAGAACAGTTTGTATTTTTTGAGACACTGTATTCAGTACAGATATAGATGGAACAAATTTAACATGATTAGAAAAATAACTCTGACCTGTCACACCAAAAAATCTAATGCTATCTACATTATTGATGAAATTAGGTCTAAGTGTCTGTCCTCCCTAGGATGCTGCACTGATAAGGTAAACTAATTTCAAACAAATGCTGTACGTCAAAACACAACTCAAAATACAACTCAAAACACAACTCAACCTGAGTGCCTTTTGCTTTGGTCACTTTTGTCTTCGCAGTCTCCAGTTTTCTAGGCACTTGGTGAATCATGATGTTGCTTTTTGTCTTTCAATGGTGAACCTCTGGTAGAGTTACAGGAGGCTTCTCCATCAGCCTTCCACCAACCTCACAGATTTTGCCTCAAAGAGCTCGAGACTTCACAGCTTTTAAGTCATCATACTAATCCAGTTACTTTTTCAAAAAGGTTGAATATGAGGAAATCTGTGTGGTTGATTTGTTTTATGGGCTAGTCCTGTTCTGGATTTCCAGGAGGAATGTACAGGACAGGTTTTAACGGAGGGCGGGAGGCTGACATTACATATGGGCCAGATGGACTTTCTCCTATACTGGTCATAAAAGTTCTAAGGACAGTTCACAAATCAAGGCCTTGCAGTATTATGAGATTGTTATTGTTATTTTATTTGCAAATACTCTTGTAATTTACAACTTTTCAAGGAACATTCGAGAATCAACTCACCCTCATGTTTTATATGTGTGTGCTTAACAGGTAATACTTGGCTGATAAACTGTCCAGAGCGTGAGGATATATTCCATGGAAACATGGTCAACATTATACCGACCAACCAACTTTCTTCAGTTTTGAATTAAGACCTTGGATTATAATACTGTACCTACTTTATGACTACAGGCTCCTTGTTTTATAGGCAAGGGCATTTTATTTATTTAGTCGAACTGTTCTGGTGTAAAATATCATCCTACATGGAACGAAACAAAAGGCAGCAGGTAGAAGTCGAGGATAGGGGAAAATGAAAAGTGAAATTCAAGATGGTGCTGGGCTTAAACGGAAAAACGGTTGATCTCCTGGGGTCAGTCGTCTTTCCGGAGAAGAGGAAAGTGGACCCCATGGTAGAGAGAGCTTCTGGTGGTCTGAGCCGGCTGCCGGGGTCACTGTCTATGAAGTTGTATACCTGACACAAGCCTCAGATAAAGCGTATTTCAATGGTCACAATGGTCTCAACCTCCTTGACGTAATGTTATTAATGTCATGACGCCATCCCTCTGGGCACACACTGGTTGAATTGACATTGCTTCCACGTCATTTCAATGAAATTACATTTAACCAACGTGGATTAGACGTTGAAATGACGTCTGTGACCAGTGTGATGAGTGGACAATTGAAAATTAAAACGAAAGTTGATATCATGAAGTTGTTTCGATATCTGGATTTTGGAGTAAGCTGTAGAATAAGAAATGTGTGTTATTTTACTCACACATGTTTTATACGTAGCTGCTGCTCACACTCCCCCACCCTTCATGTTTCGCTCTTTTCTCACCCACTTCTGAACCATGATGATGTTGATGTCCACTGCCTCATATTTCTGAACAGCAGAAATAAAAACCCTGCTGCGATTTGAACGAAAATCACAAAATTAGATATCCTATTATGAAGGCCACAACCTTCTCTGTCTGTTGTAACGGATTTTGCAGTTGCACAAGCAGTACCAACCTGGACTCAGGGATAGAGGTAACATAGTATATGTAAATCTGCCTCCCTCCATTTAGTATATGTTACATTTCGCATAGTATGTATTAATTTGTGGATGTCCATCATCCAATTCATATGTTACAAATTACAATTCGTATGATATGTTACGAACAGCAATTTGTACAATATGTTACGAATTCCAATTTGTTGTGGCTAACATTAGCTAGGTGGCTATGTGGCTAACGCTAACCTTAGCTAGGCTAGGGGTAAGGGTTAGGGTTTAGGGGTTAAGGTTAGGGTTAAAGTTAGGGTTAAGGTTAAGAGTTAGGTTAAAGGGTTAAGGTTAAGGTTAGAGGAGGGTTAATTAAGATGCTAAGTAGTTTCAAAGTAAAGTAGTAGTACTTACTACTAAAGAGTAGTAAGTAGTTGCAAAGTTGCTAATTAGCTAAAATGCTAAAGTTGTCCATGATGAGATTCGAACACGCAACCTTTGGATTGCTAGATGTTTGCATTGTACTTCCACCCCCTCACCTTATTTAAGTAACCTTCTGTCTTATTTAACCATACAAAATGTAACATATCATACTAATTGAGTGTCCCGGATTTATGTTTACTATGATACATCTATTCTATGAGACAAGGCTGGCAGGACGCAGTCCCTACACATTGCATTGGAGCAAAAACAATCAGCTTTTTGTGTGATGATGTATGCTAATCTTAATAGTTGCTGCCATATCGTAGACACTAGCCAGAGTTCCTGAAAAAAAGAACACTACTTTGACTGCCTGTCTTCATTCTGCTTAGCCAATGTTCGCAATGATGATGAAGACATTACATTAAATCGCTAAATACTGTGTGTCTGTGTCTTTCTTCTGTTTGATATGCTGCCCAGATGTATGTATTATATATATTTACAGTATGTAGGATGTATGTGTGATGCATGTAACTCCCTACTTGAGTTTTGCATTGGGGCAAAAATCTATCTGTGTTTTAACCACACACAGACGCTACTAACAGCTATTTCACTTCTCGATGACCATGGAAGTACTGCACGAGTAGTCTACCTAGTTTTTCCACCTCTGGGCAGACAAACATTCTAGGCAGCCAAGCATGTACATTAAATGTACATTAAATCGCTATTATGACAGCCTGTTTGTGTCATGCTTATGTGTACGATACTGTTACAACAGACAACAAAGTTTGTACAAACATGTATTTTGTGTGAAAAATACCTTGAAATCGCGCTTAGCCTATGCGTAGCCCTTTCCTGCAGTCAAATGACCAAATTGCCCTATATTAGAATTGTATTCATATTTTTTATAATTTCATAATTAATAAACAGACCAATAAAATAAAAGCTAAAAAATCTGGTGTTTCTATGTCAAACGGTTTTGTTATATTTCACTCTTCTGCGATGTATATAAAGTGTAATATTGAGAAGAATACATTTCAACTCTATTTCTGACATGGTATATGTCTTCTTTTTTTAAAGCCCATAACCATGTTTGTGAGGTGTATATTTTTGTTTCAAAGTAGATTTGTTAAAGACTACACTGATTTTAGCCCACTGCAGTAAAATATTTGAATAACCTACTGAGGCATGGAATGTAATAATTTGAACATGTCGACCATGTTGTTTGCATACAACGTAAAGTTTTGTAGGCTACACCAGACAAAGGAGTTCATCGCTGATCAATGAGGGGGAAGCGGGAGGGGAGCACTGAGCAGCAGCTACATACAAAAAAAATGTTTTTCAATAACATGTCATATATTGAGCGTTACTAATGTACCTTATCAATATATTACTCACATGACATGTACAAGTCAATGCACCATATCAATAAATTATGTACATGTTCAAGTTTAAGCAGTAACATGTTGACTACACAGCCAGACCTACTTTACTTTAATTACAACACCCCAAGTCTGGTGACAGGGAAGATTTTACATGTTTCATTTAAGCTAGAACAAATCTAATTATTCTCACAGACACTGATGGACTTAACAGACATGCAACATTGGAGGGGTGGGTGGGTATGATATCAGGTTATACAACGTTAAACAGTGCAATTGTGCAGTGAATGTTGTTCAGACCTGACAGTTTACTGCATTTCATTTGGTGTGCAGAATGTGTGCATGTATGTCAGGGTCATATTATATGAAATGCACCCCAGTTCATAAAAATGAGGCACGCTGTCCCCTTTAATTCATATTCAATTTGATAAATACCTTTGCTTCACCATACACATTTTAGATGTATGGAACATGTTTTATGATTTTGATATTTCCAATATATTTCCCTTATACATTTGCCTAATGATGAAGATGAACCCCATCTCATTACTTGGATAATGAGAGATTTGTGCTTGTATAAATTATATACTGTCATTCAGACTCCTTTACAAAAGGTGTACATTTCGGCCAACTTTATAGGCCTACACTGAAATAGAATGCCGATATAGGCTACATTTTATTAATTTGCATTACATGTACCATGTAGGCCTAGCTGATATAGAACATACACTTGTCTGATAGGAATGTGGTGAGAAACAGACATTATATACAACATTCATATACGTATGTGAGGTTTATTGCCTTATTGCTGTAATCAATGAAATATATCGGTTATCAAAACAGGGCCATTACCTACCAACTTTATTGCCTGTCGGCCAGCTTAAAAGAGAAGCATTAGAGGTCCATAAATGGAGTAGGGTTTGATTCTTAGATCTGAGCCCGGATACATAAAATATACTCATCCGTTTCATCGCTGATATCTGGAGCCAGCAAATGTATACAAACTATAAATTTCCCCTCTTCCCTGCGCTTTCTTCGGAGTGCCAGATTTCTTCTGACTAACATTCTTTAGAGGAAAGGGCTTAGCGGAATTACATTAACATGCTTAGGGAAAGGTCTTAGAAGCCAAGAGATGTCCAAATTCTCATTTATCAAGAGCTTATGATTCCGATATGCAACAAATGGTCTTTGTGAAGTACTGAGGCTTGACAGGTTGGCATCGTTATCCTGTCTCGGTGATGCATGCTATTAGTGTTGCGTTTAGGACATAGCATGTTTTCACTTTAATCACCATAGCCAACTCTTGACTCCGCTTTAGAAAGTGTTTATGGAGAGAAAAGGTCTCACTAAGAGAAAGACAAACAGGCCATGATATTATACGAATTGGAGGACATAACATATCATACAGAAATGTAACCCACAAATTCGTAACATTTCATACAAAATGGAGGGATATAAAAAAAACATACCAAATCATATGAACTGAGTCCAGTTTGCAATATTCTTCAACTATTGCACAGATACATACAGTGCCTTAATAAAGTATCCATACCCCTTGACTTACTCCATATTTTGTTAAAGCCTGAATTCAAAATGGATTACATAAAAATAAGTCTCAGCCATCTACGCACAATACCCCATAATGACAAAGTGAAAACATGTTTTTGGTCATGTTTGCAAATGCACAGTTGAAGTTGGAAGTTTACAGTACATACACTTAGGTTGAAGTCATTAAAACTCATTTTTTAAACACTCCACAGATTTCATGTTAACATACTATAGTTTTGGCAAGTCGGTTAGGACATCTACTTTGTGCATGACACAAGTAATTCTTCCAACAATTGTTTACAGACAGATAATTTCACTTATAATTCACTATATCACAATTACAGTGGGTCAGAAGTTCACATACACTAAATTGACTGTTCCTATAAACAGCTTGGAAAATTCCAGAAAAATACTTTAGAAGCTTCTGATAGGCTAATTGACATCATTTGAGTCAATTGGAGGTGTACCTGTGGATGTATTTCAAGGCCTACCTTCAAAGTGCCTCTTTATCATGGGAAAACCAAAATAAATCATCCAAGACCTCAAAACATTTTTTTGTAGACCTCCACAAGTCTGGTTCATCCTTGGGAGCAATTTCCAAACACCTGAAGGTACCATGTTCATCTGTACAAAGAATAGTACGCAAGTATAAATACCATGGGACCATGCAGCAGTCATACTGGAAGGAGACGCGTTATGTTTCCTAGAGATGAACGACTTTGGTGCGAAAAGTGCAAATCAATCCCAGAACAACAGCAAATGACCTTGTGAAGATGCTGGAGGAAACCGGTACAGAAGTATCTATATCCACAGTAAAATGAGTCCTATATGGACATAATCTGCAAGGAAGAAGCCAGTGCTTCAAAACCACATAATGACCATCGTTATGTTTGGAGGATAATGGGGGAGGCTTGCAAGCCGAAGAACACCATCCCAACCGTGAAGCGCGGGGGTAGCAGCATCATATTGTGGGGGTGCTTTGCTGCAGGAGGGACAGGTGCACTTCAAAATCGATGGCATCATGAGGAAGGAAAATGACGTGGATATAGTGAAGCAACATCTCAAGACGTCAGTCAGGACGTTAAAGCTTGGTCGCAAATGGGTCTTCCAAATGGACAATGACCTCAAGCATACTTCACCCAACTTATTGTGGGACGCTAGCGGAAGGCTAACCAAAATGTTTAACCCAAGTTAAAACATTTAAAGTCTGTCACGATCGCTATGAGACAGGACCCGAAGCGCAGAGCTGTGGTGAGAATACATTCCTTTTATTATACGAAACATCAAAATAACAAAAAGAGAGACAGCGACCATGAACTGGCGTGCACGAAAAGAACACACACACACACAAAAACAGGTGGGAAAACTGAACTTAAATAGGCTCCCCAATTAGAGGCAATGTGGCGCAGCTGCCTCTAATTGGGATCAATTCCAAAACAAACAGATACTTCCAGAGAGGTCTCTGGACACTAAACCTGGAGAACATAAAGGTTTTGTTAGTGAGACTTCCGCACCACCTCCTTCGCACCACCAGAGGGAGATATCACCCGAATACTAGCTGCATATCATTTGGACTTCATCTCCCATAGGCCCTCATTCCTGGGACTGATGACACACACCTGCAGTTCATTATACACACACTACTTAATCACATCATTTACACAGTATCAGTGCCAAGTCTAGTTTTTCCCCGGTGAACATTTCTGAGCGTATATTCCTGTTTATAGTATTTTCCTGTAATTGACTTGGACTGTTTCTCATACCTTGATTCGCTGCTGCAGGCCCTGAGCTTTGCCTGCCTTTTGAACTCTGTTTGTTTGCTGCCTGCCCTGATTTTCGCCTGCCTTTTGGACTCTGTTTGTTTGCTGCCTGCCCGAATCTCTGCCTGCCTTTTGGACTCTGTTAGTTTGCTACCTTCCCAGAACGCTGCCTGTCTTTGGAATCTGCATGTTTGCTGCCTACTCTGACCTCGGCCTGTTCCAGGTTACGCTATCACTATTGTATCTTTTACTGCTTGTGAGTCTGACTTTCAATAAACTGCAGATGGATCCTCACTCCGCTGACGCTTCATTACAGAAGACTTCGCCGCACAGTGATCCAGCAGCCATTATACAACTGTCATCAGAACTGTCCGCACAAGCCAACCAGCTCGCCGTACACCAACATCAGCTCAGTCACCTGACGTCACTAACAGAGGAGCTCGTCAGGACACTACAGGGTCTTCAGTTAGCCCCAACCGAGACAGCATCAGCTCCGATTGCCGCCCCAGTAGACTCCATAACCACTCTTATCTCATCTGTAAACCCACGATTAGCCTTTCCCGAGAAATTTGATGGAAATCCAGGGAAATGTAAGGGATTTCTATTGCAGTGCTCTCTCTTTGTTAATCAACAGCCTACTTTGTATCCCACAGACTCAAGCAGAATCTCATTTGTATGTTCGCTGTTGAGTGGAAAGACTGGGCCTCTGCTGTGTGGAGAGAGGATGGTTCAATCTTCCCCTCCTTCACTATCTTTCTACAACGCTTCAGAGAGGTCTTCGAACATCCTGCGGGAGGTCTGAGCGCGGGGGATCAGTTGCTTGCTCTGTCACAGGGGAGAACCACAGCAGCAGAATATGCATTGACTTTTCGCACACTCGCGGCCCAAACTGAGTGGATAGAGGACACATTAAAAGTACTGTTCAGAAGAGGATTGTGTCACGAACTTCAAGCTGAATTAGCCTGTCGTGAAGAGGGAAAAACACTGAACGAATTCATTGAAGTGACAATCCAGATTGACAATCTGATCCGATCACGACGTCCTACTCATCCACACTTCTCCAATGCACAAGTCGCTGTCTCTTATCCAGAACCCATGCAATTCGGTTACACTCATCTAACCCCCGAAGAACGAGAACGACGAATGCAGCACCATCTATGCATGTACTGTGGTAAAGCTGGTCACCTCAAGTCAACCTGTCCGATCCGACCAACTCCATATACCTCCAAAGCGGTGAGCCCACAAACTGAAATGAATCATTCCCCGTCCTGTATTAAAATACCTGTGGAACTATCTTTCAAAGGCAAGACAGTATCTACTTCTGCCCTGTTAGACTCCGGGGCAGCCGGTAATTTCATATCTACTGCATTTGCGCAACAACAAACTCACACTGACATTGTGCGATTTTCATTTGGCAGTGGAGGCGCTAGATGGTCGCCCCATAGGAGAAGGCAGAGTCGAACATATCACGGAGGAGCTCCACATGCATGTAGGGGTACTCCACAAAGAAATCATCAGATTCTATGTCATTCACTCACCTAACAATCCCGTCATTCTCGGCTTACCATGGCTACGCAGACACAACCCGCACATCTCCTGGAAAGAAGGACAGATTGTTCAATGGGACCCAAATTGTCATAACCAATGCCTGAGTCAAGTCTCCCCAATACCAGTACGCTCCATTAATGTCACAGAATTGAACACCGACATTCCCGATCTACCGGTAGAATATTCAGATCTGGCCATTGCCTTCAGCCGAACCAAGGCATCTAACCTACCTCCTCACAGGTCCAGTGACTGCTCAATTGAGTTATTACCGGGGGCAACTCCTCCCGAAGGCCAAATTTTCCCTCTGTCTCAACCCGAATCCAATGCCATGAAGACCTATATAGAGGAGGAACTGGCTAAAGGTTTCATCAGACCCTCAACATCACCCGCTGCCTCCGGATTCTTCTTCGTAAAGAAAAAAGATGGCAGTCTCCGGCCCTGCATTGACTATCGTGGTCTCAACGACCTTACCACCAAGTTCCAATACCCATTACCCTTGGTACCCGCGGCCCTCGAACAACTCAGGCAGGCTAAATACTTCACCAAATTAGATCTACGCAGCGCATACAATCTCATCCACATCAAGGAGGGTGATGAATGGAAAACTGCCTTCTCTACCTCTACAGGCCACTATGAGTACTTGGTCATGCCGTTCGGATTGGCTAACAGTCCTTCCGTGTTCCAATCATTCATTAATGACGTTTTCCGAGACATGCTCAATCACTGGGTCGTGGTATACATTGATGACATCTTGATTTACTCCAATTCTTTCAATGAACACGTTGAGCATGTAAGATCCGTTCTCCAACATCTGATTCAACACCAACTCTATGCCAAAGCCGAGAAATGTGAGTTTCATCAGACCTCTATGTCATTTCTGGGATACATCATCAGTCAAGAGGGAGTAGCTATGGATGAGAGTAAGGTCAAGGCGGTTCTGGAATGGCCTCAACCACGCAACGTAAAGGAACTACAACGGTTCCTGGGTTTCGACAATTTATACAGGCGTTTCATAAGAAACTTCAGTTCTGTCGCCGCTCCCTTGACTACCATGACTAAACGCTCATCATCTCGCCTCATCTGGTCAACCTACTCCCAGCAGGCATTCCAAGATCTCAAGGCACGATTCACATCCGCTCCCATTCTTCATCATCCTGACCCAAATCTTCCATTCATAATCGAGGTTGACGCTTCGAACACAGATATCGGGGCCATACTTAGTCAGCGTCATGGAACTCCAACCAAAATGTTTCCCTGTGCATTCTACTCAAGAAAACTGTCACCAGCCGAACGAAACTACGATGTGGGCAACCGTGAACTACTAGCCATGAAGGCTGCGTTGAAGGAATGGCGGCACTGGTTAGAGGGAGCACAGCACCCTTTCACAATTCTCACAGATCACAAAAATGTGGAATACCTGCGCTCAGCTAAACGATTGAACCCCAGACAGGCCAGATGGGCACTGTTCTTCACCAGGTTTCACTTCATCGTCACATACCAACCTGGTTCTAAGAATACAAAAGCTGACGCTCTGTCTCGACAAACGGAGGAGACGAATGTGCCCAAGTCTGAGGAACACATTATCCCTGAAAAACTGCTTGTTGCACCTGTTCAGTGGGACATCATGACCGAGATCACTCAAAGCATAGATACATAGATCACTTTTCCAAATCCTGTCGACTCATTCCCCTACCCAAACTTCCCACCGCTTTTGAGACAGCTGAGACACTCTGTAATTATGTCTTTCGCTTCTATGGTATGCCTGAGGATATCGTCTCAGATCGGGGCCCCCAGTTCTCTTCAAGAGTATGGACCGCTTTCTTCAAACATCTCAACATAAATGTCAGTCTCACGTCGGTACCATCCACAATCTAACGGTCAGACTGAACGCATGAATCAAGAACTTACACGATTCCTACGAGCTTACTGCCAACAGAACCAGACCGACTGGAGTAAGTACCTAATGTGGGCAGAGTATGCACAGAATTCACTTCAGAAGCCTGCTACAGGTTTGACCACTTTCAAGTGTGTCCTGGGTTATCAACCTCCCTTATTTTCCTGGTCTGGCGAACCTTCCAACCTTCCCTCTGTTACTGAGTGGCTACAGCGCTGCGAAGAAACTTGGAACCAGGCACACACCCATTTACAACATGCTGTGAGGAGACAGGAACAACAAGCTAACTGTCATCGCCGTCCCAGTCATGAATATGCCCCGGGTCAATGGGTTTGGTTATCCACAAGAGATTTCGTCTCAAACTCCCATGCCGAAAACTCAATCCCAAGTTTGTTGGGCCTTTCAAAATCATAAAACAAATTACCCCAGTGTCATTTCGTTTAGAATTGCCTAATAATTATCGTATTTCTCCCACTTTCCATGTTTCACTTCTGAAACCCGCTGGTGGTCCGAGAGGAGAGTTGGAGGAGGAAGCAGAGACCCACAACCCCCCACCCATTCAGGTTGATGGCGAGGAGGCGTACCAGGTTCGAGAACTTCTCAATTCGGAGGAGCGATCCTGGGTCAATGCGGAGGACATCCTTGACCCCATCCTCATGGAGGAATTCCACAGGACGCATCCGGAGAGACCGGCCCCTCAACAACGTGGAAGACCCCGGCGTCGTTTGCCTCCTCGCGTCAGGAGCCGCTCGCAGTGAGGGGGCTCTGTTACAAGTGAGACTTCCGCACCACCTCCTTCGCACCACCAGAGAGAGATATCACCCGAATACTAGCTGCATATCATTTGGACTTCATCTCCCATAGGCCCTCATTCCTGGGACTGATGACACACACCTGCAGTTCATTATACACACACTACTTAAGCACACCATTTACACAGTATCAGTCTGAAGTCTTGTTTTTCCCCGGTGAACATTTCTGAGCGTATATTCCTGTTTATAGTATTTTCCCGTATTTGACTTGGACTGTTTCTCATACCTTGATTCGCTGCTGCAGGCCCTGAGCTTTGCCTGCCTTTTGAACTCTGTTTGTTTGCTGCCAGCCCTGATCTTCGCCTGCCTTTTGGACTCTGTTAGTTTGCTACCTTCCCAGAACGCTGCCTGTCTTTGGAATCTGCGTGTTTGCTGCCTACCCTGACCTCGGCCTGTTCCAGTTTACGCTATCACTATTGTATCTTTTACTGCTTGTGAGTCTGACTTTCAATAAACTGCAGATGGATCCTCACTCCGCGGACGCTTCACTACAGGTTTCCAGAGACCTCTCTGAACATAAATCCTTACAAAAGCAATGCTACTAAATACTAATTGAGTGTATGTAAACTTCTGACCCACTGGGAATGTGATTAAATAAATAAAAGTTGAAATAAATCATTCTCTCTACTATTATTCTGACATTTCACATTCTTAAAATAAAGTGGTGATTCTAACTGACCTAAAACAGGGACTATTTTACTAGGATTAAATGTCAGGAATTGTGAAAAACTGAGTTTATATGTATTTGTCTAAGGTGTATGTAAACTTCCGACTTTGGAGCCTACTCTGTATTAAAATTTCAAATGAAATATCTCATTTACATACAGTAAGTATTCACACCCCTGAGTCAATACTTTGTAGAAGCATCTTAGGAAGCGATTACAACTGTGAGTCTTTCTGGGTAAGTCTCTAACAGCTTTCCACACCTGGATTGTGCAACATTTCCCCATTATTCTTTTCAAATTGCTAGACAACCATTTTCAGGTTTTGACAGGTTTTTGATTTTCAAGTAGATTTAAGTCAAAACTGTAACTCAGCCATTCAGGAACATTCACTGTCTTCTTGGTAAGCAACTCCAGCGTAGATTTCAACTTGTGTTTTAGGTTTTTAAATTTTTATTTAATCTTTATTTAACTAGGCGAACAGTGGGATTCGATCCAGCAACATTTCAGTTACTGGACCAACGCCCTAACCGCTAGGCTACCTTGTAACGAATGCCCCGCACAGAGCGGGGGGCCCTCCTCGTCTCCAACGATCATCCTCGCCGGTGTTCTAACCAGCGGTCGGGGGAAGATGGTAGTAACACCCTGATGACCTACACCTGTTCTACATTGGTCATCAGGGTCACTATTTAACCCTGTGTATTTTGTTTCAACCCTCGCGGGTTATTGTTCTATGTGTGTTGCCGTCTTTATTAAATGTTACCAACTCAATCCTTCTTCTCCTATTCGTCTTTTGCCTCTACACTCACTTTCACCCCTCACAATATCACATACCTGCCGCCGTTATTGTCCTGCTGAAAGGTGAATTCATCAACCAGTGTCTGGTGGAAAGCAGACTGTACCAGGTTTTCCTCTAGAATGTTGCCTATGCTTAGCTCCATTATGTATATTTTTTTATCCTAAAAAACTCCCCAGTGCTTAGCAATTACAATCATGCCCATAACATGATGCAGCCACCACTATGCTTGAAAATATGGAGAGTGGTACTCAGTGTTGTGTTGTGTGGGTTTGCCCCAAACATAATGTTTTGTTTTAAGGAATTCAAGTTATTTTCTTAGCCAAATTGTTTGCAGTTTTACTTTAGTTCCTTATTGTAAACAGGACACATGTTTTGAATATTTTTATTTTTAGTTTCCTTCTTTTCACTCTGTCAATTAGGTTAGTACTGTGGAGTAACTACAATGCTGTTGATCCAGCCTTAGTTTTCTTCTATCACAGTACACGTCACTTCCTGTTGAACGCGTAACGAGGGAGAGCTCGGACTGTTGTTTTGTAAAGTTTGTTGTTTTGGAATGTTTTGAAATATTATTGAAAAGTTACTTAGTAGCTAGATACCTTTTTGAGTTTGGATCCCGCGACGCGGTTGGCATCAGTTGCTGGGACTGCTGCTATCTCTCCAGTGATCCTGCCGACCAAGGCCGGGTCTGAGGAGCTGTTTTGCATAGCAGCTAGCCTAGCTTTCTTGAGGGCTTGAACGCAGCCCGTGATGCGGTTAGCCATTGTGGCTGTCTAGATCCCTGCTGTTTGTTGTTGTTTTCAGTCTTCCCTGCAACCTGCCCTGTCTGGAACTGCGAGGAGTAACAAAGTAACCTACCATGACAAAGACCAAAGCTGGAGGAAGTACCCAGAGCCTGTCCTGACCTCCCTGGGGCCCTAAGCAAAATTATGCTAAGGGACCCTCCTACCTGACCAGTGAGCCATGTAAATCATTTGCCGTTGCCACACAGTCACACCTGACCCTCCAGTGCTACCACTACAATCCTACCTCCTTTAAAACAGTTTGCTCCATCTGTCAGTCTAAGAAAAAGTAGACCTATACAGAACAGCATGAGGTATAAACAAACAACATTTATTGAATATAATATTTTCTATAGAATCTTAAGATAAGTGAATATTACCATTAACATACATAAGAAATTGTAGAAAATATAAAAATGTAGAAAAAAATAAAATATAACACTGAGCTTTGGCTCTACTGTCTGGTAATTATTAGAGTCCTCACAATATTATACAATTAGCTTTGTCTATACAATGTAAGCATAAGCTATAGGCTATGGCTGCAGCGATACACTACTGTTCAAAAGTTTGGGGTCACTTAGAAATGTCCTTGTTTTTTAAAGAAAAGCACATTTTATGTTAATTAAAATAGCATCAAATTGATCAGAAATACAGTGTAGACATTGTTAATGCTGTAAATGACTATTGTAGCTGGAAACGGCAGATTTTTTATGGAATATCTACAAAGGCGTATAGATGCCCATTATCAGCAACCATCACTCCTGTGTTCCAATGACACGTTGTGTTAGCTATCCAACTTTATCATTTTAAAAGGCTAATTGATCATTAGAAAACCCTTTTGCAATTATGTTAGCACAGCTGAAAACTGTTGTACTGATTAAAGAAGCAATAAAACTGGCCTTCTTTGGACTAGTTGAGTATTTGGAGCATCAGCATTTGTGGGTTGGATTACAGGCTCAAAATGGCCAGAAACAAAGACCTTTCTTCTGAAACTCGTCAGTCTGTTCTTTGTTCTGAGAAATGAAGGTTATTCCATGCGGGAAATTGCCTCATTCATTTCTTCACAAATGCTTTTGGCTGTTGTCTGGGCCTCAGAGAATACATTTTCCCTGTATGTAGTGAGGAAGGCCTTTGCATTTGAGATTAAATTCACTGCGATATCTAACTGCATTGAGGCGTATTGGAGGAGCTTGTACACCTTGTTTGTCATTGTCAGTATCTCACACCATACGACACAGCAAATCAAGAAGCGGTAGGACCCAACTTCAGCTGCAAGTGCTTGTGCCTCCACTTTGGCCACAGGATCGTTGATCGTCTGTCTGGCTTCCAGTAATGCCTCCTGAACCTCAGAAACCTGATAACTGATTGCATGAACACTTTGGAGCCTACTCTCCCATCTTGTGTCACTCCATGACTTCACAGTTATGTTCACATGTTTCTTCAAAACACTCCATCTTTGTGTGCCAGCTGAAAATAAGGTGAAGAGCTTTTGCACATGTCCAAAAAACCCAACTGCATCTTTTGAAGATTTGGCAGCATCTGCAATGACAAGGTACTCCTTGGTGCTTGCCCTTTATGTTGGCCCCATTATCATAAAATGTCCCTGTGCAATCTTCAAATGGAATCTTCAGCTCGTTCAGCTTAACTAAGATGACCGTGGACAGATTCAAGCCTGTTGTAACCTCAACATTCACAAAGCAGAGGAAGTGTTACTTGATCTCTGGCTTTCTCAGAATAATGGACATTTGCTTCTGGTGACTAATGACGTGTACATTCCAAGATAATGGAGAAGTACTTTGAGTCTCTTTCTTGAGTCACTATTGCTTCCAGAATCTTGTCACTCACAATCTGTATCAGCTCATTCTGTGTGAGCTTCCCAAGCATGTGTCTCTCAATCTTTCATTTTGCTGAGATGATTTTCCATAATGGGGTCAAGTTTTTCCAGTAATTCAACCTCTTTTAGGAAGCTACCTGAATGGTAGGTTTCTTTCAGCCAGAGACTGGATGATACTTAATAAACTTGCAAGGACATCCCGCCATCTCTTTCTTTCTGCCTCCAAAATTGTAATTTGTATCTGGTCAAGAGTCTGTCCCCGACTTAGGCGCAGATCAAGTTCTCTCCACTTAATCATATTTGTGTGTTCAGGACTACCATCGTGGTGTTTCAGAATTACGTTGATATTTGACCAGTCATTCATGCCTTCCTTTTATTCCTATTATTTTGCAGTCTTTTGTAGAAAAGAGCTTACAGCAAAAACAATACACATTGTTGTTTTTGATTGAGTATGAAAGCCAGCTCCTAGTAATCTTTTCCCCATTTGACAGCGCTCTCTGTAATAAGCCTGAATGAAAACCTCTTCTAGACTTGTCTTTAGGGTAAGAAAAATCCAGTCCTGGTTTGAATGGACCTCTGCTGGGTCATTTGGTGGAGCAGCAACTGTTTTATTAGGGTCTGAGCTGCTTGTGTCTGATGCTGGCTGTACACATCTGGTTGTGCTAGTACTGGCTGAGGCTGCCTGTACTTCACCTGGGTCTGTGTTAGTACTTGCTGAAGACAGCTGTACTGGGTATGCCCAGCTAATCAACATTTTAAATTCAATATATAAATCAATAGTCAATGTCAATCCATTGCTTTCCATCTTGCATTAGTCCAGAGTGTAACTAAACCTTGACTGAGAGACTAGATAATCATTGTCCTGTTTTAAAATTATTTGTGCCTGTGAGGAGTGCCATCAGCCCATATATTTTCTGGACTGGTCCCCACAGAGGTTGCTGCTGGAAAACGCAAGTTTCATTTCATCAAAAGTTGACATCAAACTTGGAGGGAAGAGAACCTGATTGCTGTTCCCGCAATTCACTCTCATAGTGTTTTTTTTCTCTTTTCGTGACCAAAAGGATAGTTGCGCTTCATCCTCTCATCGAAGTTGTAAACATTGACACACACTTTGACACAAGGGGGAGGTGGGGCCCTTGCTTAATTTGCGGTGCCCTACGCAACTTGCGTAGTGAGCATATAGGGCCACCTGGCTCTGGAAGTATCGTTGTGGTGTCTATCTATCACAGGTGAAGGATCTTTTAAAGTAACAAAAATAGTTTTATAAGCAGTTGTTAAAAAAAAACAAGAAAATAATTTCAACGTTGTTTGTTGAAATAATGGTGGAGTCAACTAATAAATGAATAGACAACATGACCAGAGAGGTCCAGGACCTGAAGAACAGGTTGCAGTTCTCCAGGGTCAGCTTGATGAGTTTAAACAGGAGAACAGCAAGATGACAGCAATCATGACAGAAAGTCATTGAGAGATTACATCAGTTCTGTATGTGAATCCATGATAACAATGACAGAGAAATCATATTATCTCGAAAGACAATCAAGTCGGAACTACATAGTTGTGGACGGAATTGTAGAATCTCCACATGAGACCTGGATGGAGGACTAAGTGAGGCAAATGATCTCAGAGAAACTAAAGATGGACCACAGGAGGTTGAGGTGGAGCACACCCACAGAACTGGAAAACCCACCACCGACCCAGGTGACAGGCCCAGGCAGACAGTGGTCAAGTTCCTGAGGTTCAAGAACAAGGTAGCTGTTCTGGAAAGAGCCAAGAACTTGAGAGCAAGGTATATCTTCCTCAACAAGGACTATCCTGAAACTGTGCGCCAGAAGAGGAAAGAACTTATCCCAGCCATGAAATCTGCCAGAGCGCGTGGGGACATTGCTTACATCCGCTATGACAAGCTCATTGTCCACCCTCCCTCCCAAAAGCCTGGATGGGATGAGAGAGCCAAGCCTATGGGTTGGTAACTTCAACCCTGCAGCACACACTTGCTTTGTGTTCTCTTTTCCATACTATGTCTATCGATGATGAGCTACCCAGGAAAGGGCTGAAAATAGCCCATATTAATATACGTAGCCTTAGAAATAAGGTTGATTAAATCAATAACTTGCTAACATCAGATACAATTCATATATAAGCCATTTCTGTCCATTTCACTTAGACAATTGATTTGATGATACAGCAGTAGCAATACAAGGATATAACATCTATATAAGAGACAGGAATGCTTATGGGGGATTTGTTGCAGAGCCACATCCCTGTAATGCTTAGAGAAGATCTTATGTCAAGTGTTATTGAAGTGTTGTGGTTGCAGGTTCACCTGGCACATCTAAAGCCTTTTATTTTGGGGTGTTGCTATAGGGCACCAAGTTCTAAGAGTCATTATCTAAATAATATGTGTGAAATGCTTGATAATATTTGTGATGTAAACAGAGAGGTCTACTTTCTTGGGGACCTGAATATTGACTGGTTTTCATCAAGCTGTCCGCTCAAGAGGAAGCTTCTCACTGTAACCAGTGCCTGTAATCAACCTACCAGGGTGTTTACAAACACTACAGGAACAAGATCATCCACGTGTATTGATCACATTACTAATAATGTAGAACTTTGTTCTAAAGCTGTATTGGTTACAGTGATCACAATATAGTGGCTATATCCAGGAAAGCCAAAGTTCCAAAAGCTGGGCCTTGAATAGTGTATAAGAGATCATACAATATGGATGATGTTGTGAATGATGTTAAAAAAGTATTTGTTGGTCTGATGTGATTAATAAGGAGCATCCAGACGCTGCACTTGATACTTTTATGAAATTGCTTCTTCCAAATATTGATAAACATGCACCTGTTAAGAAACTGACTGTCAGAACTGTTAAGGCGCCATGGATTGATGAGGAATTGAACAACTGTATGGTTGAAAGAAATGGGGCAAAAGGAGTGGCTAATAAGTCTGGCTGCACATCTGACTGGCTTACTTACTGCAAATTGAGAAATGATGTGACTAAACTCAACAAAAAGAAAGATAAACTGTACGTATTATGAAGCCAAGATCAATGATACTGTATAAAAAACTTTGGAGTAAAATTAAATTATGGGCGGAAAGGCAAATTCAACTCCATCTTTCATTGAATCAGATGGCTTATTCATCACAAAACCATTTGATGTTGCCAATCATTTTAAAGATTACTTTACTGGCAACGTTAGCAAACTTAGGTAGGAAATGCCAACAACGAACAGTAAGCCATCGTAGTCTTGCATAAAAAAAAAAAAAAATAATAAAAGAAAAGCATTGGAAGTTTGAATTTTGTTAAGTTAGTGTAGGAGAGGTGGGACAATTATTGTTATCGATCAATAATGACAAACCTCCTGGCATTGACAACTAAGATGGAAAGCTACTGATGATGGTAGCTGACTCTATAGCCACTCCTATATGTCATATCGTTAATCTGAGCCTACTGTAGAGGAAAGTATTTGTCCTCAGGCCTGGAGGGAAGCCAAAGTCATTCCGCTACCCAAGAGTGGTAAAGCGGCCTTTACTGGTTCTAACAGCAGACCTATCAGCTTTCTGCCAGCTCTTAGCAAACTGTTGAAAAAAATGGTGTTCATCCAAATACAATGCTATTTCTCTGTAAACAAATTAACAACAGACTTTCAGCATGCTTATAGAGAAGGGCACTCAACATGTACTGACACAAATTGATGACTGATGATTGGTTGAAATAAATTGATAATAAGAAGATTGTAGGAGCTGTACTGTTAGATTTCAGTGCAGCCTTTGACATTATTGATCATAACCTGTTGTTGAGAAAACTTACAGTATGTGTTATGGCTTTTCAACACCTGCCAAATTGTGGATTCAGAGCTATATATCTAATATAATTCAGAAGGTTTTATTTAATGGAAGCTTCTCTAATGTCAAAACATGTAAAGTGTGGTGTACCTCAGGGCAATTCTTTAGGCCCTCTACTCTTTTTCAGTTTTTACCAATGACCTGCCACTGGCATCAAACAAAGCATGTGTGTCCATGTATGCTGATGATTCAACCAAATAGACATCAGCAACCACAGCTAATTAAGTAATTGAAACCCCTAACAAAGAGTTTTAGAATGGTTGACAGGTAAGAAACTGGTCCTGAGAGCATTGTATTTGGTTCAAATGATTCCCTAAATTCTAGACCTCAGCTGAATTTGGCAATGATTGGTGTGAGTATTGAACAAGTTGAGGAGACTAAATTTCTTGGCGTTACCTTAGATTGTAAACTGTCATGGTCAAAACATATAGATTAAATGGTTGTAAAGATGGAGAGAGGTCTGTCCGTAATAAAGAGATGCTCTGCTTTTTTGACACCACACTTGAAAAATCAAGTCCTGCAGGCTCTAGTTTTGTCTTATGTTGATTATTGTTCAGTCGTGTGGTCGAGTGCTGCAAGGAAAGACCTAGTTAAGCTGCAGCTGGCCCAGAACAGAGCGGCACATCTTCCTCTTCATTGAAATCAGATGTCTAATATAAATACTATTCATGCCAGTCTCTCTTGGCTAAGAGTTGAGGAGAGACTGACTGCATCACTTGTTTTTTTATAAGAAACAATGTGTTTAAAATTCCAAATAGTTTGCATAGTCAACTTACACACAGCTCTGACACACACACTTACACGACCAGACATGCCACAAGGGGTATTTTCACAGTCCTCAAATCCAGAACAAATTCAAGAAAGCGTACAGTATTATATGGGGCCATTGTTGCATGGAACTCCCCTCCATCTCATATTGCTCAAATGAACAGCAAAAAATTTAAACAGGTTTAAAAAAACAGATAAAGCAACACAATGCCTATCCCCTATTTGACCTAGATAGATTGTGTGTATGTATTGATATGTAGGCTACGTGTGCTATTTTTTTTATTAATGTAGTTCTGTCCTTGAGCTTCTCTTGTCTATTAATGTTCTGTATTATGTCATGTTTCATGTTGTGTGTGGACCCCAGGATGAGTAGCGGCTGCTTTCGCAACAGCTAATGGGGATCTTAATAAAATACCCAAAATACCAATACAGCCATTAAACTCTGTAACTGTTTTAAGCTCACCATTGCCCTCATGGTGAAATCCCTGAGTGGTTTCCTTCCTCTCCAGCAACTGAGTTAGGAAGGACGCATTTATCTTTGTAGTGACTGGGTGTATTGATACACCATCCAAAGTGCAATTAATAACGTCACCATGCTCAAAGGGATATTCAATAGGTACTCTTCTTTGTGAGACATTGGAAAACCTCCCTGGTCTTTGAGGTTGAATCTGTGTTTAAAATGTACTGCTCGCCTCCCGAGTGTCGCAGTGGTCTAAGGCACTGCATCGCTGTAGCAACTCCTGTGGCAGGCCGGGTGCATGCACGCTGACACGGTTGCCAGGTGTACGAAGTTTCCTCTGACACATTGGTGCGGCTGGCTTCCGGGTTAAGCGTGCATTGTGTCAAAAAGCGGTGCAGCTTGGCGGGGTTGTGTTTCGGAGGACGCACTGCTCTCGACCTTCGCCTGTCCCGAGTCCATACAGAAGTTGCAGCGATGGGACAAGACTGTAACTACCAATTGGATATGACAAAAAAGGGGTAAAAAAAATAATAAAATACATTTTTTTTAATAAAAAATGTACTGCTCGACTGAGGGACCTTACAGATAATTGTATGTGTGGATACAGAGATGAGATAGTCATTCAAAAATCATGTTAAACACTATTACTGCACACAGAGCGAGTCCATCCAACTTATTATGTGACTTGTTACGCACAGTTTTACTCCTGAACTTATTTAGGCTTGCCATAACAAAGGGGTTGAGTAGTTATTATTGACCCATTTCATCTTTTCATTTTTTTATTAATTTGTAAAAAATTCTAAAAAAACAAAAACATTCCACTTTGACATTATGGGGTATTGTGTATAGGCCAGTGGAAAAGAAATCTCAATTAAACCATTTTAAATTCATACTGTAGTCAACAATACAGTATGTGAGTGTAAATACTTTCTGAAGGCACTGCATGCTTCTTTTCACACTTCCATTGGGTCTGGACAAAGTGAGGTAATATGCCCTATAACACCTTTGTTTGGTCCATAATACTGCACTACAATATTGGCTGTCAGTAAGGGTATAAACTAATATGTAGCCTATAGGCCTACTTTACTACATGGAGTTCTATAAATAACATAGGCATGTTTTTAAATGCAATTAAACGTTTTTATTATGCCATTACTGTGTGGGCTACAACGAACTCAGCAAGTAGTGACTGCTAAATAAGGCGTATCTAATTCTTCATTGGTCTGTTACTCACTGGCTGAGTTTATACAGGTAGCCTAATTCTATATATTTTTTTCCACTAATTGGACTTTTGACCAATCATATCAGCTCTGAAAAAGAGCTGATGTGGAAAGGTCTGATGTGATTGGTCAAAATACCAATTAGTGGAAAAAATATTGAATAGGGCTGTGTAAATGCAGCCGCTGACTCCCGGAATTATGAGGACACCTATTTGTGGGCCTTGGTGTAGGCAATGTTTTGCCATCATCTTTTTTTAGACACTTTCATTTACCTCAGAAGGATTTAGATAGTTAATCAATGCAACAGGACAAGGTAACATACTGAAAATAAAATTCACTTGGGCAAACTGCTCCTTGAAAACGCACTGTTTTAAACGACTTGCCTAACTTGCATTCGTGAATGCAAACAGTTAAATGGTGTTGGAATTGTGAGAGACAGTATAATTTACTAATTTGAAAAGACCTCATAAATGTAATCTATTTACACCAAATTGTTGAGATAAGTTATTATACGCTCCACCATGTTTTCACAGTCCATTTCGGCTTGGAAATGTCCAACCCATAGTTAGTTGATATGCTTATTTCCAGAAAGCAAAATATTACTTTATGAATTACATAATTGTAATATATAATGATGGATTATTCTAAGCATGAAACATAAATATATACTCCATCCCTCTGATCTCTTCACACAGTGAAATAAGGCCTACGTGGCAGCGAAGTCCAAGACTTGTAATCTGTGAAGAATTAAATAATATACCTACATCATCATCGTGATCATCATCTTAATTTATACATACTGTAGGAAGGAAAGGTACACTCCAAAATGTATAGCCTATGACGACGGGGAGCCTTTCAATTAGTCACTCGATAAAACAGTTCAGCTTGTCCATAACCAAATTAAATTGTATTATCCACATCAGATATTTGTTTTGGGAGAGAATATTAGTCAATACCTTGTCAGTTGTGTAGTTCTCTCTCCTTCAGTGATGTTTTCAGTATTCGATTAGAGCCGAAAGAGGAGGTAATAACGGGCCCAATAATGCAATTAAAGGATAATCATATTATTAATAACAATATATAAAACATATGACATTTAATCGAACATCAAAAGAAAGAAACGTTTTATTTACAATATTTTCAGTGCAAATAATTATTGAAAAATATAAAATACAACAATATTTATCAACGCTTCCAGAGTAAATTACATTAACATTGTGTCACGTTCTGGGATTTCCAGAACGCGGAACACGTGTTTCAGATTAAAATTCACAACAGAATGTTTCCTTAATTTGAGGAAAAGGTAATGCACACATCGCCTAATACTGACTGACAGAGCTGAAAGATGGAAGGAGTCGAAAGTAAAAAATAATAATAACCCATAACCTCTGCAGTAGGGCATCCTACTGGCCCTCCACTTTAAGACAAACTCCACTCTGTATATCAATGTATCAAAATAATATTTATATTAAATTATTAATGTTACATTTAAAAAAATAACGTTTGACTTTGCACTCATATTTGCATGTGTGATGATGCCACAGTTTCTGTGAGTGCACCGACTGAAGTTGGCTCCTCCGTACTCACAGCGGTGGCCCCGGTCATGATCACACTAGTCTTGTTGTGCTCAGAAATGTCCACGTCACTCTTGTCCTCCTGTCCATCCTCGAATTCGGACTCGCAGCTCGGTTCACTCTCACACTCGGACTCTTCCGGCTCCTTGGGCTCGGCCTCTGTTAGTGACTTGTCCAGCATCTCCTTCTCCTTGTCCTTCTGCGCCTGGGCTTCTTTCGAATGCCTCCACTTCATGCGCCTGTTCTGGAACCACACTTTGACCTGCCGAGAAAGTGCAGGTCAAAGTGTAGATGTCGTCAGCATGATCCTGATGCATAGGCTACTCGCCAACAGGTTGACAATGAATTATGCTCCATAGAAATATGACTCAGAGACCTAACCGATAGCATAAAAGAACAATCTTTACATAACACAACTAAAACCTTGATAAGGAAATCATAGCCACATTTCATTATGCATAACTTGACAGTAGCCTAGGTAGGCTACAATAAAGTTAACGCAGAATAAAACAACAATGTGCGTAAAGGTGGGCATACGTTGCGTAAATGTGGGCCTGTAGCCCACAAGAACAAAATGTTATTAAAACATCAGCTGGGCTATAGGCTAATATTATGTGTATTGCTTAACCTCCAATCGAGACTTTTCTCCGTTTGCAATAATACATTGTAATCGACTTTCATTTCCCTAAAAGTTCTCGATTGCACAATTCTACAGTTGCCTACTAGGATATATTACCGGGTGTGTCCTGTGAGTGGCGGCTTCCTGTCTTAACAACACAAGGCCAGGACTCTATTCAATCCGTATTGCGAAAGTTCAGCGTTACAGCATTATTGAAATTTAAAGACAATTTTCATGAATTAGCGGAGACTGCGTTCGCGGCAAATGCTCCATACGTCGGCTCAATCGGAAATTACATTTAGGGTATGTTTCTATTGCGCAATCTTTAACGCTTCTGCTAAACAGATTGAATATAGTGGCACATTTAATTGTTTTACACTATTAGGCATATGTCTCATCTCAAGAAACAATGATTCTAAAAATTACTCCAGATTTGCATATAGTCCATAATATAATGTTCATAAAAGTGGCTACAGCTTGAGGCAAGTAACTTACCTGTGCGTCTGTTAGACCAAGCATTGCAGCCAGTTGTTTTCTGTCGGGTTTGGTGACATACTTCTGTATTTCGAATCGTTTCTCAAGGCCTTTTCTTTGCAGGTTGGAGAAGACCGCTCGCGACCAGGACCTCTTCCTTTTGTATGTCTGTGGTATTGTGTCTTTTGTGAGGACAGCATATGGACCTGTATAAATAAAGGGACATAAAGGTTGAGCAATGTTATTTATTCGTTCAAATTTCAAAGTGCACAAGTCAATTATAGTTGGCTACCCTAGAAAAGTGATGTCATGCCATCAAACATGCCAAATTATATTCATTTGAAAAACACAATGGACGGAAGATAGGCCTGGGGTTTAAAAACACTGAGCAAACAATACAAATATTGTTCGAATCCTTAAATGCCCTGTGTGCGTAAAAGGCCCTATGTAGCCTATGTGCTGACGGCTACACTACCTGGGAAAGTGTCCTGAAACTGATGCTGCCCTGATTGCCTGGCGCCGTTTAGTGAGCTCATCATGGAGGACGTGTCGCTCATCGCTGGGTCTATGGATGCGAAGTACTGCCTCGCGGAGTGCTGCACGGGCATGTGGATCCCTGACTGACGGTTCGAGCTAACAATGGACGTGAGATCTGTCACAGGGCGAGAGATAAATAAGTAAGAAATTACCGCAATGTATGATACACGAGTATTTGTCAATGGTGCAACTTTTCAGCTAAAAATTACGTTGGTGTGCGAGTCTGAATGTTGTCTGAAGCTAAATAATACCCAGTTTTATGGTAAGGCAACTGTGGCAGCTTGGATGTTCATATAGATGGTTTGAGTGCGTAAATAATAAAGTACATGATGTTGCCACTGTGGTTTTAGCCTTTAATTATGTCAATATAGGCATTTTATAAAAAATAAAATGTGCCTTTACAACATAAAGGCATTATTGAGTGCTTTCTTTGGCAGTGAGATCATCTTGATGTAGGCCTATAAATACTTATTTTAGAGAATTCATTTTGACAACAGTATGAAAGTTCATTTAAAGCTTACCTCTTAAAGACAATATGTCTTTTGTTTTTGGGTCGAAGTCTGTTGACAATATCCGATCGATTCCGAACTTGAGGTCCTTGCTTGATTGTGGAGGAGCTTGTTGGGAGTTGACACTCGTTCTAGATACAGACGTTAAGTGTATTCCGTGCCTGTGATATGGAGACCCGTTCAGTCTCCCACCGTAGACCGACTGTTCTGGCCCCACCGGGGAAGGACGCAACGGAGATCCAGAGGAGTGGACCTGAGAACGGTGTCCCATATGAGCCATGAGTGCCGAGGATCCCGGGATGTTCTCGGCATCCCCAACCTGCAAAATGTCAGCAATGCAAAATGAGGGCTTCTTCATTGTATCCACAGCGAAACCACCCGCGCAGTAAGCAGACCAAAGACTAAAATTTGATGCGTAAAACGGATTGAGTCCGGCCGTATACATCCTGAACTCGTAATGTTACCCCTCGGTTGATCACAAACGATTATACAACTATAAATTCGGCATGTAACGTTGAGTTAATTGTATAGTAAAGGCTGCCGTCTTTGTGTAAGTCTCAGAAATCTCTCCCACAACTCTGAAATGTTAGTCTTTGGTCTAAGTACTTCAACAGTGAAGTTTTTCATCTGACATGGATTGGTTGCTTTCTAGCCAATAGAAGTTTGGTCTCGACACCCAAACACGCCCTTGTGATGGAGATGTGTGGAGTTAAGCGTTGCTAATGACCATAGCATGCTCGTTGACCTCTTGAATATCTTCATAAACATTTTCAACAGCAGTCACAGACAACATCATCATCTTCGTCACTATCTTCTTCATCATGTATGGCATGCAGCAACGACAACAATACATGCAAGTGCTAACGTCTTGTGCAAGATGAACATGTAAACATATATCGAATAATGTAATAATTACGTGTATTTTTGCGCTCGGCTTTTAGGCATTCAGCTTTAATTGTTTCTAAATAAGTCAAACAAAGTTGATACAAAGTTATTAGGCTGTACAAGTGGAATCACATTTTCATATTTGTATGCATTGGGTTGGGTGTTTGTTGCTCAAATTGGAAAACATCTGCCTATCAAACGATGTAGGCTACAAAAAGTATACACGGACAATATTGAAGATTTAAAATTTCTGACAATATCATCAATCGAACATCATACGTTTGGGTTACAAGCTAATACAAGTGAAGTACCGTGATCTACATGGTATATGCAGGGCTGAGTGCAGGAAACTATAGCTTCTATTAGATTCAGGTCACTCAGTTTTTTATGGGCTGTGATTCGTGCGAAATTAGCAGATATCCCTGTTAGATTTGTCTCAAAATAGATCATGTTTTAGTATTTCAGGATACAGCAGAAATCCTTATTTCTTCCGTAGTAAAGGGGGAACCTTTATAATTACTGTTAGCACTTCCTTTTTTCAATATTTGTGCAACTTTATCTCGACCTGCAAGTTGCATGGTGACGCAAATCCGTCCCTATGCTCATAATAAACAGAGGAAATCTATTTCCCTCTTAAACGAAAACACAATTAACTTCAGAGGCAATACTTCACCAGGTAACGAACATAATGGGGGCTGATTATTGTGACAATGACAAAATATATAAGGGTAAATTATATGTTGTAATTATTATTGTAAGTTTTTTTTGTCATTTTCGATAGATAATAATATAAAACAATAATAATCTTCAACATCATCATTATAATAAAAGTACAATCATATCCATATTTATAATAATAAAGACATGCTTTACTTTTTATATATATATTTTTTGTTTTTGTTTTTTAATCAAACCGAATTTTTCTTAAATTCTCACACTCCTCTAAAATTGAGAAAGTAGTGTGCGTGTGTGTTTGTTTAACTGCGTGCCTGCATGCGTGCATGTCTGACATGGAGATTAGTTTTGTATGGTGCAGGTACACGTTCCCAGATTCCCACGCCACAGATATAGGCCCATGCACCGTTTAACCCATTGTCATTACGTGCGCTTCTCATCATCCTACTGCATTCATTAGACTTGATTCATTACCGGCAGGGTCTATGACCCTGACTGCCTCCTATCGCAGTGTTTTCGGATGACACTTTTCCGGGTTCAAATTAGAAATTACATGTAGGCTAACGTTTGCACCCGATCATGCAGTCAAAACAATCCAGGGAAAAGGATGTAGCAGAGGCACAGCGGGTTAGCACGCCTAAGTTATTTCAGTTGCCGATGAGCCTTCAGAGGGAAGCATTAAAACGTGCACACTAAAACAACACTCTCGAATGTCAGTAAGTCAGTAAAATAGTGCCATTTAATTTAGGAAATTATTTCATAGTGAGTGAACGTCAGGTTTGTCCAGTTGAAAATGAAAGTATAACCCATGTGACAAAACCCTACAGTTATTGTTTCAGCTCTGATAAAATGGTTTATTTTCTTTAGTTTTCAATTATATCAACGCAGGATTGTGTTACAACACCAATAACAGTGAAATAACTACATATAGTCAATTTGCTTTGTATTTTATTGTACTGTATCCTGGAAAGGTTGGTTGAGGCTATCAGAACTTCCTAAGACTACTGTATAAGCAAACACGTTGAAAACAAAACGTCAAACCATGCATGAGTCCCAGTAAACACTGGCAGATAAATATATATATATATATACGTTTGACAGCTACAGCTGACCACTGAGAGCCAGCATTCACTTCAAGCCTATTGTTGTCGGTTGATTGCTCAGTGTGTATTTTCAGGAAGCCTTATCAGAGCTCAGGAAAACTGATTGAGGGCCTCATCTAACAACTCTCTCGAATCAGATGTTGGGAGTCAATTAAATAATTTCCATTACTACACTGAGCATTATGACTTCACTTTGGTACAACTTAGATTACTATTTCTGGCTATGTTTGTCTCAGGAAGGAACTTTCGTAGATTTAATGGGACCTGGGCCATTGTACATGGCCTTATGTATGGCATAGTGCCATAATTTCCAAAGCAACAAAACAAATTGTTAAGGGAGTTATCCAAAGTCAATTGAAAACAGGATTGTCCAGTTAGTGACACCAAATGTGGCTTTTATTATATTCATTAATAGTGTAATCAGTTCTGTTTAATAGGCCCCCATGTTATGATGAAAATGGGCTCTCCAACATGTGAAAAAGTCTAGATGTTTTTTAGGATGTTTCAGGGCGTCTGTCAGCCCACTGGTTCAACAAACAACAATTGTCTGTGTTATGTCTGGGTTGGTCCATATGAGTATTCCCATTAACTCTGTGACAGAGGGTTAGCACACAGGCTAACACATAAAATATATCCCTATAGGCCTCAGTAGGCCACATTAGGACACAGACCCAATAATCCAGGTTTTGAATCTGATAGGAGAGAGGTCTTAGTGTATTCCTTTATTTGTGATGGTAACATCATCTAAATGCATCAGGACCCTTTGGGAGACTTAGGCTGTTTGTTTTTGTTGCTGGTTATTTGGAGGCCCATCCGTGTTGATCTGTTGCTAGGGCCCAGCCAAGAGGGGAGGAGCTATAGCCCAGCTGCCCATCAGTGGAGATATAGGACTCATAGCGCAGGAAACATAAACATTTAAATATCATAATCCTCCACCGCTGATCATGGGAAAATATGGGAACCTCATGGATTTCCCCCTACCCTTTAGGCCAGCAATCACCATCCAGAGAGTTCCACTCATATGGCCATTAAATTCAGCTCCACAAACTTCAGTGATTGTCTCTGAATATGTCCACCCCAGACAAGTGACTCATAAATGCCCCCTTTTTCCAATCCAAATGGGGAAGGGATCTATATCCCTAGTATATTTAGCTAGATGAATAAGTCACAAACACATTTGATTAAATCCATATATAATGACTTTTCAAAGTTAGTAGGCCTAGTTATATTTCAACTCACTCCTCCCAATTAAATATCATTGCCTAATGTTTTTCTTTCCCCAGCTGTTCGAGAAAAAAGAGAGCAAAACCCTATACTTATCACTAAAAAAAAAAACATCCAGATTTATAATGCAAACAACCTACCTGAATGTAGCCTAGTCTCCGCAGTTCTTGTGCGTTAGGCCATATTAAACTCAAATAAAAATAATTAACCAGAAGACAGATCATTACAATCGCATCATTTAAAAGGAAGATCCTGAAAGGCTTTCTCTCCATTTGTGGTCATAGAATTAAACTGTTCTCCTACCTTTCCCCCACAGAAGAGTATAGATAAAACGTTAGGTGGTCATTAGATGGACATTAGGAGTGGTAGACTAACCACACTCGCCTCAGTCTGCCCTGTCGTTTAAACAATCGAAGGGCTCATTTAATGGAAGCTTTTAAATATGATGATGTCCCAGTGTCTCTACATTAACAACATCTGTGTTTACATAAAAACAGCCCCGTTGCAGATTAAAGTCGCTCCCCTCTTCGCCACTTGTGACTGGTGCATTTAAGGCCTTCTGATTACTCGCTGGGTCAATGTACACAGGATTAAATCACATTTGCTGAGTACGGGGTTGCAGTGTTAAATAAGTGAGGAGACTAATGGAAACGTAAAAGGTCATCATAACAAACCATTACTGACTTTTCTCTCCCAGTGTTCTGGCAGGCATACCATGAGGCCGAGAAGATTCGAGGAACAGTGCGCACTCTACGTAACGACGCCCATGTGACCGATGGGCTGGGTCAGACTTGGCAACCCCGCGGGCCAAAAATCGTGAAGTTATAGGTTTTCTTTAAGTATGATCTGTGACTGTGTGCTAGAGTGATCAATGTTGCATGTATTTAGCGCAACCCTTCACTATTTAGGTAAAGCAGAGCATCTAAGGGCCGAGGCGATAGATCTGTACCGACGTCACACACATTAAAATGTGTGTAATAACAAGCCACGGTGGAAGTGCTTGGTGCTGCAGCTCTTCTTCACAGATTTGGCCTACTAGAGCTGAATGACGTTCAATAGGCCTAGAACATTATATAGACTTAGTTTAACTTCTGGAAATTATTGTTATAGTCTACACCAGCCATAATGTGCCCTACCTGATTTGTGGCCGTTAACAAAACAATAAAATCAAGGTTATGATCGGGCGTGTTCTTTCAGAGCGACATTTCACACCCTAAGTATCATCTTGATGGATTCCAGTTTTGTCAACGCTCCAGAGCTGTCCAAACAGACCGTGTTTTATGACCTCTCCCTGAAAGTACAGAAGTCAACTATAAGAATGAATCGGATAAGAATGTAACCAGAAACATCGTCATAGCAATGCCAAAATGAGACAATAACATAAATTGAACAGTCATAATAGTTATTATATTTAAATTTCCGAGTCGTCATCGCGAACCTGGGTAGTATGTAGGAATGCTATGCGTCAAGGTCTATTGTAATGCCTTGTCATTGAATTGGTTTGACATAAATCAAAATGTACTGCATCGAATACATAAAGTCTGCATTTTTGTTATAGGCCCTAGGCCTATATATTATCCTAACGTTTTGTAAATGTCATATCCATCTTTGGGTGGTAATAATGTTCTCTAATAAATCCGTATTCCTTTTCTTTGTGCAGTTTTCATTGTGGACGTCTGGACAGCCACAGTTAGGCTACAGCACTTCCTACCCCAGGACAACAATGCACTTTCACTTATCAGCATCACACCCCAGGGAGCACAGGTCCCGAGGCATCCATATACATGCAGTTAAAAAATACACCAATAATAGTTTTTCCACACCATCCCAAGCGCCCTATTTTTCATGTACAGTTTTAATGTAGGCTAATGCATTTTAAAATATATTTTATCATGTCAGCCTAAAGGTCATCAGATAATAGACAATACAGATACAGTAGCCTCATTTTTTTTATTATGAAAATAAGTTACTTATAATAATATCATTACATTTATCTATTGCTTATCTCTACAGGCTATTGTTAACAAAAAAGGGTTATTGAATGTAGCCTAGGCAAATTGTAGGTTACCCAGGGCGTTTGGGTGCAATTATCCTACCAACAGATTTCAGGCCCACACAGAAAATTATATTAGCTAACAAACCCTTTGTTGTAGACATTGCCTTTAATAAAATGCATAAGGTGCAGTGTTGCTGTGTTGCTGTGTAGGCCTAGATTACATGGTCGTGATAGGATACAATATTCATAAATTCTTTAGGCTAGCCTACATAACAAATTAAGCTGCTAATTTCATCACTGCTCCTCTCCTTTTTTAATCAAACACCATACTCTTGATTCACCGATTAGCCTACATTTGGCCTAGTCTGGGTGCCAGTCTTTTTTAGCTAACATTCCACTGAAATCTTTGGCATATGACAGGAGTGATAAGAACTTGAATGTAATAGCTGAAAAGAGACAGCAACCAGGCTACAGTTGGACATTAAATTATAGGCTATATTCTAACATCACTCTTAAATTCAGATACATTTTTAGATTGTTGTTTTATGTGATCAGAGATTCTGTACCTCGTGCAGGTCCTTATTTTGGGTCCTTATTATAGCCTAATAAACCCTCAATACACAGGTCAACTTTAACAAAATGGTGTCATCTAGTGGTGGTTCTTAGAAACAACCTGCCATTTAAACAAATGGAAATTATAATTTGAGCTAAATATACTTTGTTTAATCTGATATTTTGTACAGATCTGAAAAATATCTGATGTGAAAAAATCTGATGTGATTCGTCAAAAGACCCATTAGTGTAAAAAAATATAATAATTGTGCTGCCTGTGTAGACACAGCTATAGAGACATACAGTCTCAGCGTTATGGCATTATTGTAAGCCTACACTAAGAGCGACTGCAGAATACTGCACATAAAAACATGAACAAAATGATGCTCATGGCGATGTAATAAAATCTATTGGATACCGACAGGCTTGTCAAGTGCGAATAATATACAACAGGTGGGATTGATCCTGTTTCTTATCCCAATAAACAATCAATTTGTCTTTCCTCATAGCACAAGTTCAGCTGTGGTAAGAATGTTAAAGATCCAGCTGTCCACTTGACAGTCTGCTAAGGAAAGAAACTGCCCGTAGAGACTCACTTTGGATTCAGTTTCAGTGTTCCATTTTAAATGGCAAGGTTTAAAGTGGTAGCCCATGCTATATCTTTTGTAAGGCTTGCATGTATGTATGTATAACTTTTTGCATGTATAGGCGTATTTCAGTTTTCAGAATTACCGATCATAATGACATTAGTCTTCCATTCTTCAGATGAAAACTTTGAGCTTGAATGACCAGACACACAGTGGAGGACATGGTTTTCAGAAATAACAGATCAAACTTATCTTGGGTTGTGTTGAAACCATATTCATTTTACTAGACTACCACATCATATAAGTCAACTAAGCCATGACATTTGATGGAAATATTACCTTTCAGTTTCCTGTAGGGGGAACTGAATCTAACATCAGAACAACAGGATCACTGATCTGTATTGCATGTTCCAGATGATCCAGCTGCAGTTGGTCTATTGCAGCTCCCTGTGGTTGGCATTGAGGATATGCTGGAGTTTAACCTCTGACCTCAATTAGGGTCTAAACCATTAGGGAGGAAGTTACACTGGTAGCAGGCAGGGCCAGGCAGACAGGAACTCCAGCTGGTGGCCAGTGTTGGCCTGACAGGAGACAGGTGAAACTAGACACCTGAACTGGATTAAATATTCAAGGGGACATTAAAGAGTTATTACAAGTTTTACATTTGGCAGATGTTTGTAACCTTTGTATCATAAATAACCTTTAGAGCAGAATCATTAGTATATTTTTGTTCAAAATGCAGAAATCCTGGGTCATTCCACCAATTCAGTGAAACTAAAACTTTTGATTTCAACTAATTTTAACATTGTCATAAAGAGCACATGTTCAACTTCATAAAAAAAAGTGTTCCCATCTCAAGAGGTTAAATAAATTACTATAGTAAGAGACTGACTGTACATTATTTATAATGTGGGAACCCTAGAGAAAATTGAATCTCTGAATGGATGCCCCTCCCGTCAGTAAAATATACCCTTCTGAACGCTTGAAAAAAGCAAGTGACCCTCCTCTATAACCAAAATAATAATTAAAACATAAAGTAGATCGCAGAGAACATGCTTACCGTTTTCCCTCAATCATAGGATAGGCCAGAGCCTCAGATATGCAAACTGTTCTTCGTTTTGTAAGCATGACATGGCAAAGCAGGGCGTTGTGCCAGTAACCGAAAGGTTAAAAAACCTGTCGATGTGTCTTTGAGCAAGGCGCTTAACCCTAATTTTTCATTAGGGTTAAGTCATTGTAAATAAGAATTTGTTCTTAACTGACTTGCCTAGTTAAATCATTTTTTTTATTTTTATAAAGTAGACAGAAGATTGCGGATTTGCCCGTCACCGCGGACATGGATAAAGGGTGAAAATATATCCATTATGATAAAAGCACTTAATTAATCTATCATCTTATTTGCGGTTCGAGAAAAAAAACGGCCTTTTATAAACGCATTTCATGGAAGTCTACGTCATTTTATATGACTGGAGACAAGCAGAATCTTCTTTAATACCACAGTAGAGCATTACAACGAATTAGCGCATGCTGCAGCACCGGAGATATTTTGATTTTTAAAAAGAGCATAGTCTAAGCTTAGGCTTTTGTTAAAAAAGAGCATAGTCTTAAGTTTGGAAGTGCTAAAATTGAGCGCAATATAACCCGTTACAACTGAAGTAGGCTATCTGACCAAAAGCCATTAATTGTTTAACACAGCATCCGCATATCATCAGGTAGGCCTATATGCACTTGATTGAATAAAATAATTTGGGAAACTATCATTTTATAATTGATTCTATACCATGATATTGTTGTTACAGAATAGATGTGTGTTGACTGTGATTAGAGCATGGGAATATAAGAGCATCTGCTAAGGCTAAATTAACTAGGTATGCATAGCTCAAAACATGATCCTCAAACCAAAGACTGGCCAAACTCGTGTTTCTAAAAGTGAATTCAATGGCACGGTATAGCCTAATAAGTCATTTTTCGTTTCATTAATATTAAATTCTAAGTAATTATTTTTTTACATTTCATTTTGTACAGCTTAAATACTCAATTTATAGGCATGTTTGAAGTGCTGTTGTTGATGTGTTGTAACAAATGTTCAGACCCGGTGGCAGAACGAATCAGTTGGACGGGCCTTTGATTTACATTTTTTTTTTAATTGTTTTATTTCACCTTTATTTAACCAGGTAGGTCAGTTGAGAACAAGTTCTCATTTGCAACTGCGACCTGGCCAAGACAAAGCAAAGCAGTGCGACAAAAACAACACAGAGTTACACAGTAAACAAACAGTCAAAAACACAATAGAAAATCTATATACAGAGTGCAAAATGTAGTGCAAAATGCAGTAAGGTTAGGAGGTAGGACAATAAATAGACCATAGTGGTGAAATAAATTACAGATTATCATCATTAACACAGGAATGAAGGATGTGCAAATTATGATGTGCAAATAGATATACTGGAGTGCAAGATTTGTGAAAATAACAAAAATAAATATGGGGATGAGGTAGTAGTGTGGGCTATTTACAGAAGGGCTATATACAGGTGCAGTGATCGATAAGCAGCTTTGACAACTGGTGCTTAAAGTTATTGAGGGAGATAGGAACCTCGAGCTTCAATGATTTTTGCAATTCGTTCCAGTCATTGGCAGCAGCGAACTGGAAGGAATGGCGGCCAAAGGAGGTGTTGGCTTTGGGGGTGACCAGTGAGATATACCTGCTGGAGCGCATGCTACGGGTGGGTGTTGCTATAGTGACCAGTGAGCTGAGATAGGGCGGGGATTTACCTAATAAAGACTTATAGATGACCTGGAGCCAGTGGGTTTGGCGACAAATATATAATGAAGGCCAGCCAACGAGAGCATACAGGTCGCAGTGGTGGGTAGTGTATGGGGCTTTGGTGACAAAACGGATGGCACTGTGATAGACTACATCCAATTTGCTAAGTAGAGTGTTGGAGGCTAGTTTGTAAATGACATCGCCGAAATCAAGGATCGGTAGGATAGTCAGTTTTACAAGGGCATGTTTGGCAGCATGAGTGAAGGAGGCTTTGTTGCGAAATAGGAAGCCAAATCTGGATTTCATTTTGGATTGGAGATGGTTGATGTGAGTCTGGAAGTTGAGTTTACAGTCTAACCAGATACCTAGGTCCACGTATTCTAATTCTAATTCGGACCCGTCGAGAGTAGTGATGATGCTCCGGTGGGCGGGTGCTGGCAGCGTTCGATAGAAAAGCATGCACTTAGTTTTACTAGCGTTTAAGAGCAGTTGGAGGCCACGGAAGGAGTGTTGTATGGCATTGAAGCTTGTTTGAAGGTTAGTAAGCACAGTGTCCAAAGAGGGGCCAGATGTATACAGAATGGTGTCATCTGCGTAGAGATGGATCAGAGAGTCACCAGCAGCGAGAGCGACATCGTTGATGTATATAGAGAGAAGGGTTGGCCCAAGAATTGAACCCTGTGGCACCCCCATAGAGACTGCCAGAGGATGGACAATAGGCCCTCCGATTTGACACACTGAACTCTGTCTGCAAAGTAGTTAGAGAACCAGGCAAGGCAGTCACTTGAGAAACCAAGGCTGTTGAGTCTGCCAATAAGAATGCGGTGATTGACAGAGTCGAAAGCCTTGGCCAGGTCGATGAAGACGGCTGCACAGTAGGGTGGCAAAACATTTTCACGGGACCTCTTATGTGTGAACGCGCTTTTCACAATATTTTTTTTATGGCTGTAATAGTAAAGACTATAGAAAGTTCGTGAGTTTCAAGTTTGGGAAAGCTTACAATTTATCCCTACAATTTCTACCGATCTGCGAGACATCATTTTTATATGGGCATTTTCTTCAAACAGTTGCACTTCAATAATAACGTTTTCGTTTCTCAAAACCATTGTCACATGGTTAATCATAAAAATCTGAAGTAAAATGATAAACATCAAAAAGTTAAAATTCAACAATGCAGAGAGCACTAGCCTCTGCCATATGGACACATTGATACGCTGTGATCCATTGGCGCCTAAAGACATGAGAGCATAACTCAGAGATGCAGCAGTAGGGCTGAATACTTTCCGAAGTCAGTGTATATATTTGCGCCCATCTCAGTGAACTCATCCATTGCGGAGGCCTAGACTAAAATCCAATTTATGCTTGATCCGAAAATGTGGTCGGAGGCTTCATATAGAAGGTGTGATGCAATAGCGGAGCCTCCAGATGCCAAATCGAGCAGTGCCGCATTACCATGCGCCTCCCACATTTTGTAACAATGCGGAGGGCTCTGTATAGCTCCACATTGACATGATTGGTTGACAGCAGGTGGGGGCAATACACCCTGTAGAAAACACAAACTCACTTCCTGGACAACAGCTCTGCTCTGCTCCACGAAGCAAAAAAATGATGAAAACCTGACTTCTGCTGAGGCCTTATGACCGTAAATGCAGACATGTCCGATGCAGACATCATGCGCCCAGATGTACTTCTCTCTCCTGCCAATTTGTGCACATTTATTGTTTCATAACATCAATGTGTGAATTGTTTGCATTTGATTCTTAGTGTATATCAATTCTCTATTACATATATCACCAGTACATGTACCGTTCATTCCAATAATTTTGTATCTACAATGTGTGTTACTTTGGTTATGGTAATTTATTTGAATGCATTCAATATTATTATTCGAGTCTTCCCGTTCTTATTGTCGGAGTGGACGCATTGTTTGCCGAATACACAACCTACACTTGTGAGAAACAGTTTTGCCAATGTCTTTTGTTTGGAGCGCTCCTGTCAATGTTGAGTAAGGACGCGCACGCATAGTAGGCCTACACTCAAAAAATAAAAGGTTCCTGGAGTATCCTTTAGGGGTTCTTCAAGTTCTTCAAATTGAAACTGTGTGAGCACCCCTATAAGTTCTTAAAATAACCCCTTTTAATGGATCCTCAAATAACATTTTGTGGTTCTTCCCCCTCCCCTATTATTATTATTATTAATACACATAACAATAACACAATATTTTAGTTCTCAGTGTTTATTATGAATTTAGTGGCAAAGCAGAATAAAAAAAATATATAAATCTAAGGTAAACTAGCCAGAATGATTTTGCATTGCATGGTGATTGAACAGGTTTCCTGTTATATTCATCAGAGGTGTAGGCAGGGTGAAGTCTGCTATCCCAAAAATAGTAATTATACAGATGGTTAACAAAACATGTACATGGCAGTATTCATACCTTGGTTTTCGTAGGAAATGTGAATGACAAAAACTGTTTTGATAATGGTTTTCATACACATACTTTATCCATAATGTAGAGGCCTATGGGATTTTCATTGAAGAGGTAAAGAAGGAGGATGGTACATGTGATCTGCATAACATACCAATACCAATTGACATACCTTTGTATGCCTCCTCGTCTGTATACCTGCAGACACAGGCATAGCAGTTCAGTCATCTGCACCCAATACAGCTAGCCTTCAACATATTCTTATAGCAAACATATTCCATTTTCTGTTTTAACAATAGCTAGTATCATCGTAAAACAATATCAATTTAGATCATATAAAGGGACAAACCTTATTTTAAATTGAGGAGATCTTTAAATGTTTCAGTTAAGTGCCTGCACCGGCTGTCCTTTCAAATTCAAATCCAAATGTTTTATTTGGGCAGTTAGGTTCCTGCAAGAAGCCCCACCAACTAAAGAGGTTCCTTGATGAACCCCACTTCCTTCTTGGAAGAACCTTTTGGGGGCAATTTTTAGTGCCATGAACCCTAAGGTTTTCAAAGAACTTTGAGGATCTTAGAAGAACCCTTGTTGAACCCCTATTTTTTTGAGTGTATAAGCTACCTGGCCTGTGTGCAAATGTAGGCATATAAAATGTGCCCATTTGGGGATCTGATAGTATTTCTGATTGGCTTAATGCACCACCACTAATGACCTGTGGAGCTTCTCAAAGTAGTTTTATTCACCTCAAACAGCAAGCAAACAAACTGTTTTAACATCCATTGAGAATTACAATATTTCCTCAGTGTATTTGAAAAATCTTTCCAGCTCTCTCCCTTTCAATTAACACTCAAAGGGAAAAATGTCATGCTCTGATCCATCATATAATAGGCTTACCTTATTACTTCTTATCAGTACTTGTCTGACTAAAATAGGTTCCGGTACTGTTTATATTTAAACAGGAGAGAAACAGGAGCTCAAGCAGTAGAACATTTGAGGCACCGGTACTCAGCTCCGGTGAGCTCCTGCCCAAGTCAAGCAATGCTTCTTATCCCTTGAGCAAATATTCAGGGTGGCAGGTAGCCTAGTTGTTAGGGCATTGGGCCAGTAACCGAAAGGTTGCTGGATTGAATCCCCGAGCTCATAAGGTAAAAATCTGTTGTGCTGCCCCTGAACAAGGCAGTTAACCCACTGTTCACCGGTAGGCCGTCATTGTAAATAAGAATTTGTTCTTAACTGACTTGCCTAGTTAAATAAAAGGTTAGGTTTTTTTTTCTTCTGGTTATCTAAATCTCTGGCGCCCTCTTGAGGCATGTCTTATTTCATCAAACCCTAAACTTTAAGTATACATTTTGGGATTAAGTGGGTTACAATTTTCATAGAAGTGACCTAGGGTTGACAATTTTGGCACTTGAGCAACCTTTAATATTAAAGATCTGATTTATGGAATTCTCCATGTGGTCTATACTAAAAGGGCATTTCCTTCAATATAACAGGCTTTTAACATTCTATTTGTGCACAATGTCTACTTAAAACAGCAAAGGGACACAAAAGGCATTCTTTTCATCTCTAAGTACAATACAGCACAGAACAGAACTCAAGTGCTAAAAACATTAGCACATTTTTTTCTTTCATTACTATTTATTTCACATTTAACTGAAAACCCTCTCCATTTCCACTTTTTACATCCAGTCAATGTTGTTCACATGGAACTTTAAAATCACAAGCGAATTTACCTCCTAATCAAAAGGTGCAACATAAGTCTTACAAAAACCTAAATATCAATCTTGGTCCTGAGAACAGTTCCCTTTAACTTACTGAGAGCTTGGTAGGCTGCTCAACTAAGCTACTTAATCTATGGCTTAGCCTTGGGGGTAGCACCAGCAATATTCACTTGCGCTACCCATTGATAGAAAAATATGTAACAAGAAGCATGGGCTAGTAATAGACTTAATAACCAATTTGACATGTGATAATGTATCAGTCAATGAATATATCCAGAACAATTTAAATTGTTTGATAATAAAACAGGGAAAATCATGCAGGAAATATTGAATCATAGATCCCAAAGCACACTTGTGGTAGTGCAATGTTATTGGCAGTGGTACTCACACAATGTCAGTCAGTCATTCTGCAACAAGGGTCCAGCGTGGAACATTTCAGCTAACTTTTACATGTGGTTTAATTTCAAAGCCCTAAAAATGCACTAAATATCCAATGGATTACAAAGTATTTCAGGCATGGCACTAGTGATAGATTAGTAAAAATGTACAGTGCAACAATGAAAAACGATTGAAAAAGCATGGAAATGGTGCCATGTGCAATATCTTGTCTAAGTTACTACAAGTCCATGAAGGGAAAATCAGAAATAAGAGGTCAGTACAAATGCCAGTGCTGAACACAAACCCATTTTCCCAATCGAAAAACAGCGGTGAGAGACACCAAACGACACAGGTCAAGACCAAAATATTGAAAGTAAATCAACAAACAAGTATTACCATTTCCCAGAATCAAATATTAGTTATGCGTAAGAAACCACAGTAAACCCATATTTGGTGATTTATAAAATGCCTGCCACCACCGACACATTTAACAGATGCTTCAACTAGCCTTGAGGAAGGCTATTCCAAGATCCTATCAACATATGTCACCTGATATTTTCAACCAGGAGTTAACAACACAGTTTTAAAGATATTGTCATGTAGAGTAATCTGAGAAAGTGGTCTTTATGTCACACACACACGGTGTGGAGTAGGACAAGGTTATGTTATGTTGTTATCTCCATGTCATACATACACACTTTCAGGATGTTGCGAGGTCATCATATCAGGTCAGTTAGCTCTCTTCCTGCACCCTTCCCTCGTCCAGCAACCTCGTCCTCTCCGCTGGGTTGCCTTCCTCCTCCTCCACCATCCTGGCGCAGCACGGAATCCTTGCTAGTAGGGGGCGATGAAGCCCATTATACAGCGCCGCACCCACCAACAACACAATGAAACCCAACACCTGTAACCCATGGAACTGCTCCCAGCCCAGAGCTAGACTGACCACCCAGATGACCACGGTGCGCAGGCTGTCCAGCACCATGCGCGTGGTGGCACTGATCTCCTTGGTGACGGAGATGCCGGCAAAGTTGAAGAAGGCGATGGACACAGTGTTGCCGAGCAATGCCAGGATGATCATGGGGTTGTGGCCGATCTGGCAGAAGGCGTCCAGCGCGTCCTCAAGGACGTGGCGGGGGTTGTTGCTGAAGCTGCCCACCGGGATGTAGAAAAAGGGGATGAGGAGGAGTGAGAGGATGAAGAAGCCAAAGAACCCTGGAAAATGGAGGAGAAGAAGGGTGGAAATGAATGGAGGCAGGGTGAATTACTAAGGGAGCAGTCGAAAGTTACACAATTGTTACATGGAGGAAAATGGAGGAGGGTCGTGCTTTTTCAATGACAGTTAGGTGGAGGGTATTGTTTAGTATTGTTTTATTAAGTCCAGGGGAGGGTCATGTAATTTGTAATCGATTAAAATGTCATATTGCTCAGTGTTTGAGAACATGTTAATTATTATATTTAAATGTGTGCCCAATGCTGCCCCTCATCCCCGATTCAATATCAAGTGTGCCTAGTGTGGTCTCAATCAAATGATCCATAGCCTATACTGTAGACTTTAGGACTAGGCTATACCAATAGCATGCTCAGAGTAGAACTGTGCAAAGTTTTATTTCTAACAAAATGTACTTCCTGAGTTTTTGCGCTGCTGGGATGGTGTATATAAAACATGGCTACACTGATTACACACTGCAATGGATAGGCGTTCCCAATCATGAGCCCTGGCCTGCCCAGCTCTTGATGATGTAAACACTTTTTTGCTGCCTAACCAATGGCTGTGCTGTGTACAGTGGCACTTTAGGAGGAGAGTCAAAGGCTTCTTCCAAAAATAATTATACTGCTATAATTGATTAAAAAAAAAAATGTTGCCCATAATGAAGCTATTGATCAGTTATTTATGTCCCAATAAGCCATATTTGAGTAATTTACATAACTGACATTAATATGTGGCAGCCGCAGAGATGGGGTGCATGGATGCTGAAAGTATATCTTCATTTTAATTTGACTTTAGGTTACTAACAATAAGAGGGATTTGTGTTGGAACCCATTTCTTCATATTCAATTAATAAGAGGTATGCCTACCTGATTGACAGACAAAAAGTATAGTACACTATTCATAGATTTTGTCAACCAATTCCTTCAGTCACCATGCACTCCTTAAATGTGTCAGTGAAGGGCTTGGTGTGTTACATTAAAACCAGGGCTCATATTGATGGGGTATGTAAGGGTAAATGGCTAAAAGTAGGGGCCTACCCTTTAAGATTTTTTAGAACATTTTTTTTTTTTTTTTAAAAGCACTCGCACATCTGAGCTATCTTTTTTGCAGGTGCATGGTAACAGTTGAATAAGATGAGAAAAAGAGGTAAACCGCACACTGCTCATGCTAGTATCACTGCTCTTTAATAAGCTTTACATATCGGCCTCAAGGCCTTCGTCAGAGCTTTTGTGATTTTTTTATTTTATTAGCACTCTTATGTAGACATACAGTGGGGAGAAGTGTATCAAAAGTATTTGATACACTGCTGATTTTGCAGGTTTTCCTACTTACGAAGCATGTAGAGGTCTGTAATTTTTATCAATGGTACACGTCAACTGTGAGAGACGGAATCTAAAACAAAAATACAGAAAATCACATTGTATGATTTTTAAATAATTAATTTGTATTTTATTGCATGACATAAGTATTTGATCACCTATCAACCAGTAAGAATTCCGGCTCTCACAGACCTGTTAGTTTTTCTTTAAGAAGCCCTCCTGTTCTCCACTCATTACCTGTATTAACTGCACCTGTTTGAACTTGTTACCTGTATAAAAGACACCTGTCCACACACTCAAACAGACTCCAACCTCTCCACAATGGCCAAGACCAGAGAGCTGTGTAAGGGACATCAGGGATAAAATTGTAGACCTGCACAAGGCTGGGATGGGCTACAGGACAATAGGCAAGCAGCTTGGTGAGAAGGCAACAACTGTTGGCGCAATTATTAGAAAATGGAAGAAGTTCAAGATGACGGTCAATCTCCCTCAGTCTGGGGCACCATGCAAGATCTCACCTCGTGGGGCATCAATGATCATGAGGAAGGTGAGGGATCAGCCCAGAACTACACAGCAGGACCTGGTCAATGACCTGAAGAGAGCTGGGACCACAGTCTCAAAGAAAACCATTAGTAACACACTACGCCGTCATGGATTAAAATCCTGCAGCGCACGCAAGGTCCCCATGCTCAAGCCAGCGCATGTCCAGGCCCGTCTGAAGTTTGCCAATGACCATCTGGATGATCCAGAGGAGGAATGGGAGAAGGTCATGTGGTCTGATGAGGCAAAAATAGAGCTTTTTGGTCTAAACTCCACTCGCCGTGTTTGGAGGAAGAAGAAGGATGAGTACAACCCCAAGAACACCATCCCAACCGTGAAGCATGGATGTGGAAACATCATTCTTTGGGGATGCTTTTCTGCAAAGGGGACAGGACGACTGCACCGTATTGAGGGGAGGATGGACGGGGCCATGTATCGCGAGATCTTGGCCAACAACCTCCTTCCCTCAGTAAGAGCATTGAAGATGGGTCGTGGCTGGGTCTTCCAGCATGACAACGACCCGAAACACACAGCCAGGGCAACTAAGGAGTGGCTCCGTAAGAAGCATCTCAAGGTCCTGGAGTGGCCTAGCCAGTCTCCAGACCTGAACCCAATAGAAAATCTTTGGAGGGAGCTGAAAGTCTGTATTGCCCAGCGACAGCCCCGAAACCTGAAGGATCTGGAGAAGGTCTGTATGGAGGAGTGGGCCAAAATCCCTGCTGCAGTGTTTGCAAACCTGGTCAAGAACTACAGGAAACGTATGATCTCTGTAATTGCAAACAAAGGTTTCTGTAACAAATATTAAGTTCTGCTTTTCTGATGTATTAAATACTTATGTCATGCAATAAAATGCAAATTAATTACTTAAAAATCATACAATGTGATTTTCTGGATTTTTGTTTTAGATTCCGTCACTCACAGTTGAAGAGTACCTATGATAAAAACTACAGACTTCTACATGCTTTGTAAGTGGGAAAACCTGCAGAATCGACAGTGTATCAAATACTTGTTCTCCCCACTGTAGCTCCACCCACATCTGTTAAACGCATCAGATGGGGTTGGAGTCGAGGAAAAATAAGTGTTACCAAATAAATAAATATTAAAATAAAAAGAGTGTGTACATAAAACACGTCTGTAAAGCCACAATGAGGACATCGACCCATCAAGCAAGTTTTCATAAATCATTGGGTACAGCGCAAGAGAAATCAATCTGAAATGGTGGCATTAATTCATGTTCACATTTACAACATAACATATACACATTTCTTCATTAAGACCTTTAGGAAATAATGTCTGGAGGGTGAAAATCCAAAAACATTCTCTTAGTATTATTTATATCACCTACCCTGTCTGAAATCTTAACTTTATCTATGCCACAAAATCTAAAAAGAGGAAAAATGTCATGTTTTTAGTCATCACTGGTGAATCCCTGTTTCTCCTGGTGAGGTTTGACCTACATAACAGACATTTAATCATGTAGATAACATGGGTGGTGAAATATTTAAAATACAAAATTGACCTGATTATATAAACCGATCTATAATGACACTAACAAAAAAAAAAAAGAGATCCATATGGGATATCTGTGGTTTGTCTCTGACATTCAGAAGCTGTGCTACAACCTTCTATAGCCGAGGAGACAAAACAATGACCTTACTTGGGAAGTACAGTAATGTATGTTGAAGGAACAACATTTTTTTAAATTCTAAAATGGATTAAATCAAATAAAAATAGTGACAAATGTATAAAAACGTCTAAACAGAAATAACTTATTTCTGTAAGTATTCATACCCTTTGCAATGAGACTCGAAATTGAGCTACAGTGTATCCTGTTTCCATTGACCATCATTGAGATGCTTCTACAACTTGATTGGAGTCTACCTGTGGTAAATTCAATTGATTGGACATGATCTGGAAAGGCACACACCTGTCTATATAAGGTCCCACAGTTGACAGAGCAAAAACCAAGCGTGAGGTCAAAGGAATTGTCAGTAGAGCTCAGAGACAGGATTGTGTCGAGGCACAGATCTGGGGAAGGGTACAAAAACATTTCTGCAGCATTGAAGGTCCCCAAGAACACAGTGGCCTCCATAATTCTTCAATGGAATAAGTTTGGAACCACCAAGACTCTTCCTAGAGCTGGCTGTCCAGCAATCGGGGGAGAAGGGCCTTGGACAGGGAGGTGACAAAGAACCCGATGGTCACTCTGACAGAGCTCTAGAGTTCCTCTGTGGAGATGGGAGAACCTTCCAGAAGGACAACCATCTCTGCAGCACTTCACCAAGCAGGCTTTTATGGTAGAGTGGCCAGACGGAAGTCACTCCTCAGTAAAAAAGGCACGACAGCTCACTATGGAGTCTGCCAAAAGGCACCTAAAGACTCTCAGACATGAGAAACCAAGAGTGAACTCTTTGGCCTGAATGCCAAGCGTCACGTCTGGAGGAAACCTGGCACTCCTACGGTGAATCATGGTGGTGGCAGAATCATGCTGTGGGGATGTTTTTCAGCGGCATGGGACTGGGAGACTAGTCAGGATTGAGGCAAAGATTGAGCAGTACAGAGTGGCTTCGGGACAAGTCTCAATGTCCTTTAGTGGCCCAGCCAGAGCCCAGAGTTAAACTTGATCAAACATCTCTGGAGAGACCTGAAAATAGCTGAGCAGCAACGCTCCCCATCCAACCTGAGAGCTTCAGAGGATCTGCAGAGAAGAATAGGAGAAACTCCCCAAAACAACAGGTGTGCCAAGCTTGTAGCGTCATACCCAAGAAGACTCGAGGCTGTAATCGCTGCCAAAGGTGCTTCAACAAAGTACTGCGTGCAGAGTCTGAATACTTACGTAAATGTGAAGTTTTTTACTTTTTATACATTTGCAAAAAAATCTTAACCTGGTTTTGCTTTGTCATTATGGGGTATTGTGTGTAGATTGATGAGGGAAAAAAATGATTTAATACATTTTAGAATAATGCTGTAACCTAACAAAATGTGGAAAAAGTCAAGGGGTCTGAATACTTTCCGAAGGCACTGTATAGCCTGCCATTTAAGAAATAAATTGTGACGCATGTGACAGCTACAGGCTGGCAGGAGTGATCAGCATGTCAAAACACATAAATAACAGCACTTCAACAACATCCCTATACGAATTTAGAATTTAATAATAAGGAAATGAAAAATGCGTTATTAGGCTATACAGTCATTCTACAGTGCCTTTGGTTTGAGGATCATGTGGTGAGCTATGCATGCCTAGTTTGTTAATTTAGCCTAGCAGATTCTCTTATATTCCCATGCCCTAATCACAATCAACACAAATCTATTTTATAACAATATCATGGAATAAAATACATTAGAAAATTATAGTTTCCCAAATGAAAAAAAAGTTACAAGTGCATATAGGCCTACCTTATGACATGCGGCTGCTGTGTTAAATTGATTTTCGCAAATCTTCTGCCTACTTTGCCATGTAATGCTTACAAAACGAATATCTAAGGTTCTGGTCTATCCCAGGAGTGAGGGTTAGCGGTAGGCATCCCCTTTATGTTTGAATTATTATTTTGGCTATAGGGGATGGGCTGTTTTTTTTTTTTCAAGAATTCAGGGAGGGTCGGGTACAAAATATATTTTACCTACACATATGATTATTATGCTTGTGTTTCTTAAGACAGTAAGCTTCACTCTCAAAGCTGTACAAACACAATAGTTACATTCATGGAGTTATACATTAACCAAATGCATACAGCCGTAAATGTATACAGTATGTTCACTGTACCTTCAGTGCCCACTGCCCGTAGAGGATGAACGTCGTGCTTGTAGACAAACTTCTCCTCCAGAACCATCTGGACAGCAGCAATGACCTGGGCCATGATGATCAGAAGGTCACCTTAGGGTTAGAAGAGATGGGTAAGGCCTTTTCACAGCAGTTCCTCATTGGATATGGTGAATTTCGACTACACCAGCCATAATATCGCGTGAGCTGATTATGACAAAATGGTAGGAACTCTGAACTATTTGATCACTAAAGAAGAAGTGACAGACACTATTACCAGAAATACTAATCAAAGGACAACGGCGATCTCTGCGGGGCAAACCAGAAATTTAAATCTATCGAAGCGCAGCTCAAGAGTAAATATATATTTAGCATTTCCTTTTTCCGAATGGGCGATTATTGGAACGCACCATTTACATTTAGCAGACGCTCTTTTCCAGAGTGACTTACATACATTTTTCATACTAGTCCCCCGTGGGAATCAAACCCACAACCCTGGCGTTGCAAACGCCATGCTCTACCAACTGAGCTACAGTTACATATACACAATAGGATAGATACAAAATAATCACTCAGAATTACACACACACACACACACACACACACACACAAATAAATAATTCTGAGTGATTATTTTTGATTAGTTAGTAAATAAGTAATTAAGCAAAGTTGTGTATTGCTGATTCATCATGCAGACTAGGGTTCGTGCAGATTAGATCTTACGACCATCAGAATGAGATTGATAAAGATAACGATTAATAATTGACTGCTATTGATTTAAAAGATCATTAGATCTTTAAGAGTGGATTCGGGAGATAGCTGCTCTATACAGTGGGGAGAACAAGTATTTGATAACCTGCAAAATCGGCAGTGTTTCTCACTTACAAAGCATGTAGAAGTCTAATTTTTATCATAGGTACTTTTCAACTGTGAGAGACGGAATCTAAAACAAAAATCCAGAAAATCACATTGTATGATTTTTAAGTAATTAATTTGCATTTTATTGCATAACATAAGTATTTGATACATGAGAAAAGCAGAACTTAATATTTGGTACAGAAACCTTTGTTTGCAATTACAGAGATCATACGTTTCCTGTAGTTCTTGACCAGGTTTGCAAACACTACAGCAGGGATTTTGGCCCACTCCTCCATACAGACCTTCTCCAGATCCTTCAGGTTTCGGGGCTGTCGCTGGGAAATACGGACTTTCAGCTCCCTCCAAAGATTTTCTATTGGGTTCAGGTCTGGAGACTGGCTAGGCCACTCCAGGACCTTGAGATGCTTCTTACGGAGCCACTCCTTAGTTGCCCTGGCTGTGTGATTTGGGTCGTTGTCATGCTGGAAGACCCAGCCACGGCCCATCTTCAATGCTCTTACTGAGGGAAGGAGGTTGTTGGCCAAGATCTCGCGATACATGGCCCCATCCATCCTCCCCTCAATACGGTGCAGTCGTCCTGTCCCCTTTGCAGAAAAGCATCCCCAAAGAATGATGTTTCCACCTCCATGCTTCACGGTTGGGATGGTGTTCTTGGGGTTGTACTCATCCTTCTTCTTCCTCCAAACACGGCGAGTGGAGTTTAGACCAAAAAGCTCTGTTTTTGTCTCAGACCACATGACCTTCTCACATTCCTCCTCTGGATCATCCAGATGGTCATTGGCAAACTTCAGACGGGCCTGGACATGCGCTGGCTTGAGCAGGGGGACCTTGCGTGCGCTGCAGGATTTTAATCCATGACGGCGTAGTGTGTTACTAATGGTTTTCTTTGAGACTGTGGTCCCAGCTCTCTTCAGGTCATTGACCAGGTCCTGCCGTGTAGTTCTGGGCTGATCCCTCACCTTCCTCATGATCATTGATGCCCCACAAGGTGAGATCTTGCATGGTGCCCCATGCAAGATCTCACATGGGGCACCATGCAAGACCGTCATCTTGAACTTCTTCCATTTTCTAATAATTGCGCCAACAGTTGTTGCCTTCTCACCAAGCTGCTTGCCTATTGTCCTGTAGCCCATCCCAGCCTTGTGCAGGTCTACAATTTTATCCCTGATCTCCTTACACAGCTCTCTGGTCTTGGCCATTGTGGAGAGGTTGGAGTCTGTTTGATTGAGTGTGTGGACAGGTGTCGAGTTCAAACAGGTGCAGTTAATACAGGTAATGAGTGGAGAACAGGAGGGCTTCTTAAAGAAAAATTAACAGGTCTGTGAGAGCCGGAATTCTTACTGGTTGGTAGGTGATCAAATACTTATGTCATGCAATAAAATGCAAATTAATTATTTAAAAATCATACAACGTGATTTTCTGGATTTTTGTTTTAGATTCTGTCTCTCACAGTTGAAGTGTACCTATGATAAAAATTACAGACCTCATGCTTTGTAAGTAGGAAAACCTGCAAAATCGGCAGTGTATCAAATACTTGTTCTCCCCACTGTATATAATCCAATGTTTCTGTGGTGCCCCAGATTAACAATGGGTTAATTGTTGCACGATTTAATTCAACAACGTAATCAATTAAACGTTAGGTAATCGATTTGATATAATAGCATGTCAAAACAATAATCATAGCAAAGTTACGACACCTGTGCTCAAATGTAGGCTTATAAACGTGCCGATTTGGGGATCATAGTATTTCTGGTTGGCTTAACGCACCAACACTAATGACCTGTGGAACTTCTCAAAGTATTTTTTTTCTTCGTCTCAAAAAGCAAGTAAACAAAGTCTGTTTTTACATCCATTGAGAATAACAATAGTTCCTCAACATAGCCTATTTGAAAAATCTTTCCAGCTCTCTCCCTTTCGATAACCACTCAGCATGAAAGAGGAAAATATCATGTTCTGATCTGTTGGAAATTGATTACTTTCACTTTTTATCCCTTGTGCAAATAGTCTACAGCTACAGTGTCGGTCTTTCCGGAGGGCCCAGAATATTTTATACAATGTTGCAAGTTTGCTCGCATGAGCTTCAGGCCGGACCAAAGTTAATAGTTGATACAATGTTTCAAGTTCCTTGCAGACAAGCCATGCATAGCCAATGTATTTTAAAATCAGGATATTTTCTACCTGTGGGCTGCAATGTTTTTATATGTTGGCTTTATGTAGGCTATATTTACATATTGGCAATAGAACTTACTTTTAGATTTGTATCATTTTCATTTAGATATAATTTTGATTAACCACATGACATTGATTGAGATATGAAGACTATTATAAATTAAATGAAACTGTTCAATGAAAATGTGCAAATAAAAATAATAACTAGCACGCAGATCAGTAGAAATGGTATGATAACTTGGCACTCCAAATGGAAAAGGTTGCAGACCGCTGGTGTAGCCTGGTTAGGGTATATTGATCTCTAGCTCCCTCTTTATTAATTTGTGTGTCTTCATTTTTAATTGCAGTCCTTAAAGCATCAGACAAAGTAGCCTAGTTGATTTTATTCAAATATAGGGTGTGTCTATATATGGAAAAATACACGTTTGAACAATCGATTGTTCAAAAAAACAGACAACTCTTATTTTTTTTGTCAGGGACAGCCCTAAGGCAGAATATGGCATTAGTGTTGTAAACACCTTACTCTAATTATCTTAAAAATCGGCATAATGTCATAATTGAAGAAAACATACGCCGATTAAAACACCTGCTTTTCTGCGCATCTTTCAAATTATCACGTGTTAAAGCGGTGAATATGCTCTGCGCACGACTGGCGCCAGCTTCCTTCTTTTGCGCGAGTATAGTGAGTTTGGAAAAAGTGGACGTATTCATCTTAGAAATAGTTTTCACATACAAACTTTATGTCCGAACAGAGAATCAAATAGGCTTTACAAAAATAACATGGTCGTTGTTGTAGAACGTGATTGGCGATTTTCTGCATTTATCAAAGTCCCATCAGGTAGACTGATTTCAGATGTGTCCAGGTAAACATGATTATTAAGGAAATGGTTCTTCTTGCAAAGCATGTAAACATTTCAATCAAACTATCATATCAACTCAATACTCATCGTGTTCTAACAGTCCTACCCTTGACACTTCAAGTAGCCCCTTCCAACCCACCATTCTCTTTTCCTTACCGGTGATGACCTCGCTAAGTTTGTGTGAGTCATCCTTGTGTCCGCTCATGAAGTCGGCCAGGCCCACCACTATCAGGCCCAGGATGGTGACGAAGATGCCCGTCCACTGACTGGCCACCAGGCGGCGCCCTAGGAAGGCCACCGACAGCAGGCCCGTGAAGATGATCACTGCCCCGCGCAACATCTGGAAGCTGGAGGCGCTCGTCATGTTCAGGGCTGGGGAGAGAGTCAGACAGAGTTTGGTTCAAATAGGGCGGCAGGTAGCCTAGCCGTTAAGAGTACTGGGCCAGAGCAGACTAGTTGAAAGGCACCGAACACTAATTGTTCCTGTAAGTCGGGCAGCGGTTGCACTTTGGGACTATTCAATTAGTTCAAGTGGCAATTAGTTCCAGGCAAAAGAAAGCAAATGCTATTTGAACCCAGGTCTGCAGACAGTCAGCACAAACGTTCACTATGACAACCAAGAAATCTATAGTTCTGTTATTGTGTTTCAGTTCCTTAATAAAATGTGAGATACATCATAGGAACTTAAAGTTCAATGGAAAAATGTGTTTGTAATTGTGCCTGACCATAATATGTTACAGATCACTTTCTCGCAGTTTTTGAAGAATACTTTTAAAGAATACAACTTGGAAGGCCTTTTTGGTGTGAATTGGTGTCACATTATGAAATACCAAAATGAAGATAAATATCCAGGATGTCGGGGTCACGTACCAACATACATGATGGACGTAGCGGTCATGTCACAGAGGGCAGGGGGAAGGAAGAGGAGGGGGTTGAAGCTCTGGCCCGTGTTCATCTTGGGCTCTGGTCTCCGTCTGTCGTGACAAAGCAGCATGTGGAAGACAGCCAGACAACTGAGCTCCCCCAGGAACATCCCTACAGCCTAGAGTGGGAGGCAGAGGGATAGAAGCGGAGAGAGGGAGGCAGAGGGGTAGAAGGAGAGAGGGAGAGAGAGAGAGGGAGGGAGGGAGGGAGGGAGGCAGAGGGGTAGAAGGAGAGAGAGAGAGAGAGAGAGAGAGAGCGAGGGAGGCAGAGGGTGTGTGAGGGAGAGAGACAGACAAAACAAACAGAGACACACGGTCAGCATTCAGAAACCTACCCATAAACACTGAGCAAGTAAAAATAAAAATAAAACGATACATTTAATCCATTCAAAATGTTGATAAAGACACAAGTGATTCACTTAGGTCTTAGTTTACACATACTGTAGATATTAGTATTTTATTTGAAAGACTACCTGTACAAATGGGTGGGAGAATGTGTGTTCAGGGGAGTCTTTACAACCCTTTGCGGAGAACATGTCAGCCCATCTGGGGGAGAAGAAGAGTGCTGATTAAGTTTACTCAAGAATGTCACACCAGGTCCCCCAAGTGGCGCAGCATGGTTAATTGGTGCATGCTTATTAGTAACTGGAATTAGAAATTTCATAAATGTGTCAAGTGGAGCGTCTGTTTGCTCCTCATTACACATCACAGACCAACAAATATTATTTACATCAACAACATAGGAATCACTACAAAACTTATTGTATGACCTCCTACACTATATTGGGCCCAGCCTTTGGAACGTTGGTTTTCCTAAATATGGCTACTATATTGTGATCACTACATCTGATGGATTTGGATACTGCTTTCTGCAGCATTAGTAAAGATGTGATCAATACATGTTGATGATTTAATTCCTGTGACATTTGTACCTACCCTGGTAGGTTGACTGATTACAGTTTGAAGCTTTTTCTTGAGTGGACTACAATTTTTTCCACATGGACTACAATAGAATTGATTTCTATGTCCTGACATCGTACATTCGGGAGCAGCTCAGTAATGTAATTTACTCAAACTCCGGGACAGGACATTGTTTTTGCACCAGGAACGATCACATTTCTTACCATGGAGCTGCCCAAAATCACGGCTGGCGAGAAGGACGAGGAAATCAGCCCACTCCCACGCTTCACAGGATTCGAGAACCCTTTACGGATGGGTAAGAGGCAGGATAACTTGAGCCCGTTGCAGGCCTTTGACAGATGGAGAAGCCCCACTCGATCCAGAGCAGGGATGGAAGGTTGTTGACGCCAAAATCATAGGAGTAGGCACTGCGGGGGCAGACACAGGTATCCCCAGCGACGAAGGCGCAGGAAGATCAGGCTCCAGGACGGGGAAACTATTCATAGTTTGTATCCACTCCCGGTCTCTCGTTGGGAGTGTATACTGCTTTGCAGGACGCCGCTTTCTTCGGCTTCAATGGCTCATGACATGTGACCATCGTTGATTGCCATCCTCCTCTTGCAATGCTCCTTCGACTCGACTAACAGATGGGGGAGTTTCGGGCAACACCGGCCAGTCGGATAACGACAAGGCAGAGATGCATCCAACAAGCGAGAACGGTGTCAAGCCACTGGCGTAAACAAGGTAAGCATTCCACTCTGCGTTTTCCCCAGTTTCTTATGTAGGCTGGCGACCTGCGTAAACAAGGAAGCCACCTCAAGCCTATAATCCTCAGCAAGCAAACAATTGCCACATTGGAACTCTGACTGATCCGGTTTGTCCCTAAACAAAAGCGTAGTAGATACAGCTCCTACAGCGCTAGAAGTGTTCATTTAATTCTCAAGACAGAGGGATCCATTGCAAAACTCATCTTGGACTAACTTTGTTAGCTTGATGGCTAGCAGCTTAGCGGCTCTGTCAAACAGGCTTCAACCTGTCTGTTAAGTGGGATTCCAGTACAAGAAATAGCGGTCGTAGCTGTTAAAAACTAACTGCATCGTGAAATCCATGTCAAACATAACAAACTGAGTGTTTCCAGCATAGTGTTCAGCTGCGCACTCTGATGACGTGTTGCTGAAGATACAGTAATTTCTGACAAAAAAGTTGTTACCAAAAATCCCAGATTTTTTTATGAAAAAACATTCCCTATTCCCTTGCTCATTTTATGTGACAAATGTATGCAACGCAAGCACGTGACCCAAGACCTATTCACACAATATTACTAAAGAATGTTGGTTATGTAATTATTACTATATTCAATAAATTGACAGTTATGATTTTTATTCTAGACGTGAAGATACAGTATTCCAACATGTCCAGGTGATAGGGCCACACTGATAACTCAAGCTTTCTAAACCATCTTCGGTATTGTGTTGTCATAATATTTGAATTGAGGAAGTGTGATTATAATCATTAGGATAATTTAGCGATCTGCAGCACGTCCTAAATGTCCAAAGACTGCAGACCAATAGTTATGTAGAGAAGAGCAGGATCAAAACATATGTATTAATGAAGCAGGAGCTGAGAGTTGTTGGAACGATGCAAACGTGACGTCAATACACAAATCGTTGAATGATTTCATGCCAAGGCAGATGGAGAAGGCTCCATCTACTAGGGATGGATGGAAAACCTGATTTCTGATTAGAGGGGCCCTTAACTGAATAGGTTTGCAAACCAAAGTAACATCTAAACTGGTTCCAGATCTTGAGTGGTTTTTACTAAAATGTTTTTGTTATAACTTGAAGTAGCAGCATGAATAGGGGAATGTGCACAAGCAGCCAGTGAGGATGGCATACATGAGGAAGATTCTATCTCCAACCATGCTGAAATAATATGTGGGGTATCTGCACAGATCCAGTACTGAATTACACTGAAGTTGGCAGCCCAATAATAGAACTGGAAATTAGGTAGGGCAATGCCAACTAAGGGTTCAGGAACACCTTGCGGATCCTTGGATTTTTTTGTATTCCAGATGAAGTGTGATATAATCCCAGCGAGATTACGGATACATTGAAAGAGGATTTAGAAAGGGTATACATTTTAATCAAATTAATTCGACCAGCTATTGATAGGGGGAGTAGTGACCATCATTCAAAATCTCTCCACCAGAGTAAGGAGAGGAGTAAAATAAGCCTTAAAGTGTAAATTTGTCCGTGACATGTGCCCCCAAGTATGGAAATTTGTTGAGAACTACTCTGATAGGCAGTGTGTGTGTGTGTGTGTGTGTGTGTGTGTGTGTGTGTGTGTGTGTGTGTGTAATGGGTAGTTACGAGCTGCCACATTTTAAAGGGAAAAGCTCACTCTTATTCAGATTTAACTTGTAACCAGAGACTAGGCAAAATGCATTAAAAACAGATAGCACAATGTGTAAGGATACATCAAGGTTTGAGATATAGAGAAGCAAGTCATCAGCATAAAGTGAGACACTTTATTCAATGTCGCCTCTGAACACTCCTGTTATATGTGGGTTGGATCTAAATGCAATTGTGAGGGGCTTGATGGCGATGACAAAAAGCAAGGGAGACAGCAGACACCCCTGTCTAGTGCCTCTGAAGAGAGGAAAATAGTCATTTGGTGTTATTAGTTCTGACCAATGCAAGTGGAGAAGTATATAGTAACTTGATCCAAGCAATTACATTTTTTGCTGAAGCCACAAGATATGAAAAAGGTAGCCCCACTCAACTCTATCAAAAGCCTTATCAGCATCTAGCGAGATTAGAATCTCTGGGAGCTTTGAGATAGAAGGGAAAAAAAAAAAAGTTTGATATTTGAGAAAGAATGTATATATTTTTTTTATAAATCCTGTCTGGTCAGAGGAAATAACAGATGGTAAGGCCAACTCCAAACGCATAGCTAATAGTTAAGCCAAGAGCTTAACATCCACATTGAGCAGTGAGATTGGGTGATAGGACCCGCAGGAGAGAGGGTATTTATTCCTTTTCAATATCAATGAAATGGTGGCCTGTGTTAAGGATAGAGGGAGAGAGACTGATTCAATAAACATATCACGAGTGGGGCTAACCAGAAACGTCTTAGAAAATTCTATTGGGTAGCCATCTGATCAAGTACATTTAACATCTTGCATTGCACGTGCCGCCTCTGATATCTTTTCCACAGTGATAGGTTCCTCCAATTGAAGCTTGAAGACTGAATCAATTGTTGGGACAGTTAAAAACAGTATAAAAACAAATGTATCAAGAGCAGAGGGGTCAGCAGACTGTTCCAAAGAGTATGAAGAGGCATATAAGTCCTTATATATTAGTTGGGGATCCATTGTTGCACCTGCAGGTGTTTGAATTTGAGAAATTTGTTAAGCAGAGGAAGATTGCTGAAGTTAATGAGAAAGCAATTTACTTGCCTTGTCACAATACTCATATATGTCGCGACTTAAGCAGCAGTCACTCAAATTACCTTGTTGACAAGGTATTTAATTAAGCTTCCCTGTCGATCCCTGTACACATTTGGGAATGGTGAGGTAGTGTACTGCCTAACTAGGTGTTAAATCAAATAACATAGGCAACATGACATCTTATGGCTGGTGGAACAAGGGAACCTGTCAATCATCCAGATGGTCATTGGCAAACTTCAGATGGGCCTGGACATGCGCTGGCTTGAGCAGGGGGACCTTGCGTGCGCTGCAGGATTTTAATCCATGACGGCGTAGTGTGTTAATAATGGTTTTCTTTGAGACTGTGGTCCCAGCTCTCTTCAGGTCATTGACCAGGTCCTGCCGTGTAGTTCTGGGCTGATCCCTCACCTTCCTCATGATCATTGATGCCCCACGAGGTGACATCTTGCATGGTGCCCCAGACCGAGGGAGATTGACCGTCATCTTGAACTTCTTCCATTTTCTAATAATTGCACCAACAGTTGTTGCCTTCTCACCAAGCTGCTTGCCTATTGTCCTGTAGCCCATCCCAGCCTTGTTCAGGTCTACAATTTTATCCCTGATCTCCTTACACAGCTCTCTGGTCTTGGCCATTGTGGAGAGGTTGGAGTCTGTTTGATTGAGTGTGTGGACAGGTGTCTTTTATACAGGTAACGATTTCAAACAGGTGCAGTTAATACAGGTTATGAGTGGAGAACAGGAGGGCTTCTTAAAGAAAAACTAACAGGTCTGTGAGAGCCGGAATTCTTACTGGTTGGTAGGTGATCAAATACTTATACTTATAAAATGCAAATTAATTATTTAAAAAATCATACAATGTGATCTCACAGTTGAAGTGTACCTATGATAAAAATTACAGACCTCTACATGCTTTGTAAGTAGGAAAACCTGCAAAATTGGCAGTGTATCAAATACTTGTTCTCCCCACTGTATATCTGTGGAGTGTATAAAAACACACAGAAGTCTGAAGTTTACACACTCCACAGATTTTATGTTAAACTATAGTTTTGGAAAGTCGGTTAGGACATCTACTTCGAGCATGACACAAGTAATTCTTCCCACAATTGTTTACAGACAGATTATTTCACTATATCACAATTCCAGTGGGTCAGAAGTTTACATCAATGAGTTGACTGTGCATTTAAACAGCTTGGAAAATTACAGAAAATTATGTCATGGCTTTAGAAGCTTCTGATAAGGTTATTGACATCATTTGAGTCAATTGGAGGTGTACCTGTGGATGTATTTCAAGGCCTACCTTCAAACTCAGTGCCTCTTTGCTCGAAATCATGGGAGAATCTAAAGAAATCAGCCAAGACTTCAGATTTTTTTTTTTAGACCTCCACAAGTCTGAAGGTACCACATTAATCTGTATAAACAATAGTATGCAAGCCATCATACCGCTCAGGAAGGAGACACGTTCTGTCTCCTAGAACAACAGCAAATTAATCCCAGAACAACAGCAAAGGACCTTGTGAAGATGCTGGAAGAAACAGGTACAAAAGTATCTATATCCACAGTAAAACAAGTCCTATATCGACATAACCTAAAAGGCCACTCAGCAAGGAAGAAGCCACTGCTACAAAACCGCCATAAAAAAAGCCAGACTACGGTTTGCAACTGCACATGGGGACAAAGATAGTACTTTATGGAGAAATGTCCTCTGGTCTGATGAAACAAAAATAGAACTGTTTGGCCATAATGACCATTGTTCTGTTTGGAGGAAAAAGTTGGAGGCTTGCAAGCCGAAGAACACCATCCCAACTGTGAAGCACGGGGGTGGCAGCATCATGTTGTGGGGGTGCTTTGCTGCAGGAGGGACTGGTGCACTTCACAAAATAGATGGCATCATGAGGAAGGAAACTTATGTGGATATATTGAAGCAACATCTTAAGACATTAGTCAGGAAGTTAAAGCTTGGTCGCAAATGGGTCTTCTAAATGGACAACGACCCAAAGCATACTTCCAAAGTTGTGGCAAAATGGCTTAAGGACAACAAAATCAAGGTATTCGAGGGGCCATCACAAAGCCCTGACCTCAATACTATAGACAATTTGATCCTAACTAACCTAATAATTTCTACTAGGATTTAATGTCAGGAATTGTGAAAAACTGAGTTTAAATGCATTTGGCTAAGGTGTGTAAACTTCAACTGCACGCATGCATGAAAATAAAATAAATAATAATAATAGAGGCTTACTATTTCAGCCAACAATGAGGAAAATTTTAATATAATTCAAATTAAAAAAAAACAGGAGGCACTGTAGTAGGCTACATATGTCGGGCCTTACCTATCAAACACTGCATAACAGACTGGCTAAATATCCATCTCGTGCCCCGGTCAGTCTGGGGGAGCAGTTTCCTTCAAGATCTTGTTGATAAAGTCAATTGCAGTGGTCGGGTCATTGTGACAGGTGTGCAGAAGCCACTTTGCATTACCAAACGCCACTCGTTTCATGGCCACGGAGGCAGTGATGTCTGGGAAAATGGACAGTCTCTTAACTCAGTACAGTAAGGGTGATGCTTCTCCAGCTCGGCGCAGGATCTGGTCCCGGACGTGGTAGTAAATGCACTCTAATGACAATGGGCCGTTGGAGGTCACCCTCTCTGGGTCTAGCTCGCAGTGACTTATAGGCACGGTCTAAGAGGGGTTTTTCTTCAAGTTAAGCATGTCTTGCAATAGTTGGGAAACAAATTATGTTGGGCAGAGCCCCTCCAGACCCTCAGCAATGCCCACCAGGCATATGTTGTGGCGGCGTTGACATCCTTCTAGGTCCTCACATTTTTCTTTAAGCGCTTTAACATCCGATGAGAGCAAATTCACTGTGGCCTTAAGGGTGGTTAGGTCATCACTGTAAGACACAACAGAGGGCTCTAGTTCAAGTATGGTAGTTCTATGTGTAGTCACTGTTGCCTGTAGTGCAGCTACAGATGATTTCAGTTCTTCCTTAATTAAGGACATTTCTGTGCGGAGAGTTGTGTAGAGTGTCAATTTTCGTGTCAGGTTTATCATGTCTCGTTTGAGCCTATCCAAAGCTTCTGTGAACTTCCTCCCATCGCTGTCCTCCTCCCACCCTGGCGAGTTGCTTGGCGAGGTTGCTCGCCCAGGCAAGCCTGGGGATTTAAACGGGGCCTCCTTTGAGAGGGTCTCTTTTAAAAAATCAGCCATTTTCGGGATTTGTGGAACAGTGAAGTCAAATGATGTTTCGGAAATGAAGCTCAGCAATAGAAGTAAAGTTGTAGACTAGATTGAGGTTTTAAATAACAGAAATATTACCGTTTATTCAATAAGCAGCTGTGCTAACTTGCTGACGAAAGTTTGGTAGTTGAATGCGGGCTTCTTATGTCACTGTTATGAATAGAAAATATATTCTGCCGACCAAGGCAACCGAAACTGTGTCAGGAGCAGACAAATATGCCCGCCTCTAGTTGGTAAGTCAGTCAGGAAAATCCAATGCTTTGCTGCGGCTACTTTAGCAATCTTCCATTCAGCAATTCACTGCCATTTTCTACCGTTCGGAAGAGCAACGCGATATGAAACTATGTAAACAACACTTAGTAATGAGGAAATTAACTAAACAATAATTAAAACAGTGCTCTAAATTAAATAAAGTTTGTCAAAACTTGCCAGAGCTCCGGGAAACGTGCGTTACGTCATTCGTGCTCCCGGAAATCCTCCCCAGCCACTTCTAAAACCAAAGTTGCACCCCTGCAGAAACTGCACATTGAGCTCACAGAAAAATGTTATTCAAATAATTTAACATATCAGCCAATTAGCTGTTTAAAAATAAAAAAAAGAAACAACATTTCAGTTAATCGCTCAGCACTAGCACCTATTGACTTTTATAGTCCAATAGGCCTAATCAGTAGAGGCATGACTGGCATGTGAGTGTTCTCCTTGCTGATTCAATAGAAGGGATGAAGTAGTCACAATGCGTCACAAATGATGATGCTGTCTTTTCACTCACACATCAGCAGTTTGAGCTCCATTTCACAACTATGCCCAATTGAGTCACTGGTTTATTGACCAAATTTAGCTCTTGATCTGAGGATATTTGACATTCACACATTGCCAAGTTATAACATACACAGTTGGTCAAATCAACTGAAAGGGCCTTCAAAAAGGACTACTAACATAACAAAAAACATTATGCACAAGTAGCAACTGTTCTCAGCTCAGATAGTGAAGAGTTTGGTTTCAGGTGACTGCTCTGGTAAGAAGCCCAAAAAAGTGGATGACACTTGATCTCTATTTGCTACATTGTCTCTGTTCACTGAGCAAGATCAACCATGTGTAACATACAGTATTCCAGTACAGCTTTGATTCTATCTATACTGAGGGACTTTTGCCAGACTAGACCACATATTTGACAAAATGTTAAAGTTGATCAAGTGCCATTTCCACATGACATTAAAAAAAGTCGAGTAGCAGAACTACGACCTATAAACCCAATACACATCCTAGTTTGCCTGACAGCAAAATAAGTTAAACTGACGTAATTTACAGATCTGATCTTTTGTTGCACAAAGCCAGTGATTTGTTGAGGCAGCACTGTCCTCGCATTTCATGATATGACAAGACATGAATCAACAGTGACGCAGGGAACACGTGAAAGGTTTCCCTGTGTCTGGCACAATTTCAAATGTAATCATACATTACATTTACACCTGTAAGTAAGCTAACATAATATCATTATCAAACATGGTTGATTTTATGAAAAGGTATTTACAAAGATGGTGGAAACATACCTTTCAGAAATGAAAGATACAATGCAGCATCGCCAATTTAGACTACAGTAGATACAAATATATTGAGGGACAACTCCGTTAACTAGGAACAGTGCAATAAACTGGAGAAACATTGCAGCCCGAATCTTGATGGTCTAACCCGCATTACATTAGACGTTGGTTACATTGTAAACACCGTGACATCAAACAATGGACAACATAATTGAAGCGTTCACTTACTTTGCCGATAGCGTGTTGATAGAGCCGGTTGTGAGCATAAGACCCGCAAGAAAGAGTTGATACTTTGTCCAAGCCATGTTGGACCTGCGAGGCTATAATATACAATTACTATACTTCGTTTCAAACCCTGCAAGATGTTTAAGGGCAACTGTGTGCACTCTATCTGCCTATAAAATTGAAATCACATGACTTTGAGTGTGTCAGCTGACTAAGTGCGCACGAGCAGTGAAAGGATCGTTTCCTGCTAGTGTGGCATTTCAGCCCTGAACGATGCCTGACAGGCAATCTGTCTTTTGCCGAGTAGGTTACTTTATGAAGACACATAATAACAGGCTTTTATTGAACATACATGCTGGCAAAAAAATGTGTAGGCTTCTGCCTCCTCCGCGTGACATTCAAGCCCCGCCTACGTCACTGCTCAATATTAACATTACACTACATCTTCCTTTCTGGAGAACAAAGGGTAGACTGTTTTGTCTCAACAGGTCATGAAGGGATTTATTCTGCCCTTGTAAAACATACCTCTTCCTAGTCTGTCTTTTTACTAAAGCTCAGTATATCAGGTGAACATTTCACATTTATTTTCTTAAACAAACTTTCTGTTGAACTGTCCCCAGCACTTTAAACTTTTATACATGTTACTTTCAGTCATTCAAAGATCAAGTCTCTTTGGTTTGATCATTTCTCTGCTTAATCTTGTTCTCACAGAGGCAGGTGTGAAAAAAGAGGCAGGGTGAAAAAAGTATTGTTGTCTATCAACAATGACAAGCCACCGGGGTCTGACAACTTGGAATTACTGAGGATAATAGCGGGCGATATTGCCACTCCTGTTTGCCATGTTTTCAATTTAAGCCTACTAGAAAGTGTGCGCCCCCAGGCTTGGAGGGAGGGAAGCAAAAGTAATTACACTACCTAAGAATAGTAAAGCCCCCTTTACTGGCTTAAATAGCCAACCAATCAGCCAGTTACCAACCCTTAGTAAACTTTTGGAAAAAATTGTGTGTTGACCAGATACAATGCTATTTTAGAGTAAACAAACTTACACAAATGACTGATGATTGGCTGAGAGAAATTGATGATAAAAAGATTGTGGGGGCTGTTTTGTTAGACTTCAGTGCATCTTTTGACATTATCGATCATAGTCTACTTGAAAAACGTATGTGTTATGGCTTTACACCCCCTGCTATATTGTGAGAGTTACCTATCTAACAGAACACAGAGGGTGTCCTTTAATGGAAGCACGTTTGAAGGTAAGACCCAGGCGCAGACATCGTCAGAATCACAATGTTTCTTAAACCAACAGGGGTAGGCAAAAGACAGGTCAGAGGCAAGCAGATTTCGGTAATCCAGAGTAGTGGGGGCAAAGGTACAAGACGGCAGGCAGGCTCAGGGTCAGGGCAGGCAGTAATGGTCAACACCGGGAAAACTAGAAGACAGTAACTAAAAACAAGGCTGGAGCAAAGAGGAAAAACGCTGGTAGGCTTGACAAGCAAAACAAACTGGCAACAATCAAACAGAGAACACAGGTTAAAGTACCCAGGGGATAATGGGGAAGATGGGTGACACCTGGAGGGGGGTGGAGACAAGCACACAGACAGGTGAAAAAGATCAGGGTGTGACATCTCCAACATAATCCAGGTAGAATCAGGAATTCCCCAAGGCAGCTGTTTAGGCCCCTTACTTTTTTCAATCTTTACTAATAATATGCCACTGGCTTTGAGTAAAACAAAGTGTGTCTATGCATGCGGATGACTCAACACTATACATGTCAGCTACTACAGCGACTGAAATGACTGCAACACTTAACAAAGAGCTAGAGTTAGTTTCAGAGTAGGTTTCCTGAGGTCTGGAAGTACTGGTTCTAATGTGTCTGAAAAGGTAAGTAAGGTCGTGCTTAGCCGACGCCCCATAAGAAGTTCTGATGGTGTCACGAGAGGGTGCAAACATGGACCAAGACGCAGCGCAGGGACTGTAGTTCGACATTGTTTTTAATATACTATGTACAGTGGGGAGAACAAGTATTTGATACACTGACGATATTGCAGGTTTTCCCACTTACAAAGCATGTAGAAGTCTGTAATTTTTATCATAGGTACTCCTCAACTGTGAGTGACGGAGTCTAAAACAAAAATCCAGAAAATCACATTGTATGATTTTTAAGTAATTAATTTGAATTTTATTGCACGACATAAGTATTTGATACATCAGAAAAGCAGAACTTAATATTTGGTACAGAAACCTTTGTTTGCAATTACAGAGATCATACGTTTCCTGTAGTTCTTGACCAGGTTTGCACACACTGCAGCAAGGATTTTGGCCCACTCCTCCATACAAATCCTTCAGGTTTCGGGAATGTCGCTGGGCAATACGGACTTTCAGCTCCCTCCAAAGATTTTCTATTGGGTTCAGGTCTGGAGACTGGCTAGGCCACTCCAGGACCTTGAGATGCTTCTTACGGAGCCACTCCTTAGTTGCCCTGGCTGTGTGTTTCGGGTCGTTGTCATGCTGGAAGACCCAGCCACGACCCATCTTCAATGCTCTTACTGAGGGAAGGAGGTTGTTGGCCAAGATCTCGCGATACATGGCCCCATCCATCCTCCCCTCAATACGGTGCAGTCGTCCTGTCCCCTTTGCAGAAAAGCATCCCCAAAGAATGATGTTTCCACCTCCATGCTTCACGGTTGGGATGGTGTTTTTGGGGTTGTACTCATCCTTCTTCTTCCTCCAAACACGGCAAGTGGAGTTTAGACCAAAAAGCTCTATTTTTGTCTCATCAAACCACATGACCTTCTCCCATTCCTCCTCTGGATCATCCAGATGATCATTGGCAAACTTCAGACGGGCCTGGACATGCAGGGGGACCTTGCGTGCGCTGCAGGATTTTAATCCATGACGGCGTAGTGTGTTACTAATAGTTTTCTTTGAGACTGTGGTCCCAGCTCTCTTCAGGTCATTGACCAGGTCCTGCCGTGTAGTTCTGGGCTGATCCCTCACCTTCCTCATGATCATTGATGCCCCACAAGGTGAGATCTTGCATGGTGCCCCAGACCGAGGGAGATTGACCGTCATCTTGAACTTCTTCCATTTTCTAATAATTGCACCAACAGTTGTTGCCTTCTCACCAAGCTGCTTGCCTATTGTCCTGTAGCCCATCCCAGCCTTGTGCAGGTCTACAATTTTATCCCTGATGTCCTTACACAGCTCTCTGGCCTTGGCCATTGTGGAGAGGTTGGAGTCTGTTTGATTGAGTGTGTGGACAGGTGTCTTTTATACAGGTAACGAGTTCCAACAGGTGCAGTTAATACAGGTAATGAGTGGAGAACAGGAGGGCTTCTTAAAGAAAAACTAACAGGTCTGTGAGAGACGGAATTCTTACTGGTTGGTAGGTGATCAAATACTTATGTCATGCAATAAAATGCAAATTAATTATTTAAAAATCATACAATGTGATTTTCTGGATTTTTGTTTTAGATTCCGTCTCTCACAGTTGAAGTGTACCTATGATAAAAATTACAGACCTCTATATGCTTTGTAAGTAGGAAAACCTGCAAAATCGGCAGTGTATCAAATACTTGTTCTCCCCACTGTATATACAGTGGGGAGAACAAGTATTTGATACACTGCCGATTTTGCAGGTTTTCCCACTTACAAAGCATGTAGAAGTCTGTAATTTTTATCATAGGTACTCTTCAACTGTGAGTGACGGAATCTAAAACAAAAATCCAGAAAATCACATTGTATGATTTTTAAGGAATTAATTTGCATTTTATTGCATGACATAAGTATTTGATACATCAGAAAAGCAGAACTTAATATTTGGTACAGAAACCTTTGTTTGCAATTACAGAGATCATACATTTCCTGTAGTTCTTGACCAGGTTTGCACACACTGCAGCAGGGATTTTGGCCCACTCCTCCATACAGATCCTTCAGGTTTCGGGGCTGTCGCTGGGCAATACGGACTTTCAGCTCCCTCCAAAGATTTTCTATTGGGTTCAGGTCTGGAGACTGGCTAGGCCACTCCAGGACCTTGAGATGCTTCTTACGGAGCCACTCCTTAGTTGCCCTGGCTGTGTGTTTCGGGTCGTTGTCATGCTGGAAGACCCAGCCATGACCCATCTTCAATGCTCTTACTGAGGGAAGGAGGTTGTTGGCCAAGATCTCGTGATACATGGCCCCATCCATCTTCCCCTCAATACGGTGCAGTCGTCCTGTCCCCTTTGCAGAAAACCATCCCCAAAGAATGATGTTTCCACCTCCATGCTTCACGGTTGGGATGGTGTTCTTGGGGTTGTACTCATCTTTCTTTTTCCTCCAAACACGGGGAGTGGAGTTTAGACTAAAAAGCTCTATTTTTGTCTCATCAGACCACATGACCTTCTCCCATTCCTCCTCTGGATCATCCAGATGGTCATTGGCAAACTTCAGACGAGCCTGGACATGCGCTGGCTTGAGCAGGGGGACCTTGCGTGCGCTGCAGGATTTTAATCCATGACGGCATAGTGTGTTACTAATGGTTTTCTTTGAGACTGTGGTCCCAGCTCTCTTCAGGTCATTGACCAGGTCCTGCCGTGTAGTTCTGGGCTGATCCCTCACCTTCCTCATGATCATTGATGCCCCACGAGGTGAGATCTTGCATGGTACCCCAGACCGAGGGAGATTGACCGTCATCTTGAACTTCTTCCATTTTCTAATAATTGCGCCAACAGTTGTTGCCTTCTCACCAAGCTGCTTGCCTATTGTCCTGTAGCCCATCCCAGCCTTGTGCAGGTCTACAATTTTATCCCTGATGTCCTTACACAGCTCTCTGTCCTTGGCCATTGTGGAGAGGTTGGAGTCTGTTTGATTGAGTGTGTGGAGAGGTGTCTTTTATACAGGTAACGAGTTCAAACAGGTGCAGTTAATACAGGTAATGAGTGGAGAACAGGAGGGCTTCTTAAAGACAAACTAACAGGTCTGTAAGAGCCGGAATTCTTACTGGTTGGTAGGTGATCAAATACTTATGTCATGCAATAAAATGCAAATTAATTATTTAAAAATCATACAATGTGATTTTCTGGATTTTTGTTTTAGATTCCGTCTCTCACAGTTGAAGTGTACCTATGATAAAAAATTACAGACCTCTACATGCTTTGTAAGTAGGAAAACCTGCAAAATCGGCAGTGTATCAAATACTTGTTCTCCCCACTGTAATTAGACATGAACGAACTAAACACCACAAAACAACAAACACGACACAAATATAAATGCACACTTACTGTCACCGTGACTGGAGAATTAACGACCCACTCCCCAGTGTAAAACCTACAAACCTATGTAGGATCCCTGATTAGAGACAATGCGCAGCAGCTGCCTCTGATTAGGGATCCCACACAAACCACCACCAGATACAGAAAGAATAGAACTGTCAGACTCTGACCATGGTTACATAGAGAAGCAAATAGGCTTCTCTATGGCCAGAGCCTGACAGCTGGACTGTATCCATTGCTCAGAGGTTTAGATCTGTAGGCGAGCAATGCCAGATATGGCTCCACGAGCCAGTTTCCATTTTGTTTGTCAATGTGCGGTAGGCAGAACCTTCTCTTCATTCACTTGGAGGAACTATTATTTGTTTACTTGCATAAAAACAACATTTAGACACTTTTTCGTATAGATCATCTTATTGACAAGATTGGAATTCCTTGTTACCAGGAAACTTAACTGGGGATATCAGCCTAGTAGTGATTCTCAGCCCAATGGCCCCTCAGTGAGTTTTGGGGTCACTAAACAGCTCACATTGTATGAAATATTGCAATAAATATACTGTATATATATAAACAAATATATATTGGTCTAAAAAAGGTGGGTACCACTATAACCTTTATCTGTATCATGCAACAAAATTGATTGTTTTGAAAAGAGTCTCAGACAGTAGACCTAGCAAAGAGCCACTGGCCTACAGTGGGGAGAACAAGTATTTGATACACTGCCGATTTTGCAGGTTTTCCTACTTACAAAGCATGTAGAGGTCTGTAATTTTTATCATAGGTACACTTCAACTGTGAGAGACGGAATCTAAAACAAAAATCCAGAAAATCACATTGTATGATTTTTAAATAATTAATTTGCATTTTATTGCATGACATAAGTATTTGATCACCTACCAACCAGTAAGAATTCCGGCTCTCACAGACCTGTTAGTTTTTCTTTAAGAAGCCCTCCTGTTCTCCACTCATTACCTGTATTAACTGCACCTGTTTGAACTCGTTACCTGTATAAAAGACACCTGTCCACACACTCATTCAAACAGACTCCAACCTCTCCACAATGGCCAAGACCAGAGAGCTGTGTAAAGACATCAGGGATAAAATTGTAGACCTGCACAAGGCTAGGATGGGCTACAGGACAATAGGCAAGCAGCTTGGTGAGAAGGCAACAACTGTTGGCGCAATTATTAGAAAATGGAAGAAGTTCAAGATGACGGTCAATCTCCCTCGGTCTGGGGCACCATGCAAGATCTCACCTCGTGGGGCATCAATGATCATGAGGAAGGTGAGGGAACAGCCCAGAACTACACGGCAGGACCTGGTCAATGACCTGAAGAGAGCTGGGACCACAGTCTCAAAGAAAACCATTAGTAACACACTACCCCGTCATGGATTAAAATCCTGCAGTGCACGCAAGATCCCCTTGCTCAAGCCAGCGCATGTCCAAGCCTGTCTGAAGTTTGCCAATGACCATCTGGATGATCCAGAGGAGGAATGGGAGAAGGTCATGTGGTCTGATGAGACAAAAATAGAGCTTTTTGGTCTAAACTCCACTCGCCGTGTTTGGAGGAAGAAGAAGGATGAGTACAACCCCAAGAACACCATCCCAACCGTGAAGCATGGAGGTGGAAACATCATTCTTTGGGGATGCTTTTCTGCAAAGGGGACAGGACGACTGCACCGTATTGAGGAGAGGATGGATGGGGCCATGTATCGCGAGATCTTGGCCAACAACCTCCTTCCCTCAGTAAGAGCATTGAAGATGGGTTGTGGCTGGGTCTTCCAGCATGACAACGACCCGAAACACACAGCCAGGGCAACTAAAGAGTGGCTCCGTAAGAAGCATCCCAAGGTCCTGGAGTGGCCTAGCCAGTCTCCAGACCTGAACCCAATAGAAAATCTTTGGAGGGAGCTGAAAGTCCGTATTGCCCAGCGACAGCCCCGAAACCTGAAGGATCTGGAGAAGGTCTGTATGGAGGAGTGGGCCATAATCCCTGCTGCAGTGTGTGCAAACCTGGTCAAGAACTACAGGAAACGTATGATCTCTGTAATTGCAAACAAAGGTTTCTGTACCAAATATTAAGTTCTGCTTTTCTGATGTATCAAATACTTATGTCATGCAATAAAATGCAAATTAATTACTTAAAAATCATACAATGTGATTTTCTGGATTTTTGTTTTAGATTCCGTCACTCACAGTTGAAGAGTACCTATGATACAAATTACAGACTTCTACATGCTTTCTAAGTGGGAAAACCTGCAAAATCGGCAGTGTATCAAATACTTGTTCTCCCCACTGTATATATCAAAATCCACAGATCTAGATTGTTACAAAAGTATCACAATTAGTTATATTTACAACAAGCATCATCAACTGTAGGCTTGTCGTAAATGTTAAAGTCCATTTGTTTTCTAAATGTTTACTGGACATACAATGCACCTCACAGTTGGGATAACTTCCACAGATTGACAGAATTAGGCTAAATGTTAATGACATATCTTACATAATTTGAATTGAGGGATAAGTGAATAGGCTTGAATAGGTTTTAATTAAACTAAAACATTAAGCATTCAATAATTTCATTCATCGGCTACATTACGCAACATGCTTGAAATAAACCAATAACAATTAAGCTTTTATTCAATTCAATTATTAATGGAATATGCATTGTCTCAGAGAACAGAGACTACAGAATCCACGCTAATATCCAGGCATTAAGTTCACTACACATTTATGTATTCATTGATCCATAGGTGATGTTACCATGCCTTCATGACATGCAGGGTTAATGTTGCTTCTGTTATTATAATCAATGTCCTTAGAAAGATTATGTTACATAGGCTAACAAGGATAATTTAATTTCTGTGTCAAGGTATCAATATTGACATGTAAATCTCCCATGATTTTGATTCATTGAGGTCACATGAATCATTGGCTCCAGCCTCCAGGTAAGTTACTTTATTCGAATACATGGGAATCATTAAATGTTTCAAATATGAACAGCAGATGGCAGACAAGTCCAAAGTGTTTTGGCTGGCTCTGGCTTGTTATGCAATAATCTCTGAGTTGCTCAGAGCTAGTGTAGAGGATGTCAATCAAGCCAGGTCGATGAGCAGAGCATTATGTCAAGTGCAGCTGTCATCCTTAAAGAAAGGCCCCAAGAACTCACATAATACACACCGACCTGGCTTGATTGACATGACAATATGCACCTCTTTTTTTGTTTCATCCGATTATGTCCACTGCAATATGTAAGATACAATATGTATCTTTTTGGCCGAACGACTAAATCCACATAGAAATGTGGGTTATAGATCGGTCATTCTCATTGAAAGCAAGTCCAAGAAGCGGTAGATCTGTTCTATGTGCCCAATTTATATGCTTCCCGTTCTTAAGTCTGTTACTTAAGGCTTTCAATTTACTCTTGAAAGTTGTAATAGTAGAATAGACATGGTGCAATTTCAAATTGGGTGGTGCATGATCTTGTCATGTCAATCATTGCATACCTTAGAGAGCTATTTATAGAAGGATCTCATATACAGGGCTCATGCCCTCTCATCAGATGTTTATTAAATTAACTGAAATGGGCTGCCTGTTGCATTCCCTCTTGCCTGCATGTGCACTTTACTTTCCACTGAAATAGCACTTGTGATGGAGCGGTTTCAGGGCAGGCAAATGCCAGGGACAACTAGACAGCTACTGAGCAAGTTACCATTCCTGCCTGCCCTGAACCCTCTGTTCTGTCCCCTCCTCACTCTCTTTGAAGCCACTTGTCTCTCCTCACTGCAGACTGGAGTCAGCTCTCACCTCCACAAGGTCTGTTCAAGTGCCTCTCCATGTGACACAACAAATCAACTGTCACTTCAACCCTCAGAGAATAACCTTCCTCTGTATTATGTCAAAGTGTTTATGGCACAAGGTTTGCCCAGGATTCCATTCTCATTTGAAGATGGGTAGGGTAAACTATAGCATCTGAGTGAACTAAACAGCGCCCCTCTGTCTCAGTATGTGTAGCGTATCTAACGGGTGCTATCTGGTCAGAAAGAGTATGACTTTGTTGCCGCCTGTAGCATTGAATGCAAGGGAAGCCAGCGAGCATTTGGCCTCCCTTGATAAAAATGAATAAAATAATAGCCAATCAGCGTTGAGCTAAACTGTGTGAGCTCAGCTGTGGATGGTCCTGGCGCACCAAAACATGTCAAGGGAAGCAAGTTTGGATTTGGCTTCAGACCAATCACATCACAAGCCAAATGTCATTATTGACAGAAAAAAACTTGAATTGTTGCATCCCGTTGTGTTGTTGTCCTCCGGTGGCTAGTTAGCTAGCTAAAATAATCCCTTTCCTAAATTAGCAATGGATGGAGATAGGGATTTGGACTTATTTAATTCTCCGTACTGGCCAAGGACTATAATGGCAATTCTCATCCATACATAAATTCCTTGGCCTGAGAGGATGAAAGTTCAACATGTAGCTAGATGTAGTATGCTAATGTTAACCAGCTGGTCTGGCGTATAGTTGAACATGAAAGGAAGTTCTAGTGAGGAAGTATTTTAGCCAGGTAGCCTAGGAAAAATAAAAATAAAAGCATGTCATAGACCGTTTAGGCAACATGAAAGAGGAGGATGGCATTGGCGTTTCTCTACAAGTTGGGTGAGTCAACATGTTTTTTCTACACACACACACACACACACACAGACACACACGCACACACACACACACACACACACACACACACACACACACACACACACACACACAGACACAGACACAGACACAGACGCACACGCACACGCACGCACGCACGCACGCACGCACGCACACACACACACACACACACACATTTTTTTGGTGTCTTTTAGTTGTCACTGTATTAGACTAAGCATAGGTGACTAGATTATGTTGAAATGTTGGGACAAGTTGAAATTGTGCTGGAATAGTAGAGGCAGCTCCTGTTTTCTTTGCGACTTGGTTGAAAATCAATAGTTGTTTAGTAGTCCGAAAATGTCGGAAACAATAACTTGCTTGACCATGCTCTAGGTCATGTAACTGTAACTGTTTGTTTTGTGGACTTAACCGCACTAAGTCAGGGATGGGCAACTCCAGTCCTCGGGGGCTGGAGTGGTGTCACACTTTTCCCCCATCCCTAGTAAACGCAGGTGATTAAACTAGTTGCATTCTAAACTGAAGATCATGATTACTGGATTATTGGAGTCAGGTGTGTGAGCTGGGGCTAAGGCTGGGGCAAAAGTGTAACACCAATCAGGCCTCGGGGACAGGAGTTTCCCATCCCTGCACTAAATCATAAATAAGGAAAATAAATAGAAAATCATAAAGTGGTTTTGAAGAAATCATAGGCAGATCATCATTATTCACTATAACATTATTGATATCAATAAGTTGACAATGTCACTTTGCACTTGTCAATCAGTCGTAGCATGCAGCAAAACATTTGTGTACTGTGTACCTCACAAAGAACTGAATGCCTAAACAACATTTGCTGCAAAAATGTTTCCCCGTCCTTAGATCTGCCCTTGAAGTGCTGTAACATCTGTATGGAAGGAAAATTTGATTGACAGCTCCATCCAGTTTTGGATGTTGGGGAAAACTGTACAGGTTGTTCTGTTGTCAAACTGTGTAGAAAAGTCAAATGGGGAGCTCTGTAATATAATTAGGTGGGTACTTACATTTGCCCATGTACAAGTGTGTATTATACACATGTGAATTGGAAGTGCATTTTCTTTTGCACATCCTACTCCTCCTGAGCCACCCTCAGAGAGTGGGGTCACATCAGCAACCCTGGAGCAATTAGGGTTAAATGACTTGCTCATTGGAACATCAACAAATCTTTCACATAGTCAGCTAAGAGATTCGAACCAGCAACGTTTGGTTACTGGCCCAGCGCTTTTAACCGCTAGGCTACCTGCCACCCACTCTGTAGAGGCCGGGTAAGGTGGTCAGTACATGTCAAGTTCTTGACACAATACACGCTTAACCTGGAAGCCAGCCGCACCAATGCGTCGGAGGAAACACCGTATACCTGTGATCGTGTCAGTGTGCATGCGCCCGGCCCGCCACAGGAGTCGCTAGAGCGCGATGGGACAAGGACATCCCGGCCTGCCAAACCCTCCCCTAACCCGGACAACGCTGGGCCAATTGTGCGTCGCCTCATGGGTCTCCCGGTCGCCGCTGGCTGCGACACAGCCCGGTATCGAACCAGGATCTGTAGCACCACTCGTGAGGCCCTCATGTCAAGGAGTTTGACGTAATGACAAACCTGTTCACCTGTCAACATACCTACTAAATCATCTAAACCAAAATCTGGAGAAGTCATCCATTTCAATGTTTTATTGATATGGAGGCATGAAATTAAGAGGATATAGAAAGAGGGAGATATATGGGATTCAATCGCATGCAGGTAGGGGGACATATACCGTATGTGATGGAGGCCATGGCCTTAACCGCTCGACCAGGCCCAGGTATCACGATGCTACCTTAAATTAACCTCAACTACAAGCATGATCTCTGACCCTATGGTCATATGATGCTCCCTAACGCAGGGTTTCCCCAACTCGACCCTGGAGCCCACCCTGGGTGCACGTTTAGTTTTTTGCCCTAGGCCTACACAACTGATTCACACAACCAACTCATCATCAAGCTTTGATTATTTGATTCAGCTGTGTAGTGCTAGGGTAAAAACAAAAATGTGCATGCAGGGGCGGCCCCTGCCCTAACGCAGTGTTTCCTACCTCCGGTCCTCGAGTACTCGCAACAGCACACATTTTTGCAGTAGCCCCAGACAAAACACCTGATTCAACTTTTCAAGGGCTTGATGATTAGTTGACAAGTAGAATCAGGTGTGCTTGTCCGGGGCCACAACAAAAATATGTACTGTTGCGGGTACTGGAGGACCGGAGTTCGGAAACACTGCTCCTAAGGTATAGCTGCTGCTAAACTTATGTTGTTTTAACAGTGTATCGGTGGATTTGGTGCTGTCTGTAGTGTGAGGGTAATATTACATTTGGTAAAGTGAACTAGGTTATTTCAGCTCTTTATCATATTATGCTCTTACATTATAGAGTTGATGAGCGTATATACAGTTTATGCTTGTAACAGCGTTACATGAACATGCATCTGTTAGTCCTATGTCCTATACTGAGTGTGAATATCAAATCCATACTTTTGTTATACAACTCAAATAAATGCATGTCAATTGGAATCACTCTGTGTCTGTGTGTGTGATACTGCGTGGCCCATTTGGCAGTGCTTTTGATGAATAGTGGTACATAACAATGGTTCAGGTCTGCTGTACAAGCGCACCACAATCACACATCCACCTATAAGCCTATTAAAAGCAGCAAGACACTTAGGAGATAGTGTCTCCGACTTAGTCAAGCCTGTTGCTAAGCTACATCTTTTCCAGACTCATTTGATGTCTTTCCTCGACTCCCTAATCAATTTAATTGCCCTCTTTCATGTATTTACTACTTTGCTTTTCCCCTGCTTCTTTCATTGAAAACAAGGGGCCTCATTTTGCACATGGAGAGATGTACAATGTATTTATCACTTGAAATGGCTCAACTCCAGCTATGATTACTTGGTAGCACTTACTGTAGTTTAATTTACTGTACTAAGAAATGCTATTAGCCCTACTTTAATAATATGATTCCACATGCTGCCGAGATGATCACCCTACCAGGGAAATAACTGCAGTTCATGTACTCCTAATATGTACTCCCAAAGTGTACTCCTAATTTACTGTTCATTAAAGCAAAGTTATGCATACTGACTAATGTTATACAATCAGTCATTGATACAAAGCTTTCCATTGAAATCCACTCCCCCTCATCTATTCAGTAGGTATCAGTGAAATAAGTAAGTAGACTGTCCCTCAAGCCTCTAGTCACCAGCTGTTGAGCCACTTGGAGAAGAAACAAAATAATGTCCAGCTGATTTTCAAGCGTTTACCTATGGCCAGCAGGCAAAGCAAAAGCACACACACATATACACACATGCGCATGCACGCACACAAGCATGCACACACGAGAGCACACACACATGTGGCGTTGGATGTGACGTCTCCATATCAGTTAGACAGTCCCGCACGTATGCACACACACAGACACGCGCACGTACAGACACACACTTTGGCCCGCATCCATCACCGTTGGCTGGAAATGTGCAGGATGTAATAGCATTGGCAGCCCTCCTTGGAGAATATGTCAACAATCAGTCTGCATCGTCGTAATAACTATTATTTCCAACTCAGATGCAGGCTAACGCAATCCTAGATGCCCTTTCATGGGAGATCCGCGATTGAAATTGGAGAGGCATTCAAACTCAACTAAACACGTACTGGGAACACTGTCTTCATTGCTAAAGCTCGAAGTCTCATGTGACTGTTGACGTAAAAGGGATGTGAAAGAAGGGGATATGGGCTGGACGGAGAGAGGGAGAGATAAGGGTAAACGAGAGATAAAATACAACATGATGGCAAAGTCTTCTATGTAACCCTCAGGCTTGTATAAAAAATTGGATCAGTAAATCGGATGGCAATGTATAAAGAAAGAGACAGACAACTCTCTTTGTGTTGTAGAAGTATTTGTCAATAACATTGGTCATGTGTGTTATAGTTTCTCTGTGACTGTGTCGCATAACTGAAGTTGTTTGTCTGTATTTTACATTCTCAGTCACATGAGCAAGCTCACATTTCCATATTTGGCACAAATATCGTAGAGTGAGCTCACCTAATTTAGTTGGATCGTAAATCGGCAACGGCAAAACAAAACCTCCACAGCCCCAAAGCTTAGTACTGCAAAAACATTAAAGGGATAGTTTGACATAATTACAAATGTTAAAAACCAATGTAAGTTAATGTTTTACATTTCATGTCCAAATCATCTCTTGAATGGATTTTGTTGCTCAATTACTTATTTTGAAAATATTTTGAGATTATATGTATTTTTGCTTAACTGTCCCTTTAATTGTGTTTTTTAACAAGTGAGGTGTTCTGTGTTTGAGTCAGTCTTTTGAGACCATAAGGTGACTAGACTGTGAGCAGAGCCAGGGTCTAAGGCTATGGTGTAGCGCTGGGTCAAGTTCCACATTCATGTAACAGTTTATGCTTTATCCACACGATGGTTCGATGTAAACGACCTTACCCTTTACCGTGTTTGACCATTCTTATACACACACTTGCAGAAGAGTAATGAACAGCTGTTGGTAAAGAATGATGTTGAAACCCATAGATGGTAGTATAACCTTGTGTATAATTTGCTTTGCATTGCCACCCTGCATTAACATCCTCTCTGATTCAGAGGGGTTGGGCTAAAATGGAGGACACGTTTCAAACATTCAGTTGTGCAACTGACTAGGTATCCCTCTTTGCCTTTTCCCTTTATTGACAATGGGCTCCATCTTTGAATATATTGAATCTTTAATGTCTTTCATCCTTGAAAAGATGTGTGATATACGCCTAGTGTTTCTAGAAATGACCTCATACATTCATGTATTCTAATACGATGATCTATGTCATAACTGTGAATTCAGTATATTGTTATAGCTGTAGACCCTCAAAAGTAAATGGAAAAATATTTGTTTATTGTGATGCAAAATAAATGACAGGACTGCTTTTTAGCAATTAGCCTCTCTGTCTCTCTCTCGCTCTCTCTCTATCACTCTCTTGCGCTCTCGCTCTCTTGCTCTCTCTCGCTCTCTTGCTTTCTCACTCTCTCACTCTCTCTCTCATACACTCACTCACATTTAATACTCTTCCATGAACCATTGTCACATAGCCTTCATGTATTGTACAACAAGCGCATCACACACTCAATGCTACACAGGTTACAAAGGTTGATCAGCACATAAGACAGCAAACCCCTGGTTACCTTAGGCCTAATCATCATGCACCAGCCAAAGTCACGGCGGGCTGTCATTGGTTACACAATCACTCTCTAGTGGTGCTCTATGCGCTTTTGGCTGGAATCGCTGCTCTTGCCGCTCAGACGCTCTCTCAAGGAGGCTGTTGAATGCACTTGTCCATGAGAGAATCACTGTGCAGGCAGCAGCGCATCCCCCAAAGAGATGTCAGAAAAAATAGAACAACATAGGCTAAAGAAATAAATAATTTATTAATGGAGAACTGGAGAAGAGGATAAAAAACAGAGGGGTCGTTGCCATTATAAAAACAGCACAAACACAATAGTGAAACAGACTTGGGCTGTATTTATACTATGTGTTACATCCCTGAGTATAATTCTGTCCAAGAGCGAGGTGCCTTTTTTTATTCCTGTATTTTCTCAGATTTATAATTTTTTTCCGTAGTTAGTTGAATACAGAATTAACGAAACAATCTAAATAACACATAATATGTGAAGAAAACCTATGCATATCATAATATTGCATGAGAAGCCATTTTGAATTAGATCTGGCTTGGTTATCTAACTGCTGAGACAGCTACTCGACGCGAGGACGGTGGTAGTGGCGGTAAGGTGAGCTCGAGCCGAGACTTCTTCGGTAAGACACATAATCATAACTGACACAGGAGCAACACGGCAGATGTGAAGCTAATAGGTGGTGAAGTCAGAAACATTTCTCAGGAACTAAGTGCTACTCCCTTTGAAAAAAGACAGTGGGCTCTGTTGCCATGGCGTCATTAAGAATTTTGTAGTTGTATAATTAATTTGCACATCTCCTTCAGTACAGTGCTTATATATCTGTAGAACAGGGGGGAAAACGCTGTATATCCATCAATTCACCCTCACAAATCCTCTTGCAGCGTTTGCATCAGCAGGTGAGGTTTGATGAGGATGTTACTGCTTACAGGTTAGGGAAAGTGAAAGGGGGATACTAGTCAGTTGTAAAAATGAATGCATTCAACTGAAATGTGTCTTAAAGAGCTATCATTAGTGTAGATATACCTTGCGTTTCCGTCCTTAAAAGTAATTCTCTATTAGCTACTTGCTCAAATCATTCTTCAGATTTGCAATGCAGCATTAAAGGTCAAAGGTAAAAGAAATCTAATGAATCAGTACCTTCAGAAAGTATTCACACCCTTTGACTTTTTCACCATTTTGTTGTGTTACAGTCTGAATTTAAAATGTATTAAATTGAGATTATTTGTCACTGGCCTACACACAATATCCCATAATGCCAAAGAGGAATTTTGTTATTCCAATTTTTAGAAAATGTATTAAAGAATTAAGCTGAAATGTCTTGAGCCAATAAGTGTTCAACCCCTTTGTTATGACAAGCCTAAATAAGTTCAGGAGTTAATATTTGCTTAACAAGTCACGTAAAAAATTGTATGGATTCACTCTGTGTGCAATAATAGTGTTGATTTGTGAATGACTACCTCATCTCTGTACCCCACACAATTATCTGTAAGGTCCCTCAGTCGAGCAGTGAATTTCAAACAAAGACCAGGTTTTCCAATGCCTCACAAAAAAGGGCATATATTGGTAAATGGGTCAACATATGAAAAAGCATACATTGAATATCCCTTTGTGCATGGTGAAGTTATTAATTACAATTTGGAAGGTGTATTAATACACCCAGTCACTACAAGGATAAAGGCGTCCTTCTTCCTAACTCATTTGCTGGAGAGGAAGGAAACAGCTCAGGGATTTCACCATTAGGCCAATGGTGACTTTAAAACATTAACAGAGTTTAATGGCTGTGATTGTAGAAAACTGAGGATGGATCAACAACATTGTTGTTACTCCACAATACTAACCTAATTGATAGAGTGAAGAAGAAAGAAGCCTGTACAGAATACAAATATTTCAAAACATGCAAGGCACATGAATACAAAGTGTTATGTTTGGGGCAAATCCAATACAACACATTACTGAGTAGCACTCTCCATATTTTCAAGCATAGTGGTGGCTGCATCATGTTATGGGTATGCGTGTAATCGTTAAGGACTGGTGAGTTTTTCAGGATAAAAAATAAATGGAATGGAGTTAGAGGAAAACCTGGTTCAGTCTGCTTTCCACCAGACACTGGGAGATGAATTCACATTTCAGCAGGATAATAACCTAAAACACAAGGCCAAATATACACTGGAGTTGCTTACCAAGAAAATAATGAATGTTGCTGAGTGGCTGAGTTACAGTTTTGACTTAAATCTACTTGAAAAGCTATGCCAAGACCTGAAAATGGTTGTCTATTGATGACCAACAACCAATATGACAGAGCTGGAAGAATTTTGAAAATAATAATGTCACGACCCCTATTCCCTGAGTCTGTTTTTGTCTGTCTTGTTTGTTATTGTCCGTCTCATTGTACCGGGGTCAGTTGCCTGGTTACAGATGAGTGGGCGGGGCTACATACATCCTGAGCCCGTCATGTCTTCCTGATCATTACGCACCTGTTCCAGATCTACGGTCATCACTATTTAAGAGACGACCTGACATCCAGTCCCCGCCGGATTGTTAAGTCACATAGTATGTGTAATCTGCGTACCAGCCATCTGAGTCCGAAATTAGTACCAATTGTTAACTTTTGCTTGGTTGCTTTATATCCTGCTCAGTAACCCCGTCTGTACTCTGTTTAGGAATCCTGCCTGGATATATCCTTCATCGCGCTGCACTCTACTCACTGGTTCCTCCACTCACCTGGGATATGGATTCGAACTAGCACGCCACACGGACCACTTATCTGCCACCTACCTGGATTCTCAATCCCCAGCCTACCTGACCAACTCCCTATTCAACCACCTCCTCATCATCACTCTTCAATAAATATCACTATATACTTACGTTGCCCGGTCTGCGTTTGGGTTCCTATCACTAATCCTGACAAATAATAGGCAAATGGTGCAGAATCCAAGTGTGGAAAGCTCTTAGAGACTTACCCAGAAAAACTCACAGCTGTAATCACTGGTGCTTCTACAAAGTATTGACTCAGGGGTGTGAATACTTATGTAAATTAGATATTTCTGTCTTTAATTTTCAATAAATATGCAAACATATCTAAAAACAAGTTTTCACGTTGTCATTACGGGGTATTGTGTGTAGATGGGTGAGAAAAAACATATATTTAATCAATTTTGAATTCAGGCTGTAACACAAGAAAATGTGGAATAAGTCAAGGGGTATGATCACTTAAGGCACTGTATACAATTATACATTTTTGGGGGGTTGTGCCCATTCCTAGTGTGTACCATCGAGGGCTAAGCTGAAGCATACAGCATCAATTATAATTGTGTTTGGGGTGCTCTGCTCACAGTTACAGTAGATGCTTCCAGAATAAAACAATGGTGTGTTGTTACTGGAATGGATGCCAGCTAGCCAAGGTCACAAATACAGTGGAACTATTTTTAGCCTGTCACCTGAATTCCAAAGCATTGTTGCAAAGGAGGGGAAACGTCTCCAAGGTTTGTACATGACAGGGACTCGATGAAGCTCTGTCTAGTCTTTAGACAGTGAGTGCAAGTTTGGCCACATGCAATATGAACTGACTGCATTCATCCTGTGTGACTCAGTTGGTAGAGCATGGCGCTTGCAACGCCAAGAGCGTGGAATCAATTCCTGCTGGAGCCATTCATATGAAAATGTGCTTACTACTGTAAATGTCTGCAAAATGGCATTATATTACAGTACATACCACTTTTGTTTACCTAAGTAACATACAGCGGGTGAAATAAGTATTGCACACGTCACCATTTTTCTCAGTAAATATATTTCCAAAGGTGCTATTGACATGACATTTTCACCAGATGTTGGTAACAACCCAAGTAATCCATACATACAAAGAAACCAAAACAAATAAGTTCAGAAATTAAGTTATGTGTAATAATGTGAAATGACACAGGGAAAAAGTATTGAACACATGAAGAAAGGGAAATGCAAAAAGGCATGGAAAGCCAAGACAACAATTCATATCAGCTGGTTCAGTCCCAATTGACGGCCTACAAAAAGGTCTCATTGCCAAGGTGTCACACAAGACACATCTCATGATGGGTAAAAGCAAAGAGCTGTCTCAAGACCTTCGCAACCTAATTGTTGCAAAACATAATGATGGCATTGGTTATAGGCACATTTCTAAGCTTCTGAATGTTCCAGTGAGCACTGTTGGGGCCATAATACGGAAGTGGAAAGACAATAATTTCACCATATATTTGCCTCGACCAGGTGCTCCTCGCAAGATTTCTGACAGAGGAGTGAAAAGAATAATCAGAAGAGTTGTCCAAGAACCAAGGACCACTTGTGGAGAGCTTCAAAAAGACCTGCAATTAGCAGGTACTGTTGTCTCAAAGAAAACAGTAAGTAATGCACTCCACCGCCATGGCCTGTATGCACGCTCACCACGCAAGACTCCATTGCTGGAAAAAAAGCATGTTGAAGCTCGTTTAAAGTTTGCTGCACAACATTTGGAGCCAGTGTAATACTGGGAGAATATAGTGTGGTCAGATGAGAGCAAAATTTAACTGTTTGGATGTCATAATACACACCATGTTTGGAGGAGAAATGGCACTGCACATCACCCTAAAAGCACCATACCAACAGTGAAGTTTGGAGGTGGGAACATCATGGTGTGGGGCTGCTTTTCAGCAAATGGTACTGGCAAACATAATTGAAGGAAGGATGAATGGGCAAATTTACAGAGACAATCTTGAAAAAATCTGCTGCCATCTACCAGGATGATGAAGATGAAACGAGGGTGGACATTTCAGCAAGACAATGATCCCAAACACACAGCCAAGGAAACTCTCAATTGGTTTCAAAGAAAGAAAATAAAGCTGCTAGAATGGCCCAGCCAATCACCTGACTTAAATCCCATTGAAAATCTATGGAAAGAACTGAACATCAAGATTCATAGAAGAGGCCCACGGAACCTTCAAGATTTGAAGACTGTTTGTGTGGAAGAATTGGCCAAAATCACACCAGAGCAATGCATGCGACTAGTTTCTCCATACAGGAGGCATCTTGAAGCTGTCATTACCAACAAAGGCTTTTGTACAAAGTATTAAATAAATATCAGTAAGTGTGTTCAATACTTTTTCCCTGTGTCATTTCACATTATTACACATCACTTAATTTCTGAACTTATTTGTTCTGGTTTCTTTGTATGTATGGATTACTTGGGTTGTTACCAACATCTGGTGAACATTTCATGTCAATAGCACCTTTGGAAATATATTTACTGAGAAACATGGTGACGTGTTCAATACTTATTTCACCCACTGTATATAATTTAAATGTATAAATCTACACTCTGAAGAGAAGATAGATTAATATTTGAACCAAGATTTCTTTTTCAACAACAGAATAAGACATTTTAAAAGATACTGTAGATAGGAGTATTTGCATGCTAATTACGATCAGTATTGGTTAACCGGATAATATATAGTGTGACCTCCACAGTTCAACAACAACATTAACAAAACAAAACACAGTGACAACAACAACAATACAGTTAAGTAAACAGCATAAAGACAATGATATTGTCTTCATGTTATGGATGGGTGGTACTGTATCTGGATTGGGTTTGGCCTTTCAAGTTGTAATTAGGGAGCTGCTTCCTGACGGGGGCTGTTTCGAGTGGGTCTCTCTCTCACACACACATACACGCATGCACACACACACACACACACACACACACACACACACACACACACACACACACAATTAGATCAGCCTGCTAAAGCTCTCCTTACCCTCTACAGAAGCCACATAAAGCCAGGCGCTTTAAACACACTGATATCTAAAATAAATACTGTCCCACCTTACAATGTCAGTAACGAAACACATACATTAAAAAACTGTATAATACAGTTTTTTACAATCACTTTGCTACTATTTTCAGAACCTTGATGTCATTTTTCAAAACTCTAGACACAAAACTCACAACGGTTATCACTTGTAACACAGGCTGTCTAATGTTCAAAACATCGCATTGTGCATTCACATCTTTAAAGAAATCTTGCACTTGCACAATCATTGGTTCAAAAAACAAATTTACTGTGAAATACCATTGAAACATAACTATAGATCACCCACACACAAGCAACCGATAGTTTCACTGTGTCATTGTTCGTACAATCATTAAATATTGTAGAACAAAATAGGTGATACAGGTTTCATTATGGTACTACATGTACAGTAAATACATCTCTGTAAAAGTTCTGCAGTAGTAGAGAGAATACTACAGACACAGTGGAATCATTGAACAAAGGTTGTAATATATTGATGCAAAACACTACAGTACAATCACAACATAGGTTTATTTGAATCAAAGCAAAAATAATTAGCTATGAAATAGAAAAGAAAAGACAGTACTGTAAAACATCAAATGCAGTGTTCCTCAACTTGCTTGCTTGTACTGTAAGAAACAAAACAGGAGTGATTACTGTACTTCTACATTGTCATCAACTCTGTGTTGTGGATTTGGCCACAGGTTCTCATCTACATCACAATGGATGTTTTCATTAGCCAAACATCTTGGAAAAAACCTTCGGGCATGGCGAATCCAGGCCTGACACTGGTCTGCTGTGATGTCATTGCAGGCGTCATCCATGGCCTGGAGAAGAGTGACTTGTTCATGAGGGTGCCTATCATGAACCTTCCATCTCCATGCGGAGAAAAATTCCTCAATCGGGTTAAGGAAGGGAGAGTATGGGGGTAAATACAGGGTGGTAAATTGTGCATGGGCCTGAAACCATGCTTGCACCACATGAGCATGATGGAACCTGACATTGTCCCACACAATGACATAGGTCACACCTTCAGCTCTACAAACCTGATCGAGCTCATCAAGAAAGGTGACAAGGAGAGCTGCATTATATGGTCCAATATGAGGTCTGCGTCCCACCACACCATCTTCTGATATAGCCGCACACATGGTAATGCTGGCCCCACGTTGTCCAGGTACTTGGATGGTTGCCCACTGGCCAATGAAATTCCGACCTGTCCTCCTTGTCTTGGCCAGATTAAAACCTGCCTCATCCAAATATATGAATTTGTGATGGTGGTCATCAGCCTCCAGCTCCATCACCCTCTAAAAATAAATGTTGGAAAGAGATTTACAGATTACTGGACAATGTAGAATTTTTGGGAATGTTTTTAAAACAGCCATCTTGAAACTGAACTTACCTGAACATACTCAGTCCTCATTTGCTTCACTCTGTCTGCATTTCATTTCACTATGCTCTTGCAATTGGATCCCAATCAATTCTTTATATACTCATTCCACAATGTGCACTCAATCATCAGTAACGAGTTGGCAGAATTGGACAAGCAATTACAAGGGCCTGCATCTATACAGTGCAGTACTGTCAATACTGTAAATAGTCTGAAAAGGTGGTACAGTATTTGGGACCATAGACACAGTGTCTGATGAAGCATTATGATAAAATATTAGGCTACATCTATGGATATTGTAGTCTAATTGGTTCATGCTCCACGCTAATTGGTGACAATGAATCTCGTTTTCTTGAAACTTTCATGATTTACTGTAAACATTGAAGATTGTTTGACTGTTTCCATACAACTATGCATTAAGAGTAATGCAACAGTTACTTATCATTTTGAGCAGTTGTATCAATTGATAGTTAGATCATTGTAAGGAAATGAATAGACACTCATTTGAAATGTAATGTGTGAATTGCCTTTTGAAATAATAGTACTTTGATGTTAAGTTGTGTCATATTGAACATGTGATTTTTGTTGAATGAACAAATGATCTAAGTTTTATGTGTATTGTATCCAAGCAATTGAGAAAAGGGTTAGAGTTTTGAAAAATGTGCATTTTGATCATTGGTTGTGAGTTTTGTGTTTAGAGTTGTGAAAAATAACATCAAGGTTCTGAAAATAGTAACAAAGTGATTGTAAAAAACTGTAAATGTGCCTAAGCCCCACCCTTACAAACATCACCAGGTGATGGGATTGCACCGCTCTCCTGCATGGCCACATGGTGAGTAGTCTATCTGCAAACATTTTTGAGAAAATGAGTTAGGAAGTTGGTCAATCTTAATGTATATTTAAGAAGTCACTACTGAACATCTAATATATTAAGAAATATGTAAAGTAAGGTTTTTGGCATAAAGTACACTGAGCGTACAAAACCTTAAGAACATCTTCCTAATATTCAGTTGCACGCCTTTTGCCCTCAGAACAGCCTCAATTTGTCGGGGCATGGACTCTACAAGATGTAGAAAGCAATCCACAGGGATGCTAGCCCATGTTGACGCCAATGCTTCCTATAGTTGTGACAAGTTGGCTGGATGTCCTTTAGGTGGTGGACCATTGTTGATAAACACGGGAAACTGTTGAGCGTGAAAAACCCAGTGTTACAGTTCTTGACACAAACCGGTGCATCTGACCCTGTTCAAAGGCACTTACATCTTTTGTCTTGCCCATTCACCCTCTGAATGGCACACATACACAATCCATGTCTCAATTGTTTTCTGGCATAAAAATCCTTCTTTAACCTGTCTCCTCCCCTTCATCTACACTGATTGAAGTGGATTTAAAAGGTGACATCCATAGCTTTCACCTGGCCAGTCTATGTCATGGAAAGAGCAGGTGTTCATAATGTGTTTTACACATTTTACACTACCTGACATATGATATATTAGGTGGCAGGTAACCTAGTGGTTAAGAGCAGTAACCGAAAGGTTGCTGGTTTGAATTTGCGAGCAGCCTAGTTGAAAAATCAATTGATGTGCCCTTATGAGCAAGATACTTACCCTTTTTGGTTCTGTAAGTCGTTCTGGATAAGAGAATCTTCGTCTACAGTGCTAAATTACTAAAATGTAAATGTTTGGAAAAAAGGATACACATTTGCATTTTGTCTCCACCCCTTGCACTTTGTACCCTTCTGTAGAATGACCTATATTCAGTGCATTCAGAAAGTATTCAGACCCCTTTACTTTTTCCACATTTTGTTACGCAACATCCTTTTTCTAAAATTGATTAAATCATTTTTTCCCCCGTCATCAATCTACACACAATACTCTATAATGGAGATGGGAGAACCTTCCATAAGGACAACCATCTCTGCAGCAAAAAAATAATAATACAAAAATCTAAAAAATCTCTGCAGCACTCCACCAATCAGGCCTTTATGGTACAGTGGCCAGACGGAAGCCACTCCTCAGTTAAAAGGCCTTTATGGAAGAGTGACTCTCAGACCATGAGAAACAAGATTCTCTGGTCTGATGAAACCAAGATTGAACTCTTTGGCCTGAATGCCAAGTGTCACGTCTGGAGGAAACCTGGCACCGTCCCTACGGTGAAGCAGAGTGGTGGCAGTATCATGCTGTGGGGATGTTTTAAAGCGGCAGGGACTGGGAGACTAGTCAGGATCGAGGGAAAGAATAACAGAGCAAAGTACAGAGAGATCCTTGATGAAAACCAGCTCCACAATGCTCAGGACCTCAGACTGGGGGTGAAGGTTCACATTCCAACAGGACAACGACCCTAAGCACACACCCAAGACAACGGAGGAGTTGCTTCGGGACAAGTCTCTAAATGTCCTTGAGTGGCCCAGCCAGAGCCCGGAATTGAACCCAATCCAACATTTCTGGAGAGACCTGAAAATTGCTGTGCAGCAACGCTCCCCATCCAACCTGACAGAGCTTGAGAGGGTCTGCAGAGAATAGGAGAAACTCCCCAAATACAGGTGTGCAAGGCTTGTAGCGTCATACCAAAGAAGACTCGAGGCTGTAATCGCTGCCAAAGGTGCTTCAACAAAGTATTGAGTAAAGGGTCTGAATACTTATTTCCGTATTTTTTTGCTTTGTTATTAAGAGGTATTGTGAGTAGATTGATGAGGGGGAAAAACAATTGAATAAATTTTAGAATACGGCTGTAATGTAACAAAATGTGGATAAAGTCAAGGGGTCTGAATACTTTCTGAATGCACTGAATAATGAGCGTTTGGCTGATCAGTGCAATAGACCCTTTTTAATCAGTGAGCTACCAAGATGGGCCAGCCCGGTTTTCTGATAGGCTGAGCTGAGGTGACGTAAACTCATATTCAAAGTCAAATGCTGCATTAACAAAGAGACCTGGTCCGACTCTCTCATCAGTTAGACAGCCAAGATCATGAACCGTAAAAAACCAAAAAGGTGTAGAAAGAACACATCCACTCAATAATGATTCCTGTAATGAAAGTGTCTGTCCTGCCTCTGTGCCTGTTTCGCTTTGATGAGCAAGCCAATGTGTTCTTCTCACATTTCTGAACATTTCAAAATGCAGTTGCGGGAAAAACACAGCCTTGGAAGTTCCATCCCATCGTCGAAGTGAGCAGGGTCTCAGCTTTATGTAGGTCATTTTTTTTCTGACCTCTCAATATTCATCTTAATAGCAACAATTTTACAACAAAGATATTATATGGCTTTGCGAGGGCATAGGCCTATAGGTCTCATGGGTTGCCATGAGTTACCTGCAAATGCAAAGTTTTTTTAGGACATTATATTTACTGTTGGATGAATACATGGCTACTAGCAGTGGGTAGCCTATTATATTTAAGCAATAAGATCCGAGGGGGTGTGGTATATGGCCAATATACCATGGCTAAGGGATGTTCTTACACACAGCCGTGGTACATTGGCCACATATCACAACCCCCCGAGGTGCCTTATTGCTATTTTAAACTGGTTGCCACCATAATTAGAAGAGTAAAAAGTAATGCTTTTATAACGTATAAGGCTTAAGCAGACAGGCACTGATGTGGGGTGGTGTGGATAAAATGACAGGGCTGAATTCTTGTCACAGTGCGCTCCTGGCCCAGTGTTAGGCAGCAGCAACAAACACACACACATACACACAAGTACTGTGCCTATTGTCAGACTGCAGCAACAACAAAGCTGGAGGTTATGGTTGCATAACACAGCTAATGTCAACCCCATCGCATGAGATGAGACCCTCCCCGGGATCCGTGTCACCAGCTGCCATTTTCTCTCTGAGTTGGAGGCATCAGCTAAACAATCACCCATTACAGATGATTTCATGACCAAGCACTCTGTCACCGAGACCAGCCTGCCCTAGTTGAATGGGTGTGAAATTAAAGTAAATAGCATTGTCGTTGTTGTAACGTTGCCTATCATTAAAGTGGTGACTGCTATTTATCTAACAATTACCTACTACGTCTAATTATTATTGGATTAAATTAATCATGCAATAATTAACATTAGGAATCCTGGGGCACCATGGAATCTGCACAAACCCCAGCTTACTAATCCTTCCGTAATACACACATTGGTTCAATGATTTATTTACTAACTAAATGATAATACAGGATACACACAGTAATGGGTTGTAGAATATGGTTCTAATACAATGAAACTTAAGACGATAACAGGTCCCTAGCGGACCAACACAATATGACATGTGTTACACAAGATGGAGATTTCGAGAGAGAGAGAGAGAAACAACACTTTAATACATTTGGAAACTACGCTTAGTTTAGCCCTAATAACTTGCCCCGCACTGCCGCTCTTATGGGTCAAAATGTAATGCTTGTATTTACTTGTCGTTGGTGATCTCTGTTGGGCCCACTTCAGGTGGCCTGGTCTTTTGTTCTCTGGTGTAAGTCTCTGATTGTCCACAAGATGTCACGATGTCCTTCCTTTTCGTTGTGTGTTTCCTTGAAGATTGGTCTTCTGAGGACGGCTAATTAGCCGTGTAGATACTCCCAACATGGGGATGGAAGCAGTGTAGAAAAAGTGATGACTTGAATAGAATAAACGGGTGGTCCTGCTCGAATTCACCTACTTACATACAGTCCTTGACCGTGGCATTGATTGTTAAGAGGTTCCTCTGTTCTAGAACCTCGTGTTGTCTTTTGGGGGTCGTGACTTATCGTAGACCTCGGCTGCAGTGCGTGGTCCACCTAGTCAACAATGTTGATTCGAGACTCACATGCTTTATACTTTTGGTCGGAACAGGGAGTTTCTGTCTTTATGACCCGCTCTCTGAATTCCCTGAGGCGTAGCTAGTAACAAGGCAAGGCATCAGAAAAAACATTCCCTTTAACCTGGATATTTTCTACAAAACATAAACGATGTAGACGTCGAGTACCCAGTATGAAAACTTAAAGTTACAATGTTTTCGTCATCACGTCTTCATTTAACTTTTAATGACGTCACAGAATCTACATTCATATTCATAGGCCAAAGGTCCTCATTTTCCACATTTCGGTTAACAGTAATCATGTTCCAATGTATTGTTTTATTTACATAAACTTTTGGCTCCAAGGAAATAGTCTTGAAAAAATAGCAATAAAAACTGAGCCAACTTCCCCCCCTTTCCTCTGGTTGTCTTCAGCCATTAAGGTGTCAAAACCCCCCTTCCACCACGTAAATCCACTCAACCCCTTTTTGGGTGGGAGAGGAGCTTAGCAGAGATGGGTCCATCACATGACCTGTAAAGCTCAAGTCTTGACATCGTATAAGATTGAATGGGTGTCAATACATCCTTATTCATGTGATCACAGACAAGTAAATACACACAAACACACACACACACACACACACACGCACTCATACATGCACTTCTCACACATGCAGAGTGTTTGAATTATCTAGAGGCCTCTTCATGCGTTTGCTCTCTGCTCTTTGGCCAGTTGATCCCCAGCATATAAATGCACCAGTGGGTTGAATAAAAGCCTTTATAGCTCACACGCAGGGCCTCTGGGTTTGCTCTGCTGTGAGCAAATATAGAGAGTGTGTGGAGAGGAGAGAGAGGGAGAGAGTGAGAGTGTGAAGAAGAGAGAGAGGGGGGGGGGGGGGTTAGAGAAAGAGAGGGTGATAGGGAGAGGAAGAAAGGCAGGCAGACAGACTGACAGACAGACGAAGTAAGAGAGTTGGGAACAACGTTTTGCTGGAAAGCTGCAGAGCTACAAGTTAATTTCCCACTCCCCTGCCAATACAGAAACGCATTTAGTCCCCAGACTCCCCACTGTAATGCTGCCCATCTGGCTTCCAATGGGCAGTGTGGGTATGACTCTCAGGGAAGTTTGTTCAGAGTTTGTTCTGCATGTGCAAAAATGGCTCTTCATGCTCTGAAAGTTTAGGAGACCAAAGTTAACTTAATTACTTGTTAAAGTGAATGACAAATGTTTCTGTCAAAATCCTTTGAACTTTCTATATTAAATAAGACTATTCATCCCAAACAAAAATAAAAATGCTCATCTCAAGAAAATGACAACAGCATACAAATTCAAGTTATTACACCAAATCTGGCCCGTTCACCTGTATGGATTCATTTCAGGGGCTGTAAATGTTGTGGCTGTGTGATTACCAGCAATGAGAAGAGCTAGGCCGTTGATGAGACTCACCTGCCTGGTCCTACTATCTTTTTGTCCAACTCTCAGACCCTACCGCAAAAACTGGTCCCAAACCCGACCAGTGCTCCAAATGTTATTTTAGGTGTATTTGACGCAGTTCGCTTGGCAGCCATGGTCCCAGCAATTTTGCGCCCTATAGGCCATATCAAAATGTGCAAAAATAACCCAAGAAATAGGGTTACCAGAGAAAAAGTGGCTGAAAAATTCTCAGCAACAAAAGTAATCAAATTAAGAGGAGAGAGGGAGAGAGAGGGAAGGAGAGAGAGAGAAAGAGAGAGAGCGAGCTGAGAAAATAATAATAATCTAACCTTTGACCCTGCCCCTTTGTGAACATCTACACATTTCTTCCTTACACTCCTTAAATTAATGTTTTGATTTGATATTACGTCAATGTCTAAGTGATGATGTGATACTTTCCAGCTGGTTTCTCTGTAACTGTGCTTGAAACTTCCAGTCCTCTGACCAGCTCCCATTGGGTCAACAACCATCACATCATTCATTTCCAGTTGGAATTTGACCTGAGTGGCCTTGAATATGTGTTTTCTGTCAAATAAGGATGTCTGGCAGTTCTAGGAATGTTCATTTTTATGTCATTGTAAAAGAAAAATAACATTTGAAATAGGAGAGTTGAAGCCTATGGTCAGACTTAAAATGAGCAAAGAATGTACATGACGTATCTACAATCCGACTGTAACAATCATTGCCAAGAACTATATCCACAAATTAGACTGGTAGATGCTATTATGGCCTAAAACCAAAATACCTATTGGTACTGTTGCCTGCTGTAACTTGTTGCTTAAAGGGGAAGTTGAATGTAGTCTATGGGCCAGGGGAAACAATCCATGGATCTAAACAGCCATTACAAACTACAGCTAACTTTAGCCACCGCTAAATTGATGCTGATTGACATCTCATTTCATCTCATGTTGAAAGAAGCATTTATTTTGACGTTCGACAGCGCATTTTTCAAATCGAGGACAAGGAAGAGAGAATATTAACATTGGTTGCTAGATACAGAAGAATAAGAAGAACATACAGAAGAAGAAGAGAGAATATTTCCACAGCTCCACAAGTTTCAAGGTTTAGCATCGGGTTTAGGTTTCCTGAACATCTTTTACAAAAGTTGAGTCGCTGTGTAAGTTAATGTTAGACCTTTGGCTCCATTAATAGACAGATAAGAGAGATCGGTTCCCAATTTAGCCTAACAGTATGTTTACATCTGTGCTAGTAATACACGCATATACAGTGTAGTGTCGTAAGTTACAGTATACGAATGTTTAGCTAATGTGGGGTAACTAGTAGGCTACAGCTGTTAGTGTTCAGCAAGTTAATATTCAGCAATTTGAAATCCATTAACTCAGTTAGATTTCCGTACATGAACTCAAAACTAACAATTGTTATTATCAATCTGTTAATGTTACTCAAAATATTACCACAATTTGCAAATAGCCTGTTTGCTATCGTAAAGGTGTAAGAAATGATAGCTAGCTAAGTTACTTACTGCAGAGTAGGTCTAGCCAGTAACTTAGGCTGGTAGTTGATTTTAAGGTACAGTTATGATAATGGGGATTTGTAATTAAGATTGAAATTGGACTAAAATGTGGGTAATTGGATGCTTAGATGTAACCATAGACTTATTTTTGCATAGGGTCAATTAAACATGAAAAGAAGGGGAGAGATATCAGACTTATTTTTAAAGAAGCACAAACATGCAGACCAGGTGCAAACAGACCCCAGCCCTTGCATCACCACCGGACCCCAGAGCAGCTCCCTACCTGAGGCTAGTCAGAGTCAGTGTGGTCAGACTTCACAAGGACCCAGTCTACCACCACCAGGTCAGAGCATCTACCAGGCAGTCAGTCACAAGGACCCAGTCTACCACCACCAGGTCAGAGCATCTACCAGGCAGTCAGTCACAAGGACCCAGTCTACCACCACCAGGTCAGTCACATGCCCAGTTCAGAATTTAAGTTTAGCTACAGCTTGTAGTAGATACTTTTGTCAGATTAACCCTCACTTTAAAATGTTGGTTGTTGATTCATGTGTGTTCTTGTTTTGATGGCTGTGTCATTTTTATTGTGATTATACACTAATGGTTCTTGTGTTATTTTAATGTAATAGATGTATCAAGGGATGATGCAGAGACCTCTGGCTCTGAGCAAGACAGTGAGCCAGAGCTGCCAGGAGTTGTCATCGAGCCCATCCCAACTGTATCAAGCACCAGATATGCTGTTCCAAAAGGACCCAATGGTAGGCCAGGCCTATAATTTAAACTACATATTTTTGTTAGTAGCTGTTAGTTTCTAATCTTGTGGATCCCTTAGTTATACATTTCCATAGAGATATGACACAATATTTAACGTGTATTTCAGACATTTCAAGATCCAGAGAAGAGGGCCCTGTACAGCCGTGTTTGAAAACATTTCCCAGAACTTAGCATGGTACTAGGAAAAGGGCTTTCAACAGCTCCTGGTATAAGAACAATTCATGGCTTGAATATTCTGTAAATCAAGATTCAACTTATTGTTTCGCCTGTAAGCATTTTTCTCAGCCCAAATACACCTGAATCTGCATTTTAAAAAAACAGTCAGGTTTTTGTAACTGGAAAAAGGCACTGTTTAAAGATTCTGAATTTAAGCTCCATTCAAAGGCAAAGCATCATATCAGTGCTATGTATGCTTGGAATCAGCATAAAAGGGCTATTGACAGCAACTCATCAATGTTAGATGTCATAAATGAGGACCGGAAAAAGAAAGTGGAGGAAAACTGTACCTACATAAAAACAATTTCAGATGTGCTCCTATTAACTGCCACTCAAAATATAGCGCAGAGGTAATCGAGAGTCTGATGACTCTCACAACAAGGGTAATTTTGACAATCTTAGAAGTTATAGCAAAGCATGACCCTCTCAAAGAGAAAAGGATGAATGCAAGTGGCAATGCTAAGTACACAAGCCACCAAATCCAGAAAGAAGTTCTTGAGGGCTTAGCTGAGATGGTACAAAGTGAAATAATAAGAGACGTAAAAGAAAGTGTAGTGTTTTTGTGTAATTGCAGATGAAACCAAAGATTTAAAGAAAAAAGTACAAATGTCTTTAGTTGTGAGGTACTGTCACGATCGGCTATAGAGAGAGACCAAGGCGCAGCGCTGAAGTAGTTCGACATATTTAATTAAATGCGAACTTGAAACACAAAAACAACAAAGCGAGAGTACACGACTGTAAACTGAGTGTCAGTACGAAGGCACATAACACAAACAATGAACCACAATGCAGGTGGGAAATATTACAACATAAATAGGGTCCCTAATTAGAGACAACGCGTAGCAGCTGCCTCTAATTAGGGACCAAACACAAATTAACAACATAGAGTTCGCCTAGAACTCTACTGTCAGGCCCTGACCGTGACAAACATAGAAAAGCCAGAGGCCTCCCTACGGTCAGGACCTGACAGTACCCCCCCCCCCCCAAAGGCGCGGACTCCCGGCCGCAAGTTCCGGAACATACACAGGGAGGGTCAGGGAGGGAAACTTGCGTTGGTAGAGGCTCCGGCCCTGGTGCAGGACGTGATCCTAGTTTGAGCGGAGGCTCCGGCTCTGGGGCAATGCTGGACGCCAGGTCCTGTCTGGACCCCGGCGCCGATGACTCCCCCTCAGGAGCCGAGCTGGACGCCAGGTCCTGTCTAGACCCCGGCGCAGTGTAAAGCTCCGGCCATGGAGCTGGGCTGGCTGCCGGTCCCGGACTGGGCACAGGGGCAGAGGAAGCCTCCGGCCATGGAGCTGGGCTAGATGCCGGTCCCAGACTGGGCACCGGCGCAGCAGAGTGCTCCAGCCCGGCAGCTGGACTGGACATTGGTCCCGGAATGGGCACCGGCGCAGAGGAAGGATCTAGCCCGGAGGCTAGACTGGGGGAGACACACCGGAGACCTGATGCGTGAAGCCGGCACTGGATGCACCTGGCTGGTGACACGCACTGGAGACCTGATGCGGGAGGCTGGCACAGGATGGATTGGGCTGGAGCTGTGCACTGGAGTTCTGGTACGGGAGGCGGACACTTGACGTACCGGATTACGGATGTGGACTGGAGATCCGGCGCGAGAGGCAGTTACTGGACGACCCGGACTGGGGATGCACACTGCGGGCACCATTGACGCCAACTCCGCTTTGTCGTCATCGACCTCCTCTCCTTGCTGCCTGAATTCTTCCATTATTCCCCAGTAATATCCCTCCAGGTACAACTCCTCCCTCTGTGACACCGCCCCCCACTTATACTCCGGCATAGCTAAATCTCACATGGAGACTGGTATTGGTGCTTCCTCCGCCTTGCCAGACCACCCCCATAGCCCCCCCCCAAAAAAAAATATTTGGGGTTTCTTGTGGGCTTTTCGTCGTCGTGGGCCCCGAAGACGTGGCTGCTCACCTGGATCCAGTGGTGTCTCCATCTCCCCATTACAGCACTGATTGGTCCTGGTTTGGTGGTTCATTCTGTCACGATCGGCTATAGAGAGAGACCAAGGCGCAGCGCTGAAGTAGTTCATATTTTATTAAATGCGAACTTGAAACACAAAATAATAAAGTGAGAGTACACGACCATAAACTATGTGCCTTTGTACTGACACTCAGTTTACGTTCGTGTACTCTCACTTTGTTGTTTTGTGTTTCAAGTTCGCATTTAATAAAATATGTCGAACTACTTCAGCGCTGCACCTTGGTCTCTCTCTATAGCCGATTGTGACAGGTACTATTACAACGGGGCCATCCACAAAAGCTTTTTACACTTTCAGTCAGCTGAAAGCTTAGATGCATTAGGTCTCACAAAAATGATAATTGATTACCTTGAAAAACATGGTCTGGAGTACAGAAATAATCTTGTGGGGCGAGGCTATGACGGTGCATCCGTCATGAGCGGAAAGCATTCTGGTGTGTCTGCAAGGATCAAACAAGTTTAAGATTTCATGACTCATGATGATGAGCACTGTAGGACAGAAAAAGAGCTTCCAAAGAGCTATCTTTTATCAGGTGCTTGACAGTCTCACAGCTGAGCTGCAGAGGCGTTTTTCAAAAAAGAATTGCGAGACAATGCAAAGGGTCCAGTCTCTCAAACCAAAGAGTACAACATTCTTGAATGAGGAGCCTCTGTTTGTCTTTGCTCAGACCTTTGAGTCAGATTTAGAGGACCTCAAACATGAGGTTCATCAAACAACTTTGTTGTGTTTCTAGAACTTCCATGAGCTATTACGACTTTGTAAGATTTCTGTTGTTATACCAGTCAGCTGTGCTTCTTGCGAGAGAAGCTTCTCAGCTTTAAAACGGATTAAAACCCACCTTAGGACAACAATGGTTGATGGCAGGTTAAGTCACCTCGGAATTCTCAGTGTCGAGTCAAGAAGGCCACGCTCCCTCAACATGGATGAGTTTGTGAAATCTACATAGGATAATTTGGCACTCCCTCTGGTCATGATTAAAACCTACACTGTGTACTAGCTAGTACACTGACATTCTAAAATGATAAATCCAAAGGGTATCATGTCACACAGATTTAATTTGATCTTGATTAGGCCAATTCCCAAAAATGTCTTTGCTATTAGTTAACATAATATACAGTGGGGCAAAAAAGTATTTAGTCAGCCACCAATTGTGCAAGTTCTCCCACTTAAAAAGATGAGAGAGGCCTGTAATTTTCATCATAGGTACACTTCAACTATGAGAGACAAAATTAGAAAATAAAATCCAGAAAATCACATTGTAGGATTTTTAATGAATTTATTTGCAAATTATGGTGGAAAACAAGTATTTGGTCACCTACAAACAAGCAAGATTTCTGGCTCTCACAGACCTGTAACTTCTTCTTTAAGAGGCTCCTCTGTCCTCCACTCGTTACCTGTATTAATGGCACCTGTTTGAACACCATCCCAACCGTGAAGCATGGAGGTGGAAACATCATTCTTTGGGGATGCTTTTCTGCAAAGGGGACAGGACGACTGCACCGTATTGAGGGGAGGATGGATGGGGCCATGTATCGCATGATCTTGGCCAACAACCTCCTTCTCTCAGTAAGAGCATTGAAGATGGGTCGTGGCTGGGTCTTCCAGCATGACAACGACCCGAAACACACAGCCAGGGCAACTAAGGAGTGGCTCCGTAAGTAGCATCTCAAGGTCCTGGAGTGGCCTAGCCAGTCTCCAGACCTGAACCCAATAGAAAATCTTTGGAGGGAGCTGAAAGTCCGTATTGCCCAGCGACAGCCCCAAAACCTGAAGGATCTGGAGAAGGTCTGTATGGAGGAGTGGGCCAAAATCCCTGCTGCAGTGTGTGCAAACCTGGTCAAGAACTACAGGAAACGTATGATCTCTGTAATTGCAAACAAAGGTTTCTGTACCAAATATTAAGTTCTGCTTTTCTGATGTATCAAATACTTATGTCATGCAATAAAATGCAAATTAATTACTTAAAAATCATACAATGTGATTTTCTGGATTTTTGTTTTAGATTCCGTCACTCACAGTTGAAGAGTACCTATGATAAAAATTAGACTTCTACATGCTTTGTAAGTGGGAAAACCTGCCAAATCGGCAGTGTATCAAATACTTGTTCTCCCCACTGTATGTGTGTGTGAGTGTGAGTGTGTGTGTGTGTGTGTGTGTGTGTGAGAGAGAGAAATAAATAAATGGAGCTGCAGTTCCGAGGTAGAGACACTGACTATTCATAGTATGTTAAAGAATCCTAGTGAAGTAACCCTTTTGGACCACACTATCTGCCACATTGAAGAACTATCACTTCTACCTCTAATCAGCAATCATATGATTAATTCATGCTCCTTAGATGCCAGGTTAGGATTACACACACATTTTCTGTCATGGTCTATGGACCCCCTGAAGTAGCCCTGGCCACCGCATGTATAAAACTCTAGTTTCTGCCACTGCGCATGGCTCTCGACATTCACCTCTCCCCAGTTCGTACGGGAGTTGCAGCGAAGACTGAAACTAACAATTGGATACCAAGAAAAAGGGGTAAATTAAAACATATATCAAATAAAATAATAACATTGGTCCCGAACCCAGTCCTACAAATGTTATTTTAGGTGTTTTTGACACAGCGCCCTATAGGCTATATCAAAATGCGCAAAAATAACCCAATAAATAGGTTAAATTAACATAGATTCTTCGTGGCCCATTATATTAGGCTATCAGTATTACTGGGTAATATCAGCCAATAGGCTGGATGTAGTCCGAAAGAAAGCCAGGCAGAGACACATAAATGGGTTATCCTTTTCCTTTTCAATTATGATTGTATTTTTTGGGTTGCACCTGTAGGCTACTCACTTTGGTTGTGCGCCCACTTCATTCCATTGTCAATAGTTATTTCCAGACACTGTAGTAGGCCTAAACTGGAGCCTAGTCGTATTTAAGTACATTTCCATGGAAAGATCACTGCGCCGTTTTTCTCCACCCATGCATTTAATAGAGACCACACATAGCCTACATAGGCTATAGCCTATAGGTGCACTTGATCTCGCACGCCTAACTAGGAGTGGAGAGGTGCTACTGAACTTGAAGGAGCGAATGATGAGAGTGTGTGAATTGTGCGATAAAGATGTGCATTTAATATAATAGATTGGCTAACACATAGCCTACAAAACAGAAAGATGACCCCAAGAAGCCTAATCTGCGGGTCAGACAGACAACTTTCTCATCCCAAAGTTGTCTGTCTGACCTCCCGCTCCCTCCCGCAGCATGAAAAATACCGACCTCTGTCTGCATCCCGGGGGAATGCAGCCCTCTACTATACAAGCTTAAAACTAATTATGTAAGCATTAACACAACATAATGTGCATTGCCAAGGAATTACTGCAAAGTTCATCGCTAGCCAGCAACAGTAGCATGGCAAATTGTCTGCAATTTGCGTAATCCAGAGCTTTTTGGGCTGATCATTAGTGCTGAGCGATTAATGCTTTTTGAGTTAAATTTGGTTTCACTTCGAGAGTTAAAACATAATCACGATTTTTTATTTCGGTATTGATTATTAATTTTTTATATACATTAAATGCACTATGCATTATGTGAATTGAATTCTGTAACATCACAAAATAAAACAATTAGTAAAAGTCCCATGATGGTAGTGACTGCCCATGACTGCTTGTCACTTATTATAAACTGGGTGGTTTGATCCCCAAATATCAGATCATATACCACGGGTATGACCATTTTTTTTTTTTTACTGTTAACCTTTATTATTTCACCTTTTTTTAACTAGGCAAGTCAGTTAAGAATAAATTCTTATTTACAATGAGGGCCTACACCGGCCAAACCTGGTCGACGCTGGGCCAATTGTGCGCCGCGCTATGGGACTCCCAATCACAGCCGATTGTGATACAGCCTGGATGTTGGTAACCAGTTTTTAAAAGCAATCAGGCACCTCGGGGGTTTGTGGTATATGGCCAACATAACACAGCTAAGGGTTGTATCCAGGCACTCCGTGTAGTGTCGTACATAAGAACAGCCCTTAGCCGTGATACACTACATGACCAAAAGTATGTGGACACCTGCTCGTCCAACATCTCATTCAAAAGTCATGGGCATTAGCATGGAGTTGGTCCCCCTTTGCTGCTATAACAGCCTCCACTCTACTTGGAAGGCTTTGCACTAGATGCTGGAACATTGCTGCAGGGACATGCTTCCATTCAGCCACGAGCATTAGTGAGGTCGGGCACTGATGTTGGGCGATTAGGCCAGGCTCGCAGTCGGCGTTCTATTTCATCATAAGTTCATTCACAACAATCTCGACAAAACATTTCTGTATGGACCTCGCTTTGTGCACGGGGGCATTGTCATTCTGAAACAGGAAAGGGCCTTCCCCAAACTGTTGCCACAAAGTTGGAAGCACAGAATCAACATTGTATGCTGTTGGCACAATGCATTCGGGCAGGTAGCATTCTCCTGGCATCCGCCAAACCCAGATTCGTCCATTGGACTGCCAGATGGTAAAGCGTGATTCTTCACTCCAGAGAACGCGTTTCCACTGGCGGTGAGCTGTACACCACAACAGCATTGTGCATGGTGATCTTACAGTAGGCTTGTGTGCGGCTGCTAGGCCATGGAAACCCATTTCATGATGCTCCCGACGAAGAGTTATTGTGCTGACGTTGCTTCCATAGGCAGTTTGGAACTCGGTAGTGAGTGTTGCAACTGAGGACAGACAATTTTACGTGCTACGCGCTTAAGCACTTGGCGGTCCCATTTTGTGAGCTTGTGTGGCCTACCACTTTGCGGCTGAGCCAATGTTGCTCCTAGACTTTTCACTTCACAATAACAGCACTTACAGTTGACCGGCTCAGTTGACAATAACAGCACTTACAGTTGACCGGCTCTAGCAGGGCAGAAATTTGACAAACTGACTTGTTGGAAAGGTGGCATCCTATGACGGTGCCATGTTGAAAGTCACTGAGCTCTTCAGTAAGACCATTCTACTGCCAATGTTAGTCTATAGAGATTGCATGGCTGTGTGCTCGATTTTATACACCTGTCAGCAACGGGTGTGGCTGAAATAGCCGAATCGACTAATTTGAAGGGTTGTCCACATACTTTTGTATATATACTTTTGTATAGATAGATAGATAGATAGATAGATAGATAGATAGATAGATAGATAGATAGATAGATAGATAGATACCATATTCTTTACTTTAATAAAATATCTCAGTTGTTGTGTGTTTTATTTTATGACTTTATCACTTAATTCCAAGTCATCATCTCATCTCTATAGAGCTGCTGCCTATGCTGTCTGACAAAATCACTATTTTAGTAGTTTTTCAAAGTAAATAAGGCATACTTTTATGACTGCTAAATACCAATACCTCGCAAAGCAACTGCTCTCTATGTATCCTCTATGTATTCTGGTTGAGGTACATTTATGGTGAAATGATTGTCTTTCCACTTCCGTATTATGGCCCCAACAGTGCTCACTGGAACATTCAGAAGCTTAGAAATGCGCCTATAACCAATGCCATCATTATGTTTTGCAACAATTAGGTTGCGAATGTCTTGAGACAGCTCTTTGCTTTTACCCATCATGAGATGTGTCTTGTGTGACACCTTGGCAATGAGACCTTTTGTAGGCCATCAGTTGGGACTGAACCAGCTGATATTAATTTGCACTGATAGGGGGCTGGATTGCTTTTTAATTACTGATAGTTTTCAGCTGTTGTCTTGGCTTTCCATGCCTTTTTGAACCTCCCTTTCTTCATGTGTTCAATACTTTTTCCCTGTGTCATTTCACATTATTACACATAACTTTGTATGTATGGATTACTTGGGTTGTTACCAACATCTGGTGAAACTTTCATGTCAATAGCACCTTTGGAAATATATTTACTGAGAAAAATGGTGATGTGTTCAATACTTATTTCACCCGCTGTATATCTGGGCACCCTAATCTGCACTGGGGCATTATGTTAGCAGACACCTGGGGGCACTGAAGGGGGGGGGGTTCGCCCAGGGCGACATACAAGCTAGAACCGCCACTGGCCTCGTGTCATCGCAAAGAGGAACTTAAAAAACTTCAGTGAACAGGTTTTTTACATGATCTTTACTTTAGTGTCCTTGACTGTATTTCAGCTATCCCTGAACCTGATTTAGCTTTAGCTTTGAGCCTCTTTGCAGGTTCTTCAATACTATCTTGGATAATCATGCTCCCTTAAAAAAAAAAAAGGGTTAAAGGTAGATCGAATGCCTGGTACACTCCGGAATTATCAGAAGTCATTCATAAAAGAGATGATGCTTGGGTGAAGGCCAGGAACACCGGCTTAGGCCCAGACTGGCAAGCTTTTAACACTAGGAACAGCCTGGCCTTTCAGCCTATAAGTACCCACAAGAGAAGGTTGAGAATGTTGCCAGGCGTCCCATTTAGCATACACATCAAATGCATGTCAACCCGCAAGGTGTGCAAACATAAGCACCAAGGCTTGATAAATAGTGCAAAGCATACATTGCATGAAGAAATATTAGTGGAAAGATATCCATGTAAAAACATGACAACAGTAGTTATTTGTTTATATACAGTCAATGATATGTTTTGTATAATTCTACAAAGTCCTAGTGAAATAGGTAGGCCTAAAGCCAATTTTCAACACTTAAGGCCAATGACTCATCAACATTCTAACAATTTTAATAAATATATTTCATATATGCTATTGGAAGAACAATAATTTGGGTGTGTTTATAAAGGTCTAGGTAATACTAGAAAACCAAAAAACTAACTAAAACTAAGAACATAATTGCATTTTCATTAGTTTATGTTACTCTAGGCTATAAGTAACATTGCAGAGAAGTCCATTATAATTTCATTTTGGCAGTTCTAAAGAAACATTGTGGCAAAAAGAAAATGTATTTAAAAGGGAACAGAATAGTGAATTTTACATTTATTATGTTACTAGTCTGCTTAGTAGCCAGAGCAATGCTGCCACGCGAGTGGTCATGTGCTGAACGCATGGACAGTGCAGATATTCTTGGAAAAAGTGACATTTGGAAAAAGAGCTGAACCTCTTGAATTTTGAGAGTTATTTGACAAAGGTATGTGTCATAGAAACTGCAGAATATGCTCTTCCTGATACTATATAGAAATCAAAACAGGTTGAGGCTCTTTCCTTTCCCTACCCATCTCTTCATGTAGGCTACCATTTGGCAACTGATAATACTGTCACTCATCACACTGTCAATAATATTGTCTATCGTCTAACTCTTATTATGTGTGAAAGTCATTTTGGTGTAGTTTAGTTGTAGTTTCAATAACAGCTTATTTTTACAAAGTAAAATGTAAAAGAAAATGATAGCAACCCGCAAGGCGTGCGGTCAAATTATTTGCTATAAACATGAGAGCCAAAGCTGATAAATAGGCATAACACACAGCATTACACTATGGTATTTCTGAATTAAATCAACCTCTTCACCCTCCTTATCATAGGCCTAATTTAAATTAAATTGTGAAGTAAAATGTGCACAATTATCGCCCATTCATCCATTTCTCATTCAGTCAGTGAGGAGAGATAGACTCATACGCACCTGGCTGGGTACCAACTTCCTGCAGCGCATTGTCTTGGCGGGTTAAGTTGGGAATAGGTGTGAAAGAAAGCAGGTAAAAAGGCTCAAAATACTTTTCTGTTCGTGATTAAAAAATTCGGACAAATGAGCAATGGAATATACAAACATTTAGGAAAAGTCAGGAAAGGAGCAGGAGATTGCTTTTTTGGGGGGTGATTTTTGTATTTATTTACAAAATCAAACATCAGTGGCCATTAGCCTACGGCGGTTCTAGTGTTAAGCATCTGAGGAATCATTGTGTAAAGCAAATCAGAAAGGTGATATCTGATTATTATACTCTTTCATATTGTAATTAGAACCCACCTAAATTCTGGAAAACAGTAAAATCCCTGAAAGGTTCTACTTCCTCCTCTCTGCCACAACACATTCATTCAGACACTGGCCTCATTACGGAAGAAAATGCCATCATTGATGCATTTAATCACCATTTTATTCTCTTTGAAATAACTTCTAAGCCTATTCACAATGATATTGGGCTGGAGGCTGATAGGGGAAATTTGCTAAATGATGAGAGAAATGACAGTCAAAGATTTTCTTTTAGGTTATTTACTGAAAAATAAGTCCTGGATGCTTTGCTAGCAATAGACAACAAGAAATCCCACATGGGCCGACCAATTTGGATCCTGGTCTGCTTAAGTGTGCAGCGCCCATCATTGTTGGCTCAATAACCTACATTTTATATTTAACATTGTTATCAGGAAAAATTCAAAAAGTATGGAAATCAGGTCTTGTGCTGCCAATCAATAAGCCACTCCATAAGGGTGGGGATAGTAGTGATCTTTGCTCTTTTTTTATCTGAGAAATACATTTTGATTGTAAACCAATCAGGGTTTAGGCCTGGACATAGCAGTAAGATCTTGGCAATGCTTTAGACACTAAAATGAAATGTGATGCTTTGTTTGTGGACCTGTCAAAAGCTTTTGATAGTGTTGATGATGCTATTTTATTGAATAAGTTGTCCTTGATAGGCCTGAGCTCTGACGCCTGTTCTTGGTTTCATGATTATCTTAGTGACAGAACTCAGGCCATGGTGATGGATGGGCTTAAGTCTGAATTTCTTGCATAAAGGTGTACCACAGGGGTAGATTTTGGGACCTGTTCTTTTCAGTATTTATATAAACACCATTGGCCGCGGTTAAAAATTGTAAACTTAATCTATCTGCAGATTACACTTTTAGGTATGCTATTGCCCTGACTGTTGATCTGGCTGTGTCAGAACTACAGTCAGATTTTATAGCTTTGCAGGAATCCCTTGCAGATTTTTTTTTTATTTGGATAGGTTTTTTGCTTAATACGGGCACAACAACCTTTCGGTTACGGGCCCAATGCTCTAACCACTCGGCTACCTGATGATACATGATATCAGATCAGTTGTTGTCTGGGATATTATATCTGATGATAGGACAACATAAATTCTATCTTGGAAAGTCTACACATTCTAGTTCCAGATTTACATGGAATTGTTGTGCAATTTATGTTTGAATATGAAACTATTTGTGAGAAGATTAAATGTGATTTTAAGCTCCTAAATGAGATAATTGTTTCATAGTTAACATCTGCACAGTCAGTAGCCATGCCTAAGGGAACACTTTCATTGGGTTAGAAGGATGAAACACAGCCCTTTTCTTCCCAGTATAAAACCCCTCTGTGACACAATTCACATCAGACCCCGTAAGCCACAGGATAAGTTGAGGTTGCAAAAGGGTGGAACTACAACTCTATCTAACGAAATCTACATGCGAAAAGATAGCGTGGAGGTGACGATCACCATGTTAAAATTGTGAATTTTGACTAGACCATTCAGAACATTGTGTGAGCCAAGTATGGCAAAATGGTATGAACTCGAACGATGGATCACTGAAGAAGAAGTGACCCAAACACCCCTCCAGAAACTCTACCAAGGACAAATGGTGATCTCTGCTACATTTGCATTTTCTTCTCCGAATGGGGCGGTTATTGAAGTGTAAGATTTTGTATTTTTAGTTTCCCATGTCCTATAGAGACTTCATCCCTTTGTTTCAATCTCCCGCTGCTTTCATTCCCCCCTCCCACTTTCCTTTGTGTAACTAGCCGTCATATCGGGTTAGTCCACTAGGGACTTTTCATGACATGATTAGTAATTGAAGTATGATCTATGCTGTGTATATATATGTAATTCTGTGTGATTACTTAGCTAGTAAATAAATTATTAAGCCAATTTGTGTATTGCTGATTCAACCTGTTCGCTAGGATTCGTGCAGATTATCAGAATGAGACTGATAAGAGGTATGATTAATATTTGACTGTTATAAGATATAAAATAGTTATTTTCTGGAATTCTGTAAACGACAGATTCCAGTGGTGCCCCAGGTTATTAATCATTTAATTTTGCATGATTTAATTCAATCACGTAATCAATTAAACCAAATCAGATAATAAATTTGATCAAATAGCATGTCATCAAATGAATCAAAGCCAACGTTACGACAGTATATGTAATATACAGGGTGTATTTAGAAAAGAGACCTACGTCTCAATATGCCGTCCCCGTCAAAATAAAGGTTAAATAAAAAAAACATAGCTATATTTCAGTCAGCTATCTTTCTAAATGCGATGGCATTGAACATATATAACTAGTCGCTAGTTGTTTCCCAACAGCATAAACTCAGTCCAGCTAATTTAGCTAGCTAGCATCGTGAATTAGCACTATAGTTATGGGCTTAAAAAAAAACGAACACCGGTACCATGTCAGATATAGAGTTGAAATGAATTACATTTTGAGTTATATTACACTTTATCTACATCACGGAAGACGGAAATATAACAAAACCGTTTGACATACTCCCACGTTTCTTTGCAGATTGTGGATTTCTCCGAACCCATTTTATAAAATACATTAGTAAAGTGTAACCAGTTTTTAAAACAGCCATGTGATACGAACTATGCAAAATCCCCAATGCAATTGATTGGTTGTTCAGTTTCAGTTCACATTCTTACACTACTTCTGAATGAACTGGAGTGTCTATTAAAGATGGCAAACACAAACTGTAGAATAGAGTCAAATGCAGCCAATTCACAACTTTGTCTAAAGCTCCTTTTGCTATTTGTCTGGGAGCGGACTCAAAGTGTTTGTGCAGGCCAGCGGGAGGTGTTAGATGGCAGATGCTGTAGGGGAGACCAGTGCCTTTTCTCAATTGGATTTGCTCAACTCCGGTGTCTTCTCTCCTCCGTCCTCTCTGGCCTCCTTTTGAAAGAGGTCAAAGGTAATCAAGGAGAGGAGGCAAGGAGAGGGAAAGTGGACAAATGCGCTTGTATGAAATTAGACTCCTCTTCTACAATCACGCGTCATCAGGCAAATTGCGTTTACAGGGTGGAATCCCAAAATAAATGTATAAAGTGATAAAAACAAATGTAGCTAGTTGTGCAAGACATTTTATACATAAATTGATACGTAGCATATCGTTTTTTAAATGTTTGCATGCTTTTCTCCTCAGAGAAAACAATAGCTAATTCAAAAGGGATGTGGCAGATTTCTAAACTCTTCCGCGAAGGACTCGGGTAGGATAAACTTGTGCTTCCTTGCCAAAAGGAGGCTATCGACAAGGGGACTACTAACGAATTGATACACTCCCCGACCACTCAACCACTTATCGGTTTCAGCGTCACAGAGGAGAGAGGAAGGAGGAGAGAGGACAGAGGATGGACTTTTGCCAAAATGAGAAAAGGCCCAGGTATGGTTGAAACATGGGATACTTGTACTCTCATTAGCAGATGTTAAAGCAGGCGCAGTGAAATGCTTATGTTTCTAGCTCCAGCAGTCAGTAAATGTCTAACAATGCAATACTAATACACAAAAAATCCCCACAAAAAAAAGAAGTAAAAAAATTAAGCAATATCAGAACGAGCAATGTCAGAGTCCGGAATATAAATACGTGGTGTGTATAGACAGTATATGTGTATTCATGGAGGCCAAAGGAAGCTAGGCTTCCCCATACATTTTGTTTTATATAAATACAGTACCAGTCAAAGGTTTAGACACACCTTCTCCTTCAAGGTTTTTTCTTTATTTTTACTATTTTCTACATTGTAGAATAATAGTGAAGACAACTATGAAATAACACATATGGAATCATGTAGTAACCAAAAATAAAAGTGTTAAACAAATCAAAATATATTTAAGATTCTTCAAAGTAGCCACCCTTTACCTTGATGACAGCTTTGCACACTCTTGGCATTCTCTCAACCAGCTTCATGAAGTAGTCCCCTGGAATGCATTTCAATTAACAGGTGTGTTTTGTTCAAAGTTAATTTTAATATGTTTCCTTCTTAATGCGTTTGAGCCAATCAGTTGTGTTGTGACAAGGTAGCTCAGCTCAAATAAGCAAAAGAGAAATGACATGAAGGTCAGTCAATCCAGAAAATTTCAAGAACTTTTCAGTCGCAAAAAACATCAAGTGCTACAGTAGGATGAAACTGGCTCTCATGAGGACCGCCACAGGAAAGGAAGACCCAGAGTTACCACTGCTGCAGAGGATAAGTTCATTAGAGTTACCAGCTTCAGAAATTGCAGCCCAAATAAATGCTTCAGAGTTCAAGTAACAGACACATCTCAACATCAACTGTTTAGAGGAGTCGAATGGCTGCCAAGAAACCACTACTAAATGACACCAATAAGAAGAAGAGACTTGCTTGGGCCAAGAAACACGAGCAATGGACATTAGACCGGTGGAAATCTGTCCTTTGGTCTGATGAGTCTAAATTTGAGATTTTTGGTTTCAACCGCCGTGTCTTTGTGAGATGCAGAGTAGTTGAACGGATGCTCTCTGCATGTGTGCTTCCCACCGTGAAGCATGGAGGAGGTGGTATGATGGTGCTTTGCTGGTGACACTGTCAGTGGTTTATTAGGAATTCAAGGCACACTTAACCAGCATGGCTACCACAGCATTCTACAGCGATACGCCATCCCATCTGGTTTGCGCTTAGTGGGACTATCATTTGTTTTTCAACAGGACAATGACCTAACACACCTCCAGGCTGTGTAAGGGATATTTGACCAAGAAGGAGAGTGATAGAGTGCTGCATCAGATGACCTGGCCTCCACAATCACCTGACCTCAACCCAATTGAGATGGTTTGGGATGAGTTGGACCGCAGAGTGAAGGAAAAGCAGCCAACAAGTGCTCAGCATATGTGGGAACTGCTTCAAGACTTTTGGAAAAGCATTCCAGCTGAAGCTGGTTGAGAGAATGCCAAGAGTGTGCAAAGCTGTCAAGGCAAAGGGTGTCTACTTTGAAGAATCTAAAATACACAGTTTTTCTTACTACATGATTCCATATGTGTTATTTCATAGTGTTGATGTCTTCACTATTATTCTACAATGTAGAAAATAGTAAGAAATAAAGAAAAACCCTTGAATGAGTAGGTGTGTCCAAACTTTTGACTGTATATATAATCAAGGTATATTATTTTTCATGAACCTTAAAAAAAAGAAATCTTCCACATTGACAGAGTATTTTGTGTAGATCATTGACAAAAAAATATAATTAAATACATTTCAAACCCACTTTGTAACAATAACATTTTTAAAAATCCAAGGGGTTGTAGGCTTTCTATAGGCACTGAAACCACTTGGCTAAATAGGCAAAATAAGTGATTAGGTAGAAACACTTGTTTGACTTAGTGAAATTATTCTCTTGTAATTGTAGGCTACTTGCTGATAGATTATTTTACATATTATTGCAACAGTAGGCCTACCTACTTAAGTCATTTCCCCACGGGGATCAATAAAGTACCTATCTATCCATCTCAATAACCTCATATGGGGTTACTCACCACAATCCATTGAATAAATAAGAAGTGTTCATCATTTGGCCTTGCATGGAAGAAAACATGGCCGTAGGAAGGGGTGCTGGATGTGCTGCTGATAAATTGAAATAAATTTGCCAAATTATATAATTCAGAAATAAATGAAATCATTGAAAATACTACACCAGAGAACATTATTTAGCCACAGAGGATTAGTAGCTTCTTTAAACAAAGACGCATTGTTTTGTCACATCACTTAGCACATTTTGATTTGATTTTCATTAGATTTTATTTAACTATGGAAACAGTTGAATAAGATGAGAAAAAATAAGAAACCTGCACACTGCTCTTGCTAGTATCAGCACTCCCCACCATGCCCTACGTATTGCCCCTCCCTTTGACAACATTTAAGAGCATGACATCTATAAGAATAAATTATTTAGGTAACAAAAAAAAATCAGGTAAGTAAGCATAAATTCAGTTATTCAATTCTATGTAATGCACTGGTATCCAGCGCCCTAAAGCATACAATAATGTTATAAAGTGCAGCAGTAAATACGATTAGACTGTCTACTACAGTATACACAGTGAGCCCACATGCTCGGAGTAAAACCCTATCATGAAAACGTAAAACAAATTAAATCACAAACATACAGTAAAACAGTTATATGGATGGGGAAAAAGCATTAGAAAGAAAATTACAATACTTTTTACAAAGTATGATAGGTCTTGAGGTTTGAGAGAAAGATACAGTAAGTAACTAAAGCAGATCAAAAATGTTTGGCTTGAACCTGAACTTCAGTTACAGACACAAGACAGAGTCGACTGAGTTTTTAGAATACTTTAACCTCCCAAAAAAATAGGTAGTAAAAATAAGTACATTAGTTAAATACGGTATCCATATTTCTCTTATTGACGATTACTGAGAGTAACACATCAATTTCTCTCATGATATATTGAAGTGATGATAATATTACTTGTGAAATAGAAAAACTTCACTCACCAAACATAAAATCAGGTGTGGCTTATCATGATGCACAGCTTCTTAAAATGAATAATACTCTATTTCGCATAAAAATCTCTCTCACAGTGTAACGTCCTCTTATCATTCAAACAATCTCCCAATATCAAAGATCAAGAACTTCAACTTTAAATACAGCAAAATGTGAAAGGATGCCGAAAATATCCCAAAGATATAGTTCAGGGGTCAAAACCTCGGCTTATTCTTGTTTTTGGAAAATTAGTGACATTAAATCGATCACTTAAGTGCAAGGGGAAAACAAATCACCACAGGGCAGGGATCCCATGACGACTGTTAGTTGAGCGCCCCTGATTTAGATATTGGTTTAGTCCATCTTAAAATAGTGGCACAGTATTAGAGTTCTTTCATGTGGTAGACAAAGTGGGGCTTGGTTTTAAAAGCATTGCGTCCTCCAAGCCTCTAGATGGAGCTGCGCCGCTTGCTGTGTCCTAGTCTGTATGGGGTGAGACTGTGCAGGCCCGTGGACACAGAGCTGATGGCGGAGTGGGGGTGATGCATGCTGCAGACGCAGCCGTTGGAGTGAAGGGGGTGGAGGGGGTCTGAGGAAAAAGCCTCCCCCTGCTCCATGTATGTGTCCGAGGTGGACAGGTCCCGGGGGATGATCATGGGGATGGAGTACTGCAGCTTCTCCCTGCTCTTGTACCACAGGCAGGAGCACATGGACTGGAAGTGGAGCACCTCTGCGTACACGTTACGCAGCCCCCGCCCCGCTCCCGCTCCCGCTCCCCCCACACCACTGTTTCCTGGTCCTCCCCCTCCACACCCTGAGGCAGCCGAGGAGGAGGAGGGCAAGTCGGGTGCGCAGCGCAGGTGGTTGTGTCCTCTCGCCTGGCCGTTCCAGGAGAGGAGGGCGCGCTGCTCGGCGTCCCGCTTCTCGTCCTCCGCGTTCATGGTCATGAAGCGCAGCACGACAAGGTTGAGGAAGGCTCCGATCACGGTCAGGCCAGTGAGAATGTAGATGAAGCAGAAGGCCACGTACTTGGGGTTGGTCTGCAGAGCGTGATCCTTCTGCAGCGCCACGTAGTCCCCGAAGCCGATGGTGGTGAGTGTGATGAAGCAGTAGTAGTAGGCGTGGAAGAAGCTCCATCCCTCGAAGTAGGAGAAGGAGACTGCCCCAATGCACAGCGTGCTCATGCAGGAAATGAAGCCAATGGCCACCATGTTGACCATGGAGACCTCGGTGTGCCGCATGCCAAGGCACTTCTTCAGGCGGTGCAGCAGGTAGCGCACCAGGGTGTTGATGCGTTCACCCAGGCTCTGGAACATGACCAGGGTGAGAGGGATGCCCAGCAGGGCGTAGAGCATGCAGAACACTTTCCCTCCATCCGTGCTGGGGGCCGCATGGCCGTACCCTAAGACAGAGAGAGAGAGACAAGAGTAGAGAGTCAGTGGGGTGCACCCCAGACTAAATGAGGTCCATTGAGTTAGTCAATTGAGTTCGTTGAGTTTAGTGAGTGAGTTAGTTGATTTAGTTAGTCAGTCAAGTTAGTTGAGTTACTTATGCATATAGTTGTTAGTCATTTGAGTGAGTCAGTCAGTTGAGTTACTTAGTCAATTGAATTAAGGGTGAAGGTCGAGAGTGCCACGGTTTTGAAATTCAACACAATTTAATACTCTTAAAACAGTCCATCTGATTAATTTTGAAGGGCTCCACAATGGACAGTGGCAGAATGCAAGGGAGTTATGAATGTGCAGCAGTAGTGGTGGTGGTGAGATTGGCTCAGTGTTGATGTTGTGTGGGAGAGAGAGGCCTTGAAATATTCATAACGAGTCAGTCTCTCTGGGGTTTGGCAAGTATAGACCACTAAGGACAGTTGCTTCTAACTAGCCCCTTACACTGGTTTGGATGAGGGTATTGTTTTTGATCATTTTACTGCAAGGTGTACTAGGTTTGTATCACAGATACTGCATAAATGATACAGGCCAACTGAACAGGCTTTGACATGATTGATGAAGAACAAAGAAAGGCCAAAGACTGTCTAAAAAAAAGAGAGACTCACAAATGAACCAGAGAGCCCAACTCTAGAAGTCCAAGCAATAATGAAATATGATTTTACGATTAGCACAATTCTTTTACAGCTCTTAATTTGTAAAAAGGGTTGCTATGAGATGATAAATAGATTTGAGTGATCTTGCGCTTAATGATAGAGCCACTTAAAACCACTTGGAATGATAGAATAAAGGGTTTTTCGACACTTCACAGCAGTTCCTAAGAAATTACTCATTCAGCTGAGCTGACCAGTGATCTGCCATGCACCCTGGAACATTTCAGGTGAAATATTGTTCAGGTTGAAAAATCTACCTTTGACAGATTATCAAAAGTGCAGCCAATCTCCATCCCACACACATCCCGAACCTCACACGTGTACTTTAACATGGTTGTCAAGGGAAATATATTTCCAAGTGCGGTGGTCCAGTTGAGTGCAAGAGCCTTGCAACCCGGTGTTAGATAACAATGGCACCAAAAAAGACTGTCCAATTTTTTTAATGTAATTACTTTGCTGTTTGATTTCATTTCAAGGACTCTGGTTTTATTGTCACACCAACCTGTGTGGTTAACTCATGTTTCTCTGAAAGCAAATTATTTTAAAAGCCTCACCCGCCCGCTACCTTGAAAGGGAAAGCTGTCCTGGAATTTGGCTCTTCCTCTCCGAAGTGAGAAGCCATAACTTTAACCTCCTGACGAAACGTAGCAATTTTTTTGTTTAATATACTATACATTAAAGCATTCATCTTCCTATCCTGGAGACGTCTCATGTTTTTTTCAGTTGAGTTTTCCATCTCGATCTTTCTTCACCTTGTCCTATATGGCAGATGAAGAGGCTTTACGGTGTCCAACACTAACATACTTTTAAGATAATTTACAGCATGCATCTCTTCATCCACAGTGCTTACGAGAACACAAATGTGGCAGGAGATTTACTGCCTCGATTCAGATAATGTATAAATCCATTAGATGTTTTTAAGGAAACTTCTTTTTAAAAAGTTGCACCTTACATCGAATCATCTTGAAACATCAAGAATCATCTTGAAACTTTCTCTTTTCATTATCCTTCTCCAGCGTTATGATATCCATCACATCCATAACGGTTGTGGATGTGATGGATAATTTGTATCATATCTTAGCTTCAGAAGCTTGTCTATCCACCACATTTCGTGTGCTCGTTTTGGCATGTATTCTTAGACCTTTACTGAAGCAATTGTTGATATCTTGAAAATGATGTGTTCTAGCTAAGATTCTCTTGGTCCAAAATTATTATAGTGGTCCAAAATTATTGACACCCTTGATAAAGATTAGGGGAAAAAAATGCTGTATAAAATAGATATTGTATGCTAAAAGATATTTATTATATACTAATACAATTGCTCAGATAGAGATTTGTTTAACAATTACTACTTTTTTCTCAACATTTCTCTCAATTGTCACCAGTTTTTAATATCTTTCAATACCTCACCTTGCGAGGATACTGGCACTGAGCCTTTTTCAAAAATGTTTTATGAGATTGGAGGGATGGTAGGGATCTTAGACCATTCCTCCATACATAACCTTTCCAGAGCCTTGATATCGTTCGCCTGCGCTTATGGACTGCCCTCATCCATTCAAACCAAAGGTTTTCAATGGGGTTCGAGTCCGGAGACTGAGAAGGCCATTTCAAAATGGCCAAAATTAACCATTTCTTTATGGATTTTGACGTAGGCTTGGGGTTATTGTCTTGCCAGAAGATCAACTTGCAGCCAAGTTATAGCCTTGCTTAAATGTCCTGGTACTGGGTAAAGTTCATGATGCCCTTGACCTTTATAAGGCCCCAGGACCAGTGGAAGCAAAATAGACCCATAACATCAAAGATCCACCACCATATTTTACAGTAGACATGGTTTTTCTCTTCTGCACATTAATCTTTCTTTAAAAAGCAAAAACCAACCAATGGTGTGCATGGCCAAAGAGCTCTATTTTCATGTCATCTGACCATAGCACCGGTTCCAATCCAAGTGCCAATGCCGTTTATCAAACTCAAGGGGTTTACATTGGATGACATAAAAAATGTAGCTCTTTAGCCACGCACACCTGTGGTGGGTTTTGCATTGAAAGAAAGATGCATATGCAGAAAGTGGATTAGCAGTATAGTTACATATTTATTGTCTCACTTGCATATTTTGTTACAATATTTAAAAAGATACAGTACATACAAAAAAAAAGATTACCCATAAGGATGTGGTACCTGGCCTTGTATACTGTACTATTTAGGCTGCCTGCAATAATGCAATCCTAAGGTACTATACAGTCATGTGAAAAAGTAAGTACAAGACACAACTGACTTTTGCCAGACAACACCTGGGTAAAGTCAGTTGTGTCTTGATATTCTTTTTTGAGAGCAGAGGCTTCTTCCTTCCTGACCTCCCATGTACAGTTGGGAGAACAAGTATTTGATACATTGCCGATTTTGCAGGTTTTCCTACTTACAAAGCATGTAGAGGTCTGTAATTTTTTATCATAGGTACACTTCAACTGTGAGAGACGGAATCTAAAATCCAGAAAATCACATTGTATGATTTTTAAATAATTAATTTGCATTTTATTGCATGACATAAGTATTTGATCACCTACCAACCAGTAAGAATTCCGGCTCTCACAGACCTGTTAGATTTTCTTTAAGAAGCCCTCCTGTTCTCCACTCATTACCTGTATTAACTGCACCTGTTTGAACTCGTTACCTGTATAAAAGACACCTGTCCACACACTCAATCAAACAGACTCCAACCTCTCCACAATGGCCAAGACCAGAGAGCTGTGTAAGGACATCAGGGATAAAATTGTAGACCTGCACAAGGCTGGGATGGGCTACATGACAATAGCCAAGCAGCTTGGTGAGAAGGCAACAACTGTTGGTGCAATTATTAGAAAATGGAAGAAGTTCAAGATGACGGTCAATCTCCCTCCGTCTGGGGCACCATGCAAGATCTCACCTCGTGGGGCATCAATGATCATGAGGAAGGTGAGGGATCAGCCCAGAACTACACGGCAGGACCTGGTCAATGACCTGAAGTGAGCTGGGACCACAGTCTCAAAGAAAACCATTAGTAACACACTACGCCGTCATGGATTAAAATCCTGCAGCGCACGCAAGGTCCCTCTGCTCAAGCCAGCGCATGTCCAGGCCCGTCTGAAGTTTGCCAATGACCATCTGGATGATCCAGAGGAGGAATGGGAGAAGGTCATGTGGTCTGATGAGACAAAAATAGAGCTTTTTGGTCTAAACTCCACTCGCCGTGTTTGGAGGAAGAAGAAGGATGAGTACAACCCCAAGAACACCATCCCAACCGTGAAGCATGGAGGTGGAAACATCATTCTTTGGGGATGCTTTTCTGCAAAGGGGACAGGACGACTGCACCGTATTGAGGGTAAGATGGATGGGGCCATGTATCGCGAGATCTTGGCCAACAACCTCCTTCCCTCAGTAAGAGCATTGAAGATGGGTCGTGGCTGGGTCTTCCAGCATGACAACGACCCGAAACACACAGCCAGGGCAACTAAGGAGTGGCTCCGTAAGAAGCATCTCAAGGTCCTGGAGTGGCCTAGCCAATCTCCAGACCTGAACCCAATAGAAAATCTTTGGAGGGAGCTGAAAGTCTGTATTGCCCAGCGACAGCCCCGAAACCTGAAGGATCTGGAGAATCCCTGCTGCAGTGTGTGCAGACCTGGTCAAGAACTACAGGAAACGTATGATCTCTGTAATTGCAAACAAAGGTTTCTGTACCAAATATTAAGTTCTGCTTTTCTGATGTATCAAATACTTATGTCATGCAATAAAATGCAAATGAATTACTTAAAAATCATAAAAGGTGGTTTTCTGGATTTTTGTTTTAGATTCTGTCACTCACAGTTGAAGAGTACCTATGATAAAAATTACAGACTTCTACATGCTTTCTAAGTGGGAAAACCTGCAAAATCGGCAGTGTATCAAATACTTGTTCTCCCCACTGTAGGTGTGCAGTCTCTTTCTGACAGTGTACCCATGCACTTTGACATTGATTGTAGCAAGAGAGGCCTGTAGATCCCTTGATGTTACCCTGGGGTTCTTAGAGACTTCTAAGAGCATCTTTCGGTCAGCTCTTGGGCTGACTTTGGTGGGATGACCTGTCCTAGGTAGTTTGCCAGTGGTCTGGAATTTTCGTCGGACAGTGGAATGATGTACTTCGAATTGCTTGGAAATGGATCTAACCCCTCCCAGACTCATGGGCATCAATAATCTTTCTTCTGAGGGCCTCAGGTAGGTCTTTTGATCTTTGAATGATGTGTTACAACACACCCGTATGGTTAAGAATAAACCAGACCAATTGTCTTATCTTTATGGACCCCCCGAAGTTTTTCTCTAATGTTTTCTAATCATTTGCACTTGTTTTGGTACACCTACAGCGGGTGAAATAAGTATTGAACACGTCACCATTTTTCTCAGTAAATATATTTCCAAAGGTGCTATTGACATGAAAGTTTCACAAGATGTTGGTAACAACCCAAGTAATCCATACATACAAAGAAACCAAAACAAATAAGTTCAGAAATTAAGTTATGTGTAATAATGTGAAATGACAAAGGGAAAAAGTATTGAACACATGAAGAAAGGGAGGTTCAAAAAGGCATGGAAAGCCAAGACAACAGCTGAAAACTATCAGTAATGAAAAAGCAATCCAGCCCCCTATGAGTGCAAATTAATATCAGCTGGTTCAGTCCCAACTGATGGCCTACAAAAAGGTCTCATTGCCAAGGTGTCACACAAGACACATCTCATGATGGGTAAAAGCAAAGAGCTGTCTCAAGACATTCACAACCTAATTGTTGCAAAACATAATGATGGCATTGGTTATAGGCGCATTTCTAAGCTTCTGAATGTTCCAGTGAGCACTGTTGGGGCCATAATACGGAAGTGGAAAGACAATAATTTCACCATAAATTTGCCTTGACCAGGTGCTCCTCGCAAGATTTCTGACAGAGTGAAAAGAATAATCAGAAGAGTTGTCCAAGGGCCAAGGACCACTTGTGGAGAGCTTCAAAAAGACCTGCAATTAGCAGGTACTGTTGTCTCAAAGAAAACATTAAGTAATGCACTCCACCGCCATGGCCTGTATGCACGCTCACCACGCAAGACTCCATTGCTGGAAAAAAAAAGCATGTTGAAGCTTGTTTAAAGTTTGCTGCACAACATTTGGAAAAGCCTGTGAAATACTGGGAGAATATAGTGTGGTCAGATGAGAGCAAAATTGAACTGTTTGGATGATTAAGTTATTATTACACATAACTTAATTTCTGAACGTATTTGTTTTGGTTTCTTTGTATGTATGGATTACTTGGGTTGTTACCAACATCTTGTGAAACTTTCATGTCAATAGCACCTTTGGAAATATATTTACTGAGAAAAATGGTGACGTGTTCAATACTTATTTCACCCGCTGTAATTCTAATTTTAGCCATTTTATGTGACGGTAAAGGTAGGGGTATACTAACTTTTTCCCCATTAGGAAAAGGCATTTTTGTTTATTTTAATTGCATAACATTTTCAAAGGTTTTTTTTTTGTGTTTGATTTGTTAAATTGGGTAACCTTTATCTGTCAATAGTGTTGAAGTGAAGATTACATATCCATCTGTCCAAATATGGCCTGTCCAGAAAAAGATAACTTTCTAGGGGGTGTAATTACTTTTTCACATGACTGTACCTTCTGCTGACATAAAAAAATGACCAAATGACAGCAATGTGATAATATATTTTGATTCTGTAACATCCATAACGGAGGGTGAAACATCCATAGCGTAATAATGGAAATTACAATCTTTTCAAAATGATATTTTTTTGTGTTCAGCAAAGCCTTTCCTTTGAAATGGCAATCCATGTTTGAGCTAAGACTTACAAACTCAGACTTATGCTATGTTCAGTCTCACCAAATAAACTCTCCAAACATTTTATAATGAGATTGATCGAGATCAAAAAGTATTATTTTCATGTAAGTGATATTTTCATGTTTTAAGCTTTTCTTTGTTTTTTCTATGTTTCATTCACTAAAATGTACTGAATGTAAAGGCTCAGTCAACCATGGCCATTTTGTCAACAACATCAACCAACTGCCACTCCTAGGCTTAGGTGTAACTGCGTTGGAGTTGTCAAATCTGTGAGCAGCTACTCTTGACCATTGTCACGAAGCCACACCCGTCCCACTCGCGTGTCAGGCTCTGGCCATAGAGAAGCAATAGGCTTCTCTATGTAGCGATGGTCAGAGTCTGACAGTGTCGTTCTTTTCTGTTTCTTTGTGGGTTTTGGGTGGATCTCTAATTAGAGGCAGCTGCTACCCATTGTCTCTAATTAGGGATCCAATATATGTTGAGTCTGTCCTTCACTTGGGGTGGGTTGTTATCGTTACATGGCGCAAGTCACGGTGAAGTAAGTGTTTTCTGTACGTCCATTAATTAGTGTGTTTTGTTAACGTGACGTTTTGTGCTTAGTGTTTGTTTTCTGTTTTTTTAGTTCGTCAGTCGTGTTTTTGTTTATTACATAGATTTAGGTCATTGCATTTACTTCGTATAAATAAAAGGATGACGAACTACTATACCTGCGCTGCGTGACAGAACAACCCACCACTGCGAGACCAAGCAGCGTAACTGGGGAGAGAGGGAGAGAGAGGAGGTGCCGCCGCATTATGCGCGACGCGCAAGAAGAGGCAACGCCCGCAAACAACCCCAAGGTAATCTTGGGGGGGGGCTATGGGGGTGGTCTGGCTATAGGGAGGAGGAGCCAACACCACTCCCCATGTGGACCATAGAGAGGCCGAGGTACCAATGGGGGGCTCAGAGCAAGGAGCAGGAGGAATACTTGGAGGAGTATTATGGAGGTGTGTTTGAAGAATTGGTGGAGATAGAAAGGGAGGTCGAGAGGGAGATGGCGGAGTGGTCCAGTCCGGATCCGGTCGTCTACTCCACTCCCAGGCCGGAGCAGTCCACTCCACCGGTGTCCAGTCCGGGTCCGGTTGTCTACTCCACCTCCCTGCCAGAGCAATCCGCTCCTCCGGTGCCCAGTCTGGGTCCGATCGTCTACTCCACCTCCATGCCAGAGCAGTCCGCCCCACCGGTGCTCAGTCCAGGTCCGGTCGCCGTCTTCATTTCCATGCCAGAGCAGTCCGCTTCACCGATGTCCAGTCCGGGTCCGGACCTCTGCTCTACTCCACGCATCCGACCTCTGGTGCGCCTCCCCAGTCCGGTACGACCCGTGCCGGCTCCCCGCACCAGACCTCCAGTACGTGCGCCTAACCAGGTGCTTCCTGTGCCAGCTCCACGCACCCGACATCCGGTGCGCCTCCCCAGCCCTGAGCCTCCAGCCAAGGTCAGCCGCCCTGAGCCTCCAGCCAAGGTCAGCCGCCCTGAGCCTCCAGCCAAGGTCAGCCGCCCTGAGCCTCCAGCCAAGGTCAGCCGCCCTGAGCCTCCAGCCAAGGTCAGCCGCCCTGAGCCTCCAGCCAAGGTCCGCCGCCCTGAGCCTCCAGCCAAGGTCCGCCGCCCTGAGCCTCCAGCCAAGGTCCGCCGCCCTGAGCCTCCAGCCAAGGTCCGCCGCCCTGAGCCTCCAGCCAAGGTCCGCCACCCTGAGCCTCCAGCGAAGGTCCGCAGCCCTGAGCCTCCAGCGAAGGTCAGCGCCCCTGAACCTCCAGCGAAGGTCAGCGCCCCTGAACCTCCAGCGAAGGTCAGCGCCCCTGAACCTCCAGCGAAGGTCAGCGCCCCTGAACCTCCAGCGAAGGTCAGCGCCCCTAAACCTCCAGCGAAGGTCAGCGCCCCTAAACCTCCAGCGAAGGTCAGCGCCCCTAAACCTCCAGCGAAGGTCAGCGTCCCGCCACCTCCAGCGAAGGTCAGCGCCCCGCCACCTCCAGCGAAGGTCAGCGTCCCGCCACCTCGAGCGAAGGTCAGCAGCCCGGAGCCTCCAGCCACAGCTCAAGGCCTGGAGCCTCCTCCACCGGTACCCAGTCCGGGTCCAGCCGTCTGCTCCGCCTCAGTGCCAGAGCAGTCCGCTCCACCGGTGCCCATTCCGGGTCCAGCCGTCTGCTCCGCCTCAGTGCCAGAGCAGTCCGCTCCACCGGTGCCCATTCCGGGTTCAGCCGTCTGCTCCGCCTCAGAGCCTGAGTAGTCCGCCCCACCGGTGCCCAGTCCGGGCCCGGTTGTTTTTCTCGCTCCATGGCCGGAGCCGTTTGCCCCACCGGTGCCCAGTCCGGGCCCGGTTGTTTTCCCCGCTCCATGGCCGGAGCCGTTTGCCCCACCGGTGCCCAGTCCGGGCCCGGTTGTTTTCCCCCACTCCATGGCCGGAGCCGTTTGCCCTACCGGTGCCCAGTCCGGGCCCGGTTGTTTTCCCCGCTCCATGGCCGGAGCCGTTGGCCCCACCGGTGCCCAGTCCGGGCCCAGCGATAAGGAGGGGCCATGGAAAAAAACTGTCCACGTCGCCGGAGCCAGAGCCGCCCCCAAAGGACTAGTTTCTCCCTCCCAAATTAACCCCCCACCATGTTATTGTGTGCCTTTTTTTTTGGGCGTCCGGGAGTCCGCGCCTTGGGGGGGGGGGGGGTACTGTCAGGCTCTGGTCATAGAGAAGCAATAGGCTTCTCTATGTAGCGATGGTCAGAGTCTGACAGTGTCGTTCTTTTCTGTTTCTTTGTGGGTTTTGGGTGGATCTCTAATTAGAGGCAGCTGCTACCCGTTGTCTCTAATTAGGGATCCAATATATGTTGAGTCTGTCCTTCACTTGGGGTGGGTTGTTATCGTTACATATTGTTACATGGCGCAAGTCACGGTGAAGTAAGTGTTTTCTGTACGTCCGTTAATTAGTGTTTTGTTAACGTGACGTTTTGTGCTTAGTGTTTGTTTTCTGTTTTTTTAGTTTCAGTCGTGTTTTTGTTTATTACATAGATTTAGGTCATTGCATTTACTTCGTATAAATAAAAGGATGACGAACTACTATACCTGCGCTGCGTCTTGGTCTCTCCCCACACACAATCGTGACATCGCGTTAGTAGTTCAGAACGAGAAAGTGTAGGCCATATAGAAATGATGCTCAAATTGAAAAACATTATATGAAAGTGGATTTCTATCAGCCTAATCGAGGTGTAGATTACATCTCACATTCCAGTGTTTGAACTTTTAAACAAGGCTGCATGGGATTTCTCTTAATGCCAGGAGCCGCTTGTGGATTTGACAGCTTTAACACAGTTCCACCTCTGACACCGCCAAAACAACTGCTGTGTGGATGTCGGCTAAAGCGGATCTGATTGAATGTAGCTTCTAATCTCTCATTGTGGCACCACATGTCACAGGAGAGCAATGTGATACAACCTGACACAGGTTGGAACCTGGCACCTGCAACTCCATCCAACTCACACGGTTTCCCTCACTCCGTTGATACGCTTCCTGTCTATAAAGCCAAGGGATGATGGTGGGATTACTGCACCAACTGATCAATAGGTTTGGTTGTCAATAACATTGCGTGGTATTTTCAAAAACATTGCACTGCTGTCATTGTGTGGGTAACGGCAACATAATTACATATGGAAATATTTTATGAGTGCCCTCTGGATGCAGTCCTTCACCCTAGATATACAGTAAACTGTAAGCTACGGATGACTGTAGAACTGCTCGGTAAATAACTGTGCAGACCTAGGTTTTGTTAGTAAGCACACTGTTGGACTCTTTACTGCACACAATCCTTCAGCCTGGGTATATTATGATAGGACAAGTATAAAGACACTGTCCTACTCTAACTATACTCTCTACTCCAGGTGCCCCTGCAGTTAGTGTGCAGAGGCCCCTGTGACAACACAACACCGCCCGTGTCCTCTCGCTACGACATGATGACTTTGGCTTCCCGAGTCAGGATGTGTCAGTGGCTCTGGCTGACTCTGGCTGGCACGCAGTTGTTACTCCAGGGCCCACTCGCATTGTTCAAACTGATTAGAGTCACTGGGAGAAAAAAAGTGGAGAAGTGCACCATCACCCTCTATGTCAGGTAAAGAGTCCACTCAGCTGTGCACAGACTTTTCAGTGGGCAAGTGCTCAACAACAAAAAAAAAAGGTCACCCCCCTTATTAATAATTTGTGATGAGTGAGTGTGTTGTTGCAGAAATACATAGGCCTTTGAAGCTAAACATTTATAATGTTTTAACATAAGCCTATTTATTTCTGCCACAACACACTCAATCATCACAAATTATGAATAATCTTCTAACTCATAATATACACTGTGTATATTGTATTGAGTCAGCATAAAGATCCTTCTTTAACCTGTCCCCCCACTTCATCTACACGGATTGAAGTGGATTTAACAAGTGACATCAATAAGGGATCATAGCTTTCACCTGGATTCACCTTGTCAGTCTATGTCATTGAAAGAGCAGGTGTTCATAATGTTTTTGTACACTCAGTTTATAACCATCTGGGAATGTTCATTAACAGTGACAGAAAGGCCACTTTGTCCTAAATTAACTAAATATATAGTTTTGAATTACAAACAAAACAAGACACATCAAAGAGAGATGCCACATATGGGACACCAGAGCAGATTTTCTAATAATAAAAGTTCCACAGTGGAAAGAACATAGGACAATTGGCCCAGAGTAAGGAGAAGAGAAGACTTTGATAAAAGTCACAAGCACACAGGCGCACCCTACACACTACCCTCTCTTTATTCCTTTCTCATTCCCCAGTCTTTCATTTAGGGAAATTATATAATTCTGGGGAAATCATTTGATGCAAGACCCTGCCTGCAGCAATAAAGCAGTCCCTGATTGGTGTACCCGAAACAACTAAGTTGTTCTATTATGGTGATTCAGCCTCATAGAGAAGTTAACTACATTTGCAGTTTAGTGTGTAGGCTAGGTGAAAGATTTTGTGAGGACAACACTTATTCATCATACACGGGGCAGCATGGAATTACTTTTGGGATTTTTTTCTATCAGATAGGCAAAGAATTATAAAGAATTTCAACAAGACCAACTAGCAGTACTGTATTGAGTGTTTGACTCATACTTCAGCAGCCATGACAGTCTAAGTCTGCCATTTTATCCTTAACCCCCCCCCCCCCCCAAGGCCTCAACCTAGTCTTGAGGTACAGTGGGACTTTGGTCGTTATGCAATCTGTCCCTCAAAAAACGTATTCACAATTGTTAATCCCCCATATTCATTTTACCAGGCCTGTGCTCTGCTTTACGCAGCTTTGAGCCATATTAACCTTCACACTGATTTTCTAAATTAAATTCCTGATATCTCCCAAATGTTTTTCCTACAAAACCTGGAGCAGAGTTTTAAACGATGTGATCTGTGTTTGGTCACCATTTGTGGCTGTGGCAGCCGGTTAAGTGGTTGAGTCTTGTGTTTAGATGAGTGTATAGACTAGTTTCCCTCGTCGTGACGTACGCTTTCCGAGTCACCAACCTGACGCATCTAACCGTCTTGATTATCCTGATTAATTGGGTGGAGATAAAAAGAGGCTTTGAAAACACATCAAAGGATGGCATAATGCGCCTGTTAAGGCCCCCTGTCTCTGTCATTCTATTAAATTTCCATTTATTACAGAGCACATTTTGTTCTCGCAAAAGAGACAAGGAACACAACCCATTTATCAACCCGCAGAGCACCTACAGTACATCACCTCGTAAATGGGCCAGGATTCACAAAGGGGGTGAATCTATCAAAGGAGAAATTTGTAGAAAGGCTGAGGTGCAGTACAGACAGACCCACGTCTGGCAAAGAGCTGGAAATCAAAGAACATTGGCCATGAGTTCAAGACATAACATGAAATTGCAAGCATTAGGCAATGTCTATAAGGCATTTCGTATATTCAGGTATTACATAATAGGTATTTTCGGTATAAAGATTACATACAACAGGGTTGGGGTCAATTCCAATTTAATTTGAAATTCCAATGAAATTCCTGATTTCACTCATTAAGTGGAGAATGTAGAATTCAATTGTTCTGGAATTCAAGTTATGGTAAAACATTTATTCTTAAGAAATATATACTGCTAAGTATTTTCACAGTTAATGGAATGAATGCACATAATTTCAAACATTGACTGCAGGATTAGTTGTATTCAAATTTTAGCAGACACTCTTATCCAGAGCAATTAGATAATTCACCTAGACAGCTTGGGGATTCTAACCAGCAACCTTTCAGTTACTGGCCCAATGCTCTTAACCAATAGGCTACCTGACACCCCTATTCCTATATTTACAGTATAGTTAGGCTGTCTGAACAGTGACATGACCAGACTGAAAGCCTGAGGGAATTGAATTCGAATTGGAATAATAATTAATTGGGTTTTGAATAATTGAAATTGACCTAACACTGGAATTGAGAGGAATTTAATTATCTCTGAATTCAAAGACTGACTTGAATTCACCAACAAGATACAGTAAGAGGGAGTGAAGACAAGCTACAGAGTAGGGGGACCATGACAGCAGAAGTGCCCTAGGTGGGGTCATGGACTCTGGGCTTCATCCCTGACTAGATGTCCTCTGACATCTAGAGCTCCCTGGAGACATGTGCCAGGCTGGATGTTAAGCTGCCACAGCGGGAAACAAAAAAAATAATCTGTGGGTGGCAGGTTCAACTCTAGACATCAGATGGACTGTAAAATATACAATAAACAAACATCTGCACCAATGACAATGGAGTTCGTTAGGAGGTCCCATAGCTTTGCGATGCTGCTCATCCACATTTGGCTGGCCCAGTTTTCCAGCACTGATGGCCACGTCAATCTAGTCTAGTCATATTTCAAGCTAACCAGGAAAATTCCCAGAACATTATCTAAGATTCCCATTAAGTTCTAGTTAGGGTTGTATTTAAAATTAGGATGATAACATCCCCAAAAACATTCAAATAATGTTTTTGATAACAAAAATGTTTTTGTTTTATTTTTTACATGAAATATCCTTGGAATGTTATCCTGTTTTTATTCTAACTGTTATATATTTTACTGCACGTGAATGCAAGAACTGAGAGTACAATATTTGTTTCCTTATGTTTCCTGACAAAGTTGTCAATGTTTTAGTCATATTTTTGCCATTGTATAGCATTATATTCACTTGTTTAAGCTAGCTAAGAAACTACTGTTAGCCACATTAGCTAGTTTAGCTAGCTACATTTTAGCCATTTGTATGTTATTTGAGTCACTGTATTGAAATATTTTTTTTCTTGTTTGTTATTACTAAATACAGTATATGTGCCTTATTATAGGCAAGTCAACCCTGTTTTCATGATTTCTGGTAGATCAAAATAAATCAAATCACATTCAGCAGTGTGATTTGATTTATCACATTCAGCAGTGGACTCATTCAGCAGTTTTTAAATCAAATACTATTGGAAATTAATGTTGAAAGTTCCATTTATATTCCTAAAACATACTGTAAGTTAAAAATTATGCTGTTGCTGCTTTCCATTGACAATAACTTTTGTCAAAACACCATTCTGAAGTGTCCAAATCAATAATCAATAAACAGTTTGATATATTGAAAACCTAAAACATAAAATGTACTACCTACACACGTCACAAAATTGTTTTTATGAGCACCTTATAAACTGCATATGAGCCAAAAAGGTTGTATGCGCTGTTGAAACTAACACAACTCAAAGACCACATGGAAACTGGAAATATTGTTTACATCACTGGTTAGAGGACAACTTGTAGAAGACAGCCAGCTTCAAGGGTGGCAGGTAGCCTAGCGGTTACAGTCGTGGCCAAAAGTTTTGAGAATGACACAAGTATTGGTCTCTACAAAGTTTGCTGCCTCAGTGTTGATAATGGCAATTTGCATATACTCCAGAATGTCATGAAGAGTGATCAGATGAACTGCAATTAATTGCAAAGTCACTCTTTGCCATAAAAATGAACTTAATCCCAATAAAACATTTCCACTGCATTTCAGCCCTGCCACAAAAGGACCAGCTGCCATCATGTCAGTGATTGTCTCGTTAACACAGGTGAGAGTGTTGACGAGGACAAGGCTGGAGATCACTCTGTCATGCTGATTGAGTCAGAATAACAGACTGGAAGCTTTAAAAGGAGGGTGGTGCTTGAAATCATTGTTCTTCCTCTGTCAACCATGGTTCCCTGCAAAGAAACACGTGCCGTCATCATTGCTTTGCACAAAAAGGGCTTCACAGGCAAGGATATTGCTGCTGGTAAGATTGCACCTACAGTGAGGGAATTTTTTTTGATCCCCTGCTGATTTTGTTTGTTTGCCCACTGACAAAGAAATGATCAGTCTATAATATTAATGGTAGGTTTATTTGAACAGTGCGAGACAGAATTTCAACAAAACAATCCAGAAGAACGCATGTCAAAAATGTTATAAATTGATTTGCATTTTAATGAGTGAAATAAGTATTTGACCCCTCTGCAAAACATGACTTAGTACTTGGTGGCAAAACCCTTGTTGACAATCACAGAGGTCAGACGTTTCATGTAGTTGGCCACCAGGTTTGCACACATCTCGGGAGGGATTTTGTCCCACTCCTCTTTGCAGATCTTCTCCAAGTCATTAAGGTTTCGAGGCTGTCGTTTGGCAACTCGAACCTTCAGCTCCCTTTCTATGGGATTAAGGTCTGGAGACTGGCTAGGCCACTCCAGGACCTTAATGTGCTTCTTCTTGAGCCACTCCTTTGTTGCCTTGGCCGTGTGTTTTGGGTCATTGTCATGCTGGAATACCCATCCACGACCCATTTTCAATGCCCTGGCTGAGGGAAGGAGGTTCTCACCCAAGATTTGACGGTACATGGCCCCATCCATCGTCCCTTTTATGTGGTGAAGTTGTCCCGTCCCCTTAGCAGAAAAACACCCCCAAAGCATAATGTTTCCACCTCCATGTTTGACGGTGGGGATGGTGTTCTTGGGATCATAGGCAGCATTCCTCCTCCTCCAAACACGGCGAGTTGAGTTGATGCCAAAGAGCTCGATTTTGGTCTCATCTGACCACAATATTTTCACCCAGTCCTCCTCTGAATCATTCAGATGTTCATTGGCAAACTTCAGACGGGCCTGTATATGTGCTTTCTTGAGCAGGGGGACCTTGCGGGCGATGCAGGATTTCAGTCCTTCACAGCGTAGTGTGTTACCAATTGGTGACTATGGTCCCAGCTGCCCTGAGATCATTGACAATATCCTCCCGTGTAGTTCTGGGCTGATTCCTCACCGTTCTCATTGCAACTCCACGAGTTGAGATCTTGCATGGAGCCCCGGACCGAGGGAGATTGACAGTGCTTTTGTGTTTCTTCCATTTCCGAATAATCGCACCAACTGTTGTCACCTTCTCACCAAGCTGCCTGGCGATGGTCTTGTAGCCCATTCCAGCCTTGTGTAGGTCTACAATCTTGTCCCTGACATCCTTAGACAGCTCTTTGGTCTTGGCCATGGTGGAGAGTTTGGAATCTGATTGATTGATTGATTGATTGCTTCTGTGGACAGGTGTCTTTTATACAGGTAACAAGCTGATATTAGGAGCACACTCTTAAAGGGAGTGCTCCTAATCTCAGCTCGTTACCTGTATAAAAGACACCTGGGAGCCAGAACTCCTTCTGATTGAGAGGGGTTAAATACTTATTTCACTCATTACAATGCAAATCACTTTCTAAATTTTTTGACATGTGTTTTTCTGGAGTTGTTTGTTGTTATTCTGTCTCTCACTGTTCAAATAAACCTACCATTAAAATTATGGAATTATGGACTGATCATTACTTTGTCAGTGGGCAAACAAAATCAGCAGGGGATCAAATAATTTTTTCCCTCACTGTAAATCAACCATTTATCGGATCATCAAGAACTTCAAGGAGAGAGGTTCAATTGTTGTGAAGAAGGCGTCAGGGTGCCCAAGAAAGTCCAGCAAGCGCCAGGACCGTCTCCTAAAGTTGATTCAGCTGCGGGATCGGGGCACCACCAGTGCAGAGCTTGCTCAGGAATGACAGCCAGCAGGTGTGAGTGCATCTGCACGCACAGTGAGGCAAAGACTTTTGGAGGATGGCCTGGTGTCAAGAAGGGCAGCAAAGAAGCCACTTCTCTCCAGGAAAAACATCAGGGACAGACTGACATTCTGCAAAAGGTACAGGGATTGGACTGCTGAGGACTGGGGTAGAGTCATTTTCTCTGATGAATCCCCTTTCCGATTGTTTGGTACATCCGGAAAAGACAAGGTGAGCGCTACCATTAGTCCTGTGTCATGCCAACAGTAAAGCATCCTCAGACCATTCATGTGTGGGGTTGCTTCTCAGCCAAGGCAGTGGGCTCACTCACAATTTTACCTAAGAATACAGCCATGAATAAAGAATGGTACCAACACATCATCCGAGAGCAACTTCTCCCAACCATCTCCCAAGAACAGTTTGGTGACGACCAATGCCTTTTCCAGCATGATGGAGCACCTTGTCATAAGGCAAAAGTGATAACTAAGTGGCTCGGGGAACAAAACATCAACATTTTGGGTCCATGGCCAAGAAACTCCCCAAACCTTAATCCCATTGAGAACTTGTGGTCAATCATCAAGAGGCGGGTGTACAAACAAAAACCCACAACTTCTGACAAACTCCAAGCATTGATTATGCAAGAATGGCCTGCCATCAGTCAGGAAGTTAATTGACAGCATTCCAGGGCGGATTGCAGAGGGCTTGAAAAAGAAGGGTCAACACTGCAAATATTGACTCTTTGCATAAACTGAATGTCATTGTCAATGAAAGCCTTTGACACTTATGGAATACTTGTAATTATACTTCAGTGTACCATAGTAACTAAGACATTTCCCCCCCGGGGGATCAATAAAGTACCTACCTATCTATCTATCTATCTATCTATCTATCTATCTATCTATCTATCTTTCTGACATAAAGATCTAAGAACACTGAAGCAACAAACTTTGTGGAGACCAATACTTGTGTCATTCTCAAAACTTTTGGCCATGACTGTACAGCGTTGGGCCAGTAACCGAAAGGTTGCTGGTTCGAATACCCGAGCCGACAAGGTGAAAAAACCTGTTGATGTGTCCTTGAGCAAGACACTTAACCCTGATTTGCTCCAGGCTGACCCTGTAGGTAGGCAGTCATTGTAAATAAGACTTTGTTCTTAACTGACTTGCCTAGTTAAATAAAGGTTAAATAAAAAAAATACATTTTGGATTGTTGCATTTTGTTTCAAGTGGGTAGCCAAAGCGGAAAGGTAAACACAACACTTTTGTTAAATCACTCATATCGATATCAATAGAGTGGGGGAAAACTTTTGTGGTGTATGCACTGTTTAAACTAAGACTATTCAAAGGCCACACTGACTCTGAGAATAATCTCCCTATCACTGGTTAGAAGAGAATTTGCTGAAGACAGTCATCTAAATTCTAGAATGTTAGATGGAAGTTTTGGGAGGCTGCTGAAAGCGGAAAAGAAACAAATGAGTTGCTTTGCTATTTAACTTCAACGAATCACGACCCGCCATAGGATACCAATAATGACAAGGGATGGATATTATTTGAGTGATAGTGACTCTCAAATCCATGTATAGGTGTGAGGCCAGCAAATGTTATATAGAGAGTGCCCCAAATTTTCCCTGCCATTTGAGTTAGAAAATTATAGTACAATTCTAAGTCCTAAGACCACCAGAGCATATGACAAAATCAACGGTACAAAGCCAGATATTGATCTGTTTAAAGCAATCAATTTTGTGTAAACTATAAGCGTTTATACGAACATCCGTAATCTGAGGTAAAAAGGATGTGCAATTACCCTTAATTCGATGTGGTCAATGTAGTATAATGGTTGTGTAATGTAGTAACATATTCTCCATGTACAGGAAATTAGAGCAATATAAAATAAAATATGTACAAATGAATCTAAATATCTTTTTAGGCTGATAGTGTACACATACAGTTCAAGTCAGAAGTTTAAAACTCATTTTTCAACCACTCCACAGATTTCATGTTAACAAACTATAGTTTGGCAAGTCGGTTAGGACATCTACTTTGTGCATGACAATTGTTGGAAGACAAGTAATTCTTCCAACAATTGTTTACAGACAGATTATTTCATATAAATCACTAGATCACAATTCCATTGGGTCAGAAGTTTATATACACTAAGTTGACTGCCTTTAAACAGCTTGGAAAATTCTTCTGATCAGCTAATTGACATCATTTGAGTCAATTGGAGGTGTAGCTGTGGAAAAATCAAAAGAAATCAGCCAAGACCTCAGAAATTAAATTGCAGACCTCCACAAGTCTGGTTCATCCTTGGGAGCAATTTCCAAACGCCTGAAGGTACCACGTTCATCTGTACAAACAATAGTACGCAAGAATAAACACCATGGGACCACGCAGCCATCATACCGCTCAAGAAGGAGATGCATTGTCTCGAGATGAACGTACTTTGTTGCGAAAAGTGCAAATAAATCCCAGAACAACAGCAAAGGGCCTTGTGAAGATGCTGGAGGAAACAGGTACAAAAGTATCTATATCCACAGTAAAACAAGTCCTATATTTACATAACCTGAAATGCCACTCAGCAAGGAAGAAGCCACTGCTCCAAAACCGCCATAAAAAAGCCCATGGGGACAAAGATCGTACTTTTTGGAGAAATGTCCTCTGGTCTGATGAAACAAAAATAGAACTGTTTGGCCATAATGACCATCGTTTTGTTTGGAGGAAAAAGGAGGACGCTTGAAAGCCGAAGAACACCATCCCAACCGTGAAGCACGGGGGTGGCAGCATCATCGTTGTGGGGGTGCTTTGCTTCAGGAAGGACTGGTGCACTTCACAAAATAGATGGCATCATGAGGAAGAAAAATTATGTGGATATATTGAAGCAACATCTCAAGACATCAGTCAGGAAGTTAAAGTCGCAAATGGCTCTTCCAAATGGACAATGACCCCAAGCATACTTCCAAAGTTGTGGCAAAATGGCTTAAATGGCCCAACTTATTGTGGGAAGCTTGTGGGAGGCTACCCGTAACATTTGACCCAAGTTCAACAATTTAAAGGCAATGCTACCAAATACTAATTGAGTGTATGTAAACTTCTGACCCACTGGGAATGTGATGAAAGAAATAAAATCTGAAATAAATCACTATCTACTATCATTCTGACATTTCACATTCTTAAAATAAAGTGGTGATCCTAACTGACCTAATACAGGGAATTTTTTCTAGGATTAAATGTCAGGAATTGTGAAAAACTGAGTTTAAATGTATTTGGCTAAGGTGTATGTAAACTTCTGACTTCAACTGTATATTTCTCATTAGTTTAACAGAGTAAAAAAATGCTCTTATGCACAATTTAATTGGGCGCTCTAGAAAGACCTCCCATTTGCCTTGCCTACTTATGATAACCTGTCAAGCCCTAGTATTGACATTATTCTATTAATTGTTATTTCAGACCATATTGTATGGACACTACAATTGGATAAATACAGGTTTATTGGACAATCTCACTGCTAAATATGGCACAGAAACCTGAACATTTATGTTAAACTACAATCAAGATTAAAAGACCAGTAAACTTAGGAACAGCCTCTCTCCCATGTCTCCGCAGCACAAACTCCATATCTTTGCCTACTCACACCTCTGCAACATACCATTTCTATTGGACTTTATTTTATTGGACTCCTATGGGTTTCTTTTGACTATTTCTTGTGATGTTCCCACCAGACTGTTTCCACGACCTACTAAAACATTTTGGATACATTCAAGAACAGACAAAATGCCTTCTGGGAATGTTCTTGCAACATCAGGCGAATGTTTTACAGAAACATTGTATAATCATCAGCATAACTTGACAGTTTTTGTGTTATGAGAACATTTGCCACAACCTTTCACAGAACCCATTTTGGCTTTCTAGGTTGTCACTGTGACTTGCGTACACACGACCTACTGTATCTGAGATCTTTTTTATCTAGAATCTTTTTCACAGCACACCCATTTAACAAATGTATCAACCCTGTCTTCAAACCGCAACCATCTCTAAACTCTTATCAATCATCATCCAGACCGTTAAGTTTTAGCCTGGTGCTCCAGTCCGTTTGTGCTTCAGCCATGCTAAACATGTACAGTATGACAACAATAGAATATCTACAGCATATACAGTATAGGACCCAGACTATATGCGCCTGCCTAGCAACTGTATCACTCTATGGTAGGTGCTCTATAGTAGTTGCTCTAAGACCCTCCCCCCAAGCCCATAAAAAGCTGAGCGTAGCATTCCCAGGCATAATGCCAGTCTCCCCCTCACCACTTTAAACCATAGACCCCGGAGGAGACCCACCATCAATCTCAAATCACGGACACCTCAAACACCAAACGACTCCCTGATTGTTTATTCATGCACTCTAACACAGCTCTGGCCCATCACTCTCCGCCTCTCTCTTCCCCCTCCCCTTCTCTCCATTAGCCCAGCAAGTTTTTGACCCATAAGAGACCCCTGCAACACAGCTGCTCTCACAGGGTTCTCCGGTGGTGTCCACGTCTGCACTGTGAAACCAAGAATGCTGGGAATTAAGTTTTGTTGGAATAATAATAATTACATTTGACAATGAAAGAGTTTAATAATGTATCCTGAGTAAAGACATTTGTTTTTACTAACTTTTACTGGCTTCATTAATGTTCAATCAGCTAAAAGAGGAAAAAAAGCTTTTGGTGAGGGGAAAAAAAGCTATATTTTCAATTTAGAGCATTTCTACAGTGGGGACACAATGATCCAGGACAAAACGTTGACATTACTATTTATTTAACTTGGGTCCAACGTCATTCATTCAGAGAATTATTGGTCTTCATATTGATATCGGTTGATAATGGTGGAACGACCCCAGCCTTCGTAAGTCTGTTATGAAAGCATCCTGGGTTCCATCCCTGTTTTGGATAATACTCTCCCTCTGTTCACTACAATGGCAAACAATATGATAGTGTATTCAATTGCTGATATTCTGCCACTCATGCAGGAAGAAGTAGTTGCTGAGTGAAAATGTGTGGATCATGACATGGGCCATGACAATATTTTGATAAATATCAAAGTTATATAAGAAATTCCATGCCATATCAGTTTTGGGATCAAACATAACGGCTAAATGGCCAGCTACACCGGACACCTACCTTTTGAGTCTGAGGCACCCATATTAATTTCTATGAAAGCTGGGCGTAGGAACTTTGGCTGCATGACAGGCTTGCGCTGCTCAGCATAGAAATCCTATTTTTGTTCCTATTTTCAAGATTTCGACATGCAGCTCACGACCAAGAACATTAGGACAAAGTGGTTAGCTCTCTGCGCATGCCAGCAAAAAGTTACTCTTCCAGTGTAGCAGGTAAAAAGGCTATACTGTTTTCTCGATGTCCTTATGCAGCTCTTATGTAAGAAAACAGTGGTTATCAGAATCCCCAGAATTTTCATATCGGCGCATCTCTAACCAAAATAATTAAGCCATCAACTGTGGATCCCAGAGTTGTTTCGTAATCAACTCCCTGGTTCAGCTCATTCAACCTCAAAACAACCAGACATGACAAAACCAGCCCAGTGGGAAAAACTGGGTGAAAGGACGTCATTAAAACCAGAAACTGTTATAAACAGTTTTGCACACTTGGTCCTTCAATGACGAAACAAACCTCTTGCATGTATCTGTTGATGCTAGAAGCTAGTGCTTCGAAGCCCCAATAATTTTCCACGGGTACAAATTGATGTGACCTCAGCTGATGGGAGTCAAGGGCCCGGGGCTAGGGGCCGAATGGCTCTCATGTTTATGCCAACCAGTGATCTGTGGCCACAGGGGCCCACGCAGGTCCACCAGCTTACAGACTCTCACAGTCTTACACAGAGAACAGGCCATTTATTATCTGTAAGCTGATGTGACGGTTTAACTCAGTTACCCCTCTTGCAGGCTCTGGGCTCCTATGCTGGGCTCTTCAGCGTCCATGTTGCTCTCATCCTCCCGACAGCTATGTAATGTCATCATCTTCATCACAGCCTCAAAGAGACAAGGAGAGGGGCGGGTGTGCACCCCTATCCACACCCGCCTCTACCAACCCCACACACATCTGTGCAAATACACATCTACACAAACAAACAAATAACAAATGCAACCCATGCATGTACAGACTGTGTCAGTAGGTCCTCTAGTAGTCTAGACCAATAGAGTAATCAGGCCCATTATTTCAAGCATACACTGTCTCCCAAGGTTCCTTTTTAGGGTATATGAGAGGAAACCTTGGCAGCAAGCGAGGAATTCCAAACCGAGTGTGAGATCTCAGGAAGATGAATCAGTCACATGGTTTATTTGTATTTTTTTATTTAACCTTTTATCTAACAGTCGACAGGGACATGTAAGAGTTGATTACAGTAGAAAGATGGGTAAGAGAGAGGGAGGTGATAGAATAAATATTGAAAGAAAAGAGAAAATGTCCAAGAAGTGGACACATTTTTATTACATAGTACCAGGTCAGAGTCTAAACTATAGTCCAAATAATAATGTTTTAGAGTAGTATACTATTCACATAATGAAATTGTTACTTTAAAGGGACATTTTGGCAATCAAGCCCTTTTTTTCTGATGAACTCATGGATACCATTTGTATGTCTCTTTGTGCAGTTTGAAGGAAGTTGGAGGTAGTTTCTGGAGGCATTGCTAACTAGTGTTAGCGCAATGACTGGAAGTCTACAGGAGCAGCTAGCATGCAGAGACATGAAAATGGTCTCTCTCTCTCTCTCTCTCTCTCTCTCTCTCTCTCTCTCTCTCTCTCTCTCTCTCTCTCTCTCTCTCTCTCTCTCTCTCTCTCTCTCTCTCTCTCTCTCTCTCTCTCTCTCTCTCTCTCTCTCTCTCTCTCTCTCTCTCTCTCTCTCTCTCTCTGTGTGTCTCTCTCTCTCTCTCTCTCTCTCTGTGTGTGTCTCTCTGTCTCTCTGTCTGTCTGTGTGTCAGCGAGACATGCAACCTGCTCTGTTTAGGTTGAGAGACTGACCGTGTGTGTGTTATGGCACTGGGTATCCATTAAAGGACCTTAAATGGATACGGCCATATCAAACTATCATATAAAAGATTTGCATAATAACATTTCAAGATGAAGTCACTTTATTTTGCTTCGGATTTAAAAGCCATCCCTCCTGGTGCAGAGCTGGCCAATATTGATCAGAACATTCCAAAACATTCAGCAGAAATAAAAAGTACATATACAAGTCATGGGGTCTGACCAGGAAAAACACTCTAAACACTTTAATTAACTCTGACAGGTATAATGTTTTATCACTTGTTATAAGCATTTATGAGCCCTTATATTGTCTTACTTTTAAGGCTTGTAACATGTTTTGCAATTCCTCAATGATCTAAACATAGCTGTTATTTAGTCAGGATCACTATGAGATGAAAGTAAGACACATTAGTTTTAACATTTATTTAACTAGGCAAGTCAGTTAAGAACAAATAAAAAAATAGCAAATTAGGGTTAAGTGCCTAGCTCAAGGACACAGACAGGTTTTCACCTTTTTAGCTCAGGGATTCGATCCAGCAACCTTTCGGTTACTGGCCCAACGCTCTACCCACTGGGCTACCTACCACCCCAAAGCTGACATATAAAATGCTTAATACCTATTTATAAGCATGTATGGGTCTTATAACGCTTCTAATATGTTCTCTCTATTTAACACATTTTTAACTGCCTGACATCATAGAGGGGTCATGCATTATGTGGTCATAATGCATTATAAGACTTGTCATAAGCACTTCTTACTGTTATTCTCCACATCGAGTAATGAGTTGTCCCTGCCTTCCTGCAGTGTCAGCATAGCCCTTTCACTGATGACATGACATGTGTTATGCAGATTACCCTTGAAAGCATACTATTTATGGCAGGCATCTACCTGTGAACACCCGCCTGTGACACACAGGATTGCTAACATTATGGAAATATACGGTGCTGAGCAACGAAGCAATCTTGACAGGGCGGATATAATTTTACATGGTTATTTTATGCCTGCCTGGTGAGCGAGTAATTTTCACTGTGCAGCCGGTTAATGTTTTATTCAGTCGAAAGCTCTTTTTAAAAATAGCTTGTGCTTCTCTCTCTCTGTCTCTCTCGCTCTCCTTTCTATTTCTCTCTCTCCCCCTTCAGCTCCTCTCACCAACTCTCTCTCCCCATCTCTCTTTCTCTCCTTCCATCTCTCGCTCCCATCTCATTCGGTGAGAGCTGTGCCCTTGCTCTATTGCAGCATGTCTAACGCAGTCATACGGCTGCACCAGATGATTCCTCTGATACATTCTTAAACGAACAGGAGAGCGATAAGGGATGCTCCCTGGCACCAGGGCTTGCCAGCGAGTCGCTTCGCTTTCAGGAACAGATGCCTGTAGCAAACCGACATCTGCTATAGGAGAGGGGAGGCACTGAAGGAGAGACTGGCAGACGGATCACTTTACTCTCACCACAAATATAACAATAAAAACAATGTAGAGCTCTCCTGGATGAAAGATAGACAGCCAATAGTACTCACTCCTTCACTGGATGTGGTGGGGACAGGGTACTCACACCTTCACTGGATGTGGTGGGGACAGGGTACTCACACCTTCACTGGATGTGGTGGGGACAGGGTACTGGGGGTCTGGGGATTGGGATGGAAAATGGACCCAAAGTGAATGGTTGGACCAGTGCCAGCAGGTCTCTTCAGGAGTGGATGGGTTCGCTGAGACTTTGGTTTGCATCAGCACATAGACAGACAGCCATGACAGCTGGTTAGGCTACAGGCTTTGGGTAGGACCTGCCCTGGGGAATATACTGTACCAAAACAAACACACGGGTGACGTATCACTTACATACACACACGCAGACAGCAGGAAGGCAAGCTGCCACTGGCAAGCACGCACGGACGCAACCACACACACTCAACCATGACAGCTGGCCAATGCTGTATAGCAAAGGTTCTGTATCAGAGTCATGGATACCCAAACCCTCTCTGCACTTGTTCTCTCACTGGGCTATGAGCCAAATGTAAACGATATCACAATAGTGTCACACAAGCCTATTATAGGGCATCATACATAATGACTAGTGACTTCAGATTCAATTAAAATCACGTAATGGATCTTATTTAGATGTTATATGAACCGCAATTGTTCCTCCTACGTTTATAGTCTAATATATGCTGGGTCTTCGTTTGTTTCCCTTCTGACATTAGTTTTAATGTCCTTATGCAAATATAAATAGAAGATGTAATACAGTGATGTCAACCCAAATTAAATTGTTCCTTCGATTGTCTTGTGGTTTTCGTGTCCTCTCTTCTATCTTGTACATCTTATACCCAAAAAAGAAACCTCATCTTATGTAAAATGTTCTCGATCTATTTCACAAGGCAGTAATGAAACTGATCAATCAGGAACATAACGTGCAGTCAGGGTTGGGAAGTAACAGATTACATGTAATCCCTTACTAAAAACCGGTAACTGTAATCTGTTACCTGCAAAAATATTGTAATCAGATTAGTTACTTTTGGAAAACTAGATGATTACTTAGAGGATTACTTTTAAATTCAGAAAGGATGTTTGCGAAAAAATATTAATATAAAATAAAATATGACACTGCTCTGTTGTTTTCTCAATGACATTCAAATCAGCATTGAAAAAAGTTTAAGTTTGTTCCACCTGAGCGAGTCTAACCACAAGTCAGAGACGACTATGATGACACACCAAATGTGTTTGATGGATCGCGGGAAAAGAGCAGGAATAGGCTTTTGTAGGCTACAGTCAAAGTTGCTACATCCATTTTTGGACTTAGAAATTATATATACAGTACATTACCAGACAAAAGTTTGAACACACCTATTCATTCAAGGTTGTTGTTTTATATTTTTTTTACTATTTTCTACATTGTCGAATAATAGTGAAGACATCAAAACTATGAAAAAACACGTAAGGAATCATGTAGAAACCCAAAAAGTGTTCAACAAATCCAAATATATTTTGTATTTTAGATTTTTCAAAATAGCCACCCTTTGCCTTGATGACAGCTTTGCACTCTTGGCAAAGCATGCCATTCAATGAGCGCATCATTTATTTTTCAACTCGAATCAATGAGCCCAACAAAAATCATAAACCGAGTAGGGCTGGCTAATAAGTCCTTCGTTTTGGGGTCATGCTCAGGTAAAATATTTCCAAGTCCTATTCTTGAAGATCAAAGGGTTTAACATTTGTTGGAATGACTGGAATTCTGATAGAGACTTTGTTTTTTAATGTAAAGACATCATTTAATCATATTATTATATGTAGTAGAAAGCGATGGGTTAAAAGAAGCCTACATAACCAACCCATAAGGTAAATGTTAACATCGATATATAGCCAGCTATGTAAACTTTAACATTGACTTATCCTGAAATAGATCTCGTTAAATTGGTAACATACAATTTTGGACCGGTAACTTGTAACGGATTACATTTAGAAAGTAACCTACCCAACCCTGCGTGCGGTGAACAACGATCTGTTTAGAAGAAAGGGATATTTTGTTGTGTCTTAGCGCGGCTTGCTGTTCAGGAAGGCTCAGCGTCAGCAAGCCGCACTAATGCTCTGGACTATGTGTGGCCCCAAGTCAAGCTGCATTGTGAAGTCTCCATCTTACCTCTATGAGGTAGCCCATCTAACTAGTGCCTCAGGCTACCCATATGCCAAGTGGGGATGGACAGGGAGGAACAGAGATGGCATTGGCAGGCCCAAACTCCCACCTGATCTGCATCCTAGCATCCTTGTCCTACATTACCAGGGACAAGCCCTGACCCTGACACCCTTTTTCACCATCACACGTCCAAATGTGTAAAAAGCCAGGGAATAGAGGAATGGACATGCCACTTCCACCGCTTCTTTCCCACCCACAGCCATGATATCACAGTGATATTTAATGGAGGTCTCCAGCACCACATGTTTTCCTTCAAATACTTTGGGCATTTGATTGATCCTACCTGGAATGCCACGTGGCTGGGGTTTGCATATACATGTGCATATAAAAGCAACACAAGTGCAGGTGTTGACATTAAAATAACAACACAGAATATGTAAACAAATCAGTCTTCATCGACCTGGCCAAGGCTTTCGACTCTGTCAATCACTGCATTCTTATCAGCAGATTCAATAGCCTTGGTTTCTCAAATGACTGCCTCTCCTGGTTAACCAACTACTTCTCAGATAGAGTTTAGTGTGTCAAATCGGAGGGCCTGTTGTCCGGACCTCTGGCAGTCTCTATGGGGGTGCCACAGGGTTCAATTCTCGGGCAGACTCTATTCTCTGTATATATCAATGATGTCGCTCTTGCTGCTGGTGACTCTCTTATCCACCTCTACGCAGATGATACTATTCTTTATACATCTGGCCCTTCTTTGGACACTGTGTTAACAATACTCCAAACAAGCTTCATTGCCATACAACACTCCTTCCATGGCCTCCAACTGCTCTTAAATGCTAGCAAAACTAAATGCATGCTATTCAATCGAACGCTGCCCGGTACACTGTCAGAAAGAGACTGCACAAATTTGGCCTACATGGGAGGTCAGGAAGGAAGAAGCCTCTGCTCTCAAAAAAGAATATCAAGACACAACTGACTTTTGCCAGACAACACCTGGGCAAAGTCAGTTGTGTCTTGATATTCTTTTTTGAGAGCAGAGGCTTCTTCCTTCCTGACCTCCCATGTAGGCCAAGTTTGTGCAGTCTCTTTCTGACAGTGTACCCATGCACTTCGACATTGATTGTGGCAAGAGAGCCCTATAGATACCTTGATGTTACCCTGGGGTTCTTAGAGACATCTATGAGCATCTTTCAGTCAGCTCTAGGTAGTTTGCCTGTGGTCTGGAATTTGGAATGATGTACTTCGAATTGCTTGGAAATTGATTTGTAACCCCTCCCAGACTCATGGGCATCAATAATCTTTCTTCTGATGGCCTTGGGTAGGTCTTTTGATCTTTGAATGATGTGTTACCACACACCCATATGGTTAAGACTAAACCAGACCAATTCACTTATCTTTATTGAAGGCTGGACCCTCCTAAGTTTCTCTCTAATGATCATTTCTAATCATTTGCACTTATTTTGGTACAGCTAATTCAAATTTTAGCCATTTTATGTGATGGTAAAGGTAGGGGTGTAATAACTTTTGTTTATTTTAATTGCATAACATTTTAAATTTTTCAACATTTTCTGTTTTTTTTTGTGTGTGATTTGTTAAATTGGGTAACCATCATCTGTCAATAGTGTTGAAGTGAAGATTACAAATCCATCTGTCCAAATATGTAAAAAATAAATTAAAGAAATAAAAGGGGGTGTACTTACTTTTTCATATGACTGTATATAATCCGGAGAAAAACCAAGTCTCAGAAAAGTGTTGCAGGATCTGATTTCCTTCTTGAAGGAGATCCTCACTCTGAGTTTGTCAAGTTTGTTCATTAATGATTGAACATTGCCGATTAGTAACGGAGGACAGATCACCAGGCGTCTTAATCTCACTACAGACCCCGCTACATCTGCGTCTTTGCTTCCTACTCTCTGGAAGAAGATAGTCCATTGATCTACTGTCTCAGGGAATTTGGGGAGGTCTGGTGGACGGTGAGTACCCAGTGATTCGTATTCCAAAAGTTCTACACTGGTGTATGTAGTAATGCACAAAACAAACCGATTAAGAAAATTGGAGCAAAACGCTAGAAAACCCCCCACAAAAAAGTAGAAACCTGCAATGTTTTATTGGAGCTTGAGGCAAGGCACCATCCATCAGTGCCATCTTAGCCAAGGGTTCTATGATGCCATCAAAGCCATCACTCCGGTCAGGTCTGCTTTTCAAGGGCCGTCAAAAGATCTTGGAGAGATGGGCAGAGCACTTTAATAACCTCCTCAACCCCACAGACCCGCTCATCCTCGACACACTCTCAGACATCCCACCCATTCATGAACTCAACACCCCACCACAGTTTTCTGTGGTCCAAAAGGTGGTCAAACGCCTGAAAAACAACAAAAGTGCTGGACCCAATGGCATCCCCGCTGAGATCCTGAAGCAGCGGGATACCTCTTCCATCGCTTGAATCTTTTGATCAAGTCAACCTGGCTGTCCAAAACCATCCCACTGGAATGGAAGATGGCAAATGTTGTCGTTATCTACAATAAGAAGGGTGACAAAGCGGCTTGTAGCAACAGCAGAGGTATCTTCCTCCTTTCAGTCGCGGTGAAGGTCCTTGCCAGGATAAAGCTCTACTGGCTTGCAGAGTACCTATTCGAAAACATCCTCCCAGAATCCCAATGTGTCTTTTGTAAAGGCAGGAGAACTACCGACATGATCTTGGTGGCAAAGCAATTGCAGGAAAAATGCTAGCAACAAAACAAATACCACTTCATGGCGACTGAAAGTGGCATGACCTCACCAAAACATTCAACACTATCAACTGCAAGATACACTGGCAGCAGCTCACCAAACTTGGTGCCATTCTAAAACAATTCCATTAAGGCATGCATGCCAGAGTGGTGCTTGGTGGGCTTCAATCAGAGCCCTTCAACCTGGAGGTTGAGATCAAGGCTGTGTTTTGGCTCAAGTCATATTCAACATGATCCTTGCTGTCACACAAGCCTGTCACACAACTCCCTCAGCTCAATCAATGTAATCCAGATACAGAACCGTCTGGATGTTAACATCTACAACCTAAGATGCCTACAAACCCGCACAAAAACCAGAACCCAACAGATCTTTTAACTGCAATATACTCCTGGCTCACACCCCAGAATCCATGTAACACACCCTCAACCTGGTCTCCTCCAAGTCAATACCCAGAAGACATACATGACTGCTCAACTCCGATCTGCGTCCCCCTCACTTCCAAACTTCAACATCGGTGGTTTTCCCCTCAAAGTGGTACACCATTTCACCTACCTTGATGCTGCCCTTTCCCCTAAGGGCTTCCTTGATGACAAAATCCACACTCATGACAATAGAGCCTCCACTTCCATTGAACGCCTCCAGACCAGGGTCTAGCTAGTTTTTCCACTGGTTGTGCGTGAAAAGCCCAGGAGGGCAGCCATTTCTGAGATACTGGACCTGGCGCGCCTGACACTGATGATCATACCACGCTCAAATGTCACTCATTTCTACCATTCAAACGTTCAATCGAACAGTAACTAAATGCCTCGATGCCTGTCTGTCTGCTTTATATAGCAAGCCACGGCCTGTAGGAGCGATCCATTTTCGTCAGGGGCAACGTCTCAGAGATGTCTAACAGCTTTCCATGTACAAGGATTTTTGAGGATAGTCTTGCATTGAGGTACAACAGGACCAATATTCATACACACACAGTTCCAGCTGCAGGAAAGGCGTCACTTGCAGAACACCTAGGAAGGAAGTTAGCCCCTAACAATTGCTCCCCGGGCACTGTTGATTAATAAGGCAGCCCCCCCGCAACACTCTGATTCAGAGGGGTTGGGTTAAATGCGGAAGACACATTTCCGTTGAATGCATTCAGTTATGCAACTGACTAGGTATCCCCTTCCCTTTTTTAAAGAGCATGTTTTGTACACTCAGTGTATATTCACAGTTTAAAGTGACCAGGGGAGTACACACACACACACTCTTGCGGCACAGTAAGACACAATGAGGTGCTTTAGATCATTAAACATTTCAGATCAACTGCAATTGAATGCGTCTGGAAAAATAACCAACAAGAGGGCTGGAGATTAAATAAGTATATGTAGGGTATATTACCTCTCTCAGGCGTTGCCTTACAACTTGTGGACACACTAGCATTGCCTGCGGTTTCAGAAACCATCTACCGAAAAAAAGAAGTTTGTAATACTCTCCCCCTTTTGTTTTTACAATCTAGCCCTCTACACATGGACTCTCTCCATCTCCATAGTATCTATCCTACTCCAGTGTTTCACAAACCTCTTCCCAAGTACCCCCAGCCAAATCCATGTATTTGATGTGTTCTATTACAAGCACACCTGATTCAACTGGTTAACTAATCCTCAAGCCCTTGATTAGCTTAATCAGGTGTGCTGCTGATACTTCAGTTGGCTGGGGGTACTCGAGAAGGGGTTTGGAAAACACTGTCCTACTCAATTGTTACTTGCGAGTGTTACATCCAATCAATCCCTCAACAGAAAGGCAAGAAGAGGTTCGCATTGCCTAGCCCTAGGATATTTTCTGTTCGGTGGCTTTCAATCAATGGCTACTGACAACTAAAACCTTCTGTGGATGTCTACGACACAAATCTAAAGGAGAGTTTGAGATATGGTTTTAACATTTTAAATGCTCTATATGTCAAAATACAGTTTAGTTATATTCCATGAAGGACAGTTTATAGAGAACATTACCTGCCAAAAACAATTGTAAGGTATCTAAAAACTCTTCCTCTGTAAAATCAATCAAACGTTGAACATGTTTTTGGACAGCGAGCTTTACTCACTGCCAGAAAGCAATTCAACGCGTGGTGTACTTTACTGAGTTTCTGTGACCTGTGTATCTTGTTTCTGTGATGGCGCTCTCTTAATCACAAATTTCCACTCAAAGGATTAGCACATAAATCATATTGCTATACCTGTCCATGAGTCACTGAGAGGAAAGTGTGTGTGTGTGTGTGTGTGTCTGTCTGTACAAGCGGCCCATAATTCAATATTCTGGCTACATGACATCATGTCCATTGTTTCATTCAGAAAATGCCACATGGCAAACCGAGTTCTTAAATCGGATTAAACAGACTGAACTGGTGGGGTCGTAAATTACAATATTAAGTTGATTTGCCCGACTCTGCAGATGGCGCATTGTATTTACTTGCACCCATTTTGTCTAGTTTAAAAGCTGACCTAATCCTGCTAGCTTATAGTCTTATGAATTAACATAATAATGTTTCGTTTAGCAAGGTTAGCAAGCAGTCGTTTTCCATTAAAACAACAGAGCATAAGAACACCACAGACTATTCTGCTAACATGACAGCTGATCACGAGCATAGCCACATCTCCAAATATCCTCAATTTCACACGTTTGACTCTCGGCACCACACGAAACGAGCTTTCACAGCCAAAAATAGTGTGCATTGTCTCATTATTTTCTCTCTCTCTCTGCTTTCCTGATAAGGTGACACTGAAAATCCATTAAATAATTTGACAAATCAGACGCCAAGTTGACAAGGATTAATTTCCTTTAATGTCTCAGTGGTTCACACTCCATAGTGTGAATGTGTGTGTTTTCCCCTCTATTTGACGAAGGGCATTTTCTGCCATGCCAAGGCTATGCCAGGCATGTTGCTGGTAAAGTAGTAGGAGTGGATAATGCCTGGCTCTGACTGGTTGTTATATAGTGCCACTGACACTCAGGGCTACTTTGAATCTATGTTTTTATCTCGAGGGGTTTTTATTATTTATTTTTACTTTATGTAAGGGCTTAAGGAAGCAAGGGCTGGAGGCCACTATTATCTCTTAATAATATCACTGACAATATAACGCTCACTCATCATGCCTCCGCAAGTACTCATGGCTATCATTATATTTTCTGAAATTAGGATAAGTGCCTTTTTTGGAGGCAGTGTTTTGATTCAGAGTGAAAGAGGAGGGTAATGGGGGTGAGGGGGTGGCATCCAAATGGAATAGTTTAAATAATGTTTTAATATGAATGTCTTAAAAGGGATAGATTACATATTCGGTATTTGTTTCCTTACCTTGAAAAAAGTCTATGGACAAGAAGTGACTGCAATCCACACTGTTTCGCTAAACAAGCCACTAATATTAACATTTTCAGGACCACTTGTTTTTAGCCAAAGAGCAAGCACACTTATAGTAGTTTTGTTTGGAACACAACCCTGCATCCCCGCCATCACACAATTACTGTTGTTAACGCAATCCCAAAAACGGTCCATTATAAATCGCAATCAGGCACAGGTGGGTATCATTTGACCGCTTGTCTATTGCCAACATGATTAGCTAAGTTATAAAATATGGCATTACAGTGTTAGGCTTTCACAATGCAATTCAGGTAACAGATTATTTTGGTGCGAATGGAATGCATGGGTAAATTCAGATGTGTTTTTCCACTGCAAATTTTCTTCACAATAGACAAACATAGGAACGTTCTATTCAGAACAACCCAGGGTTACTTTACATCAAACATAGTGATCATAAACGTTGACATTGTATATGACATGAGTTTATGATATGGAAATGGGACCCCCCGGGTTTTTGGCTTACTTGTATGACATCAAAGCGGTATTTATTAGAATATTTAATAGAATGATACTGCCCCAACAGATTCATAGATGATGCAATCTCTATTGCACTCAACACTGACCTTTCCCACCTGGACAAAAGGAACACCTATGTGAGAATGCTATTCATTGACTCCAGCTCAGCCTTCAACACCATAGTACCCTCAAAGCTCATCACTAAGATAAGACCCTGGGACTAAACACCTCCCTCTGCAACTGGATCCTGGACTTCCTGACAGGCCGCCCCCAGGTGGTAAGGGTAGGTAACAACACATCCACCACACGGGGGCCCCTAAAGGGTGCGTGCTCAGTCCCCTCCTGTACTCCCTGTTCATTCGTGACTAAATGGCCAGGCACGACTCCAACACCATCATCAAGTTTGCCGATGACACAACAGTGATAGGCCTGATCACCAACAATGATGAGAGCCTATAGAGAGGAGGTCAGAGACCTGGCCTTGTGGTGCCAGGACAACAATCTCTCCCTCAATGTGATTAAAACAAAGGAGATGATTGTGGACTACAGGAAAAGGAGGGCCGTTCATGCCCTCTTTCTCATCGACGGGGCTGTAGTGGAGCGGGTTGAGAGTTAAGTTCCTTGGTGTCCACATCACCAACGAACTATCATGGTCCAAACACACCAAGACAGTCATGAAGAAGGCACGACAACACCTTTCCCCCTTAGGAGACTGAAAAGATTTGGCATGGGTTCCCAGATCCTCAAAGTTCTACATCTGCACCATCGAAAGCATCCTGACCGGTTGCATCACTGCCTGGTATGGCAACTGCTCCGCATCTGACCGTAAGGCGCTACAGAGGGTAGTGTGTACGGCCCAGTACATCACTGGGGCCAAGCTTCCTGCCATCCAGGACCTATATTACTTGGCGGTGTCAGAGGAAGGCCCCAAAAATTGTCAAAGACTCCAGTCACCCAAGTCATAGACTGTTCTCTCTGCTATCGCATGGCAAACAGTGCCGGAGTGCCAAGTCTAGGACCAAAAGGCTCCTTAACAGCTTCTAACCCGAAGCCATAAGAACGCTGAACAATTAATCAAATGGCCACCTGGACTATTTACATTGACACTCACCCCTCCATTTGTTTTTACACAGCTGTTGTATTCGGCACATGTGACAAATACAATTATATTTTATAAATCGCTGAAGAATGCTATGGTAGCCATGCTTGTTAAGTGTGCCTTGAATTCTAAATAAATCACAGACAGTGTCACCAGCAAAGACCACCACACTATCACACCTCCTCCATGCTTCACGGTGGGAACCACACATGCGAAGATCATCATTTCACATAATATGCATCTCACAAAGACAAGGTGGTTGGAACCAAAAATCTCAAATTTTGACTCATCAGACCAAAAGGACAGATTTCCACCGGTTTAATGTCTATTGCTCGTGTTTCTTGGCCCAAGCAAGTCTCTTCTTATTATTGGTGTCCTTTAGTGGTGGTTTCTTTGCAAAAATTCGACCATGACGCAGTCTCCTCTGAACAGTTTCTGTTGAGATGTGTCTGTTACGCATTTATTTGGGCTGCAATCTGAGGCTGGTAACTCTAATGAACTTATCCTCTGCAGCAGAGGTAACTTTAGGTCATCCTTTCCTGTGATGGTCCAAAATCTGTAGGAAAACACATTAATAAAAAAACATCGGAAAACACAGGTGTCGTTTGGTTACCTAGCAAGAACTTGAACGACTTATCCAGTTAGCTTATCTCTTGCGTTCGCAAATTCTCTCTGCCTATCTACTCCGATTTCAGATGACTCGTCTGAGTGTGCCAGAGCGCAGAACAACTGATGAATTTACAAACGCGCAACACCCACTGAATATGATCGGTGTCAGTTAACGTAAACAAAAAAGTAATAGTTAGTCAAAAATGCTCTAGATAACATGTAAACAGCCTAACCAGCTCTGCTATTGCGAGTAAAATGGTCAGAGTGAGGTGTTCTCTCATTTGTGTCTGGAAGTAGCAAGCTAGTCAACTTTAGCCAGTTAGCTTGGGTGCTTGGTTGGAACAAGCATGCATTGGCAGGCAAGTAATTCCCAAACATTCTAAGAATTTATAAAAATGTGAAAATGACCATATCTAAGTGGTCGCTTGTCAGAAAAAGTTTTGAAAAGTGTAATATTCTTCCTGGGGGTGTATATGAACAGATTTTAACAAGATTTCATGTTCCAAAAATGCTGTCAGTTCCACTTTAAATTAAACAAGTTATTTTCAAAGAGATGGCTAACAGAAAGCGCGCTGCAATAAAAAACACAGTTCCACTCACCAGATGATGATCATTTGAAACATAACTTGTTGTTGAAAGTTATTCTTCAAAAAGGAGAAGCTAACAAATGAGCAACAACATCCTCTTTGATAACACCTGCTGCAGCCGCTGCAAACTAGCCGACCACAAAAGCTATCTTACTAGACCGTTGGAAAACTACTGCTCGCTATTGCACAGTGACCCGTTGGCCTTCAAGAAGGCAGAAGTTTCCATACTTTTTGTAAAAACGGTCCCACCCATTAGGTCAAAATGTGATTGGTTGATTCCACGGTCACTCCAAAATGTTGCCCTATTACGGTTAAATGGCAGCTTATCTAGCTTCTGATGGCCTAGCCAATAGACCTTTTGCAGAACGTAGCAACGCCCACTTCCGCTCAACTTCCTACTCAATACATAGCTTCCTCTCCCAATCGCGCCCCATACTAGCCTCAAAGTCGCTCGTTTAATCATTAATATACTGAGGTAATCAGTATATTAATATAATCATATTTCTATTGTGTTTTTTTGTCATTCTTGTTGAAAATTGTGTTTATTCGTTCAGATAGTGACCTTTGTAATTCAATTATCGTGCCTGGTACTGCTTATATGTGTACATGCAAAAGTTATTAGCCGGGAAATACTAAATAACTACGGGCAGGCTCCTTTATCTTTCAATTAATGAAAGAGAAACAAACCAACAAATCTGCAATTAATAAATTATTGTAAATAATTCAGTTAACATTTTTCTGTTCTCGTCACTGTAAATAAAAACTCTTTACAAGATTTTGTGTTTGGAGTATAAGCAGTGGTGTTTACTATCAATAAATGGACAACAGGGTGTTAAGACAATGTGGATGGTCACAGCAAAAAAAGGAAAGATGCATTGCAGTAGTAGCTCATTGCTCCTTGGCCCATGCCTTCATAAGAGGCCCACACTGGTAGTTTGTGAGAAGGCAAGCCACAGCCCAGATGCAGTTGATGGTTCCCATGGGGATCTTTAAGGTGCATTACCACCACCAACTGGACTGGAGTGAGGACCTCAGTTCATCTTTCAATCAGCCACGTGGGTATATGCTACTAAAAACCAATGAGGAGATGGGAGAGGCGGGACTTGCAGCGCGTCAAGCATCACAAATAGAACCAAGTTATATTTTAGCGCCTGGCTTCATAGACGCGCGCGAGCAGTGTGGGTGCAATGATTGAATAACATGTATGTGTACATTTATTTTGCAACACTCGCTCGAGCACGGGACGCGATGCGAGCGGTGTGGTTAGCATGTTAGACTTACTCCCCTACTTCATGTCTTCTCTCACTTCATTGCTTCAGACAGGCATTTAAACTGAGTTATTAGAAACATGCTGGAGCCAATCCTTCTCAGGAGGTGGATACTGAGACTGTTTCCAATGGCGGAAACACATACTGTAGATCTTTAGCAGGTTAATAGTATGTCAGGATGATTTGAGGCGTTTTGAGAAATGGGTCTCTTAGGGGTAACGGAACAGAGAATTACTCAAGAGGAAGACACCCTGTTTTGTTCACAGATTTATGGATTTATCACAGACTCCTGTGTTCTGTGGAGAGGTACACAGAAATATTTTCCATGGCCATACTTAGATGTCCTCTCAGAGGCGTTTACAAAGGATCACATGCTGCCATTTTCCTTCCTTATAGTGAATAGATGCCAAGGACCCAGACCTATAAAAAGTCTGTATATAGATAAAGGCTAAACATGCTGACCTCATCACCTTTAAAGTTATTCTACAGATGATTGCTGTATATCCAAGGAATAATTCAACATATGGAAAATAATGTTCCTTTCATCAGTCCATATAAATCAGGGTTTCCCAAACTCGGTCCTCATGACCCCAAGGGGTGCACGTTTTGGTTTTTGCCCCATCACTACACAGCTGATTCAAATAATCAACTAATCATCAAGCTCTGATAATTTGAATCAGCTGTGTAGTGTTAGGGGAAAAACGAAATGTGCAACCCTTGGGGTCTCGAGGACCGAGTTTGGAAAACGCTGTAGCTGTGTGTCTGAGTTGTGACTTCGCTGTCATGCATTATCATGGGGTTGTAGACACATAGGTTTATGACTTGGTGTACTTGTGTTTCTACAGTATCCAGAGTGGTAGCCGTGTGTGTACAGTATACAATATACTGTAAGAGTCAGTGTGTCGATGAGAGGCCAGTTGACCAGTGTAGCTCTGGTGTTGTCATCAATAGTTAATGGTGAATTCAAAAGCCAAACACTGTGTCACTGCCAGCCGGTGGGCTCACAATTACAGCATCCGGTTTCAGCTGCCTGAATCGGGTTTGCATGCAATTAGTCCTCTACATGTGATAGGGTTATCACCACCCTGAGTCACCAAAACTGCTCAAAGTCACCCAATACGGAGCCGAGCCAGAGGTGGGGACTGGAGTTTAGGCTGGGGATGAGGGTGATGGTAGGGAGGGGGGTGGGGTGTGAGAAAGAGCAAGGAAATTAAAGTGAGGGTGAGGCATAAGGGTAAGGGTGATGTCTGTGTGTGTACACAAGCGGCCCATAATTCAATATTCTGGCTACATGACATTATGTCCATTGTTTCATTCAGAAAACACCACATGGCAAACCAAGTTCTTAAATCGGATTAAACAGACTAAACTGGTTGGATCGAAAGCTATATTACAATATCAAGTTGATTTGACCGATATTTACTTGGGATAAAATTTGACAGTGGGAAATGTGTGATTGAAGGATAATGGGGAGTGTATTCATGCAGGCTACATTTCTCTTTTGGCAGTAAAAACAACTTTCATACTTAAATATTACGTTGAGATGATTTTGTTTAACATATAGAATATTATCTGTTGAGACTTTTATAAGACCACACTTTGGTTAGGCTGAACATTTGCACCTGATACCGCTGAACAGCCATTATACCAACACCTCTTACAAAGATTATGATGGCAACATGTTAAAGATAATATTTGTTCTACGGTTGTGATGGATTGCTTTGTAAGACATACTCCATAGCACTGTTTAGAGAAGTCCAATCAAAAAAGCAGCAGGGTCCTAACAAGAGTTTGCAATGGTCTCTCACTATTAAACAGATAATAGTTGACCTTAATGATTTCCAAACCTGCTGCAAACTCTCATACCAGGGCCGGCCCTTGGCATAAGCAACCGCTTAGGGCCCCATGGCCACTAGAGGGACCCCAACAAAAACATACATATACATTCACACACACACACACACATATTTTAGGGTCTCAACCTACTGTTTTGAGTTGAATACACAAGGTGCAATTTCTAAATTTGGTTGTGCATCAGCAGTTTTTCACTTATTTCAGTCACTGACAGTCACTCCATTAGCTCATCTCAGAAATAAAAAAAAAATTGTCTAGCCAGGTATCATAGTAGAGTTATGGACCGGGCATGCAAGGAACATCTCGAGGGGCCCTGACCTCCAGGGGGGACACATTGATGTTGTTAGCCACTCGAACTCAAATATAGTAGTATGGCATAAGTCATGGCAAAAGGTGTAGAAATGCAGAAAATTTGCTTTAAAAAGGCAACATTTTCTCTACCCCCCATGGCAAAATGTGTAGAATTGCAGGAAATCCCTCCGATGCAAAAGAGGGGGGCCACTAAAATGTTTTGCCCACGAGAGGGGGGGAGACACAATTTTGCTTAGGGCCACCAAAAGGCTATGGCCGGCCCTGTTCCATACCAACGCAACCATTTATAAATATTCTGAAAACTAATTTTAAATGTGTCTGTTTGCTGTAGACAAGGATATTCTATAATAATAATAACACAAATAACAATAGCCTAGTAGACTAAAGCAAATTGGATTGTTTGTCAACAAAAAATAGCATGAAACGTCATGGACTCAATGTAATCCTCAGCAAAGTCATAAAGGCAATAGTTTGAATGAATCCCTTCTCGAACTTGCAAGGCCATGTCACATAGGTGTTAGCTTTGATTTATGCAACACATTCAAATGCGAGACGTCACTGGTATAAGAAATCTTACCTATGGTCGTGATCACCGTGATTGCAAAGTAAAAAGATCCAGCGAATTTCCACTGAACCCCGGCTTTGTGAGGCTTCAGCTGCAACACCACCCTCTCCAGCTCATCGAAGTTGAGTTGAGACAGATTGTATGTGTTCATAAGCTCTTGTTTTCGGTCGAACACTTTCTTCTTCTGGGTCTTCTCCTTCTTAGATTCCAAGACATCGAAGACAGCCGCGCCGACTAACAGGTAGGTGAACGTGCAAATGATGAGCGCGAGGGTCCTCACGTTTTGTCTCTTCATGGTCAGGGTGAGTAGACTGGCTCCAAAAGTTTGAATGCGGATCTTGATGATGGGGAGCTCGGCTGGTTCATGGCTAGGCTGTCTATATAGACAGGGACAGTGGCGAGATGAAAGCTCTCTGATGACCTTATTTGCCGAAGCGCATGCACATTTACTCCAAGCTGTTCGTTTCAGCACCACCCACTCCTACTGCGAACCCCCCTCCCACTGCGTGCTTTCTGAGTGAGCGTGCTCAGGGTCTGTGCGTATGTCTGTAGAGAGCGGGAGGTAGGCTACTGTATATTTTTGGTAATGTCACCCATACCATGCACGTGGGTAGTCTAGACATTGGCTATGACTTGTCTTATTTTCGGTTGGTGCAACAGGTGTAAATTCTGATCACAAAGTCTGACGTAGCTACGTCCAACCAAGCATTTAAGACCAACTCCAGTCCTGTAATGTATAGTCGAGTAGAAGTGGAGTAGACTGGAGTAGGGTTCAGTACACAGTAGAGCACAATATAGTTGACTACACTATAATATACTGTACTATACTGAACTATACTCTACTTGACTATACTGTACTGTACTGAACTCTAGTGTACTGTACTGTAATGAAGTCTACTTTACTGTTATGTACTCTACTGTACTCTACTGAGCTCTATTGTGCTGTTTTCTGATGTCCAAACTTGTGAAACATAGACGTCCATGTTTGGTTCAGATTTGGTCCGATCCAGACCAACCAAATTTGGTCTGGTTTGGTAGTGGAGCTCATTAAAATAATAACCATTATGTATAATAATACCCACATATGCAAAGGAGGATATTGCATATGTATATCTTTGTGTACCTCTTTAGGATACATCACCATGAAGAGAATGGAATTCATATCCAGAATTATGCATTTCTGTGTAGCTCAGATCACTGCAATTCTGTTACCGGGTGTAAATCCACTTCAATCCACAATAACCCCAAAAGTATTTTTCTAACTCAAGGGGTCATGCCATAGCTGACACCCCATTATTTCTGCAGACATCTTTGTTTCTTAATTTGAAGCAGATATTTAAGAGTTTTGGGGAAAGGGTGATCACATCAAAAACTGAGGGAGATTTTACAAAAATTCTGTTTACAGATTTTGCATTTGTACAGTTCTTCCAGTAAATTTTTTTCTATAATTTTCAGTGTAAATTCTTAAAATTAGTCCTTGTGCATAGAGTTGTTTGTTGTGTTAAACGTTGAAATCAATGGTTTTTGTTTGGCATACATTTTAAATGAGCAATTCCGTTACCGTAGAATTGGCCAAGAGAGAGCAAAATGGCTGTGACTTGAGAAACTATGGGTGAATGTTTGTTTGAAAACTTTGAGAGTAAAACAGAACAGTAGTTGTGCTGTAAAAACCTGTTCCTTTGGTTTATCTTCCCCTGGAGAAAGGGAATTACTGGACTCTCACATAAGAACTTCCTATCATCACCAAGGAGTGGTGAGCATATCGGATAGATTTCAATTGAACTGAATGAAATCATTTTTTTTAGGATCTTGGATTTAAATGACATTTGATACTTTTTGATTGGCCTCAATCTCATTTTAGTTTTGTGACCTTTGAACTCTGGTCTATTGATTGAATTGAATATTGACTTTTGAGTTGCTTTGATTGCTGGCAATAACCAATAGTGAAAGATTATTTGCATGGCATTTTGAGTTGTGTTAAGATTTATGTTGCTCTATTGCTACAATTTCAATACTCAAAGCTTTCATTAACCCTTATTCAAGACTCCAATTCCATTGCATTACATTGAGCCATTGGACGTCCCCTTTACCCTCGTGCTCTGTCTTAAAGCAAATACACCTAGCATGTGATACATTTTTGGAAACATTTAGAACTTTAAGGGAAAATCCACTCAAAAACCCACTCTTTTAGTATATTTTTCATTAGTCCACTGTTGATACAGTCCCAAAATGTTTTGCATGTCAGCAGTCAAATTTTCAAGATATTGGACTTCGTGATGATGCAAAATGTGAGCGCAAGGTGAGAGGATGTGTCTTAGCTGAGGCGGTGTGTGAAAACCGCAGGGTGCTACACACAGTAAGTGTATATTTTGTATTAGGAACATTCTCACTTACAGTGGGGAGAACAAGTATTTGATACACTGCCGATTTTGCAGGTTTTCCCACTTACAAAGCATGTAGAAGTCTGTAATTTTTATCATAGGTACTCTTCAACTGTGAGTGACGGAATCTAAAACAAAAATCCAGAAAATCACATTGTATGATTTTTAAGTAATTAATTTGCATTTTATTGCATGACATAAGTATTTGATACATCAGAAAGGCAGAACTTAATATTTGGTACAGAAACCTTTGTTTGCAATTACAGAGATCATACGTTTCCTGTAGTTCTTGACCAGGTTTGCACACACTGCAGCAGGGATTTTGGCCCACTCCTCCATACAGAGCTTCTCCAGATCCTTCAGATTTCGGGGCTGTCGCTGGGCAATCCGGACTTTCAGCTCCCTCCAAAGATTTTCTATTGGTTTCAGGTCTGGAGACTGGCTAGGCCACTCCAGGACCTTGAGATGCTTCTTACGGAGCCACTCCTTAGTTGCCCTGGCTGTGTGTTTTGGGTCGTTGTCATGCTGGAAGACCCAGCCACGACCCATCTTCAATGCTCTTACTGAGGGAAGGAGGTTGTTGGCCAAGATCTCGCGATACATGGCCCCATCCATCCTCCCCTCAATACTGTGCAGTCGTCCTGTCCCCTTTGCAGAAAAGCATCCCCAAAGAATGATGTTTCCACCTCCATGCTTCACGGTTGGGATGGTGTTCTTGGGGTTGTACTCATCCTTCTTCTTCCTCCAAACACGGCGAGTGGAGTTTAGACCAAAAAGCTCTATTTTTGTCTCATCAGACCACATGACCTTCTCCCATTCCTCCTCTGGATCATCCAGATGGTCATTGGCAAACTTCAGACGGGCCTGGACATGCGCTGGCTTGAGCAGGGGGACCTTGCGTGCGCTGCAGGATTTTAATCCATGACGGCGTAGTGTGTTACTAATGGTTTTCTTGGAGACTGTGGTCCCAGCTCTCTTCAGGTCATTGACCAGGTCCTGCCGTGTAGTTCTGGGCTGATCCCTCACCTTCCTCATGATCATTGATGCCCCACGAGGTGAGATCTTGCATGGTGCCCCAGACCGAGGGAGATTGACCGTCATCTTGAACTTCTTCCATTTTCTAATAATTGCACCAACAGTTGTTGCCTTCTCACCAAGCTGCTTGCCTATTGTCCTGTAGCCCATCCCAGCCTTGTACAAGTCTACAATTTTATCCCTGATGTCCTTACACAGCTCTCTGGTCTTGGCCATTGTGGAGAGGTTGGAGTCTGTTTGATTGAGTGTGTGGACAGGTGTCTTTTACAAACAGGTGCAGTTAATACAGGTAATGAGTGGATAACAGGAGGGCTTCTTAAAGGAAAACTAACAGGTCTGTGACAGCCGGAATTCTTACTGGTTGGTAGGTGATCAAATACTTATGTCATGCAATAAAATGCAAATTAATTATTTAAAAATCATACTATGTGATTTTCTGGATTTTTGTTTTAGATTCCGTCTCTCACAGTTGAAGTGTACCTATGATAAAAATTACAGACCTCTACATGCTTTGTAAGTAGGAAAACCTGCAAAATCGGCAGTGCATCAAATACTTGTTCTCCCCACTGTATATGAAAGTTAAGTTCCAAAGGTTTCCGAAACCGTATCGTTAGCGAGGATCAATAATGTCTCTAAAGGTTAAAACAGAGTGTTGGGATTGTAGTTCACATGGAGCCTGCTGTCCTCCATACTATCAGCTGAGAAACCAAGAGAGGGACCCTTGGGTTCTCGAGAGCTAAGCTTTTATCTGATGTGCCTTGCTTTTTTCTGTGTTTATGCATATTCATATGCTCACTGCCTGTAATACTGTTTGCTATACTGCAGAAAGGTTTAGGGGTCAAATGATATGCTACGCGGTTCCCAATCCTGGTTCTATATAGCACATATGTTCAGGAAAGTATAGGTGATTGATCTACTTGTGGAGTGCTTGATGGACCCCCATAAGAGCTTTGCCCTTGTTACACTTTATCTTTGCCTAAGTACAGCCCTCTAAATGCCATGTTACTTCTAAGACATGTCATGCCTGTTTTGCGTGACAGCACTATCACTAATGTAGATGCCCTCAATCTCACAGAAATGATCAAGGAACCTACCAGGTACAACCCTAAATTCGTAAACATGTGTACCATCATAGATATCATCCTGACTAACTTTCCCTCCAAATACACCTCCTCTGTTTTCACATTTGACCAGGATCTCAGCGATCACTGCCTCATTGCCTGTGTTCGTAATGGGTCCGCGGTCAAACGACCACCCCTTATCACTGTCAAACGCTCCCTAAAACACTTTTGCGAGCAGGCCTTTCTAATCGACCTGGCCCAGGTATCCTGGAAGGATATTGACCTCATCCCGTCAGAGGATGCCTGGTTGTTCTTTAAAAGTGCTTTCCTCACCATCCTAAATAAGCATGCCCCTTACAAAAAACTTAGAACTAAGAACAGATATAGCCCTTGGTTCACCCCGGACTTGACTGCACTTGACCAACACAAAAACATCCTGTGGCGCACTGCATTAGCATCGAATAGCCCCCGCGATATGCAACTTTTCAGGGAAGTCAGGAACAAATACACACAGTCAGTTAGAAAGTTCTGGGACACTGTAATGTCCATGGAGAATAAGAGCATCTCCTCCCAGTTGCCCACTGCATTGAGGCTAGGAAACACTGTCACCACCGATAAAGTCACGATAATCGAAAATGTCAATAAGCATTTTGCTATGGCTGGCCATGCTTTCCACCTGGCTACCCCTACCCCGGCCAACAGCTCTGTACCCCCCGCAGCAACCTGCCCAAGCCCCCCCAAACTGTTATAGACCTATATCCATCCTGCCCTGCCTTTCTAAAGTCTTCGAAAGCCAAGTTAATAAACAGATCACTGACCACTTCGAATCCCACCGTACCTTCTCTGCTATGCAATCTGGTTTCCGAGCTGGTCATGGGTGCACCTCAGCTACACTCAAGGTACTAAACGATATCATAACCGCCATCGATAGAAGACAGTACTGTGCAGTACTCTTCATCGACCTGGCCAAGGCTTTCGACTCTGTCAATTACCGCATTCTTATTGGCAGACTCAACAGCCTTGGTTTCTCAAGTGACTGCCTTGCCTGGTTCTCCAACTACTTCTCAGACAGAGTTCAGTGTGTCAAATCAGAGGGCCTATTGTCCGGTCCTCTGGCAGTCTCTATGGGGGTGCCACAGGGTTAAATTCTTGGGCCAACCCTTTTCTCTATATACATCAACAATGTCACTAACCTTCAAAACAAGCTTCAATGCCATACAACACTCCTTCCGTGGCTTCCAACTGCTCTTAAATGCTAGTAAAACTAAATGCATGCTTTTCAATCGAACGCTGCCCGCACCCGCCCACCGGACTATCATCACTACTCTCGACTGGTCTGACTTTGAATACGTGGACACCTACAAATACCTAACTCAACTTCCAGACTCACATTAACCATCTCCAATCCAAAATAATTAAATCTAGAATCAGCTTCCTATTTCACAACAAAGCCTCCTTCACTCTTGCTGCCAAACATGCCCTTGTAAAACTGACTATCCTACCGATCCTTGACTTCGGCGATGTCATTTACAAAATAGCCTCCAACACTCTACTCAGCAAATTGGATGTAATCTATCACAGTGCCATCCGTTTTGTTACCAAAGCCCCATATACTACCCACCACTGCGACCTGTATGCTCTCGTTGGCTGGCCCTCATTACATATTCGTCGCCAAACCCACTGGCTCCAGGTCATCTATAAGTCTTTACTAGGTAAATCCCCCCTTATCTCAACTCGCTGGTCACCATAGCAACACCCACCCGTAGCATGCGCTCCAGCAGGTATATTTCACTGGTCACCCCCAAAGCCAACACCTCCTTTGGCCTCCATTCCTTCCAGTTCTCTGCTGCCAATGACTGGATCAAATTGCAAAAATCCTATCTCCCTCACTAACTTTAAGCATCAGCTGTCAGAGCTGCTTATCGATCACTGAATCTGTATATAGCCCATCTGTAAATAGCCCACTCTACTACCTCATCCCCATATTTATTATTTTCACTCATTTTGCACTCCAGTATCTCTATTTGCACATCATCATTTGCACATCTATCACTACAGTGTTAATTCTAATGTGTAACTTATTTCGCCGCTATGGCCTATTTATTGTCCTACCTTCCTAACCTAACTGCATTTTGCACTACATTTGCTCACTCTGTAAATAGATTCTCTATTGTGTTATTGACTGTACGTTTGTTTATTCTCATGTGTAACTCTATGTTGTTTTTTGTCGCACTGCTTTGCTTTGTCTTGGCCAGGTCGCAGTTGTAAATGAGAACTTGTTCTCAACTGGCCTACCTGCCCAAATAAAGGTGAAATAAAAAAAGTGAAATGATTTACTGCTTTGTGGACGTTCTTCTAGTTTCGACTTATCGTAACCATCATGGCTATGTGGGAGATGCATTTTTAAGAGGCACCTTTTTGGAATTAAATGTAATTAATTGATCGTGTCAACCGTTTCAGAGCCTATGGCTCTTTGGACCACAATGGCAGGATATAGGAAAGGGCTCAGTCTCGGTTCAATAGATTGACATGAATTTTGAAGATAAAGCTAACATGCCCCACAGTGTGCGACAAAACACTAACAGCACCAGAAACTGCCACAATGTTACAAAGACTGACATAGTGCCATAGAGAATCATCTGAGTTTAATGGGAAAATCCACAAAAAAAAAACGTTTTCATTAGTCCACGGTTGATACAGTCCCAAAATGTTTTCAAAATATTGACGTACCCCATTGACTTACTGTATCACAGACAACCAGATCCTAGGAAGTCATGACACTGTTGATTCTCTTGTTTGATTAAACATTGCACTAATTCACTGGTATCCAACTCCTATTGATGTAGCGGTATCACAGAAAGTCAGATCCTAGGTTGTTGAGGCCCTATTTTACCTTTCATAGGGTATACAGTCAGGTCCCAAATTATTGGCAACCTTGATTAAGATGAGCCAAGAAAGACTGAATAATAATAATGTTGGCGGTTTACTCAGTACCAGTGCAAATAACATGGTACAACTATATGGACACTCAATCATCATGGTACTTTTTAAAAACATATATTTTGATAAATAGAATTGAAACTTGTATCTCATTATGGTAAATGGTGAAATAAGTACAGCCAGTTATAATTAGAATGACTTAGCCGTTAATAAGAAAATACAATCAAGAGAAGGAATATAATATCTATTGATTACAGGAAACTCATTCAACAATTTTAGATGAAGTGTAGAATTATACTTCTCGCATGGGCAAAGAAACTCAAAAGGGATGATGATATTAATTAACAATAATTTTTATCCGAATGTGCAAATTTTCCAACCTGATCCGCAAGGTAGATGGATTCTTTTGAGTATGTTATTGGACCATAAACAGATTTGTCTCATTAAGTCATACATGATGATCCACGCTTCTTTGAAAGTATATATAATAATTGATCAAGCCTACAAGCAATACAATACTATTATTATGGAGGGAGATTATAATACAGTTGAAATACCTCAATACCCTATGCATTTAAGGAAATCACAAATATCATAGCTACAGTCGCAAGATAAAGTATGTGAACCCTTTGGAATTACCTGGATTTCTGCATAAATTGGTTGTACATTTTGATCTGATCTTCATCTAAGTCACAACAATGGAAAACACAGTGTGCTAAAACTAATAACACACAAATTATTGTATTATTCTTGTCTATATTGAATACACAGAGAAAAAGTATGTGAACCCTTAGGCTAATGACTTTTCCAAAAGCTAATTGGAGTCAGGAGTCAGCTAACCTGGAGATTGGAGATGTTGTTTAGAGCTGCCCTGTCCTATAAAAAACACTCAAAACATTTGAGTTTGCTATTCACAAGATGCATTGCCTGATGTGAACCATGCCTCGAACAAAAGAGATCTCAGAAGACTTAAGATTAAGAATTGTTGACTTGCATAAAGCTGGAAAGGGTTACAAAAGTATCTCTAAATGCCTTGATGTTCATCAGGCCACAGTAAAACAAATTGTCTATAAATGGAGAAAGTTCAGCACTGTTGCTTCTCTCCCTAGGAGAGGCCGTCCTGCAAAGATGACTGGAAGAGCACAGCGCAGATTTCTGAATCGGTGAAAAAGAATCCTAGAGTGTCAGCTAAAGACTTACAGAAATCTCTTGAACATGCTAACATCTCTGTTGACGAGTCTACAATACGTAAAACACTAAACAAGAATGGTGTTCATGGGAGGACACCACAGAAGAAGCCACTGCTGTCCAAAAAAAACATTGCTGCACGTCTGAAATTCGCAAAAGAGCACCTGGCTAAAAGTAGAGACTCAGAGCTACAAAATGGTATATCATGCACTGCGTTTGAGGAACAATGGGAAAGTAATTCTGCTTTGAAAGTTGATAAACTTGTAAACTCACTTTTGAGAAAATGGCATTTTAGTGTTTCAGTATCTAGTGAAAAGCTCTTCTTTGTCTACACCCATTAAGCTTTCTTGCATTACTCCCCAAATACAGGCGTGCCAAGCTTGTAGTGTCACACCCAAGAAGACTTGAGGCTGTAATCGCTGCCAAAGGTAATTCAACAAAGTACTGAGTAAAGGGTCTGAATACTTATGTAAATGTGATATTTCAGTTATATTTTTTGTATACATTTGCAAAGATTTCTAAAAACCTGTTTTTGCTTTGCCATTATGGGGTATTGTGTGTAGATTGATAAAGGAAAAAACTATTTGGAAAAAGTCAAGGTGTCTGAATACTTTCCGAATGCACTGTATGTCATTATACCATCAATTACTATTTAGGCCTATATAGCATTTGCAAAGTCATCAACAGCTATTTTTTCAATTCAACCCAGGGTTCAACTGAAAATAAACAATACATATAGTCCAAGGGTTTCAGACTGGTTGATTTCAAATGTAATTATCAGAACTCAGGATAAGACCCAGATGCAGACCGTTCGAATCACAGACGTTTATTAACAAAACGGGGCAGGCAAGAGGCAGGTCGAGGACAGGCAGGAGTTCGTAAACCAGGTCAGAGTCAGATAGGTACACGACGTCAGGCAGGATCAAGGTCAGGGCAGGCAGAAATGGTCAGAACCGGGAGGACTAGAAAGCAGGGACTAGAAGAACAGGAGTACAGAAAAACACGCTGGTAGGCTTGACGAGACAAGACGAACTGGCAACAGACAAACAGAGAACACAGGTATAAATGCACAGGGGATAATGGGGAAAATAGGCAACACCTGGAGGGGGGTAGAGACAAGCACAAAGACAGGTGAAACAGATCAGGAGACACAGGGCTGTGAGACATAGGTTTAATCCTAGAGACGTGAAAAGTGGGATGTATACAGAGGGTACGGGGCAACAGAAGATGAACAGCAGAGGGGCTAAGAATCTTGGAGATGGGGAAGGGCTGATAAAACGTGAGGAGGGGCAGATCCCGAGAGGACATCCATACCCTTTGCCTGAGCCAAATGCAGGGAGCCGGGATCTGGTGGCGGTCTGCCTGTCGTTGATACCTGGAGGTGGTCTTGAGAAGAGCCGACCGGGCTCTCTTCCAGGTACGGCGACAGCGGCGGTCGAACATCTGGGCTGAGGGTATGCTGATCTCTTCCTCTTGCTCCAGGAAGAGTGGGGGCTGGTATCCCAGGGAACACTCAAAAGGCGAGAGACCAGTGGCCGAGCAGGGGAGGGTGTTGCAGGCATACTCTACCCACACAAGTTGCTGGCTCCAGGTGGTGGGGTTGGTGGAGACAAGGCAGCGAAGAGTCTTTTCCAGGTCGGGAACCCGAATGGCAGGCAAGCCTGGAGGAGTGAGCCCACTCCAGGACCGAGGAGCGGACAGCGTCAGGAACAAACAACCAGTTATCTGGGCACATTTTTCTGCTTTAACAAAAAGCTGATTCTCCAGGAGACGCTGAAGGACCTGTCGGGTGTGGAGGACGTGTTCTTGAGCTGATCATGAAAAATCGAGGATGTCGTCAAGGAAGACAAACACGAACCGGTTCAACATAGTGCCCGCTAGCCGTGTTAATGGCTGTCTTCCATTAGTCTCCTTCCCGTATCCAAACCAGATGGTAGGTGTTCCGAAGGTCCAACTTAGAGAAGATCGTCGCCCCCTGGAGGGGTCTCGAAAGCCGAGGAGATGAGTGGTAGAGGGTAACGGTTTTTAACCGTGATGCTATTTAGTCGATACACGGGGCAGGGTTTTGCCCTTCTTTACAAAGAAGAACCCTGCGCCGGCGGGGGAGGAAATGGAAGATGGGAAACTCCCTGTATGGTTCACCAGTGTTCTCGTACCTACTTGAGGAGCCTGGCCTTTTAATGGGCATGTAGATAAGAAATGTCCAGTAGCTCCAACATACCGACACATGAAAAGTGGGATGGATACAGAGGGTATGGGGCAACAGACAGGTGAAACAGATCAGGGTGTGACAGTAATCTTCAAGTTAATTATTAATATGTTGGATTCTTGTCTCCATTTCAAAAATCGAAGTTAAATAATAGGACTAAATCAAATCCAACTTTATTTAAAGTGTATTTAAAGTTTGATTGTCAACACAACCAAATATCAACATTTGAAGGGTTATCTTCTGTTAGATAGTTCCATTTGTGGCACTGACTTAGTCTGGCTTTAATTCCAGTTTGTCTAAAAATTATTAATTGTTATGTTGGATTCATGTCTCCATCTCAACCAAAAACCGAAGTTAAAGAATAGGGCTAAATCAAATCAAATGCACTTTAAATAAAGTTGGATTTGATTTAGTCCTATACTTCAACATTGATTCTTGGTTGAGATGGAGACGTGAATCCAACATATACTAAATACTTAATAAATACTTACAATTAAATATCCCTTTTGCAGTACAGTAAATAGCCTATTAACTTGTTTACAAGTAAACAAATTATATGTTCAATTCACGCCAAAATGTAAAATGTAAGAATAGGACTAAGCCAGTGGCGGAGATAAAACTATCCAAGCATTAGATATCCTTTAAATGTTGATATTTGCTTGCATTTTCATTAATATTCATTAACATATTCATTACAACTAATGCAACAGTAGTTATTCAATCTTAAGGTTATGGTTAACACATCCATGGCCACATTTTGAGTTTAGCCTACTGTAACTATGTGTCTTCTTACGTAATCATAGAAAGCCTGCATGTTTAACATAGCATGCAAAGGTCACAGGTCTGTGGTGATCTTCACAATTGCTGTTAAAATCTGTGCAGAATCTTGAACAGCATTGATCACTTGCACTATGTACTTTTAATGTAATCTCAGCTGCAATCCAGGTCATTTGGATGTGCTATTATAGATGAAGCACAGTGTTAAGTATACATACTGAAAGTGCAGTGATAACACATTTGTCACCGACCTCCTTGATTCGGTCTTATGTAGCAAAATTGTGTTTTTTACATTGGATAAAAGCAGAGACACAGAGATACAAAATGGTATATCATACACTGTATTTAATGGAACAATGGGAAATTCTGCTTTGAAAGTTGATAAACTTGTAATCTCACAAAATGGCCTTTGAATGTTTTGGTACCTAGTGAAGAGCTCTTCTTTGTCTACACCCATTCAGCATCGTTCACACCCTCTTAAGCTTTAGCCCCACCCATCTTGTTTCGCTCTCGATGCATTCAGAGTGCTCACTTGATGCTCTGGCCAATGAGTAGGGCTGATCTGAGCATTCTGACCTCAGCAGTCAAGCACCCAAGCTAACTGGCTAACACTGGCTAGCTTGCTATTTACTTCCAGACACAAAATTGGGATTATGGTTCATTGTTTACCTCTGGATAACATGAAAATAGCCTAACCAGCTCTGCTGGCAACAATTTAATTACGCTCTTTTGCCGACGTTTAGTTACACAGGCCATATTCAACTGGTGTTGTGATTTCGTAAATTCATCAGTTATTCTGCGCTCTGGCATACTCAGACTGAATTTACGAACACACACGAAATGGTTACTTGCAAAGTGGAGTCTTTTGTTAAGACATGTTGCTAGCTAGCTAGGTAAACAATGAACATAGCTAGGTAAACAACGTGTAAGATCATACACGTAACGTTAGCTAGCAAGCCACCCAGCTAACGTTAGCTAGCTAGCTAAATAATGAACCATAATCCCAACTCGTGACGTTACCACCCTGCATGAATCTGCTGGTAGCTAACCAACCAGGTTCAATGTTAGCTAGATTCATTAGGCTTCAACTAGCAAAGAAAATTACTCTGAGTTACGAATAATGACATCATATACGTAACGTTAGCTAGCGAGCCAGCCAGCTAACATTAGCTAGTTAAACAATGAACCATAGTCCCAACTAATGACATTACTACCCTGCTGGTAGCTAACCAACCAGGTTCAATGTTAGCAAGCAAATGTCTCTGATATACGAATATTAAGATCATACACGTAATGTTAGCTAGCGAGCCAGCCAGCTAACGTTAGCAAGCTAGCTAACAGTACACTTAAATTTGAATTTAAACCACTTTCTGCTAAAATTATAAATGTGTAATATCTGAAAATGTAGCTAGTTAGACTATCTTACCCATATCATGCATGATGGACGTGTCTCCCTGTCATGGATGCCATGGTTGGCCTTAGTTTGTAGATGTAATCCGTAGACAGGTGTTTTCTCCATCTCTTTAGCTGTCATACTCTAATTCCACTGATTTCAAAACTCGATCCTCCAGAAAGTGGAGAGCAACACTTATGCAGCTCCACTACAGGATACATTTTCTTTTTAAAAGCTGTGTTAGACAGAATTACCTACATATACTGACCAGCTCAAATAGACAGAATCCTTCTATATGGCAGACCAATCCGAACATTTTGATTTAAAAAAAAGTTTAAGTTCAAATGGCTCTCCTGTGACGTATGCCTAGTTTCCTGAAACAAGTCACATTTACAATAGATTACAACTAAACCAAAAATCAGACTTTGTTTTTCCATTGTAATTGTAATGTGCTGTTAGATGGTTAAAACCATAGTAATAACACACTGGGAATTCAATCAACTTCTTGCTGTTCTCTTTAGTGGGTGAATAAAGGTTGACATCTCATTGATCAATATTACCCACGTTGAAATGACGTGTGGCCAGTGGGATGGCAATGTCCAACACAGCACTATTTAGGAAATATCTTAAAGATATGTGGGTTTTTGCTCATGGAATTTGGAAAGAACAAGGTAATGTTTGTTAAACTTACAGGATGATTTATGTATTTTGAAAGTTACGTATCTTGAAAACTTAATTGCTGACAAGCAAAACATTTTGGGACTATGTCAACAATGGACTCAAATAACAAATAAGGAATTTTCCTTTAATTGTTACACATTAATGGTTTAATATTGAGATAAAACAGTTGCATTTGACTTTTAAGACTTTTTCTGGTAGATGTTTTCTAATACCCCCTTTCCATCTGTTTGACAAGAAATCAAAGCCTTTGCTTATTCCTAATTTTTGGGATGGAAAATTGATGAAAAATGTACATACTGTATACCTTAATATAAAATATAGATTTAATTTGACACCCACTTTGACACGCTCCTATGAACTTCACTTGTTGGTGCTCATGGGTACTTCATGGAAATCCTTCTTCCTAATCACATGACCACATAATTAAAGTAAAAGGTATAATTTTGACTTATCAACAGAACTAATCATGACATCCAGGTAAAGAAAACACTTGAGTAAATAAGGGATACAGAGTATATTGAAAGCAGGTGCTTCCAAACAGATGTGGTTCCTGAGTTAATTAAGCAATTAAGATCCCATCATGCTTAGGGTCATGTATAAAAATGCCCAGTTGCCCATTATTTTGGCTACCATGGCTAGAATAAGAGGTCCCAGTGTGTGTGTGTGTGTGCCTCAGTCACCAGATCCAAACCCAAACCCAATTGAACACTTATGGGAGATTCTGGTGCGGCGCCTGAGACAGCGTTTTCCACCACCATCAACAAAACACCAAATTATGGAATTTATCATAGAAGAATGGTGTTGCATCCCTCCAATAGAGTTCCAGACACTGGTAGAATCTATGCCAAGGCACATCGAAGCTGTTCTGGTCGCTCGTGGTGGCCCAACGCCCTATTAAGACACCTTATGTTGGTGTTTACTTTATTTTGTCAGTTAGCTGTACATCAACAAATCTACGGTATCTGCACATTAAATTCATAACCTTTCATTCAGTCTCACTTCACATTTAATCTGGAGACATTATGCCCCAAACACCAAGCTTGAGTCTTCAGGCCCATGGCCCTAGGCTTTCGGCAATGTGGATGGGGGTTATGTCCTGGGCTGTGGCAAATACGTCAGTGACCAGGCTTGACCCCTGGCTGGTGCGATAGGGGTTGACCGGGGCCCTTCATTACTACAATTTGGGCAGGGAACATGAAGTAGAGGCAGTGAGGCGGGGAAAGCCAGGGACCCAGAGACATCACTCTTCGGAGTGTATTACTGTAGATAGAGACAACACAAACTGTAGAAAGTACAGTAGAGTCCCACTCATGGGAGAATTAAGGAAGTGTAACTTTGTAGTTTTGGGGGTTCGACTCTGGACACAAACACTCCTCTGTTACCTCAAGGGAGCCTTTTAAATGATAAATAGGACTGTACATAATATCAATGGCTATACTAGGAAAACAATACTACAACTTATGAATGTTTTCATTATGTAATACCTCCTAAATGTACCATACAGTCAGTCTTTGGAAGTGGTAAGGGAACACGGTAAGATGAGATAGTGTTAGTTACAGTACATCAGATAATCAGTCACATTTGCTTGCATCTCATTTCAGCCTCTGTTTAAAGGCTCACTGTAGTTTGAATTTGTCAAGCTGTAAATAAAACGATGTCATGAGCTTACCCACAATCATCGTTTTAGTTTAAATATGTATTATTTTGGCCACTCACATGCCTTCAAAAGCAAGAAGTTGTGTTGTGCCATAGTTTTCTAAAATTAGGTGACCAGACACTCCAGTATTTGATGTGCAGATTCTAATGATGAGGGCAGCAGGAGCCCGCTCCTGGGAAAGGAGAAAATAACCAGTCCAAAATAGTATGATTTATTTCTAAGATACCGTCTTATTGCTGTGTTCTTATCTATATTTGCGCAAGATTGATGTCACAAAGTTCACACAGATTTTCAGTCATTCATCAACAAAAAGGAGCTCGGAAATCTCAACGCAGCAGACGCAAGGCAGTGGAACCACATAGCCACAAAGATAGACCTACTTTATGCTTTATGTGATTGGGAGTCCCATTGGGCGGCGCACTATTGGTCCAGCGTCGTCCATGTTTGGGCGGGGTAGGCAGTCATTGTAAATAGGAATTTGTTCTTAACTGACTTACCTAGTTAAATAAAGTTTCAATTTAAAAATATTAATAAAAGGAAGACCCAGCATTTGGATGGAGTCCCGTCATACTTGTCAGGGAGGGTCAGTTGGGCATCACTAACCTGGGTAGGCTAGGGGACTGGCTCATTGTGAACGACTCATGGTACAAGGTCCTCATCTATTTGAAGGTGAATCCTCTTGGATGGTTTTGAGGCGGTGGAGGACGCGGAGGACCTCATCCATAGCTGCACCCAGTTGCGCAGGCTGATCGTGGTGTTGGCAGAGTAGTTGTCCCTGTTCGTCGACCGTCAGGGAGATGTCTTTCTCTTCTGCTGCTTCCATATTTAGAGGCAGTATTCTGCAAAGTATACGCAGGGAGTCAGGAAGCAGGTGCAGAAGGTGAGTTTAATAATAGTAAATATGAAGAAACCACAAAACAGGAGAAGTGTACCGAACGTAACCAACATCAATACTGCCTGATGACTGAGGCTACAGAGGACCATATAAAGTGGGAGCAATCAGGGTGGTGATGAAGTCCAGGTGTGCTGCACGATGGGGAGCAGGTGTGTGCAATGATGGTTTCCAGGTGTGCGCAATGTGGGTTGCCAGGACCGGTGGGTAGCATACCGGTGATGTCAAGCGCTGGAGGGAGGGAGCAGGAGTAGGGGTGACAGAATCACAGACTGCCCATTTAAGGCCGAGGGATTCTAAGTACTGTGGAGACATGTTAAGGGGAAAAAGTGTAGAGCCCACCCAAAATAATCAGTGAAACACTGTATTTGTAGCGTGTCCCTTTAAACTGTGGAAAAAGCATGGAGTGATTCTCTTTCCTTTCACATGAGCAGGCCTTCAGTTTGATGGCACATACTTAGAAGCATGTCCTTTGAGATATGCAAAGGCACCTCAGACACTGGCTAGGGACTTCAGGAGCAGAAACAACAGCTCTGGACAGGCCACCGGGCGCCGCATGTGAAGTTTGGTTTTGTGAGGGTTGTGACCTTACAACAAATGCTGAGGAGTATTTCTGTCTGTAATAAAGCCCTTTTGTGGGGAAAAACTTATTCTGATTGGCTGGGCCTGGCTCCCCACCCACTGGCTGCCAAATGTGTGGGCTTATGCCATCCAAGACCCACCCATGGCTGCATCCCTACCCAGCCATGTGAAATCCATAGATTAGGGCCTAATGAATTGACTTATTTCCTTATATGAACTGTAATTCAGTAAAATCTTTGAAATTGTTGCATGTTGCGTTTTTTATTTTTGTTCAGTATAGATGTTTATGAGCAGTTGCTAACGCCTATGTCATTCATGCTAATGCATGCTGCATAGCTTATAATGTATTATAAATCAGTGGAGGCTGCTGAGGGGAAGACGACTCATAATAATGGCCGGAATGGAGCAAATGGAATGGCATCAAACACATAGAAAACGTGATTGATGGATTTGATACCTTTCCACTGATTCCGCTCCAGTCATTACCACGAGCCCATCCTCCCCAATTAAGGTGCCACCAACCTCTTGTGTTATAAATGCACTTTCAATGGATTATGAAGAGGGTATTCATACCCAATGTTCTGCCGATTACCTTTGTTTTTCCAAGCAAATATACACTTTCTTCTTTAATATACGATTCATACCCTGGTTGCAATTTGCAATTTTGAGATGTGATCCTGTCTAGTCTAGTCGAACTGTCATCAGTGTGTCTTGTGCGTTGTAAGAACACTAAACCCAGTCATGTTTGCCCTAGTTTTGCGAGTTGTGGTGACATGCTCACAGCCCACGATCAGTCTCTTTGATGCCCACAGACAGCAGATCTAAGAGGTGCAAAAAAACATAATGGATTCTTAGCTCATTTTAGCTCTCATCGTGCTATACTAAAGCTGTGTGGAGTAAATAAATCAACGTGTCAGCTCGATGGCAACAATTTTTTTTCTTTCCGTTTAAAGGTCTTCATATTCATACATTTGATTGAACACATATCTATTCATATCTTGTCCCCATTATAAAACATATCGCCTAACAGTAATCGCATTATTTGATCTTATCCAAAAATATACAATGGGCAATTTACACACTAAACTATCCTCAATGTCCCACATACAAAACATAGTTGAGTCTTAAAAGGGTCTTGGGCTATTGATTTAGTTATGTTACAACAAACAAGGACAGAGGACACAAATCCATATCTTCTCCTCTAGCCAAAATGCACTTTGATGTTGTGCCCACTCAGGCAAAACGCCTCCATCTCTAACACACACACATTTTCTTGTCATTTCATGGTCTATCTTGGGATGGGCGTCGGGAACTGTAAATTAGCACAAGCTAACGTGATATGGTGCAGTCATACAGTTAAAAAAAAAATCACAACAGTTGTGATGGAAACAGGAGATTTCGATACAATTTTCTTAATGCAGACAAATAATTTGTCAATTTGACATAGTGGGATCTGACATGGTGTTAGTAAAATGAATTATGCGAGAAATGGAGGTGGAAATATAATATATATATATATATATATATATATATATATATATATATAATAACCATCATATCTAAATAATGTTGGAGTCATGCGATGATATGTGTGAGGGTTTGGCTGTTGTTAGACCTTACTCCCAAATAGGGGAGTGGTAGGACCACAGCCGAGCCCTCACACCCTAACTAGGGGAAGCAATGATCCTCAATCAGAGACAGCTGTACAGGGTTGTCTCTGATTGGGGATTGTATTTAGGCACCCCACACATCCACCTGTGTGTGGGTCATTGTTATTATTCAACAGTCACTGTGACAGTAAGTGTGTTTCCGTTCCTTGTTATTGCTTCGTTGTTTTTTGGTTGTATTAGTTTGTGACATTTGTGTTTATAGTTTTGATTAAACAATGTCGAACTATCGCTGCGCTGCTCCTTGGTCTCTCTCTACACCCACTCGTGACAGAATGACCCACCACAACGAGACCAAGAGAGGCAGTAGAAAAAGCAAGCGACGGGCAAGGAAACAGCCTGGAGCCCAGAAACCCCAAAGAGTTTTTTTTTGGGGGGGCTATGGGGGTGGTCGGGGGTTGACGGGGAAGAACCTCGGCCACTGCACTCGTGGGGGATCCAGGAGGAGCCCCTACAGCCATGGGAACAAAGGTACGGAGAGGAAGACGACGAATATGTGCCTTTGTTTCCTCACTCATGGGGGCTCCCGATGAAGTCCTCACAGGAAGGGGATTGGCGATGGAAAAAGGAAGATCGGGGCAGTCGCAGCCCTCCAACGCCAGTTCCCGACCCGGCGCCTCCAGCGTCGGCCCAGAGTCAGGTACGGTCCGTGCCTGCTCCGCGCACCACACCATCGGTGCGCAGCAAAAGCACGGAGAGGCTGGAGGAAGAGGATCGCCCACCACTTCGTCTTCTAACGATCCAGGATCGAGAGAAACCCGAGGAGTTTTATGAACACCCGAAGGAGGAACAGACGAGGTGGTGGAGAGCCTGGGTTGCTCTTCCACTGGAGAAGCAGACGGACCCGCTTCTTATAGAGATAGAGGAGGAGGAGGACTTTGGGCGCCGATATGCTCTCGTGAACAGGCTGATGGATATGCGGGAGCGGGCTTCTGAGCAAGCGAAGGTCCGCAACCTAGAACCTACAGTGAAGGTCCGCAGCTCGGAACCTCCAGCGAAGGTCCGCAGCCCGGAGTTTCCAGCGAAGGTCCGCAGCCCGGAACCTCCAGCGAAGGTCCGCAGCCCGGAGTTTCCAGCGAAGGTCCGCAGCCCGGAACCTCCAGCGAAGACCCTGTCAGCCCGGAGCCCCCAGCGAAGGCCAGCAGCCCGGAGCCTCCAGCGAAGGCCCGCAGCCCGGAGCCTCCAGCGAAGGCCCGCAGCCCGGAGCCTCCAGCGAAGGCCCGCAGCCCGGAGTCCCCGGAGCAGTCCGCTCCACCGGTGCCCAGTCCGGGTCCAGCCGTCTGCTCCACTCCAGTGCCAGAGCAGTCCGCTCCACCGGTGCCCAGTCCGGGTCCAGCCGTCTGCTCCACTCCAGTGCCAGAGCAGTCCGCTCCACCGGTGCCCAGTCTGGGGCCGGTCGTCTCCTTCACTCCAGTGCCAGAGCAGTCCGCTCCACCGGTGCCCAGTCCGGGGCCGATCGTCTGCTTCATTCCAGTGCCAGAGCAGGCCGCTCCACCGGTGCCCAGTCCGGGGCCGGTAGTCTGCTCCACTCCAGTGCCAGAGCAGTCCGCTCCACCGGTGCCCAGTCCGGGGCCGGTCGTCTGCTCCACTCCAGTGCCAGAGCAGTCCGCTCCACCGGTGCACAGTCCGGGGCCGGTCGTCTGCTCCATTCCCATGCCAGAGCAGTCCGCTCCACCGGTGCCCAGCAGTCGGGTCCGGACGTCTGCCCAGCTCCAGAGCCGGAACCACCTGCCACACCGGTACCCAGTCCGGGTCCGGTCATTTGTACCGCTCCAGGGTCGGGGGCTCCCACACCAGGGTCCAGACAGGACTTGGTGCTTCGTGGGAGGACTGAGGGGGAAATCACCGCGCTGGGGTCCGGACCGGACCGGGCGTGCAACGGTGAGGTAGGAAGGGAGCAGCCTTCACTGCTTACGTCACGTCCGAGGCCGGGGCCGGAGCCTCCACCAGCAACCGCCCCAGTACTCCGTCCTTTAACCCCTAGTATTGTTGATACATTTTTTTTGAGAGGGGGGATTATTTGCGGCCGGGAGTCCGCACCTTAGGGGGGGGGGGGGGGGGGGGGGGTACTGTGAGGGTTTGGCTGTGGTTAGACCTTACTCCCAAATAGGGGAGTGGTAGGACCACAGCCGAGCCCTCACACCCTAACTAGGGGAAGCAATTATCCTCAATCAGAGACAGCTGTACAGGGTTGTCTCTGATTGGGGATTGTATTTAGGCACCCCACACATCCACCTGTGTGTGGGTCATTGTTATTATTCAACAGTCACTGTGACAGTAAGTGTGTTTCCGTTCCTTGTTATTGCTTCGTTGTTTTTTGGTCCCACTACTACTCAACAAACCATGCAGTTTATTGGGCCTGCAGATTAAATCAATTATGATGAACTTCACAAGGTGGTGAAAGTGAACATTGATGAGCTTGATGCTCTTTTCCAATAAATATTTAGGGTCTTATTCTGGTAACATGCGGATTAATGCCATTGACTGCCATTTGACAAATACAAATATTTTCACTCTTATCCATATAATAATATCATCATGTAAACTAGCCTACCTGCACAGCCTACCCACATTGCATGTGCCAAGAAAATAGTACATTTGATATTTAACGCAAAAGTTTTTGTGACAAAACTATCGGTAGAGTTGAAAATGCGAAGAAAACACATTGAACTTTAGATTTTTATTTGGTACATGAAAACGTAAGCGAAAAAGTAGACTTTCTGTGGACTACATCAACATGCACTGATTTGTATACTGAAAAAGTCTGTTGGGTGGAAACACACCACTGATGGGAAAATACAAATATTTTTTTAATCGCCAATTGGATGGAAATCTAGCTACTGTTGTACATTTCTGTGTCAATGTTATTGCATCTGTCCCTACTCAAACGTTCATAATAATAACACACACACACACACACAAACACTTTTCCCCCCTCCACCAATGTGTCCTCCCTGCTCCTTCCTATAGATGGAAAGGCTTGAGGGTGCCAGGATGACTTAACCTTAACGGAGAGCACATTACATAAAGGCATCAGGACATCATTACCCCAATGCCAGCCAGGGAGAGAAGAAGCCATCACTTCCATGTCCCCCCCCCTCCACCAGTCCCAGCAGCCTTAGAGGGGTGCCCATCAGCCGCCCGCGTCTCATTACACGAAGTTCATCCTGGCCTTCAGCCTCCTGCTGACATTCAATTAAAGCCTTTAATTTGACAGTCGTTCGCTCTGCTTGTATGTCGCCCTGGGAACCCCCCCCCCCTTCAGGCAAGATGCCACCCTAGGCGGCTATACCTAAATCCGCCACTGCCGCCGTGGCCCGCTGTTGTCGGGCAATTATTCCGAACTATATCCTTCCGATTCCGATTGTTGAATCTATTAATGAGCCATGCCGCCGCGGTGGGAAAGAAACACCTGCCCCTTGCTGGCTTCTTGCCTGCCTCTCATGGCATTATAGATGGAATCATATCCAACCTGTGAGAAAGGAGTCACGTGTACATGACTGTGTACGTGCCCTCTGTTCTGATCCAAAGACCTATTGAATTATTGCAATGGTAGAGGGGTGCAATTGACAACTGAGCTCTGTGTCAAAGTATAATCATTCCCCATGAAATTGTTTCCTTACTGAAATTGGTTACCTAATTTTAGGGGCTGGCATGCATTTGATGCCTAATTAAGTACTACCTTGACTGATTAAACACTTCAAGCTGGTTGCATCAAACTGACCCTTCCACAACACATTCTAAACGTAAATCCTATTCAAATTAACATGTGCTTGCTGTTAAACTCAATGTGGTCTTATGTTGAGATAAAACAATGTCCCAGGCATCTGTTTATTAGATCCACCTCTATGCCACAACCTCAAATTAAAGGAAAATAAAAGCACCATATCGTTTGATAGTTGCCATGGCGCCCTGATAGCAGCCTAGACAGAGAGTTCCTGTACATATTTAGTTATTTTGAAGTGGGGGTTTTATCCATTGTTTTTGGAATCACAATTTGTTTTTATTGCATATCTGGGTCTGAGCCACAGATTATCCCACCAAACCACATCCATGAAAGCAAGTAAAATACTCATATGTACCCAACGACTAATGTAGGTTAGGTTAGTTAAGCTGTTCGCCCATTTTTTCTATTGGTTGAGAGGTCACAGTTTGGGTAATGTTGGATCTTAGTGTCTCCTGCTACAAGGTGATAAGGCTTTTCAATATGTGCAAGGTCAAAATCAGAGGTTAGAACATGTACACTCATTTGGAAATTCTGTCGGAAGGCATTTATGCTTTGTAAATGGTCAACACAATGTGGAAACATAGCCATAATTCATCACCATTGGATGGAGAAAAAGCACATTCCCTACAATTTAGATTAATACAGTGGTGAAAAAAGTACCCAATTGACATACTTCAGTAACAGTAAAGATACCTCAAATGAAAATTACTCAAGTAAAAGATCCCAATAAAATACTACTTCAGTAAAAGTCTAAAAGTATTTGGTATTGAATTTACTTAAGTATGAAAACTAAATGTAATCGCTAAAATATACTTAAGTATCAAAAGTAAAAGTATACATAATTTCAAATTCCTTATATAAAGAGTCTGGGCACCGGTCTGGAGAACTGCTCAGCCATGAAGAGGGGCAGACGACCGGACCCAGACTGGGCACCAGTGGAGCGGACTGCGCCGCCATCGGAGCTGGGCTGGACGCCAGGTCCTGTCTGGACCCTGGCTCAGTGCACGGCTACCGGGCTAGGAACCGGCACTGGCGCTACCGGGCTAGGAACCGGTTCTGGCGCTACTGGGCTAGGAACCAGCACAGGAACCCTGGTGCGGGGAGCCGGCACAGGATGTACCGGGCTGGGGAGACGCACTGGAGGCCTGGTGCGTGGAGCCGGCACAGGACATACCGGGCTGGGAACACGCACAGAAGGTCGGGTGAGGAGAGCCGGCACAGGTCATCCCGGGCTGGGGAGGTGCACTGGAGGTCTGGTGCGTGGAGCCGGTACTGGAGGCACCGGGCTGGTGGCACGCACTGGAGGGCGAGTGCGGGGAGCCAGGTCATACCGGGCTGGAGAGACGCACTGGAGGGCCTGGGCTAGGGACCGTCACGGTTGCCCGCCAGCGTCGCAGCTGCCCTGGATTAGGTGGTGGTTCCAGGGCCAGACAATGGAGGTACTCCTCTTCGGAGACAAGCTCCTTACCGGACATGAGTTCCTCCATTGTCCAGCTCTGTGCGGTCCTGTGGTGGTGGGTTTTTCTGTCATGCTGCTGAGAGAGGACCCGAGGCACTGAGCAGTAGAGTGAATACATTCCTTTTATTAAACTTCACAAAACAACAACCGGTGAGCACGCAAACATGACCTGCTGTGAACACACATCACACAAACAATATAAATTGGTTCCCCAATTAGAGGTAATGCAGCGCAGCTGCCTCTAATTGGGGACCAACCACAAACTCAACATAGAGATATCCAGAGAGGTCTCTGGACACTAAACCTGACAACCATAAAGGTTTCCAGAGACCACTCTGAACATAAATCACCCAGACGGATAATTTACGGATAGCCAGTCGTACACTTCAACAGTCAGACATAATTTAGTGAGTCTGCCAGATCAGAGGCAGTAGGGATGACCAAGGATGTCCTCTTCATAAGTGCGTGAATTAGACAATTTTCCTGTCCTGCTAAGCATTCATAATGTACTTTTGGATGCCAGAGAAAATGTAAGGAGAAAAAAGTACATTATTTTCTTTAGGGGTAAAAGTAAAAGTTGTAAAAAATATCAATAGTAAAGTAAAGATCAGATACCAAAAAAAATGACTTAAGTATTTTTACTTAAGTACTTTACTCCACTGGTTGAATATAACTGTCAATTTAAAGGCATAAATCTGTACGATTTCCTGCTGTTCATTGGTAATTTCAATCCGTGATATACGGTACTTGACATTATTGTACTATTGATGGTTATTAGTGACTGACAGCTAGGGTAAGCTCAGAACAGCTGCACAGGCCTTAGTAAAGGTATCCCACTGATATGTCTGACACACGTTGATGAAGCACTCCACACATCTTTAGCACTACAGCTGTGTCTCACACAGTCATCTGAACACATGCCTGCTTGTTTGTACATTTGTCCGTCTGGCTGTGCCTTCTGGCCAATATCCTTCCCTCAGCAAAACAAGGTTTTACTCCACATGTCTTTTGGGGTTTACCAATGGTCCTTGCAGTACTGTATATGTTTTGTAAGCTATATGATGTGAAGAATATTACAATACAAATAGTGTTCAAATAAGTTTGAAGCGAGGTTCTCGGACCATTGCATTTCCCAACTCCTCCAGTGACACCCGCAGGGAGTGAGGTCACAGCTAGGGCTGTGGCGGTCATGAAATTTTGTCAGGCGGTGATTGTCAAGCAAAACACTGCCTGTCTCACAGTAATTGACCGTGAACTTTGAGCATCTCCTGGCTTCCACGCATAGCCTACAAGCCACTGATGCAGACCTTTGGAACATCTACATTATAAATGTTAAGTCTAATAAAGCCATTCAATAGTCATCATTATTTATTTTAGACAGGTCTAAAGAAACATGATATGAAGAAAATGTAGTATATTTCAGAAGAACAGAATAGCATACTCTAAGTATGTTAGGCCTTGATATGGCTATGCCATATGACTGTGGGATACACTAGTTCATTTAGCAGACAATATTCACTTAGAATTCCATGGCATTTGTGGTGGTAATTCTAACCAAAAGGAGAGAGACTGTATTCTTCAAAACAACTTTATTATAAGATTTGCAAAAATGAAGCAATCAACCATCACTGAACAGTTCAGAGTTGAAAACTTAATGAACAGAGCTGTCTTTTGCCTTTTATAGAAAGTATATCCTTTTATCATTGTGACAGTTAGCAGATGTGCAGAAACAGGCTCTGGGAACAGAGTTGTAAAAAGTAATTTAGCTCGTCTGGGTAGATCAAGATTGCTGATATCGCCACCACTCTCTGTTCCTCCCTGCACTTCCCATAGAGCTAAATTCCTGCCGATTGTAAACACAGGAGGTCACAATACTTCAGTCGCACCTAAGCAGCTCATAAATCTGTACACTCAGATGTATGACTAAGTCACACAAGACAAGCCTGTATCAATAAAAAATACTAACATATAACAATAGACAAAACAGCATCTTATGTCTAATGAAACAGTATGCAATTAATATTTAATTTCCACCACATCTCCTCCCTTTTGAGATTAATCTCAACCTAATCAGAAATGATTTCCAAGCATTTTCATCAAAAAAGCAATAACATGAGGAAAAATTTAAGACCGTCTTACACTTAGTACATTACAATCATAAATGACCTCTGTTGTCATTGAGTTTCTAATTCATTCCCAGAAGGGCAAAATGACATATATATTAAACATCAGTACATACTTCATCAACAAACACAAGGCAGTCGCTTCATTGACACCGTCAATAACTCTACCTTGGTGTGATGGATTATAATTGTCTTCATCAGAAATTTAAAATCAGACATAGGAAATAAATCAGGTAAATAAGGTTCTGAAATAATTGTGGTGCACCAATGTGCCTCGTATTTTTTTTCCCCGATGACAAATCACCATTAATGCATTTTCCCCTCCTCTGAAGGTTTACCCCATGAAGTTTCATTTGATAAGAGCCCCTCCAGTGCACATATTCTCCTTAATACGGGCCACTACGGAATACTGTAGGAATGGTGAGATCACTGAGTGTGGAAAAAGACTACACACATAGCACAAGGTGTCTTCTACCATCAGTTCAGTGTTTACTCTATGATTAAGCAGTGACCACCAAGTGTTTCCCTCGTGACTCCGGTGGTGATGCTCGTCAAGTGGATGCATCGATCTCCTGCTTCTCCTGGTATCGGGGCAGCTAAGGCTGCCATTGGCTCGAGCTGGAGCGGCTGTTATTTATGTCCTGCCGTGGGACTATGCTGGTGTTGTATACTTCAGTTGCATTGTGTGGCCACTTCTAGCTCTGGACTGTTCTGCTCCTCCCAGGGCCCATACAACAGCTGCAAAGAGAAGACTGACCATGAAAGCAACAGACATGATGCGTAGAGTCTGGTTCTGGTTCTGGTTGCCTACAACGTGACATCGGCTGGTACATCCTCGTCTGGGTTGTGGAGTACCTTCCTGCAGTGACTGACGTGAACCCACATAGACCTTTCTGCAACTTTCACCACTGTTTGGGTAGTCAGGAGCACCTGGAATGGACTAGTCCAGTGCTGTTGGTGCCAGGTCTTTCTTTTGACCCTAGACTACAGAGAACTTTCCTTCCAGTGAGATGGCTCCCATGAATGTTATACAACCCAAATTTAGAAAGACAGTCTTCAGTGCTCCACGTTGAGTCCATCACTCAAGTTCAAGATCCTCAACTTAGCACACATCCACTATTTACAAACACACACAATGCAAATAGTCCAGGTAGCCATTTGATTACCTGTTCAGGAGTCTTATGGCCTGGGAGTAGAAGCTGTTTAGAAGCCTTTTGGACCTAGACTTGGCGCTCCGGTACCACTTGCCGTGCGATAGCAGAGAGAAAAGGCTATGACTGGGGTGGCTTTGACAATTTGTGGTAATGACAGATTAGTATGTCAATATATTTTAATCTAAATTACAATAAGCTTCCCAGTGTTTAGACAAAATCAACATGATACCCCAAATAAACAGTTTAGGGCAACCTTAATTTTCAGGCACACCCCCCTCCTTCCCAGCACTCTTCTGGTGTTCCTTCATGTTCTGCTTCAGATAGTGTTTCAGTTCGTCCTCCCAATGGCACATGTTCAAAGTGGATGGCCCTTTATAATGTCTCTCACCTGAGCCGCCATTGTCCTTTACAGTCCATTATGTCTTGTCTATTTTCCTACCAGTACACTAGCAGCATGAAATAAGTTGACAGGATCTTTCTTCATGCTCCCTCCACGTGGACTCATGTCGCACTCCTGAGTGCAAAATGCATGAGAGAAAAGGCAGTTGATAGCTTCAACTGGATGCTGTGTACAGGTTGTTGGCTTAGACTCAGGTCTCATGGTAGGAGTGGTGAAGGACTTGGTCGTAGTGAACACCATTTCCTCAGCCGGTTAGGGGGGTGAGGTTCACACTGTTTTTGTTGATTTATTCCTTCCATGCATCAACAAACCATCTGTATTCACTATCGCCATAACTTCGAAAGAGGACAGTCTTAAACAGTTTAAAGACATATTCACTATTATTACATTCCCAATTTTTTGTAATACCAACATTTCTAAGACAAATGTCAAAGAGCATAACAACACACTTGTTGAAACCATTTTGCTAATTTGCTTATACTCCCTTATTATATTGGCGACCTCCCCACAGAGTTACCCCTTAGGATGAAATCCCGACTGTACAGCAGACCCAGTCTGGTGAGATTTGTATTAAAACAAGACAAAACAAACAAACAACACACCAACAGCAATACACTTCTTCAAATAAACTAGAGGTGGGAAAAATGTTTCTTCCTTTTATAGGCAGACACGTGAAGAAACACATTTGCATATTTACCAAAGGGCCCCAAGGGACCGGTAATTAAAAACAACAATGTCTGTTAAATAAAAAATAACCAAATTAGAATAACATATCAAACTAGAATTACAACTCTTGATAACTCCATAAGGAAATAATTGTATCTCATAAGGTAATGGTAAAATAGACTAGAGACAGGTATCACTCATCCAGGGGCATCTCTCTCTCTCTCTCTCTCTCTCTCTCTCTCTCTCTCTCTCTCTCTCTCTCTCTCATTCAACCCCATTAAGTATTTTCTTTCCCTTTTCTTTCCCTGTACCTCAGAAACCATTTAAAAACATTTCAAACACTTCCCTCATTCTGCGTACCCAGTTTACAACCAAATTAAAAAAGACCCCACGCAATAAATCAAGCACGGTATTAACACCACTTAACAAATATTCCTGACAGGTAAGTTGTGTGTGCGTGCTGGTGTGTGTGGTAAAACGTAGGGGAAAAACAAAGAATCCAGTGGCCAGGCCTTACCTATCTGCGAGCTCCCTTTTACGTCCGAATCCGGATATTTGTATACTTTATAGAACTGCAGAATTTCACCAACTACTCTCCCAAGGCAACAACCTCGAGAAACAATTGAAAGGGAGAGAAAATAAACATTTTGTTAGTTTTCCATTTTCAGTACTAACAATTCAAATTCGAAATTCTTACTTTCCAATTAACTTCCCATTTCCTTTGTTACCTTCACAAGTCTACATCTCTGTTTCATTTAACTCAGAAAGCCCTCTACTATCTTTCTGTCTAAAGTTACTTTACCAGGTGAACAAAAAGTTTTAAATTACAGTCAAAACAAACATAATAACTTCTGTTCACAGGGAGGCCACTGTCCTCCCTCCACTCATTAATATTTTTTGTCTAAAATGTAAAAGGTAATTTTAGGTTTGGCCACCCAATGCTGGTGCCTGACACAATTGCTTTTTCAAAACTCACAATATTAAAACACCACTAATGTCTTGTGACCCCTCCTCCCTTTCGTCAATTCTATAAATATATTTCAGAATAAAACAAAATAAAATGTCTCACGTGATTAAAAACCCCTAGGGCTTTCCTGAGTCTGCGAGGAGTCTTTGGAAGCTTTGTGACTTCCGAAATCGAAACCCCCAAATATGTTCTCTTGTATCGCTGGTTGTACTTTCCCATATAATGCTTTGTGACCATGCTCTGCTAAATAGTTTACTAATGTGGTGATGTCTGGCATAGGAGTTTATTTGTCTTTTTACGCCAATAACAAATTCACAACATACTGTACCAACACAGAACCCTCATATTTACACCCTTTAGCGATTGTTTAAATGCACCGTGGTACAATGTTGGACATTTGTAAACATAATTCATACTCTCGCCCATATATACTGCCAATTTTAATGTTACCTTTTAGAATCCACTGTCTGATTCTCGCAAGGATGATCCAACCCCAAAATTAGTTACACACCCATCGCCATGTAAAATTATCTGGGTATTGTTACTGGTCGCATGTTCAAAGACATGGGTAGTAGTATCACTTTCTATTCTGCCCGTTTCCTAAATATAATAATCTTCCTGTCATTAATTTAGCCAATTCCGAGCTCTATTGCCCCTACACTCACTTTTCCAATGAACAACGGCCCCACACACTACTCTTCAGAATTTTTCCGCTAACCCTGCAATATCCATTTAGATAACAGGTTTCAAACCTGCCATCATAGCAAATGTACACATTCAATCAATGTACTCACGTACCCAGTATTTTTGCAGCTGTGTTCGAACTGGCCAATCAGTAGGGTTGATTCAAGCTCTCTGACCTCACAAAGACAGTTAAGCACCCAAGCTAACTGGCTAAAGTTGGCTAGCTTGCTAGCTACTTCCAGACACAAATAAGAGAACATCTCACTCTGACCATTTTACTCACCCTAGCAGAGCTGGTTAGGCTTTTTTCATGTTATCCAAAGCGTTGGTGACTAACTGTGCTGCTGGCAACAATTTAGTAATGTTTTTTCCCCCTGATGTTTACTGACACTGGCCATATTCAACGGGTGTTGAGCGTTCCGTAAATTCAACAGTTATTTTGCGCTCTGGTACATTCAAACGAGAGTGTTCTGATATCGGAGAAGATAGCCAGAGCGAATTTACGAAGCACCTGTTTAACAATGTCCATTGAGAACGCACAACGACTTTACGATTTAGCTAAGCAAAGAATGATGTGAATAATCAAGTCAATAACCGTTGGGTAGTTAGATAGCATATAGTTAATATACTAGCAAGTTTAATGTATTAGTAGACAACTAATGTTTAGGTAGCTAGTAACATACAGTCGTATGCAAAAGTTTGGGCACCCCTGACAATTTCCATGATTTCCATTTATAAATAATTGGGTGTTTGGATCAGCAATATCATTTTGATCTATCAAATAACTGATGGACACAGTAATATTTCAGTAGTGAAATTAGGTTTATTGGATTAACAGAAAATGTGCAATATGCATCAAAACGAAATTAGACAGGTGCATAAATTTGGGCACCCCAACAGAAAAATCACATCAATATTTAGTAGAGCCTCCTTTTGCTAAAATAACAGCCTCTAGACGCTTCCTATAGCCTCTAATGAGTGTCTGGATTCTGGATGAAGGTATTTTGGACCATTCCTCCTTACAAAACATCTCCAGTTCAGTTAGGTTTGATGGTTGCCGAGCATGGACAGCCCGCTTCAAATCATCCCACAGATTCTCAATGATATTCAGGTCTGGGGACTGGGATGGCCATTCCAGAACATAGTACTTGTTCCTCTGCATAAATGCCCGGGTAGATTTTGAGCAGTGTTTTGGGTCGTTGTCTTGTTGAAATATCCAGCCCCGGCGGAACTTCAACTTTGTGACTGATTCTTCAACATCTATGAAGTTCAAGGCTTAATGAGCTCACCAAACCAATTGTGTGTTCCAATTAATCAGTGCTAAGTAGTTACAGGTATTAAAATCAACAGAATGACAAGGGTGCCCACATTTTTGCATAGCCTATTTTTCACATCTGATTTAATTTCATACAACTTAATATTGCTACACTAAAAATCTTTGTCTGGACAATACCCCAGTACTCAGAAATACCCCAGTACTTAGAAAATGAATGGCATGCCACTGTGACTATTATGCAGCCTCAGAGGGGTGCCCAAACTTTTGCATACGACTGTATATTACTGCTGTAATGATATGCTATGCGGTTCATAAGAATAGCGTAACTGTAAGGATCTATGTTCAGAGAAACCTTTATGGTGTTCAGGTTTAGTGTCCAGAGACCTCTCTGGATATCTCTATGTTGAGTTTGTGGTTGCTCCCCAATTAGAGGCAGCTGCGCTACATTGCCTCTAATTGGGGAGCCTATTTAAGTTAATTGGTTTTCCACCTGGGTGTGGGTCTTTGCGTGTGTTCCTTTTGTTGCACACCAGTTCATGTTTGCGTTTGTTGTTTTGTTAATATTAAAGGTGTTTCTTCTCACTACTGCTCAGTGCCTCAGGTCCTCCCTATGCAGCGTGACAGAAAGACCCACCACAGGACCGCACAGAGCTGGACAATGGAGGCACTCATGTCCGATAAGGAGCTTGTCTCCGAAGAGGAGTACCTCCATTGTCTGGCCCTGGAACCACCACCTAATCCAGGTCAGAGGATAGGCCCAGCGTCCAGCCCAGATGACCCCCCCCATGCAGTTTTTTTGGGGGGGGCTATGGGGCCTGTCGGAGGGGCGCTATGAGGAACCTCTGCCGCAACACTCGTGGGCACCAGTGGACCATCACTGAAGACCCCGGGCTGAGCCGCCAGTACCGGTTCCTAGCCCGGTGGCGCCAGTGCCGGTTCATAGCCCGGTAGCTCCATTGCTGGAGCAGTCCACTCCACCGGTGCCCAGTCCGGAATCGGTCATCAGCCCCGCACCAGTGCCAGAGCAGTCCGCTCCACCGGTGCCAAGTCCGGGACAGGTCGCCAGCCCCACTCCAGTGCCGGAGCAGTCCGCCCCACCGGTGCCCAGTCCGGGACCGGTCGTCAGCACCGCTCCAGTGCCGGAGCAGTCCGCTCCACCGGTGCCCAGTCCGGGACCGGTCACCAGCCCAGCTCCAGTGCCGGAGCAGTCTGCTCCACCGGTGCCCAGTCCGGGACCGGTCACCAGCCCAGCTCCAGTGCCGGAACAGTCCGCTCCACCGATGCCCAGTTTTTAAGTTGAGGGGTTTTCCACCTGGTTGTGGGTCTTTGCGTATGTTCCTTTTGTTGCACACCAGTTCATGTTTGTTGTTTTGTTAATAGTAAAGGTGTTTCTTCTCACTACTGCTCAGTGCCTCGGGTCCTTGTCCATTCATCGCCATTACCCGTCGTTGTCTTAGCTCTCTTGATTAACTGTGTTTGTTTTATGCCTCTTTCCTATTTCAATATGCCTTGTCTGCTGCTGTTTCGGTTAGCTATTATTGTTTTATTTCACTGTAGAGCCCCCAGTCCCGCTCAACATGCCTCAGATAGCTCCTTTGTCTCACCCCCCACACATGCGGAGACCTCACCTGGCTTAACTGGTGTCTCCAGAGATGCAACCTCTCTCATCATTACCCAACGCCTAGGTTTACCTCCACTGAACTCACATCCTACCATAACCTTGTCTGTACATTATACCCTCAATCTATTCCACCATGCCAAGAAATCTGTACCCAACGCACTAGACGACCAGTTCTTAAAGCCTTTAGCCGTACCCTTATCCTACTTCTCCTCTGTTCCTCTGGTGATGTAGAGGTAAACCCAGGTCCTGCAGCTCCCAGCACTACACCTATTCCCCAGTCGCTCTCATTTGTTTACTTCTGTAACCGTAAAAGCCGGTTAACATCAGAAGCCTCCTCCCTAAGTTTGATTTATTCACTGCTTTAGCACACTCCGCCAACCCTGATGTCCTAGCTGTGTCTGAATCCTGGCTCAGGATGGCCACCAAAAATTCTGAAATTTTCATCCCCAACTACAATATTTACCGTCAAGGTAGAACTGCCAAAGTAGGCAGAGTTGCAATCTACTGCAGAGATAACCTGCAGAGTTCTGTCATACTGTCCAGGTCTGTGCCCAAACAGTTTAAAAATCCACCTTTCCAGAAATAAGTCTCTCACTGTTGCCGCCTGTTACAGACCCCCCTCAGCCCCCAGCTGTGCCCTGGACTCCATATGTGAATTGATTGCCCCCCATCTATCTTCAGAGTTTGTACTGTTAGGTGACTTAAACTGGGATATGCTTAACAACCCGGCTGTCCTTCAATCTAAGAGAGATGCCCTCAATCTCACACAAATTATCAAGGAACCTACCAGGTACAACCCTAAATCTGTAAACATGGGCATCATCATAGATATCATCCTGACTAACTTTCAAATACACCTCCTCTGTTTTCAACCAGGATCTCAGCGATCACTGCCTCATTGCCTGCGTTCGTAATGGGTCCGCGGTCAAACGACCACCCCTTATCACTGTCAAACGCTCCCTAAAACACTTCTGCGAGCAGGCCTTTCTAATCGATCTGGCCCGGGTATCCTGGAAGGATATTGGCGTCATCCCGTCAGTAGAGGATGCCTGGTTGTTCTTTAAAAATGCTTTCCTCACCATCCTAAATAAGCATGCCCCATTCAAAAAACTTAGAACTAAGAACAGATATAGCCCTTGGTTCACGATAATCAAAAATGTCAATAAGCATTTTGCTACGGCTGGCCATGCTTTCCATCTGGCTACCCCTACCCTGGCCAACAGCTCTGTACCCCCCGCAGCAACCTGCCCAAGCCCCCCCCCCCCCCCGCTTCTCCTTCACCCAAATCCAGACAGCTGATGTTCTGAAAGAGCTGCTAAATCTGGACCCCTACAAATCTGCTGGGCTAGACAATCTGGACCCTTTATTTCTAAAATTATCCGCCGAAATTGTTACAACCCCTATTACTAGCCTGTTCAACCTCTCTTTTGTATCGTCCGAGATCCCTAGAGATTGGAAAGCTGCCGCGGTCATGCCCCTCTTCAAAGGGGGAGACACTCTAGACCCAAACTGTTATAGACCTATATCCATCCTGCCCTGCCTTTCTAAAGTCTTCGAAAGTCAAGTTAATAAAGAGATCACTGACCACTTCGAATCCCACCGTACCTTCTCTGCTATGCAGTCTGGTTTCCGAGCTGGTCATGGGTGCACCTCAGCTACGCTCAAGGTACTAAACGATATCATAACCACCATTGATAGAAGACAGTACTGTGCAGCCGTATTCATCGACCTGGCCAAGGTTTTCGACTCTGTCAACCACCACACTCTTATTGGCAAACTCAACAGCCTTGGTTTCTCAAGTGACTGCCTTGCCTGGTTCTCCAACTACTTCGCAGACAGAGTTCAGTGTGTCAAATCGGAGGGCCTGTTGTCCGGTCCTCTGGCAGTCTCTATGGGCTTGCCACAGGGTTCAATTCTTGGGCCAACCCTATTCTCTATATACATCAACGATGTCGCTCTCGCTGCTGGTGACTCTCTGATCCATCTCTACGCAGACGACACCATTCTGTATACATCTGGCCCCTCTTTTGGACACTGTGTTAACTAACCTTCAAACAATCTTCAATGCCATACAACACTCCTTCCGTGGCCTCCAACTGCTCTTAAATGCTAGTAAAACTAAATGCATGCTTTTCAATCGAACGCTGCCCGCACCCGCCCACCAGACTATCATCACTACTCTCGACGGGTCTGACTTAGAATACGTGGACACCTACAAATACCTAGGTGTCTGGTTAGACTGTAAACTCAACTTCCAGACTCACATTAACCATCTCCAATCCAAAATTAAATCTAGAATCGGCTTCCTATTTCGCAACAAAGCCTCCTTCACTCATGCTGCCAAACATGCCCTTGTAAAACTGACCATCCTACCCACCCTTGACTTCGGCGATGTCATTTACAAAATAGCCTCCAAGACTACTACTTAGCAAATTGGATGTAGTCTATCACAGTGCCATCCATTTTGTTACCAAAGCCTCATATACTACCCACCACTGCGACCTGTACGCTCTCGTTGGCTGGCCCTCACTACATATTCGTCGCCAAACCCACTGGCTCCAGGTCATCTATAAGTCTTTGCTAGGTAAATCCCTGCCTTATCTCAGCTCGCTGGTCACCATAGCAACACCCACCTGTAGCATTCACTCCAGCAGGTATATTTCACTGGTCACCCCCAAAGCCAACACCTCCTTTGGCCGCCATTCCATCCAGTTCTCTGCTGCCAATGACTGGAACGAATTGCAAAAATTCTTGAAGCTAGAGGTTCCTATCTCCCTCACTAACTTTAAGCATCAGCTGTCAGAGCTGCTTATCGATCACTGCACCTGTATATAGCCCTCCTGTAAATAGCCCACCCTACTACCTCATCCCCATATTTATTATTTTAGCTCATTTTGCACTTCAGTATCTCTATTTGCACATCATCATTTGCACATCTATCACTCCAGTGTTAATTCTAATTTGTAACTTATTTCGCCGATATGTCCTATTTATTGTCCTACCTTCCTAACCTTCCTGCATTTTGCACTACATTTGCACACTCTGTATATAGATTCTCTATTGTGTTATTGACTGTAAGTTTGTTTATTCTCATGTGTAACTCTGTGTTGTTGTGTTTTTTTGTCGCACTGCTTTGCTTTGTCATGGTCAGGTCGCAGTTGTAAATGAGAACTTGTTCTCATTTTCACCTTAAATAAAGGTGAAATACATTTTTTTTTACAAATGTTGTACCCACATGGTAGTTCCAATGCAAATGTCCCATGTAGGTTTTATATTTATAGCTGGTTTCGCAATCATAACCAACTGTTTTATCAGTCCACTGATTTTTATTATTTTGCACAATATTTTTTTCTAACCTGCATGAATATTTTATTTTTTATATCTCAGGATTGTGCCCTGGGATCACATAATATGTAATTGTGTCAAATCATCCCATGGCCGCTTCAACAGAGAAACACAACCCCTGTCTCTGACCAGGATACTTCTGCTTCAACAAAAATATCCCAATTGGAGATGTCTCTGCTGCTACAGGGTCACCCTGCTTCAACACGGTGTTTGCCATAGAATTATTCCTTTAATTAAAGATCTCTGTTTTATCGGAGTTCCTAATAAAACATTCTAGCGCTTCCCCTATTCAAGTTTCTAACTAGAGGTGTCTTTTGCGCCAACGAAATACCTAATGTGCACAACCTGTTCCCAGAACTATCAGCGTACAGGTGAGACCCAGGCGCAGACAAAGTTGAAATAACAAATGTTTATTATCACAACAGGGGTAGGCAAAAGACAGGTCAGGGCAGGCAGAGTTTGGTAATCCAGAGTAGTGGGGCAAAGGTACAAGACGGCAGTCAGGGTCAGGGCAAGCAAGGAAAGGAAAGGTCAAAACCGGGAAACCAAGAAAACAGGCACTTTAAAGAGACAGGAGTAAAGGGGGAAAACGCTGGTAGTCTTGATGAACAAAACGAACTGGCAACAGCCAAACATAGAACACAGGGATAATGAGGAAGATGGGCGACACCTGGAGGGGGGTGGAGACAATCACAAAGACAGGTGAAACAGATCAGGGTGTGACAAGAACAGGATTTTCTATGATGTTTAAAAGAAAATCAGTCTCACCCTTAATTTATTTTATCTGTCTGGAATGACGTTTGGGGCTCCTTGCCACGTCTAACGCAGCCCCTGCCTGCAGTTAACCTCAGTCTCCCTGGGAGCAATCAGCAAGCGGAGTTAGCATCCCATCCTTGTCGACAAATTTGGAGGTAATTCTAACCAAAAGTAGAGAGACTATTCTTCAAAACAACTTTATGAGATTTGCAAAAAAGCAATCAACCATCACTGAATAGTTCAGAGTTGAAAACTTCATGCTTCACCATAGGTTTCCTCCAGATGTGACGCTTGGCATTCAGGCCAAAGAGTTCAATCTTGGTTTCATCAGACAAGAGAATGTTGTTTCTCATGGTCTGAGAGTCCTTTAGGTGCCTTTTGGCAATCCAAGCGGGCTGTCGTGCCTTTTACTTCTGGGCTCCCAAGTGGCGCAGTGGTCTAAGACACTGCATCTCGGTGCTAGATGCGTAGTTCCTGGCCTTAACTGTCAGGTTCTGATCATAGGGAAGCCTTTGGCTCCCTCTAGTTTTCTATGGTCAGAGCCTGACAGATCTAATTATTCTGTTTCTATGTTTGGTTTTGTGTTGGTCCCCAATTAGGCAGCTGCTTTGCATTGTCTCTAATTGGGGGCCATATTTAAGTTAATGTGTTTCACCTGTCTCTTGTGTGTCATTGTTTTGGTTTAGGCATACCTGTGTTTCATTCGTGGTTCTGTGTTATTTTTGTGCCAGTTGATTTAAATAAATAATGTCACACTTCATCAGCGCTGCGTCTTGGTCTGCCACTAACCACGTTCGTGACATTAACAGAGCTAAGATGACCAGCTATATAGAATGAATAAATATTGATAATTTACCAGAGGTAGTGGAAATGTGGTCATAATTTGTGCTCAAGGGGTAATCCTACAGATTCCCATTTTCAATGAGAAACTGATTTTAATTAGATCAGTTAGGGGTGTTGTACATTTTTCCAAATACTGACATTAAGATACTGTATATTGCTAAGAACATTTCTCCAAGATGTTCAAACAGTTATTGATGACCAGCAGGGTCAAATAATCACAGTGGTTGTAGAGGTTGAAACCGGTAAGTACATCAGGAGTAAATGTCACTTGGCTTTTCATAGCCAGGCATTTAGATGATGGAATATCAGGTGCGGTAGAGAGTTTAAAACAGCAGGTCTGGGACAAGTTAGCACATCTGGTGAACAGGTCAGGGTCCCATAGCCGCAGGCAGAAGCGTTGAAACTGGAGCAGCAGCACGACAAGGTGGAGTGGTGACAGCAAGGAGTCATCAGGTGAGGTAGTCCTGAGGCATGGTGCTAGGGCTCAGGTCCTCCGGGAGGGAGAGTGGGAGAGACAATCAATGTTGAGAGAATAGTCAGTTATAACTGACACAGACATGGTGGAGTAGCAAGAAGATCGAAATGCCATGAATCTCCCAGGGGAGGACATGTTTAATAATAATGACTGTTTAAATGAACATGCACAATGTAATCGTGGATGTCAAAGTGTGCCAAATATGTAATTTGAAAACACTTAAAAGTGTTGCGTGAGTGTCCTTAACCTTGCTAACAGACAAAGAGAATGTATCAGTGGTTCACCAATTAGAGCCTTGATGGACTTGGCCACAGTAACAAGGGGTAATGTGTAATGGTGTAAAAACAATAATGGGGGGGGAATGTTTCTTCGGGACCATCAGGCAACATCCTGACAACTGCTAAATAGGAATTTCATGAAGCCTGTCTAGAACATTAATATTGTATATTTTGAGAACATATTCTGTGTAAGTTTGGTTGGACTTTGATGGAATATTCTCCTAATCCTTAGAAAACTGGACAGAGGAATGTTCTTGCAAAATTCCCATGAAGCGGGTCCATGGTAATCATGTTCTGGGTAAGTTCTGTTTGACATTAAGGGAATGGTCTCTTGGGAAAAGCCCTTGCTCGTCACTAGAACATTCCTATGAAAACGTTGTGTAGTGACCTAATGAGATTCTACATTTGTGGGAACGTTTGTTGTTAGCTGGGCCTCCCACCACGTCCTAATAGATTATTTATGTCATTGTTCCCTGGGATGGAGGAGCCACTCGACCTCCCTTCAAGTACCTCTGAGGCGGTTTGATTGGTCAAACACGATGCCGCGCCGCGCTGCTAAGCTAGTACATTTTACTCCAAACACTTTAAAGAAATAGAAACAACGACCTCTGAGATAAAGTTAGAGCATTCTGATCCTATTAGTTACATCATTACCCATGAATCATTGTGGTATCAGCAGTAAGAGACCAGGGGAGGTTACGCTGTCACTTGTTGCTTATCTATTTCTCCTCATGTTGGCCATCAACGACTACTTTCCCTAATGAATTTTAATGGTATGTTTCTGCCTTAGTCATTGTGCGGTCCAAATAGCACCCTATTTTCTATATAGTGTATTTGTTTTGAACAGGGCCCATAGCGGGAATAGGGTGCCATTAGGATACAGCCATTGAACCCTGATAGCAATATAATTGTATGGATCTTACCTATCACCATCCAATTGACATTATAGGCATTTTTCAAGAACAAAATGTGGGAGCAGATTCTAAGAATAAGGGCGAACGTGCAATGGAGACACTAAGTGCTGAATGTTTGGGTCACAAATAAGGTCATATTCTAATAGCCAGCTGGGTTGGGGACAGCTGTAGGCGCTCTGCTGAGACACACTGCTGCAGCACAACCAGTTCACTGAGCATAGGACGACACTGCACATCCCTCAGCCACACAGTAAATAAACACACACTCATGCGCACACATACACAAAGCAAATACACACACATACGGTATACACACAAAAAAAACACACACACACAGACAAAGATAAACACACAGCACTGGGAAAAGTAAACCCCAGGCATGCTGTAAATCCTGAGTGTCACACGAGGGAGAGATAATGTGTGTTCCTGCCTCAGCTCTGACCATGTGATCCCCATCATCACATCATGAGCACTAATTGTCTCTTGAGGGACAGTTGGACACTAATCATACTGGACCCCAAAAGTCATCATACTTGGACCACAATGCTGTAAAAACAAGCACGGTATGATGCTATGGAAAACGGGTTAGGATAAAATTAAATATCCTCCCTGCCGTGAGACAAAATGCTATAAAAACATTACTGTGCTTTGTAATAGTCTAGCCTCATCCATTGTGGCTCTAGTATTGACAGTTACAACACTACCATCTTGTGGAGATAGAAGGTAAAACTGTATAGTTCAACGCCTCCCAGGTGAATACAGTAAATAGGCCTAGCCCTGGAGACCATGATGCATAATCCTAGATGCAATTAGCAAAGACTCCATTAGCTACAGTATAATTGCTGCACATATGGATACACTTTAAGAGTTATTTCCAAGGCTCTTCTGATTATTTTTTCTGTGACTTATTGTGATGACTTGCAATTAACTGACTTAAGTGGTGAAGCAGGCCTCAGTCAGTAGATGGTTTCATGACCTAGATTTGTTCATGGTGGTAGAGAAGGTGGAATGTTTTGATACGCTACCTTGAGGGGTAAGGGGCTGGTAGCAGGTGAACAGTGGACACAGTGTAAATTCATTCTCTGATTAGGGGGTGAAGTGAGGCCTCACCTTAGAACTTACAAAGTATATCTATATCAGGGAGGGGAAACTTTGATGGGGGTAGGGGCCACAAAAAATAGAAACTCATAATTAAGCGACCGCAGTGACTCATGAGTTTGCATACCCACAAATGCAGAAAGAGCCAGCCCTAGCATTTTGGGGGCCTTAAGCATATTTTTTTTTGCAGTTTTACAGCTAATTTCCTGCAATTCTACACATTTTGCCATAGGGTGGAGAGAAATGTTAGCCGTTTTTAATATGATATCTGAGTGAGAGTGACAAAATCAATGGGGGACCCCCGGTCGGTAATTCGATAATGATTACTACAACTTTAGATAGCTGACCGCTAAACTAACTTACCAATAGATAGATGGATAGATAGGTACTTTATTGATCCCAGAGGGGAAATTTCTTTGTCAAGCAGCTACGAAAAAACACAGGGCAGGTGCAAAATGCCAGAACGAAAATACACAAAAGACAGATACACGATACATGATACTTGGAGCGGCAGTATGAAAAAGTATAAAAGTCTGGAGTGCAAAAAAGCTCTAAAAAATGTTAGCTGACATGGACTAATTGAGTGACATAACAACAGAAAAACTGCTGATGCACAACCAAATTTCGATATTGCACCTTGTGTTCTACTGTTCTAACTCTCAACAGTAAGTTCAGACTCGACCTGAGTTCCTAAAAATATATATACTGTACATTTATTTGCTTTGGAAATTAATCCGCAGGCCAACAAAAGGGGGGCCGTGGGAAGCCAGTTACCCATCCCGGATCTATATGGTAGGCTATGGCCATATAAGCTATGATCACATGTATTAGCCATAGGAGTGTATTCCTTTATCTTACTTGCAGGCCTTCTGGTTGCAAGCTTAATGATAACCAAAAGGTGGCAGCAATGCTGCATTATCTGAACTTTTAGAACTTTATTGAATTAGTCATGCTTCTTGTGAGTCACATGTTGACATGTGTACATACCACCTTCAAACTGTAGTGTTAAGCTGTCTTTATATACATGTCTGCAGGCATAGGTGCACAGATAGGGCTCTACCTGGCCATGTGGCATTTCAGTGGGCCTGTCTGACTTGGGCTTTATGAACAAAATTATCTTTATCTTATAATGGGGTCTCAAGAAAAACAAATTGTCAGGTGTGGGGGTCTCAGGGGGAAAGAAATGGTCTGGTTTTGATTTCTGGTCCCAATCCACCATGCCCTTTTGCCCTTCCAGTCTCCAAAGTGCCCTTTTGGGTGGTCGTATAATTTCCCCAAAAATGAATTTAAAAAAATGTATACATTTTTGGTCATTGTTGTTCAGAACCCACTGTGCGCAAGTCGTCAAGTTCGCCACCCCCCAACCCCATCTATTGGTTTCGCCTGTTTAACTGCCCTGTACTGAGCTAGTGCATGCCCAGTTGAGCATTTTTCCCAGTCTGCCTGTATTGAGACATGCATGGCTTGAGCGATGCGGTCACCTAGTTTAAATATCAACAGTACTTTATTTATCAACAGCATTTTATTTGCAAATATTGATATAATAACCATCATATCAAAGTAAACTTGGAATCAAGAGATGACGTGTGGTCCTCCCACTATTACTCCTCGGGAAAGCATGCAGTTTATTAGGTTACAGATTAAATAAATGACAATGAACTTCACAGGGTGAAGAAAGTAGGCCTACACAGTAATGAGCTTGATGCTCCTTTACAATAAATATTGAGGGTCTTATTCTGGTGACATGATGATCTATGCTTGACTGCTGTTTGACAAAATAAACTCATCATGTAGACTAGCCTCCTGCCAGCTGTTTTTGGCTAAAGCACATGTGCCAAGACCAGAGTAGGCACATATGGTATTTAGTTTTTAAAAATCTAACAGTTTTTGTGACAAAACTGTAGATAGAGTTGAAAATGCGATGGAAACCCATTGAACTTTAGATTTTTATTCGGTACAGAGTTGAGTTTGAGGGGTCTAGGGGTTGATTTGGGATTGGGCCATACTTTTGGAATCAGAACTTTCAAATGAAGAGTGACATATAGTACATTAGTCTGTTATTGTTAACGTGATTAATTTTGTCTCTCAGACGTTTCTCCAACAAGCTCACCTGGAAGTGTCACAGAGCAGAGGTAAATGGCCTACAGTAACTTGCTAGTATTTAAAAACATTAAAGCATTCACATCGAAACAGTGGACCTTATTTTGTAGTGTCATACTTAGAGCCTGAACTTTCAAATGAAGTCTGACATACAGTATATTAGATGTCTGTTCATGTTAACATGTGATGCTCCAGATACTCAACTAGTCTAAAGAAGGCCAGTTTTATTCCTTCTTTAATCTGCACAACAGTTTTCAGCTGTGCTAACATAATTGCAAAAGGGTTTTCTAATGATCAATTATCCTTTTAAAATTATAAAGTTGGATTAGCTAACACAACGTGCCATTGGAACACAGGAGTGATGGTTGCTGATAATGGGCCTCTGTACGCCTATGTAGATATTCCATTAAAAATTTGCCGTTTCCAGCTACAATGGTCATTTACAGCATTAACAATGTCTACACTGTATTTCTGATCAATTTGATGTTATTTTAAAAATGGACAAAAAAATTGCTTTTCTTTAAAAAACAAAGACATTTCTAAGTGACCCCAAACTTTTGAACGGTAGTGTACAGTCGTGGTCCAAAGTTTTGAGAATGACACAAGTATTGGTCTCCACAAAGTTTGCTGCCTCAGTGTTGATGATGGCAATTTGCATATACTCCAGAATGTCATGAAGAGTGATCAGATGAATTGCAATTAATTGCAAAGTCCCTCTTTGCCATGAAAATGAACTTAATCCCCAAAAAACATTTCCACTGCATTTCAACATTGCCACAAAAGGACCAGCTGCCATCATGTCAGTGATTGTCTCGTTAACACAGGTGAGAGTGTTGACGAGGACAAGGCTGGAGATCACTCTGTCATGCTGATTGGGTCAGAATAACAGACTGGAAGCTTTAAAAGGAGGGTGGCGCTTGAAATCATTGTTCTTCCTCTGTCAACCATGGTTCCCTGCAAAGAAACACGTGCCGTCATCATTGCTTTGCACAAAAAGGGCTTCACAGGCAAGGATATTGCTGCTGGTAAGATTGCACCTAAATCAACCATTTATCGGATCATCAAGAACTTCAAGGAGAGAGGTTAAATTGTTGTGAAGAAGGCGTCAGGGTGCCCAAGAAAGTCCAACATGCGCCAGGACCGTCTCCTAAAGTTGATTCAGCTGCGGGATCGGGGCACCACCAGTGCAGAGCTTGCTCAGGAATGGCAGCAGGCAGGTGTGAGTGCATCTGCACGAGGCGAAGACTTTTGGAGGATGGCCTGGTGTCAAGAAGGGCAGCAAAGAAGACACTTCTCTCCAGGAAAAACATCAGGGACCGACTGATATTCTGCAAAAGGTACAGGGATTGGACTGCTGAGGACTGGGGTAGAGTCATTTTCTCTGATGAATCCCCTTTCCGATTGTTTGGGCCATCCGGAAAACACCTTGTCCGGAGAAGACAAGGTGAGCGCTACCATCAGTCCTGTGTCATGCCAACAGTAAAGCATCCTTGAGACCATTCATGTGTGGGGTTGCTTCTCAGCTAAGGGAGTGGGCTCACTCACAATTTTGCCTAAGAACACAGCCATGAATAAGGAATGGTACCAACACGTCCTCCGAGAGCAACTTCTCCCAACCATCCAAGAACAGTTTGGTGACGACCAATGCCTTTTCCAGCATGATGGAGCACCTTGCTATAAGGCAAAAGTGATAACTAAGTGGCTCAGGGAACAAAACATCAACATTTTGGGTCCATGGCCAGGAAACTCCCTAGACCTTAATCCCATTGAGAACTTGTGGTCGATCCTCAAGAGGCGGGTGGACAAACAAAAACCCACAACTTCTGACAAACTCCAAGCACTGATTATGCAAGAATGGCCTGACATCAGTCAGGATGTGGCCCAGAAGTAAATTGACAGCATGCCAGGGCGGATTGCAGAGGTCTTGAAAAAGAAGGGTCAACACTGCAAATATTGACTCTGCATAAACTGAATGTCATTGTCAATGAAAGCCTTTGACACTTATGGAATACTTGTAATTATACTTCAGTGTACCATAGTAACTACTGACAAAGATCTAAGAACTTTGTGGAGACCAATACTTGTGTCATTCTCAAAACTTTTGACCATGACTGTAGGTTTGGTTAGGTGATTGAAGTACTATGCACATGTAGGTTGGGGTGAAAAAAAGAAAGTCCGGGTAGCCGTTTGATTAACTGTTCAGCAGTCTTATGACTTTGGGGTAGAAGCTGTTCATGAGTCTTTTGGTCCCAGACTTGGCGCTCCGGTACCACTTGCTGTGCGGTAGCAGAGAGAACAGACTGTGACTTGGGTGGCTGGAGCCTTTAACAATTTTTAGGGCCTTCCTCTGACACCGCCTGGTATAGAGGTCATGGATGACAAGGAGCTCGGCCCCAGTGATGTACTGGGCCGTACGCACTATCCTCTGTAGCGCTTTGCGGTCGGATGAAAGCAGTTGCCATACCAAGTGGTGATGCAGCCAGTAAAGATGCTCTCAATGGTGCCGACAGGGCAGGAGATGCTGTGTGGATACAGTTGAAGTCAGATCACAGGAAGGGAGGGCATTGGTGAATCAGACACAACCGGGAGGGTCGAGCACATCTCTGTGCCTTAGGTATTAGTTACGAGAGATTAAAAGAATTAGTAGCAGCATATCCAAGACCACAAAGTACACCGGCTACAGTATTCTAACCCTGGCACAGAAGTGTGCATTTGTTCACTTCCCTTCATGGATTTGTAACAAAGTTATTTTAGGAACTTTTATGCCTATACTTGACTATGGTGGTAGTTTTTATATGAATGCCTCTGCTCAGTGTTTGAGATCTATTGACACCATTTACCATGGAGCATTGAGATTTATTTTAAATTGTCTGGCACTCACGCACCATTGCACTTTATATGCTGGGGTTGGATGGCCTTCATTAGCATCCCGTAGACTTAGTCATTGGTATACCTTTGTTTACAAAGCTATACTGGGTTTGTTGCCTTCTTATTTATGCTCGTTTATACAGAAAAAATGTGGTGAGTACTGTCTTCGCTCACAGGACGTTGTTTTGCTTGCTGTACCAAATGTCCGAACAAATTTAGGAAAAAGTGCTTTCATGTACTCTGCCCCATCAGCTTGGAACACCCTTCAAAATCGTTTGAAATTGAAAGAACTTGTATCTCTTGGCATTTTTAAATCCTTGATGAAGGACCTTGAGGCCGATTCCTTTACTTGTCAATGTTTTTAATTTTGCTATGTAAACATCTGTGGAATTATATAGTTTTTGTTTTATGTATTTACTGATGATATCTGTATTTGTTTTATTGTACTTGCAACTTTCATGTAATGACTTACTGCTGCCTGTTTTGGCCAGGACACTCTTGGAAAATAGATTTTTAATCTCAATGTGCCCTTCCTGGTTTAATAAAGGTTTAATAAAAAAAACAATTAAATACAGTGGAAAACACCCTCAACTTATGCCTCTAAATGTGCAATAATTTGGATCATCCATCCACATGGAGTCTCATAAAAATGCAATTCCACATCCAATCTTTTCATAAGTGCGAGACTACGTTTCACATCCCAACAGTTGCGCATTTCACTCACTCATGTACACCTTTTTTTAATTAACATGTAGATCTCAATCATATAATGCTGAGACATATGCCAATTTCTTAAAATAAATCAAACCTATCAATAAAACAGTATATTAAGACAGTCTGCTGGAAATTGTTTTTATCAGAGATGGTTGGGTTCCCTATCTTTATGCTTGTTAACCCTCGCAAGGCTGCCGTCCCAGACGGCATCCATAGCCGCGTCCTCAGAGCATGCGCAGACCAGCTGGCTGGAGTGTTTACAGACATTTTCAATCTCTCCCTATCCCAGTGTGCTGTCCCCAGTAGCTTCAAGATGTCCACCATTGTTCGTGTACCCACTAAAGCAAAGGTAACTGATCAATGACTATCGCCCCGTAGCACTCACTTCTGTCATCATGAAGTGCTTTGAAAGGCTAATTAAGGATCATATCACCCCTACCTTACTTGACACAATTGGATTTGCATACTGCCCCCAATAGCTCCACAGACTATGCAATCACCATTGCACTGCACACTCCCCTATCCCATCTGGACAAGAGGAATACCTATGTAAAAAAGCTATTCATTGACTATAGCTCAGCCTTCAACACCATATCACCCTCCAAGCTCATCATTAAGCTTGGGGCCCTGAGTCTGAACCCCGCCTTGTGCAACTGGGTCCTAGACTTCCTGGCGGGCCGCCCCCAGATGGTGAAGGTAGGAAACAACACCTCCACTGCGCTGATCCTCAACACAGGGGCCCCACAAGGGTGCGTGCTCAGCCTCCTCCTGTACTCCCTGTTCACCCATGACTGCGTGGAAACGCAGGCCTCCAACTTAATCATAAAGTTTGCAGACGACACAACAGTAGTAGGTCTGATTACCAACAATGACGAGACAGCCTACAGGGAGAAGGTGAGGGACCTGGCGGAGTGTTGCCAGGAAAATAACCTCTCCCTCAACAAAATGAAGGAGCTGATCGTGGACTTCAGGAAACTGCAGAGGGAGCACTCCCCTATCCACATCGACTGGACCGCAGTGGAGAAGTTCCTCTGCGTATACATCACTGACAATCTGAAAGGGTCCACTCACACAGACAGTGTGGTGAAGAAGGTGCAACAGCGCCTCTTCAACCTCAGGAAGCTGAAGAACTTTGGCTTGGCCCCTAAGACCTTTACAAACCTGTCAGGCTGTATCACAGCCTGGCCCCTAAGACCTTTACAAACCTGTCAGACTGTATCACCGCCTGGTACGGAAACTGCACCATCTGCAACCACAGAGCTCTCTAGAGGGTGGTGCGGTCTGCCACACGCATCACCGGGGGCACACAGCCTGCCCTCCAGGACTCCTACTACACCCGATGTCACAGGAAGGCCAAAAAGATCATCAAGGACGTCAACCACCTGAGCCACGGCCTGTTCACCCCACTACCATCCAGAAGGCGAGGTCAGAACAGATGCATCAAAGCTGGGACAGAGAGACTGAAACTGCTTCTCTCTCAAGGCCATCAAAATGTTAAATATACATCAATAGCCAGCTACCACCTGGTTACTCAACCCTGCACCTTAGAGGAACACTAGTCCCTTTAATCATCTTTACATACTGCTTTACTAATTTCATATGTATAGTGGGGAGAACAAGTATTTGATACACTGCCGATTTTGCAGGTTTTCCCACTTACAAAGCATGTAGAAGTCTGTAATTTTTATCATAGGTACTCTTCAACTGTGAGAGACGGAATCTAATACAAAAATCCAGAAAATGACATTGTATGATTTTTAAGTAATTAATTTGCATTTTATTGCATGACATAAGTATTTGATACATCAGAAAGCAGAACTTAATATTTGGTACAGAAACCTTTGTTTGCAATTACAGAGATCATACGTTTCCTGTAGTTCTTGACCAGGTTTGCACACACTGCAGCAGGGATTTTGGCCCACTCCTCCATACAGATCCTTCAGGTTTCAGGGCTGTCGCTGGGCAATACGGACTTTCAGCTCCCTCCAAAGATTTTCTATTGGGTTCAGGTCTGGAGACTGGTTAGGCCACTCCAGGACCTTGAGATGCTTCTTACGGAGCCACTCCTTAGTTGCCCTGGCTGTGTGTTTCGGGTCGTTGTCATGCTGGAAGACCCAGCCACGACCCATCTTCAATGCTCTTACTGAGGGAAGGAGGTTGTTGGCCAAGATCTCGCGATACATGGCCCCATCCATCCTCCCCTCAATACGGTGCAGTCGTCCTGTCCCCTTTGCAGAAAAGCATCCCCAAAGAATGATGTTTCCACCTCCATGCTTCACAGTTGGGATGGTGTTCTTGGGGTTGTACTCATCCTTCTTCTTCCTCCAAACACGGCGAGTGGAGTTTAGACCAAAAAGCTCAATTTTTGTCTCATCAGACCACATGACCTTTTCCCATTCCTCCTCTGGATCATCCAGATGGTCATTGGCAAACTTCAGACGGGCCTGGACATGCGCTGGCTTGAGCAGGGGGACCTTGCGTGCGCTGCAGGATTTTAATCCATGCCGGCGTAGTGTGTTACTAATGGTTTTCTTTGAGACTGTGGTCCCAGATCTCTTCAGGTCATTGACCAGGTCCTGCCGTGTAGTTCTGGGCTGATCCCTCACCTTCCTCATGATCATTGATTCCCCACGAGGTGAGATCTTGCATGGTGCCCCAGACCGAGGGAGATTGACCGTCATCTTGAACTTCTTCCATTTTCTAATAATTGCGCCAACAGTTGTTGCCTTCTCACCAAGATGCTTGCCTATTGTCCTGTAGCCCATCCCAGCCTTGTGCAGGTCTACAATTTTAGATTCCCTGATGTCCTTACACAGCTCTCTGGTCTTGGCCATTGTGGAGAGGTTGGAGTCTGTTTGATTGTGTGTGGACAGGTGTCTTTTATACAGGTAACGAGTTCAAACAGGTGCAGTTAATACAGGTAATGAGTGGAGAACAGGAGGGCTTCTTAAAGAAAAACTAACAGGTCTGTGAGAGCCGGAATTCTTACTGGTTGGTAGGTGATCAAATACTTATGTCATGCAATAAAATGCAAATTAATTATTTAAAAATCATACGTTTTTTGTGTGATTTTCTGGATTTTTGTTTTAGATTCCGTCTCTCACAGTTGAAGTGTACCTATGATAAAACTTACAGACCTCTACATGCTTTGTAAGTAGGAAAATCTGCAAAATCGGCAGTGTATCAAATACTTGTTCTCCCCAATGTATATACTGTATTCTTTGCTACTGTATTTTTGTCAATGGCACACCGACATAGATTGTCCTAATATTTAAATATTTCTTAATTCCATTCTTTTATTTTAGATGTGTGTGTATTGTTGTGAATTGTTAGATACTACTGCAATGTTGGAACTAGGAACACAAGCATTTCGCTACACTCTCAATAATATCTGCTAAATATGTGTATGTGACCAATAGAATTTGATTTGATTGGAAGTGTGCATTTTTTCAAGATGATTGATGAGAAAAGTATCATCCAACCAGTCGTGTATATTACTGCTCACTCATATGACATGTCTTGAAATTTGCTGACAGACGGAATAAAAGTACATTTACATTGTGATACAGTACCAGTCAAAAATGTGGACACACCTACTCATTCAAGGGTTTTTCTTTATTTTTTACTATTTTCTACATTTGTGGAATATGAATAACACATATGGAATCATGTAGTAACCAAAAAAGTGTTAAACAAATAAATACATTTATTTATTACGAAGCCTATTTGCTTCTCTATGTAGCCATGGTCTGACAGTTCTATTCTTTCTGTTTCTGGTGGTGGGTTGTGTTGGACCCCTAATTAGAGGCAGCTGCTGTGCATCGTCTCTAATTAGGGATCCTACATAGGTTTGTATGTTCCACACCGGGGATGTGGGTCATTGTATATGTATCGTATATTTTCGCAAGTCACGGAGAAAGTAAGTGTGCCACGTTTCTTCACGTTTGTTGTTTTGTTTAGTAGTTTTGAGTTATTGTACATAGTATCATCAATATCGTCATACATAGTATTAATAAACAAATGTCGAACTACAATCCCTGCGCTGTGCATTGGTCTATGTATGCACCCTCTCGTGACACCACCCTTTGCCTTGATGACAGCTTTGCACACCCTTGGCATTCTCTCAACCAGCTTCATGAGGAATTATTTTCCAACAGTCTTGAACGAGTTCCCACATATGCTGAGTACTTGTTGGCTGCTTTTCCTTCACTCTGCGGTCCAACTCATCCCAAACCATCTCAATTGGGTTGAGGTCGGGGGCTTGTGGAGGCCAGGTCATCTGATGCAGCACTCCATCACTCTCCTTCTTGGTCAAACAGCCTTTACACAGCCTGGAGTTGTGTTGTGGGTCACTGTCCTGTTGAAAAACAAAAAATAGTCCCACTAAGCGCAAACCAGAAGGGATGGCGTATCGCTGCAGAATACTGTGGTAGCCATGCTGGTTAAATGTGCCTTGAATTCTAGATAAATCACTGATATTGTCACCAGCAAAAGCACCCCCACACCATCACACCTCCATGTTTTACAGTGGGAACAATACATGTGAAGATCACCGGTTCACCTACTCTGCGTCTCACAGAGACATGGTGGTTGGAACCAAAAATCTCAAATTTGGACTCATCAGACAAAATGACAGATTTCCACCGGTCTAATGTTTATTGGTTGTGTTTCTTGGCCCAAGTGTCTCTTCTTCATATTGGTGTCCTTTAGAAGTGGGTTCTTTGCAGCAATTCAACCATGAAGGCCTGATTCACGCAGTCTCCTCTGAACAGTTGATGTTGAGATGTGTCTTGTTACTTGAACTCTGTAAAGCATTTATTTGGGCTGCAGTTACTGAGGCTGGTAACTCTAAAGAACTTATCCTCTGCAGCAGAGGTAACTCTGTACTCCAGTTTCATCATAGCGCTTGGTTTTTGCGACTGCACTTAAAGAAACTTTCAAAGTTCATGAAATGTTCCGTATTAACTGACCTTCATGTCTTAAAGTAATGATGGACTGTTGTTTCTCTTTGCTTATTTGAGCTGTTCTTGCCATAATATGGACTTGGTATTTTACCAAATAGGGCTATCTTCTGTATACCACCCCTACCTTGTCACAACTGATTGGCTCAAACGTATTAAGAAGACAAGAAATTCCACAAATGTATTTTTAACAAGGCACACCTGTTAATTGAAATGCATTCCAGGTGACTACCTCATGAAGCTGGTTCAGAGAATGCCAAGAGTGTGCAAAGCTGTCATCAAGGCAAAGGAAGTCTACTTTGAAGAAATGGAATGAGTAGGTGTGTCCAAACCTCATGCAGAACTCATGGATTATTGAGTCATTAGCAGTGTTCAAATACCCATACTAACATACTGTATACTACACACTTAATGAGTATATAGTACATACTATATACTACTAGTTCATTTTAGTATACTGTAAACAAAAGGTATTGTTTCAGTTGAGCGTACTAGAGCTTCGCATGTCTGCCAAAAGATGATGCTGTTGCTATGCAACCTCTTGCTAGCTTGTTAGCATAACAAATTACTAGCTAAAAAGTTTACGAGTTTGGGTGTGTATGTAATTCAATCTGCAGTGCCAGTGTGCGCTCTGGGTGTTCGTTCAACGGCAGTCAAGCACCCAAGCTAACTGGCTAACGTTGGCAAGCTTCATCCAGACAAAAATGATAGAACACCTCACTCTGACCATTTTACTCGCCATAGCAGAGCTGGTTAGGCTGTTTTCATGTTATCCAGAGCGTTGGTGACTAACTGTGCTGCTGGCAACAATTTATCATGCTTTTTTTTGCCAACATTTTTGACACCGGACATATTCCAGGGGTGTTGAGCGTTCGTAAATTCATCAGTTATTCTGTGCGAGAATGCTGTGAAATCGGAGTAGAATTAGAGCCAGAATTAACAATGTCCATTGAAACGCACAATGGCTATACCATTTACCTAAGAATGATGTGAATAATCAAGTTAATAAACGTTGGTTACTTAGATAGCAGATACTTAATATACTGCCTGGCAAGTTCGATGTATTAGTATCAAACTAACGTTAGGTAACTAGCTAACATACCGGTAAATACTGCTATAATGCTATGCGGTTCGTAAGGATAGCGTAGCTAACAAATTGTCAGCCAACCTAACGTGTAACGTAACTTATTTGAAAAGTCCTTACTTTATAAAATTGCTCAACATTTTCTTAACATTTGTCATTAGTTAAAGAAATTAATTTGTATTCGCTCTCGTCAGATTTCGGCTTCATATTTTCTTCAAATCATAACTTTGAAGCCACGCCCATTTTCTGATGAATTGCATTATGGGCCCTAAAAGTAAGGAAATAGTATCGTCTGTGTGTATATTTCGTATTTTGGTGAATTTAGTATGACATCCAGGAACTTTTGGCATACTAACTATATCCATACTATATACTCAATTCACATCACAAATAGTATGGTTAGTGCAGTTAGTATGAGTATTCCAACATGGCAATTGTTAGTTTTACACTTAAGACATGATTCTGCCGTTGTGCTGTGGAATTTGGGATTTTTCTCTTGTATAATTAAGCAATAAGGCCCGAGGGGATGTGGTATATGGCCAATATACCATGGATAAGGGCTGTTATGCACGACGCAACGCAGAGTCCAGCTTGTGCCAATATCAGTTATTTTTAAGTCTTGGAAGAATTAAAACAGTCCTTTTTAGTCTCAGTGTTATTTGCCCATATAAAGTCAGTTATAACCGAGTATACTTATATATGTCTTCAGTGGGGTAATTGGCATTACCGCAAATAAATATAAGAACTCTTAATAATTAATTGTGCCAGTGTGTGTGTGCGCGCGCGCGATTGCAGATTTTTCCAAACCTGTTTTATAAAACAAATTATTAACTGAAATTATAATTATTTTAATTGTTCATATTTAATTGTATAATCCTGGGTGTGTGTGTTCCCAACTTTGTAACTCTCAGAGAATGTTTCCAGAAGGTTCCCTGCTACCTTCATACAACCAAAAGTGAACGTAAAAAAGATTAAGAAAACCATCCTTTTGAACCTTTTGGAAACATTTGTAACCTTCAGCGAACATTCCCAGAACTTTCTGAACGTTGTAACCTTCAGAGAACGTTCCCTGCTACCTTCATACAAGCAACATCCTTAAACCTTTAGGGAACATTGGTGCAACATCCAGGGAACAATCCCACAACCTTAAGGGAAAGTTCCCAGAACCAAAATGTGTTATCTGGGCTGTTATTATTGTAGTCTGAGTTAATTTAATAATACATGTTGTGGGTGACAACAACACAACACACTTGTTGCAACTCTAGTTCTACATATGTATGATGTCGTCCGTTTTAGATATTTCCTCTAGCGTGAGCGTGGCGAACTTGACCGCGCGTGGTCTTGCCTCACACTTGACTATTAGGCTACTACTCCAATACTGTACTTCATCCTGGCTCAGCTGGCTGGATATGGTTAAAGATTTACAATACAAACTTTGAGACGTCAAGAGAAAAAGAAGGCGGTTCTTCATTGAGACCTACAAAATCCGAAGGCAAAAAGGGGACTAGATTATTCTCTCAAACCTGCAAATCCTTTCTGTGACAAACTCCCGGGAAATCAGTGTCGTGACCAATGCTGCAGAATGGAAATATCCAAAGTGGATGACCATTCGACTGAGCATGCTGCCAATTTACTAGGTTTACCTGGTCGAGAAAATCAGATGAGACACAATGGACAGGTCCACAAGAAGAGGTCGAACAACCGCATGGTAATCGTTGCGGTGAGTTGCATTACCGTAACTTTTCGATCTGAGTAGGCTATCCAAAAACTATGATCAAATTTACCCGCTCACTTTGTGATTGACTCCGGAGTCACGTTATATGTCATGATTTTATAGGCCTACAATTGACACGCATATATTTAAACTTAGATTTGTGGATGTCATTATCTTTTGGATAACATGGCACAAATGCAATGATTCATTTAGGCTGTTGCAAATGAACAGGAGTTACTGAATTATTACTTAAAGGTCCAATGCAGCCTTTTTTAAAATATTAATATCAAATTATTTCTGGGTAACAATGAAGTACCTTACTGATTTGTTTTTCATAAAATAATAATAATTAAAAAAAAAAAAGTTTGTTAGCAAATAGCAATTTCGCTAGGACTGTCTGGGTTCGTTTTTATCCACCCAAAACCACGCCCACAAGAAAGCTAGCAACTTTTAAAGTTCGGTTGGTCCCTGTGATAAGTAAAGCCATAACATTGCCATCCATACCTTGCATTTTCCCGAATTTGTATATGAAGTTACATCAAACTATGTAGATTTTGAGTGAGTGATTACAGCCAACCTGACATCAACATCATGGATAGCTGCATTGTTTTTGAAGGTAAGTAAGCTCTGAATTATAACAAGTATTATAGCTATTTTACAATGCCGATTGGGCTGAAGCTGTCTAGTATTGTGTGTCGTCTAGCGCTATCTTAAGTTTTTACGAAATTACTATTGAGATACTTAGCTATGTGACATTTGTGATAGTTGGCAACTAAAAGAGATGCTAGCTCCATTGATTCACTATTATTGATAATCATGTAATGTTATCTATCTACAGAGTCACTTATTGCTTGCCTTTCGTTTAGTTCATTTCAAACGAGGCCGTGAAATTGTGCCTCTCCCGCAGTTCGTGGCGTGGCATGGCATGGCAAGCACGAGCAAACTACCAGTTCGCAGCAATTCCCCCTCTAGCATTCGTCCTCCCTGACCAATCAGCGGCTTTGAATGTTGCTAGTTTACTTGTGGGTGTGGTGTTGCACCAAGTTTGGCGAGGATAAAAAGGACACGTCTGGGTGGTCTGAGTTTCTTATTGGTCTATTAACTAATTTAATTCACCAGGCAGGCCAACACTCCATCCCACCAAAACAGGCTAAAATTTCAGGCGGTCATTTCAAACAGCTCTTAACCTAAATCGTTTTCACAATTTCACAGTATTATTCCAAACTCATAGTGTGGAAATATATATAAAACACAGGAAAATCGCATTTTTGACTGCACTGGGCCTTTAAAGGGATAGTCCACTACCCTGTAAGCAGTCTATGGGCAAGGTATGACAGCAATACATTCTTTGGTTTTGCTTACCTGGCCACTGATTTAAATGCTAACTTTTTTGCGTTTGTGGCACAATCCGATGCAAGTCAACAGTAGTCAAATTACAGTTTTCGTGCTTCATGTCCAAATCATCCTAAAGTGTCCAAAACGTGTTTGTGTAACTCAATTAAGTTACTTATGTAAACTGATTACCAACATAAATATAACATTAAACAAGTAGTTTTGCATCATATAGTGTAATTCCAGGCTGTATCACTACCGGCCGTGATTGGGAGTCCCATAGGGCGACGCACAATTGGCCTAGCATCGTCTGAGTTTGACCAGTGTAGGCCGTCCATTGTAAATAAGCATTTGTTCTTAACTGACTTGCCTAGTTTAAATAAAGGGTAAAATAATTTATACAGTTTGAGGGCCGTTCAAGTGGATTTTTCCCAGTCTTATGTGGTAAATTCCCACTTCCCACTTGGTTACGAACGCAATATTGTCTGTTATACATGTCTGGAATGCTGTTTCAGCCAACCAGCATCCAGGACCCAAACTACCCAGTTTATAGTCGTCAATAATCAATGGCTATTTAAGCAATCTTGCTAAATGAGCCGCTTCACAATACCCACCAAGTGGGTTAATCCTATTGGCACGATGCGTAGGGTTTGCCTTTCATGCCAGTGAATGTGCTTCCCTGGCCCGTTATTAGCTGCAATATCATCAATTTAGATTGCCCCTTTTAATTTTCAACAACTGGCTTAGTTCACTGTCCTTCATAACATTGAAAATACAGTGGTCAACTCCTGCCAAAAAACGCACCATGTGACACTGCACGTCCACTCAGCACAGACTTTTAAATAAACAAAGCAGGCACACTGATGACTGTGGGGTTATCCCACCTAAAGTCAGAGTACAGCGTGCCAGCCTTCCTGTGCCAGCAATTGACTATGTGGTTATACAGTATATTGACCTGTAATTACTGTATCCTTCAATTCAAGAATGGCTCAGTCCACAACAATGTCTCAACAATTGGTACGCATGTGCACTTGGACAACATGAGTAAACTTTCCATGAGTCAACTTTGTGAAATATTACAACACATGGCAGTGTTAGAGCGTGTTGCCATGAATTATACCAATAACAGGATTCCTTATAGGATGCTGAGAATATATTCAAGGCACTGGGAGTCAAATCACATGGGAATCAAATTTATATATTAAAATTTTTCTCAATAAACCTGAAGATGTTTATTGTTTTTGAGGTATATACTCCCAACATGGGGTTGTGAGATTTACACTTTGTACCACAGTATAGTGTCCTCAGGCGCCTGCAGTAGGTTTCCACCAGACAGTGTGTTTGCTTTCCCTGGACCTCAGTTAGGTACTTTACTTGGTTTTAACCGACAAAGAGTACTCCATACCAATTAGACCTCAGTCTCTAAGACGTATTGATAAGACTGCTGGATATCTGCCCTTTATCATGAGCTGACCTAGTTGAAACTTTAAACCCCTGAGATCCAGTCTTTGAATTGCCCCGCAAATTACATGCCCCAGACATTCACCCTTCCCTGGGCAAAAGGGGCCAGGCAGAGCAGCCCACCAGGCAGCTAAGAGGGGGGGGAGGGGAGCTGTCTTACGACCTGCTTTTACTTCTCTATTAGACAGGGCCAAGACCCAGATGTGGAGAATTACAAACTGTTTTTATTTGTGCACTGAAAATCCTACATTTGAATGGACAGGAAAGTGTCATATGACTAATAATGAATGGGGAATTAAGTTTATATTTAATTAATCGTTTTGGTTGTTTATATTTCTAGGAATTTTGTACAGTTAGTCTCTTCATAATCTTTCAGACAATACTTTTCTGTGTTATGCGATGTCTCTTGGCAGTCGATTTACTGGCCTTACTAACAGTGCATGTGAAAGTGATTAAAATCCAGAAGATTGAATACTTGGATAAAATAGGACAGTGTTATCATAAATCTTGTTGCAGAGAAAGTCGAATAGTAGCCTGGTTATACCAGACTGAGTGCTACATAGCATTCATTCTGGTTTAACCAGGCTAGTAGAGTACACTCACAATGGGGATAATAGTTTGATTGGATGAGAAGATATCTAAGGGTCATATAGCACTTCATTTATGATGGCTCAACAGGATGCTATGCATTGTATACCACTTTCACACTACTAAACTGAGCTGAGCTAAGCTGTACTGTGCTTTGTATCTATCTATCTCTATCTATCTCAAACGTATCTCTATTCCTCTCTAAGGTTCTTCCTTCTAGAGAGTTTTTCCTGGCCACCGTACTCTTACTTCCGCTTGTATTGCTTATAGAGTTCTAGGCTAGGTTACTGTGAAGCACTTTGTGACAACTGCTGATATAAAATAAACTATAACTAAATGTGATTGATTGATATATCTACACATGGGAACTTTCAGATAATTTTTTTTCTCTTCTCGCCAATAGGTAATGTTGCTGTGCTTGTTGATCACCGTCATCGCAGTCATATTTGCCTTGAAGCAGCGCTGCAATGTTAAAGGTACGGTTTAGTAAACAACTGGCCAACTCTGTTTACTATCTATTTTCTACCCTTTTAGCCCTTGTGCCGATTTATAAGACAGAAAGAAAACTGCCAGTACATAAAGGCTTTTCAGCTAAAATAGAAATCCAGTTCTAGTCTGTAATTGAATGCATCTCCTGTCCAGTTTCAATGATTAAAATGCTCTCTTTTGAGAAAATAAAAAAACTGCTAAGGATTAGCTTTAAAATCCATAGCAAACCAATCAGATGTACTGATTCCTTCTTTTTGAATCTGTCAAATGATACCTATTCTGAGTAACGTAAATTATATTCTAAGGGACGTAAATGACATTCTGAGTAACATGGTACAAATCTTCTCATCCCCTGTAGTGACGAGCTGTAAGAACAGGTGTGTGACAGGGAGCAGTGACAAGTCTGCATCGTGCCACTGTGACCTGTCCTGTGAGAAAGAGGGAAACTGCTGTCTTGATTACACTGAGATGTGCGTAGACCCTGGTAAGTCCAACAGCCTACATTACGTGTTACTGCAACACTACACTGCCAGAGGTATGTAGAGCAGAAGAGCACGGGTCAAGTTACCCACCAGCCCTCAGATGTTATTAGTCTTTGTGTGTGTGTGTGTGTGTGTGTGTGTGTGTGTGGAGGGGAAGGAGCGTTCGTGTGTGTCAGTGGAGGCTGCTGAAGGGGAGGACGGCTCATAATAATGGCTGGAATGAAGTAAATGGAATGGTATCAACTACATGGAAACCACGTCGTTGATGTGTTTGATACCATTCCATTGACTCCATTCCAGCCATTATTATGAGCCCTCCTCCCCTCAGCAGCCTCCGCTGGTGTGTGGGTGGACTCCTGTACAGATTACAAAAATATGTTTTATGTGCACTGGAATGTTCACTTCGGATGCCATGTTGACTCTGGGACGAGGCTGACCATGACAGAATCCCCAAAATACCACTCTTCCATTTTGGGGTCCTTGCTGGTCACTGTGGCCAGCCGTCCCCTAGCTTCGGTGTGGTGTGGCAATATGGGCGGTGTTGTTCCCCCACACTATGTGGTTTACATTTTGACACCCAATCAACATGGGACCCATGTGATTCCTCTACGTCCTCCAGAGAGGAGAGAGGCCCATTTTGTAGTGAAGGGATGGTAAATCAGAATTTGTTGTGATTTGCCCCCCCCCCCCCCCCCCTGGTCGCTGTGTGCGTGCGTGCATGCTCTAATGGGTATAACTGACTTGCTCTAGTGAAGTTCTTTGCAAGAATATTTGATAATGAGAAACTGTAGTTCACTCATTATGTACCTATCATGGATAGAAGGTAGTCCCAGACAGTGGTAGGATTGATGCCAGATTCCTCACCGACTGCTTGCTCTTGGAGTTTGTCCTTAGGTGACTCCCAAGCATACAAACATGCGCTCACACACACACGTATACTCTCTTTCAAACTTTCTCCCCCTTTTCTCTGTCATAAACTCTTTCTCACTCACTCTCTCTTACTCAAACTCACATATTTTTGCTCTTTTTCTCCGTCATAAATATTTCTCTCACCCCTCCTACCACTCCAGGCCAGCGCTGGACCTGCTCCAGATTCCGCTGTGGTGAGGAAAGGTTGGCCGATAGCCTGTGCTCATGCTCGGACGACTGCGTGAAAGCAGGGGACTGCTGTGCAAACTACTACAGCTCCTGCAAAGGTGAAGGCCATAGACTATACTGACCCTGTATGGGTCAGACCATCCCAAAAAATAATCGAATGCTTTTATAGTCCCAAAAGTGCTAGCTCCACGCTATATCGAAGGCATCTCAAATATTTGTGTAAGTATTTGGCACAGGTCTGTTGTGAAATGTTACATAAAGGCCTATACTCAGACAGTCTAATTATGAGTTCGCTTAGAGAGTTGTTTGTTTAGAGTTGGTAGGGTTGTATGCCCAAGGAAAGTAACGCATGCCAGATGTTAAGACTTTCAGGATGTACATTTGCAGCTGAATAAACAGTGTGAATACAACATCTCGTTTTCCCTGTAGTTCCTATATGCACTTTATATGTGTTGATTTTTGCTTCTTGACTTTGGTATTTCTCTTTTCTAGCTCCTCCGATGTGGTGGAATGAATTCCCCAACATAAGGACCTCTCAATCTTTCCCTATCCTTGACCGTCTTTAATGCTTAGACCAGCGTTTCTCCACCTTTTTGTACCAGGGATGAAAAAATTAGGGTCCTTCCTTCTGACATCTAGAACTTATTCAATTGGTGTCAGAGAGTTAACCGTCTGTGGGACCGGTCAGAAACATCTCAGGGACCAGTGCCGGTCCGGGGAGAAACACTGGCTTACTTCTCACTCTAACTACCCTAATAAAGCATTAACTCATGGTCATTTCAGCTATCATTCATCATTCCATTGCTTGCTTTAGCCTACGCGGTCCAAGCACAATGCTTGCAAGAACATATTTGATTTTAGTATAGTAGATTTCATGTGTTAGCCTAAAATTAGCCTCAGTGAAGATCGTATGGTTGATGCTAATTATATTTTCCAGTGGGAGTGAAGCCCTGGATAGAGGAGGAGTGCGAGGACATTCAAACACCACAATGTCCTGCCGGGTAAGTAATTTTCCACAACTACTACTGTGCTTTCTCTGTGAGAAACACTTTTATACACCACAGTCTGAAGATAGTATCTAATGTTGAACTTGTTTTTTCTTTTTGAGGGGTTTCTATTTGGCTGTAACTTTAATTTAGGGTTTATTTTATGAGTGGTAAGCCTTTACAGGAAAACACAGGAATCTCCTCTGGTATGACCCTCTCTGTCATGATATATAGATTACAGAACCACAGAGAGCCTCAAATAACTATAATATAACATCACTTACCCCTGCCTCTGTTATCCGTTATATGGGAGAAAAGAGAGAGGGGAAGAAGGAGGAAGAAAGAGAGAAAAAGCAACAGTTGTGTTCAATAGATAAAGTGCATTCAGAAAGTATTCAGACTCCTTGACTTTTTCCACATTTTGTTACGTTACAACCTTCTTCTAAAATTGATTAAATCGTTTTTTCCCCTCGTCACAATACCCCATAATGACAAAGCAAAAACTGGTTTTTAGAAATGTTTGCAAATGTAATAAAACTAAAAAATGTAAATAAGTATTCAGACCCTTTACTCAGTACTTTGTTGAAGCTCCTTTGGCAGCAATTACAGGCTCGAGTCTTCTTGGGTATGACGCTACTGTACATGCTTGGCACACCTGTATTTGTGGAGTTTCTTCCATTTTTTTTTTTTCTGGAGATCCTCTCAAGCTCTGTCAGGTTGGATGGGGAGCATCGCTGCACAGCTATTTTCAGTTCTCTCCAGAGATGTTGGATCGGGTTCAAGACCGGGCTCTGGCTGGGCCACCCAAGGACATTCAGAGACTTTTCCCGGGGCCACTCCTACGTTGTCTTCGCTGTGTGCTTAGGTTCGTTGTACTGTTGGAAGGTGAACCTTCACCCCAGTCTGAGGTCCTGAGTGCTCTGGAGTAGGTTTTCATCAAGGATCTCTCTGTACTTTGCTTCGTTAATCTTTCCCTCAATCCTGACTAGTCTCCCAGTCCCTGCCGCTGAAAAACATGCTGCCACCACAATGCTTCACCGTAGGGATGGTGCCAGGTTTCCTCCAGATGTGATACTTGGTATTCAGGCCAAAGAGTTAAATTTTTCATCATACCATTGAATCTTGTTTCTAATGGTCTGATAGTCTTTAGGTTACTTTGGGCAATCTCTTAAGTGGGCTGTCATGTGCCTTTTAATGAGGAGTGGCTTCTGTCTGGCCACTACCATAAAGGCCTGATTGGTGGAGTGCGGCAGAGATGGTTGTCTTTCTGGAAGTTTCTCCCATCTCCACATAGGGACTCTGGAGCTCTGTCAGAGTGACCATCGGGTTCTTGAAACCACCCTGGCCAAGGCTCTTTTCCCCCAATTGTTCTGTTTGGCCAGGCGGCCAGCATAAGGAAGAATCTTGGTGGTTTCAAACTTCTTCCATTTAAGAATGATGGAGGCCACTGTGCCCTTTGGGACCTTCAATGTTTTGGTACCGTTCCCCAGATCTTTGCCTAGACACAATCCTGTCTCGGAGCTCTACGGACAATTCCTTTGACTTGGCTTGGTTTTTGCTCTGACATGCACTCTCAACTGTGGGACCTTGTATAGACAGGTGTGTGCCTTTCCAAATCATGTCCAATCAATTGAATTTACCAGAGGTGGACTCCAATCAAGTTGTAGAAACATCTCAAGGATGATCATTAGAAACAGGATGCACCATTGCAAAGGGTCTGAATGCTTATGTAAAGAAGGTATACAAGTTTTTTTTATTTTTAATACATTTGCAAATATAAAAAAAAATATGTTTTCACTTTGTCATTATGGGGTAATGTGGGTAGATTGATGAGGAGAGAAAAAAAAACAATTGAATCCATTTTAGAATAAGGCTGTAACGTACCAAAATGTGGAAAAAGTAAAGTGGTGTGAATACTTTCCGAATGCACTGTATCTGGCTTTACCCTGCATTATATTTCATTTGAAAAAGGGAAGGGGAAAGTTTCAGTTTTCCAGGATGCAACCATCCTGCCTCTCCTCATCCAGTCCATTCATGTCAGTTGCCCCCCACTCAAATGGCTGCTTTGTGTTCCCCCACACAGTCACAGCTACTGTAACTTTTTCCACTGTAACCATCTCCACTGTGCCAGACTTAGACGGTTTTAGATTCAAACCTGTTTTCCCCTAGAAGAGTTTCTAAATGTAACCTCAATACAGCTCATTCTCTGGCTTTGTTTGTGTCCCCCAGTTTTTCCAAACCCCCTCTGATCCTGGTGTCTATCGATGGCTTCCGGGTGGGTTATTTAAAGGCCTATGGCAGTCTTCTTCCAGTCATCAACAAATTACGTAAGTCAGTCCCCCAAGCACACCATTGTTTTCTGGCGTAGAGGGCAACATTTGGAATGAGTTTTCTGGTAACTTGGTTTCTGGTTGAAGCGAAGTCAGATTACAACCAAGTAATAATGTCTCTTTCTGGTCACAAAATCACAGGAGGTTGGTGGCACCTTAATTGGGGAAGATGGGTTCGTGGTAATGGCTGGAGCGGAATGAGTGCAACGGTATTAAATACATCAAACACATGGTTTTCCATATGTTTGATGCCATTTCATTCACTCCGTTCCATCCATTATTATGAGTATTCTTCTATCGGATCCGAGCCTGGTTTTCTACCAAGCTAACATATGGAATTGTTTTAAGATGATCATACCAAGGATTATTTAGCTATTTGATTTAGAGTTTTAGGACCCCTGTAGGTATAAAAAAAATATATATTTGATTAAAGATTGAATTTGGTTTTACTAGAAGTGCATTGAATAACATATTCATACGTGGTTAAACAGATTAGTAAAAAAATACATCAAAAAGAAGTATGCCTTGAGCAATGCTTTACATTCAGCATCACTCCTTCACGGGAATACAGTATTATTCTTTCTAACAAATATCTCTATATACAGTACCAGTCAAAAGTTAGGACACTCCTACTCATTCCAGAGTTTTTCGTTATTTTTACTATTTTCTACATTGTAAAATAGTAGTGAATACATCAAAACTATGTAATAACACATATGGAATCATGTAGTAACCAAAAAAGGGTTAAAGAAATCAAAATATATTTGAGATTACATTTTTTTGCAACTTCTTCTGCGATCAGCAGGCACATGTCACACGTATGCTTTGATAACTTACAATACGTGTCATTTATGTAACAAGCAGCTTCATTGGAAGAAACATCACACAGCAAAAAATGATGTGCTTAATAGGGACGTTTACCCTAATTCCTCATTTGGGTCTCGAGCTGAACCCTGAGGTAGAGAATCTGGACATAACAGAAATCATGTCACATACACACAAAGGTGTTGAGAGAAAATGTTGTATTGGTCAGAAAGCAGACTGTGAGCAGGACCTCAGCAGAACCGTGCCCGGGAAAGAAGGTCACCACCTGGGCCAAATTATTGTCACTGACTGTTGGTGGAAGGGCCATTTTGCCAGTCTGTGGTTGGGATTCAAGAAAACTGCACAGCGCAGAAAGCACACTGAGGATAATTACTTTCTGTGTAGCAGTGACATTGGTTGTGATTTATTTAACTAAGCAAATCAGTTAAGAACTAATTCTTATTTACAATGTAGGCCTACACCGGCCAAACCCAGACGACGCTGGGCCAATTGTGCGCCGCCCTATGGGACTCCCAATAACGGCCGGTTGTGATACAGCCTGGATTCGAACCAGGGTGTCTGTAGTGACGCCTCTAGCACTGAGCTGCTTAGACCGCTGTGCCACTCGGGAGTAGCCACTCTTTGCCTTGATGACAGCTTTGCACACTCTTGGCATTCTCTCAACCAGCTTCATGAGGTAGTCACCTGGAATGCATTTCAATTGACAGGTGTGCCTTGTTAAAAGTTAATTTATAGAATTTCTTTCCTTAATGCATTTGAGCCAATCATTTGTGTTGTGACACAAGGTAGGGGTGGTATACAGAAGATAGCCCTATTTGGTAAAAGACCAAGTCCATATTATGGCAAGAACAGCTCAAATAAGCAAAAAGAAACAACAGTCCATCATTACTTTAAGACATGAAGGTCAGTCACTCCAGAAAATTTCAAGAACTTCGAAAGTTTCTTTAAGTGCAGTCACAAAAACCATCAAGCGCTATGATAAAACTGGCTCTCATGAGGACCGCCACAGGAAAGGAAGACCCAGAGTTACCTCTGCTGCAGAGGATAAGTTCATTAGAGTTACCAGCCTTAGAAATTGCAGCCCAAATAAATGCTTTACAGAGTTCAAGTAACAGACACATCTCAACATCAACTGTTCAGAGGAGACTGCGTGAATCAAGCCTTCATGGTTGAATTTCTGCAAAGAAACCACTACTAAGGACACCAGTAAGAAGGTCAAGGAACATGAGCAATGGACATTAGACCGGTGGAAATCTGTCCTTTGGTCTGATTAGTCCAAATTTGAAATTTTTGTTCCAACCGTGTCTTTGTGAGACACTGAGTAGGTGAACGGATGATCTCCCACATGTGTAGTTCCCACCATGAAGCATGGAGGAGGTGTGTGGGTGCTTTGCTGGTGACACTGGCTGTGATTTATTTATAATTCAGGGCATACTTAACCAGCATGGCTACCACAGCATTCTGCAGCATCTGACTTGCGCATATGTGGGAACTCCTTCAAGACTGTTGGAAACGCATTCCAGGTGAAGCTCGATGAGAGAATGTCAAGAGTGTGCAAAGCTGTCATCAAGGCAACGGGTGGCTACTTTGAAGAATCTAAAATATATCAAATATATTTTGAGTTGTTTAACCCTTTTTTGCTTACTACATGATTCCATATGTGTTTTTTCATAGTTTAGATGTCTTCACTATTATTCTACAATGTAGAACATTTAAAAAAAAATAAAGAAAAACCCTTGAATGAGTAGGTGTGTCCAAATTTTTGACTGGTACTGTACATATACATAGTGTATGACCTCTTCCTAAATATTTGGTCAAATGATTCATTTTGTGTATGGTTTCCTAGAAACAAGTGTGGCTCAATTTACCCACTCTGCCCTATATCTGAGTGACATGAGATTATTTTGGGATGGTTACTAAAGTACTTAAATACTTCCATAAATGTTTTTTACTGGTACCGGGTCTCCTGGTCTGACAAACATAGCTGTAGCTCGGCCACCTTCCACCGCAGATGCGTAAAGCCGACATCGGCGGATGCTGTGGATTGAGATGCAGCCCATGCAAAACATATATCTAGCTTTAACAGGTGGATTTTGATTGGTATAATCGAATCTAGGGGCTTTATATATGTGGGCTAAAAGTCTTGTGACATATAGGAGACCCAGTTTGAACTCAGTCAGTCAAGAGCTTTGTTGTGCTCCCCTGCTCAGACTTTCAAATCAAAATCAAGTTTATTTGTCACATGCGCCAAATACAACAGGTGTAGACCATACAGTGAAATGCTTACTTACAAGCCCTAACCAACAGTGCAGTTTTTAAGTAAAAAAAGAATTGTTAGGTAAACAATAGATAGATAAAGAAATAAAAAACAGTAAAATGACAACCAATGGTTGCGAGCCACATCATCGGCAGATTGCTATAACATATGATGTGGTTAGCTGATACGTAAAATACCTATCCAGTCGTTGTAAGATCTGGCAGGCGTCAGCAACACCTGGGCAGAGGAACGCGCTCCATGTTTCTTTGGCCACTTGCGTCTTTGGCAACTTATGTCAGCTGATGTTGCTGACGTCAGTCTGACATCCTTTCAACCAATTTCGGGGGAAATTATTATGTTTAAGGAAAATATCCTACGATCCTATCACAGCTGTTTCTTTGGCAGCTTTGAACAATTTTTGATTTCACTTCATTTTATTTCAGGCAACTGTGGCACCACTACCCCGTACATGAGACCTTCCTATCCCACCAAGACCTTCCCCAACCACTACACCATCGTGACTGTAAGTGTGTCACTCCTCTTAGTGTATCTAATCTAATATGTAACCCATCAGGCATAATTTACTTTGGTAAAGAATTGTTTACACAACTTGTTTATTTGAAAATTGCTTCGCTCCTTGGAATCCACTTAAAAAATAAATATTCATATTTTATCCATCAAGTATAGTCACTTACCACTAATGATAATTTAAAAAAACTCCTTCTGGCTTGATGGCTCGCACATGCTGCTTCTGAGGAGAAACTGCAGTTGAAATGTGCAACACTGGACAGTGATTTTAGCTCTACTTAACCCAACCCTTTCAGTTAGCCAGCAGATTTCTCTTTCAACAAGCAGTGGGTTAACCTGTGGCTCCGTTTGATGAAATTATGAAGTCAATTCAACAGTTAGATGTAAAAATACAGAGGATAAGCCCACTTACTTAGCCCTGCAGCTGTCAAAGCAGCTGGGTGTGTAAACCTGTGTGTGTGTGTGTGTGTGTGTGTGTTACTCCCACAGGGTCTCTATCCAGAGTCCCATGGGATTGTGGACAACAAGATGTACGATGTGACCCGCAACGCCTCCTTCAGTCTGAAAGTGGCTGAGAAATTCAACGCCAAATGGTACCAAGGAGAACCAGTGAGTGGATACAAAACAACTGCAAACATTCGGGCCTTAATTCAATGTTAGTTTATTGGTACAGTTTATTGGTTTAGCAATGATGACATAAGTCTTAGACAAGGAGTCGCAGACAGACAGGGATTAGTGAATGTTTCCTCTGCAAAACATTGAGCTGAAAAAATGGATGAGGAAGAAGAACATGAATGTTGTTGAGGTAGTTCCCCTGAACTACAGCACAGTGTTTACTAAAACAACCCTAACGATAGGACATAATGACATAATAGAACTGTGCCAAAGAACATTCTGTATTCTGTTCTGTATATTTATTGCACAAATGTAAACATTGACTGAGAAATATCAACTAACAAGGAGAAAATGGTGCTAATACAAAGTCTCAGCCTTGTCACAAGTGAGAACAGTAGTTATGGGTCTTTGACAGAAAGTGCCCTTTTAAAGAGAGAGTTCAGTCTGGAGAAGGTAGCCTGGACAAGGTAGTCTGGACAAGGTAAGCAGCAATCCATGCTGTTGTTTTTCGAACATTTTGGAAATATCACATTTACATAAGTATTCACACCCTTTACTCAGTACTTTGTTGAAGCACCTTAGGAAGCGATTACAACCTTGTGTCTTCTTGGGTATGACGCTACAAGCTTGGCACACCTGTATTTGGTGAGTTTCTCCCATTCTTCTCTGCAGATCCTCTCAAGCTCTGTTAGGTTGAATAGGGATCGTCCCAGTGCCCAAGAAAAACAAGGTGACATGCCCAAATGTCACCCCGTCTCGTACTCACCCCGGTCTTCATTAAGTGCTACGAGATGGCCCACATCAAGGCCAGCATGCCAGGCACACTGGACCCACTCCAATTTGCCTACCGCTCTAACAGATCCACAGAAGATGCCATTTCCCTCGTTATTCACACGGCTGTAACACTTCTGTACAAGAGGAACACCTATGTGAGAATGCTGTTCATTGACTACAGCATTCAACACTATTGTTCCCTCCAAGCACGGATCCTGGACTTCCTGATGGGCAGACCATAGGATGTGAGGACACATCCTTTGCATGGACTCTTAACACAGGGCCCCCCTAGAAGTGTGTCCTCAGGCCTCTGCTGTACTCCCTGTTTACCCATGACTGTGTGGCTTTGCACAACACCAACTCCATCACCAATTTTGCAGACGACACCACGGTTCTAGGCCTGATTGCGAAACAACGATAAGTCAGCCTATAGGGAGGAGGTAATTGAACTGGCATTGTGGCAGGGAAAACAACCTCTCCCTCAACATCAGCGAAGTAAAGGAGTTAATTGTTGACTTCAGAAAGCAGAGGAGGGAACATGCCCCTCTGCGTCCACATCACGAGGACTTGACATGGACCATCAACACCACCACTCTTGTCAAGAGGGTGCAACAGTGTCTCTACTTCTTCTTAAGGTGGCTGAAGAAATTTGACATGCCACCCCAGGTCCTCTCCGAATACTACCGCTGCACTATCGAGAGCGTCCTGACTGGTTGCATCAGGGCCAGGTATAGGAATCGCTCCATCCACAACCGCAAGTCACAGTACATCACTGGGACCGTGCTCCCACCCATCCAGGATATTTACTTGAAGCGGTGCCTAAGGAAGCCCGCAATATAATCAAGGAACCCACACACCCCAGCCACAAGCTGTTCACTCCCTTACTGTTTGGCAGACAGTATAAGAGCATGAGGTCTGATACCAACCAGCTCCGAGACCATTTCTATCTACAAGCCATCAGACTGCTGAACACTTGAACTGGACTGACCACCTGCTCCGATTCTCTGCACTCACGCAAACACACAACCACACAGCAGTGCATTCGGAAAGTATTTTGTTTCGTTACAGCCTGAAATAGATTAAATAGTTTTTTCCCCCTCATCAATCTACACACAATGACCCATCATGACAAAGCAAAAACAGGTTTAGAGTTTTTTGCAAAAGTATTAAAAGTAAAAAACTGATTTTACATAAGTATTCAGACCACCAGCCAACTTGACATAACTGTGGGAAGCATTGGAGTCAACATGGACCAGCATCCCTGTGGAACGCTTTCGACTCCTTGTAGAGTCCATACACTGACGAATTGAGGCTGTTCTGAGGCCAAAGGGGGTGCAACTCAATATTAGGAAGGTGTTCCTAAGGTTTTGTACACTCAGTTAATATACATTCATGCTACACACACATCAATCTACACACAATGACCCATCATGACAAAGCAAAAACAGGTTTAGAGTTTTTTGCAAAAGTATTAAAAGTAAAAAACTGATTTTACATAAGTATTCAGACCATTTACTCAGTACTACTTTGAAGCACCTTTTTGCAGCGATTTCAGCCTTGAGTCTTCTTGGGTTTGACACTACAAGCTTGGCACACCTGTATTTGGGGAGTTTCTTCCATTCTTCTCTGCAGATCCTCTCAATCTCTGTCAGGTTGGATGGGGAGCGTCACTGCACAGCTATTTTCAGGTCTCTCCAGAGATGTTTGATCGGGTTCAAGTCCGGGCTCTGGTTGGGCCACTCATGGACATTGAGACTTGTACCGAAGCCACTCCTGCATTGTCTTGGCTGTGTGCTTAGGGTCGTTGTCCATTTGGAAGGTGAACCTTCACCCCAGTATGAGGTCCAGAGTGGTCTGGAGTAGGTTTTCATCAAGGATCTCTCAGTACTTTGCTTCGTTAATCTTTCCCTCAATCCTGATTAGTCTCCCAGTCCCTGCCGCTGAAAAACATCCCCACAGCATGATGATGCCACCACCATGCTTCACCGTAGGGATGGTGCCAGGTTTCCTCCAGACGTGATGCTTGGCATTCAGTCCAAAGAGTTCAACCTTGGTTTCATCAGACCAATCTTATTTCTCATCATCAGCGTCCTTTAGGTGCCTTTTGGCAAACTCCCAAGCGGGCTGTCATGTGCCTTTTACTGAAGAGTGGCTTCCGTCTGGCCACTGCCATAAAGGCCTGATTGATGGAGTGCTGCAGAGATGGTTGTCCTTCTGGAAGGTTCTACCATCTCCACAGGGGAACTCTGGAGCTCTGTCAGAGTGACAATCGGGTTCTTGGTCTCCTCACTGACCAAGTCCCTTCTCCCCCGAATGCTCCTTTTGGCCAGGTGGCCAGCTCTAGGAACAGTCTTGGTGGTTTCAAACTTCTTCCATTTAAGAATGTTGGAGGCCATTGTGTTCTTGAGGACCTTTAATGCTGCAGAAATGTTTTGGTACCCTTCCCCAGACACAATCTTGTCTTGGAGCTCTATGGAGAATTCCTTCGACCTTATGGCTTGATTTTTGCTCTGACATGTACTGTCAACTGTGGGACCTTTTTATATAGACAGGTGTGTGCAACAGGTGTGTGCATTTCCAAATCATGTCCAATCAATTGAATTTACCACAGGTGGACTCCAATCAAGTTGTAGAAACATCTCAAGGATGATCATTGGAAACAGGATGCACCTGAGGTCAATTTCGAGGCTCACAGCAAAGGGTCTCAATGTAAATAAGGTATTTCTGTTTTATTTTTAATAAATGTGGGAAAATTGTAACAACCTATTTTCACTTTGCATTATGGGGTATTGTGTGTAGATTGAGTAAAAGAAATTGATTTAATCAATTTTAGAATAGGGCTGTACATTTTTGAGTAAGGCTGCAACATAACAAAGTGTGGAAAAAGGGAAGGGGTCTGAATACTTTCCGAATGCACTGTATATAAGTGTACAAAACATTAGGAACATCTGCTCTTGCCATGACAAACTGACCAGGTGAAGCTATGATCCCTTATTGATGTCACCTGTTAAATCCACTTCATGATGAAGGGGAGGATACTGGTTAAAGAAGTATTTTTAAGGCTTCAGACAATTGAGACATGGATTGTGTATGCCACTCTGAGGGTGAATGGGCAAGACAAACAGTTTCCAGTTTTGTATCACGAATGGTCCACCAGCCAACTTGACATAACTGTGGGAAGCATTGGAGTCAACATGGACCAGCATCCCTGTGGAACGCTTTCGACTCCTTGTAGAGTCCATACACTGACGAATTGAGGCTGTTCTGAGGCCAAAGGGGGTGCAACTCAATATTAGGAAGGTGTTCCTAAGGTTTTGTGCACTCAGTTAATATGCATTCATGCTACACACACATCACAACAGCTGCTACCAGACTCTTTTTATGATTGCTAAATAATGCATAATTTGAACACTTGACCCCCTCCCCAAAACATGTGTAAATATTGGACTTAAAATTTTGCCTTCCTGTATTATACTTATACTAAAATGTTTATTCTATCCTACTGAGCCATTTCCGTTATGTTCGTATTCTTATATTTTATTATTTATTGTTGTTGTTGTTACATTGTGAGAAGGAACCTGCAAGTAAACATTTTGTTGGACGGGGTATTCCATGTGTATCCCATACATACGACTAATAAAACTTGAAACGTGCTCATGACCGTAATTAGCCATTCAGGAAGATTACTTTAATCCATAACTAGTGTTATTGATGAACATATACGTAAGTAGGCCAATCCTATATCACTCGTTAGCAGAAATCTTAACTGTAATGGATAGAACTGCTTGCTCTGATCAAATGTAACAATTTAATAATATACAATATGTAATGGACATATGTACAGTTGTAGTTTACATACACCTTAGCCAAATACATTTTAAACTGTTTTTCACAATTCCTGACATTTAATCCTAGTAAAAATTCCCTGTTTTAGGTCAGTTAGGATCACCATTTGTATTTTAAGAATTTGAAATTATTTATTTCAGCTTTATTTCAGCTTTTATTTATTTCATCGCATTCCCAGTAGGTCAGAAGTTTACATACACTTAATTAGTATTTGGTAGCATTGCCTTTTAAATTGTTTAACTTGGGTCAAACGTTTCAGGTACCCTTCCACAAGCTTCCCACAATAAGTTGGGTGAATTTTGGCCCATTTCTCCTGACAACTGGTGTAACTGAGTCAGGTTTTTAGGCCTCCTTGCTCGCACATGTTTTTTCAGTTCTACCCACACATTTTCTATAGGATTGAGGTCAGGGCTTTGTGATGGTCACTCCAATACCTTGACTTTGTTGTCCTTAAGCCATTTTGCCACAACTTTGGAAGTATGCTTGGGGTCATTGTCCATTTGGAAGACCCATTTGCGACCAAGCTTTAACTTCCTCACTGATGCTGCCAACCCCGTGCTTCACGGTTGGGATGGTGTTCTTCGGCTTGCAAGCCTCCCCCTTTTTCCTCTAAACGTTACAATTGTCATTCTGGTCAAACAGTTCTAATTTTGTTTCATCAGACCAGACGACATTTCTCCATAAAGTACGACCTTTGTCCCCATGTGCAGTTGCAGACCGTAGTCTGGCTTTTTTAGGACGGTTTTGGAGCAGTGGCTTCTTTCTTGCTGAGCAGCCTTTCAGGTTATGTTGATATAGGACTCGTTTTACTGTGGATATAGATACTTTTGTACCTGTTTCCTCCAGCATCTTCACAGGGTCCTTTGCTGTTGTTCTGGGATTGATTTGCACTTTTCGCACCAAAATACGTTCATCTCTAGGAGACAGAACATGTCTCCTTCCCGAGCGGTATGACATCTGGGTGTTCCCATGGTGTTTATACTTGCGTACTATTTTTGTACAGATGAATGTGGTACCTTCAAGCGTTTGGAAATTGCTCCCAAGGATGAACCAGACTTGTGGAGGTCTACAATTATTTAAGTCTTGCCTGATTTTCTTTTGTTTGAAGGTAGGCCTTGAAATACATCCACAGGTACACCTACAATATACTCAAATTATGTCAATTAGCCTATCAGAAGCTTCTAAAGCCATGACATAATTTTCTGGAATGTTCCAAGCCGTTTAAAGGCACAGTCGACTTAGTGTATGTAAACTTCTGACCCACTGGAATTGTGATATAGTGAATTAAAAGTGAAAGAATCTGTCTGTAAACAATTGTTGGAAGAAGTACTTGTTTCATGGACAAATTAGATGTCCTAACCGACTTGCCAAAACTATAGTTTGTTAAAATGAGTGTTAATGACTAAGTATGTAAACTTCAACTGTAGGTCAGATTGGATATGTTTATTGGGGAAAATCTTTTGGTGTAATGGATTAGGTATTGCTTATTTTGATGTATTAGAATTAATGAGAAATTAGCTCTCTGTGTAGTACTCGGATGCTGTTTTGACTAAAAGTTCATCTCTACTCTCTCTCTATCTGTGTAGGTTTGGCTCACTGCCATGTACAATAAGCTGAAGTCAGCCTCATTCTTCTGGCCTGGTGCTGATGTGGCTGTCAATGGAAAATTCCCCGACTTCTACAAGATCTATGACAGGTGAGAGACTTGCATAATGGTATTTCCTGTTTATGGTCACAATAAAGAGGAGTAGCTAATGATCCTATACCGAATACCACTTGTTTGATTTGTAGGATATAAAGTATGAATATGTTATTTGGAGCATTTTTCTGCAATGTAGTAAAGTACTGTGTTTAAGCTATCCATAGTGATACTTTAGATAGGTACTTTATTGATCCACGGGGGGAAATTTCTTAAGTAATAATTAAAGTGTCTTTCTACCAGGAACATCCCATTCGAGGAGAGAATCTCAACCATATTTCAATGGCTGAATTTGCCTCAAGGGGAAAGGTATGTTATGCATCTCATAACCATTATATACTGTAATCATAATTTTGAAGGACAGACCAAACACATCTGTGTAATCTGTGTCCTTTCTTATTTTTGTAGGCCTGATTTCTACACTCTGTACCTGGAGGAACCAGACTCTGCTGGCCACCGATACGGACCAATGAGCAGTCAGGTCAGATCCAGCTCTACTCATTAAACTGACCAATCCAGTGAATAAGTAATTTATAACCAATCAAAACAGGCCCAGCAAAGGCACCCTCTGTGGGGTCGGAAACAACCGGTTTAAAGTGAAATGGAAAGAGAGCCTGTGACGCGACTTCCACTTTTTTGGAGGTTAACAAGGCGACACTCCTTCTTAAATCCTCCTTCACATTTTCTGGATTGGTACAACAGTGCAAAAGAGAACTTCCCCCGACAGTCTTTTTTTTCTCGGAAGGACCAGAATGAAAGAAACGGTTCTCAGTACGCTTGCTACGTTAGGTTACAACAAAGGCGACAAAGTAGTCAGCAAGAAATTTGGACCTTGTATAGACAGGGTGGTCAACACGTGCGCAACTATGGGACAAACAGACAGCATTGCTTAGATTGACATATAAACTATATTTCATCTTCCTTTGTTTATTTAAAACAAATACTTTTGCACAACGAACACTTGTCTCTCAAATACATCGTTAGTTGTTGGTTAGCTAGCTAGCTAGCTAATTTGAGTCATATTAGCATAGATGTGATATCAGTCAAAACAAGACATGGTATCAAGAACAAAATAAAAACTACCTGAAATGAGTCACCTACGATTCCCCAAATGGTTTCTTGTCATTGTTGCTAGCTATCTGGTCGTCCAGAATCACAACAACACATGGCCTTCTTCCCCATTGAAGCGTGTGCATCGTTTTCGTCACATTGTCAGCTAACCCATCTATAAGGTGTTATTGTGTTCTATGTTATTTGTCTTGTATGTATCCGTCACCACATAAAGTGAGTAAGTCATTTATAACCAATCAAAACAGACCCAGCAAAGGCACCCTCTGTGGGGTTGGAAACAACCGGTTTTCAGGTGAAATGGAAAGCCTACTATAAAATTTTGCAGTATACTGGAGAATACTATACTACACACAGTAGTATCCCTTCATCATGTAGTGCTTACTTTAGAATGTTTTAGTATATTGTGTAGAATACTATACTACGCACTTTAGTATCCATCGATCACGTAGTGGGACACTTTAGATTGATTGGACTGCTAGCTACTAGCTTTGACGGACGTTTTGATTTGAACGTGCTGTCTTTGGCAGCTCATGGCGGGGATTTCCTCTGATGTTCCCTCTCGATCGTGTAGTGCTTACTATAGAATTTTGTAGTACAGTCGTGGTCAAAAGTTTTGAGAATGACACAAGTATTGGTCTCCACAAAGTTTGCTGCTCCGGTGTTCTTAGATCTTTATGTCTGTAGTTACTATGGTACACTGAAGCATAATTACAAGTATTCCATGACATTCAGTTTATGCAAAGAGTCAATATTTGCAGTGTTGACCCTTCTTTTTCAAGACCTCTGCAATCCGCCCTGGCATGCTGTCAATTAACTTCTGGGCCACATCCTGACTGATGGCAGGCCATTCTTGCATAATCAATGCTTGGAGTTAGTCAGAAGTTGTGGGTTTTTGTTTGTCCACCCGCCTCTTGAGGATCGACCACAAGTTCTCAATGGGATTAAGGTCTGGGGAGTTTCCTGGCCATGGACCCAAAATGTCGATGTTTTGTTCCCCGAACCACTTAGTTATCACTTTTACCTTATGGCAAGGTGCTGGAAAAGGCATTGGTCGTCACCAAACTGTTCTTGGATGCAGATGCACTCACACCTGCCTGCTGCCATTCCTGAGCAAGCTCTGCACTGGTGGTGCCCCGATCCCGCAGCTGAATCAACTTTAGGAGACGGTCCTTGCGCTTGTTGGACTTTCTTGGGCGCCCTGACGCCTTCTTCACAACAATTTAACCTCTCTCCTTGAAGTTCTTGATGATCCGATAAATGGTTGATTTAGGTGCAATCTTACCAGCAGCAATATCCTTGCCTGTGAAGCCCTTTTTGTGCAAAGCAATGATGACTGCACGTGTTTCCTTGCAGGTAACCATGGTTGACAGAGGAAGAACAATGATTTCAAGCACCACCCTCCTTTTAAAGCTTCCAGTCTGTTATTCTGACCCAATCAGCATGACAGAGTGATCTCCAGCCTTGTCCTCGTCAACACTCTCACCTGTGTTAACGAGACAATCACTGACATGATGGCAGCTGGTCCTTTTCTGGCAGGGCTGAAATGCAGTGGAAATGTTTTTGGGGTATTAAGTTGATTTTCATGGCAAAGAGGGACTTTGCAATTACTTTTAATTAATCTGTTCACTCTTCATGACATTCTGGAGTATATGCAAATTGCCATCATCAACACTGAGGCAGCAAACTTTGTGGAGACCAATACTTGTGTAATTCTCAAAACGTTTGGCCACGACTGTATACTGTATAATACTACAGTATACTCCACACTGTAGTATCCCTTGATTTTATTTGACTATTTTAAAACGCATTACAACCACATGTGGATAAAATGCATTTATACGTTTGTTGATAATAATAAAAAAAAAGTTAAATGTATTTCCATTGTGGTCCTAGTTCAAACATGTTAAACCTAACACACATAAAAAAAAATACTATAGATACTATGGTCTGAATACTGTAGTATTACTATATTTATATACTATAGTATTTACTGTAGTGCTTTTTAAGACATGATTGTAGTATACTATAGTATTCACTGTAGTGTTTTTGCGGACATGACTAGTATTCACTGTACTGTTTTTGCAGAGTTTTTACTGTAGTATTCACTAGTGTTTTGCGTACATGGCTATAGTATTGTTCTGTAGAGTTTTTGCAGACATGACTGTATTAACACCTGCTTACTAGGGTTAGCTAAAATGGCACAACCACCAGACTACGCCAGTTACTGTTTAATGAGGGGAACTCCTCAACCAGAACATAAGACACACAGGTTCGTGACAGGCCAGCTATTGAGTTGGGTCAACAATTCTGAGCAATGCAACGGACCAGACAACACCATATCAAAAATATATATTTTTAATTACAATTGTAGCATTAAACATTAGATACAGGTTCTAAGCCCATTAAAGGAAAACCGTACAGAGGCAGCTATAAAGAACAAGCTAAGTTTATTAAAGCTTAGAGGATTAGGTTTGACGGATAACTCACTTCTTAAAGTAATGATGGACTGTCGTTTCTCTTTGCTTATTTGAGCAGTTTTTGCCATAATATGGACTTGGTCTTTTACCAAATAGGGCTATATATCTGTATACCACCCCTACCTTGTCACAACACAACTGATTAGCTCAAACGCATTAAGTAGGAAAAGAATTCCACAAATTAACATTTAACAAGGCACACATGTTAATTGAAATGCATTCCAGGTGACTACCTCATGAAGCTGGTTGAAAGAATGCCAAGAGTGTGCAAAGCTGTCATCAAGGCAAAGGGTAGCTACTTTGAAGAATCTCAAATATAAAATATTTTAATTTCTTTAACACTTTATTTTGGTTACTACATGATTTCATATGTGTTCTTTCATAGTTTTGATGTCTTCACTATTATTCTACAATGTAGAAAATAGTAAAAAAAATAAGAACAACCCTTGAATGAGTAGGTGTGTCCAAACCTTTGACTGGTACTGTATATATGTTAGTGTAGCTTTCTGAAATACAAACAGTGCTTTCAGAGATTCAGCTGACGATGACCAAAAGCTGATGATGACCAAAAACTGTGACAAATAATACTGTACTTGTAGAAAATAAAGAACAGTTATCCACAATGCCCCCTAAAAAAAAACATTCCTTTTGCGGCCAATGGCCATTGTGCCCTTGGGCTGAATATAATAATTATAATTTCCTTCTGCCAGATGCATGTTTTGAAGCAGCTCTCTAAAATATCTATTGTCTATGTAAATGCAGTGGTTAAATTATCTTTATTTTCTATCATCAAAGTACTGTATTGTTTGTCACTGTTTTTGTTAATGTGTGTTATGTGTCAAGCAAGCCAACCTAATCCTCTAAACTTTGATTGTTCTTTATATCTGCCTCTGTACTGTTTCCCTTTAATGGGCCTATAACGTTTCCCAAACTCTGTCCTCTGGGCCCCAAGGGGTGTATGTTTTGGTTTTTGCCCTAACACTTCACAGCTGCTTCAAATTAGTTTATTATTTGAATCAGCTGTGTAGTGCTAGGGCAAAAAACTAAATGAGGTCCTGAGGCCCACAAAAATACTACAGTAAAGACTGTAAAAATACTACAGTGAATACTGTAGTATATAAATATAGTGATACTACAGTATTTAGACCATATAATACTATAGTATTTTTTTCATATGGGAGGAAATAAATGTTATTTGAATTGAATGACTGTTTGCAGGTGATTGAGGCCCTGCTGAACGTGGACAGGTTGTTGGGATTTCTAATGGACGGCCTGAGACAGAAGAACCTTCACCGCTGTGTCAACCTGGTGCTCCTGTCTGACCACGGTGAGCAGTGTTGCCACAACACACAGTCAGATCATACTGTACTCAGACAGTACTGTAGTAGTATGTGGTCTCTGCGATCAACAGTAGAATCAGCGTCCTAATTTATACCCAGCATTCAGATGAAACGGTATCTACTGTAGGACGGGAAACTGAATTGACTTATTCCTTGTGGAGCAAAGGGCCTTGGGAAGGAAAAGTACAGTACAAGAGAAATACTTTTTCTCGGAGATAAGCACTAGAAAACAATGTGGAAGCAAGGGAGGCGGAGGAAATAGTGAAGTACTTAATTTTATGGCTCTGCTGTAAATCTTAAGTGATGCATTCGTGAGCATCTGCTACTACTCCTAATGAAAGAGGTCTAGGGAAGAAAAGATGAAGTTAAGATTTTCCTCCATCCCTTAATAGTAGTGAATCCTAAAAACAATGAGCTCATATCACAAGTCAATATCTGCCTAGAGAATGATGGCAAACATCCCTTAGCTATTATATAATGGCTACATAACTGTCCTCAGAAATCGACTATCAAACTTTCTAATTGACTTGTTTAATTTACACACACCAGCTTTTATTGTACAAGCACAAATGACAAATAACACTTAGCATCATAGACAATATTTGCATATTACCACAAGACCCACAATATCTTTTAAGAACTCTTCTATATTACCATTACCATTGTCCTCTAAGGCCCATTATGGGGGCGTTTGGATGTTTACTGTCAGCCAAACATTCTCAGCCTTTGCTGAGACCTAGCACCTGTTGCGGGGAAATCACATGCCAGAGTGGAAATTGTTGAAAAACAAGGTCAGTGTGAACGCTGAAACACCATGACTGTGAGCTGAGCGTGAGGGAGTCAGGGAGGTTCACAGAGGAGAGGGCTGTGAAGAAGATGCTCGCAACATCCTGCATAGCATGTGACGTGTCTAGTCTTGTAATTATGCGTGTAAAGGATTAGGGAAATTAAACGAATGCGGTGATGCAGGCCAATGGCCTGCTCAACTGGTCTTGTAATAAGCTCCACGTTGCAGGGTTGTAATTTTGAATTCGAGTTTGTTGGTTGGCGATATACCACATATGGGAATATCCTTTATTTAGGCTTTATCACAGATGCGTTGATCTTTGGGTTATTTTTAGTCAAGAAAAGGTTATCGGTTGTCGTTTTCAAATCTGCTTTTGAAATTGATTTATTATGAAAGTGAGGATAGAATTCTAGTAACAATAGTCAGTGTTAATAGTATCCTGACATACTGTATATGAACTTCGTCTGTTGCAGCTCTATTTCTCTCTCTGAAATCTGGTACAGATAAGCCTAACTATGGTGCCGTTTGAAGTTCTATACTGTCGTTTCTCATCCTCAATTTCTCTCTGCTTGCTTCTCCAATTGCTCCGACTGCCAAGTTGCCATGAACAACAATATAAACAATGGTGACTGTTTCTTTAATGTTGACGTGTGTGTGTGTGCGCGCGCATTTTACTGTAATTGCAGGAATGGAGGAAGCTTCCTGCAAAAAGGCTGCATTCGTGAACTCGTACCAGGACAACGTTGACGACTTCACTGTCGTCCAAGGCCCTGCTGCACGCATCCGGCCCAAGAAAGTCCCTGAAGACTTCTACTCCTGTGAGTTTCTGTTGATGATAACGTGTCACTTCCAACTATCTTCCTCCCTGTTCCTGCCCTTACATTGCAATGCCATCCAGTGTTACAGCTGGTCTCGATTTTCTCCCTTCCCCTTGGCCCTTACCATTTGATAATATATAACAAGATGGCGCCAATAGACATGGAGTATGTATAGTTTTTTGTGTTATTTCTCACCTTATTAGCTCTGAATATCCTTTGCATTATTACATACAGCCGGAAATAACTTTTGGATATTAGAGCGGAGGTAACTCACCAACATTTTGATCAGAAATATGACTTTCCTGAGTTGGATCCTTTGTTTCGTAACCCCCATAAAGCAATTCCACTTATCCCAGAGACTGCTCCAAGACGCAGCCAGTGGAGACAAGGTATTCAGAGTGGACAATAATGTAGACAAGCTCAGGTCAAGGATCTCCTTCCAAAGAGACATCAGGGACTGTAACATATTCTGTTTCACGGAATCATGGCCCACTCCGGATATACTGTCCCTGTCCATACAGCCAGCTGGGTTCAGGAATAACCCAGACAGACAGGAATAAAGAACTCTACGGGGAAAAAGAAAGGCGGAGATGTATGTTTCATGATTAACTACTCATGGTGTGATTGTATTAATGTACAGAAACTCAAGTCCTTTTGTTCACACAACCTAGAATACCTCACAATCAAATGTCGACCTCATTACTTCCCGAGATAATTCTCTTCGGTCATCGTCAAGGAACTACACTGGACTTTGTGCAATCTGGAAACAGCATATCCTGAGGCCGCATTTATTCTGGCTGGGGACTTTAATAAAGCAAAACTGAGGATAATGATACCAAAGTGTTATCAACACATTGCCTGCACCACTCGCCCTTCAAAAACTCTCAACCATTGCTAATGTGCTCTTCACCAAATGTAATACCATTTCATATTTTTAACAAGAGTAATAGTTAGCATATTACATTTACGCAAATCATGAATGCTTTTAAAAATATATGTATTTATTACTTTCCAAATAAACTTTATATTTTAGCCATGAGAAAGACACATCAATATGACAACAAAAACAAAATATTGTAGTGCTCTCTCTCTCTCTCCAGATATACTATAGACACCTAAACAATCCTGCCATAAAGTTACAATCAATTAAAATGTACATCAAAACAACTGCTACTGAACTTCAAGTAGGCCTACAATGTGAATGTCTGAGAAAAAAATACAGAACGTGAGATAAAACCTGAACGTGGAGACTGTGTGTGTGTGATGCATAAACAGTTTCATTTTTTTCTCTTATCTCAGGGCCCTATGACTCATTGCATTTGCAAAAGACCAAATTCGATAAAAGTCTGTCAGTCATTTGTGCACGATGAGGCCGCAGTATGATGCCACCATGGCTGAAGACGCGCTCCACCGGAGCACTGGAGGCAGGCACTACCAAGACCCTGATGGCCACTCGGGACAGTGAAGCAAGAGCCTTCATGTTCATTGCCCATAACAAGAGGGCATTCTGTCCTTCACATATGTCAAGGTAGTGACTTAGCTGTAGTGCTGGAGTGGTAGTGCTGGAGCTTTCTTCTGCCTCTTACAGTATGCTGCAAACAGCCCTTCTTCTTGTCCAAGACTATGGTCCTCTCGCTCTTCCTCAACAAGAGGCACAGCTTGCTCAGTTCACTTCACTTGTGACACTTTTGTTCATCTGGTATTGTTCAAATCTGTAAGAGGGAAGCATATTACACCGATGTTAGGAAAAAAATATATATAATAATTGAGCGGCGGCAGTAGCACAATCGGGCGATGTAGGCTTGTACACAATCGCCCAACCTTAACACACACACATACACCCTCTCTGTGTGTGATTACAGTAGGCTAACGTATGTCAATGGTTTTAGGAACAGCAGTAACATCAGGCAGGATTTAGGCTACCAACTGCCTAGCCGGTTGTAGCTCAATCTTGGCTGCAAGTATCACGTTTCCACACTGACTGACTGTGTGGAGGCTCATTGATTTAATATTACGTTAGCCTACATGCTACACTAGCAAAGTTATATATACAGTTGAAGTCGGAAGTTTACATACACCTTAGCCAAATACATTTAAACTCAGTTTTTCACAATTCCTGAAATGTAATCCTAGTAAACATTCCCTGTCTTAGGTCAGTTAGGATCGCCACTTTATTTTAAGAATGTGAAATGTCAGAATAATAGTAGAGAGAATTATTTATTTCAGCTTTTATTTCTTTCATCGCATTCCCAGTGGGTCAGAAGTTTACATACACTCAATTAGTAATGGTAGCATTGCCTTTTAAATTGTTTAACTTGGGTCACACATTTCAGTTAGCCTTCCACAAGCTTCCCACAATAAGTTGGGTGAATTTTGGCCCATTCCTCCTGACAAAACTGTTGTCACTGAGTTTGTAGGCCTCCTTGCTCGCACACACTTTTTCAGTTCTGCCCACAAATTTTCTATATATGGATTGAGTTCAGAGCTTTGTGATGGCCACTCCAATTCCTTGACTTTGTTGTCCTTAACCCATTTTGCCACAACTTTGGAAGTATGCTTGGGATCATTGTCCATTTGGTAGACCCATTTGCGACCAAGCTTTAACTTCCTGACTGATGTCTTGAGATGTTGCTTCAATATATTCACATAATTTTCCTGCCTCATGATGCCATCTATTTAGTGACGTGCACCAGTCCCTCCTGCAGCAAAGCACCCCCACAACATGATGCTGCCACTCCCGTGCTTCATGGTTGGGATGGTGTTCTTCAGCTTGCAAGCCTCCCCCTTTTTTCCTCCAAACATAACAATGGTCATTATGGCCAAACAGTTGCAAACCGTAGTCTTTTTTATGGTGGCTTTGGAGCAGTGGCTTCTTCCTTGCTGAGTGGCCTTTCAGGTTATGTAAATATAGGACTCGTTTTACTGTGGTTATAGATACTTTTGTACCGGTTTCTTCCAGCATCTTCACAAGGTCCTTTGCTGTTGTTCTGGGATTGATTTGCACTTTTCACACCGAAGTATGTTAATTTCTAGGAGACTGAACGCGTCTCCTTTCTAAGTGTTATGACGGCTGCGTTGTCCCATGGTGTTTATACTTGCATACTATTGTTTGTACAGATGAACGTGGTACCTTCAGGCGTTTGGAAATTGCTCCCAAGGATGAACCAGACTTGTGGAGGTCTACAATTATTTGCTGATTTATTTTGTTTTTCCCATGATGTCGAGCAAAGAGGCACTGAGTTTGAAGGTAGGCCTTGAAATACATCCACAGGTACACTTCCAATCGACTCAAATGATGCCTATTAGCAGCTTCTAAAGCCATGTCATCATTTTCTGGAATTTTCCAAGCTGTTTAAAGGCACAGTCAACTTAGTGTATGTAAACTTCTGACTCACTGGAATTGTGATATAGTGAATTATAAGTGGAATAATCTGTTTGTAAACAATTGTTGGAAGAATTACTTGTGTCATGCACAAAGTAGATGTCCTAACCGACTTGCCAAACCGACTCACCCCGCTACCATCCAGAAGGCGAGGTCAGTAGAGGTGCATCAAAGCTGGGACTGAGAGACTGAAAAACATCTATCTCAAGGCCATCAAACTTATAAACAGTCACCACACCCGCAATAACATCTGCTAAATATGTGTATGCGACCAATAACATTTTATTTGTATGTTTGCATATCTGTAAGGTGTAAGCAATAATTATGGTAGAATCTTCACCACTACACTGTATTTACTGTACCTATGCAGACCTTCCAGATCTGCAAACATAAGAGCGTTGGGGCCAAGGGGAAGGCGTAAAGAGTGATTTGGGATGGAGAATGAACCTTGGGTTAACAACCGTGTCTGTTTTCATTCCCCCAGTCGACTATGAAGGCCTGGTGAAGAATCTGTCGGTATGTGAATTATTTGTGCCCGATTTGATTTCTGTGTTCATAAGATTCATTTAAAATGATCTGCTTGTCTTAACTCATGTCAGACAGGCCTCTCCCTCTGCCCCTTCATTAACTCTCCACTCTCCTCTTCATGTGCATTTCGAAGTGCAGGATCCCTGACCAGCCCATGAGGCCCTACCTGAAAGAGCACCTCCCCAAACGGATGCACTTCGCTAACAACGTGCGCATCGAGAGGGCCCATCTGTACATGAAGCCTGGTTGGCAGGCAGCACTGTATGTCACAACCCAGCTATCATTTTGTCTTTCTCTGAAGTCTATGCCCGATTCTCCCAAATCCACTACCCCAATATAATGTATTATATCATAATCTATATGAAACATACACTACCGTTTGAGAAACAGACGCCTCACAAGTCCTCAACTGGCAGCTTCATTAAATAGTACCCGCAAAACATCAGTCTCAACGTCAATAGTGAAGAGGCGACTCCGGGATGCTGGCCTTCTAGGCAGAGTTGCAAAGAAAAAGCCATACCTCAGACTGGCCAATAAAAAGAAAATATTAAGATAGGCAAAAGAACACAGACACTGGACAGAGGAAGATATGGCTTTTTCTTTGCAACTCTGCCTAGAAGGCCAGCATCCCGGAGTCGCCTCTTCACTATTGACGTTGAGACTATACACACTTTACGCCTTCCACAAATGCGGATCCTCCAGATACTCAACTAGTCTGAAGAAGGCCAGTTTTATTGCTTCGTTAATCAGCACAACAGTTTTCAGCTGTGCTAACATAATTGCAAAAGCGTTTTCTAATGATCAGTTAGCCTTTTAAAATGATAAACTGGATTAGCTAACACAACGTGTCATTGGAACACAGGAGTGATGGTTGCTGATACTGGGCCTCTGTACGCCTATGTAGATATTCCATATAATATCTGCCGTTTCCAGCTACAATAGTCATTTACAACATTAACAATGTCTACACTGTATTTCTGAATGGACAAAAACAAGGACATTTCTAAGTGACCCCAAACATTTGAACGGTAGTGTATATGAAACATTAACAAGTGTTGTTTTCTTAAACAGGACATTTTAAAGTGATCACAGAACCTTAGCTGCACTTTTAGCTTTACTTTGGCATTAAGCCAAAGTAACTGTTGTGGAATAACCTAAGTAAATAAGTACCCTTTCAAATATCTATAAGTTACTCGAGTTAGCCTACTTATCAAGGCTCACTCCATTTCTAGTCATGAGTTCCAAGCAAAATTTTATCAGCACTGGTTAAAACTACTTGTGTCCTTCACTTGAAATGTTGTCCATACTTGCACTTTGAAAGTAGTTACAGGTACTTCCAAAATATCATCCCACTTTATATTTCACTCTTGTTATGGTCAACTGTCGTTGCAAAGAGCCAATATTCTACAAGACAACTTCTAAACAATGTCACTAGCCCTAATTTGACCCCTGAAATGTTCAACAGATGCCACAATTGATAAGTGATAGCTTATCTTAGCTTAACAGAGTTATTATTAACATACCAGAAATTAGATGTGGGTAGTGGTTGCCATGGACAACTGATTTTTTTTTTGTGTGTTTTTTTTGCCAATGTCTGGGCAGTTTTTAGGGATGTCTGAAATGGGAACTGAAAGCTGTTCCTTGTTGATCTGGTTGCCACAGCTGAGGATGTGAGCAAACATTTTAATTTGGTTGGTTTATACAGCTGTCGAATTGATAATCCCTCAATTTGAGTGTTCTATACAGATGTTGAATGGCAGATGTGCACTGAGTGTACAGAACGCCTGCTCTTTCCATGGTAGACTAACCAGGTGAATCCAGGTTAAATCTATGGTCCTTCATTGATGTCACTTGTTAAATCCACTTCGTTCAGTGTAGATGAAGAGAAGACAGGTTAAATAAGGATTTTTTTTTTTAACCTTGAGACATGGATTGTGCATGTGTGCCATTCAGAGGGTGAATGGGCAAGACAAAGGACATCCAGCCAACTTGACACAAGTGTGGAAAGCATTGGTGTCAACATGTGCCAGCATCTCTGTGGAACGCTTTCAACACCTTGTAGAGTGCATGCCGATGATTTGAGGCTGTTCTGGGGGTGCAACTCAATATTAGTATACTCATATTTTTTACACTTAGTGTATAACTCTGTGATGTCCTTTCTATGGATGGAATAATGGTTGTTCATCTCTTCCTCCTCAGCCAACCTAAGGAAATCAAGTACTGCAGTGGTGGATTCCACGGCTCAGATAACGTCTTCAAAAACATGCAGGTCAGTGAAGGGGGAGAGGGATATACAGTGGGGAGAACAAGTATTTGATACACTGCCGATTTTGCAGGTTTTCCCACTTACAAAGCATGTAGACGTCTGTAATTTTTATCATAGGTACTCTTCAACTGTGAGTGACGGAATCTAAAACAAAATTCCAGAAAATCACATTGTATGATTTTTAAGTAATTAATTTGCATTTTATTGCATGACATAAGTATTTGATACATCAGAAAAGCAGAACTTAATATTTGGTACAGAAACCTTTGTTTGCAATTACAGAGATCATACATTTCCTGTAGTTCTTGACCAGGTTTGCACACACTGCAGCAGGGATTTTGGCCCACTCCTCCATACAGACCTTCTCCAGATCCTTCAGGTTTCGGGGCTGTCGCTGGGCAATACGGACTTTCAGCTCCCTCCAAAGATTTTCTATTGGGTTCAGGTCTGGAGACTGGCTAGGCCACTCCAGGACCTTGAGATGCTTCTTACGGAGCCACTCCTTAGTTGCCCTGGCTGTGTGTTTCGGGTCGTTGTCATGCTGGAAGACCCAGCCATGACCCATCTTCAATGCTCTTACTGAGGGAAGGAGGTTGTTGGCCAAGATCTCGCGATACATGGCCCCATCCATCCTCCCCTCAATACGGTGCAGTCGTCCTGTCCCCTTTGCAGAAAAGCATCCCCAAAGAATGATGTTTCCACCTCCATGCTTCACGGTTGGGATGGTGTTCTTGGGGTTCTCATCCTTCTTCTTCCTCCAAACACGGCGAGTGGAGTTTAGACCAAAAAGCTCTATTTTTGTCTCATCAGACCACATGACCTTCTCCCATTCCTCCTCTGGATCATCCAGATGGTTATTGGCAAACTTCAGACGGGCCTGGACATGCGCTGGCTTGAGCAGGGGGACCTTGCGTGCGCTGCAGGATTTTAATCCATGACGGCGTAGTGTGTTACTAATGGTTTTCTTTGAGACTGTGGTCCCAGCTCTCTTCAGGTCATTGACCAGGTCCTGCCGTGTAGTTCTGGGCTGATCCCTCACCTTCCTCATGATCATTGATGCCCCACGAGGTGAGATCTTGCATGGTGCCCCAGACCGAGGGAGATTGACCGTCATCTTGAACTTCTTCCATTTTCTAATAATTGCACCAACAGTTGTTGCCTTCTCACCAAGCTGCTTGCCTATTGTCCTGTAGCCCATCCCAGCCTTGTGCAGGTCTACAATTTTATCCCTGATGTCCTTACACAGCTCTCTGGTCTTGGCCATTGTGGAGAGGTTGTAGTCTGTTTGATTGAGTGTGTGGACAGGTGTCTTTTATACAGGTAACAAGTTCAAACAGGTGCAGTTAATACAGGTAATGAGTGGAGAACAGGGCTTCTTAAAGAAAAACTAACAGGTTTGTGAGAGCCAGAATTCTTACTGATTGGTTGGTAATCAAATACTTATGTCATGCAATAAAATGCAAATTTTATTGCAAAATACAATGTGATTTTCTGGATTTTTGTTTTAGATTCCGTCTCTCACAGTTGAAGTGTACCTATGATAAAAATTACAGACCTCTACATGCTTTGTAAGTAGGAAAACCTGCAAAATCGGCAGTGTATCAAATACTTGTTCTCCCCACTGTAAGTACACTGAGGGCCAAAAGTTTGGAATATTACTCATTCAAGGGTTTTTCTTTATTTGCAAAAAATTTTACATTGTAGAAGAAAAAGTGAAGACATCAAAACTATGACCTAACACATATGGAATCATGTAGTAACCAAAAAAGTGTTAAACAAATCAAAATATATTTGAGATTCTTCAAAGTAGCCACCATTTGCCTTGATGACAGCTTTGCACACTCATGGCATTCTCTCAACCAGCTTCATGAGGACCGCCACAGGAATGGAAGACCCAGAAATACCTCTGCTGCAAAGGATAAATTCATTAGAGTTACCAGCCTCAGATTGCAGCCCAAATAAATGCTTCACAGAGTTCAAGTAACAGACACATCTCAACATCAACTGTTCAGAGGAGACTGTGTGAATCAGGCCTTCATGGTCAAATTGCTGCAAAGAAACCTTTGGTCTGGAGTGCAAATTTGAGATTTTTGGTTCCAACCTCAACCAATTTTAGATGGTTTGGGATGAGTCGGACCGCAGTGAAGGAAAAGCAGCCAACAAGTGCTCAGCATATGTGGGAACTCCTTCAAGACTGATGGAAAAGCATTCCAGGTGAAGCTGGTTGAGAGAATGCCAAGAGTGTGCAAAGCTGTCATCAAGGCAAAGGTGGTGATAATACGTGTTTCTTGGTGGCCTCATCTAAGGATTGAGTTTGTAACCAAGATAGAAACTATTCTTGCTGTGACCTATACATAGAATGTGGTTCCTAAGCATTTTGTGTCATTGGAGACGCAGGCCAGCATGAAGGATATTTGGGGCACTCTGCTCATAGAAGCAGGCTGAAGGATGACCTTATAGGTAACAGTCATTCAGTATATAAGCTCCAGGAAAATGTAATTCGTGGTTCCTATGACAAGCTACACGCTATACAATATATTTTGATTTGTTTAACACTTTTTTTGTTTACTATATGATTCAAAATGTGTTATGTCATTGTTTTGATGTCTTCACTTTTATTCTACAATGTAAAAAATAGTGCAAATAAAGAAAAACCCTTGAATTAGTAATATTCCAAACTTTTGGCCCATAGTGTACGTCAGCTGATACAGTGTTACATTACAGCAGTGAATTGACAAGTCTGCGTTTTAGTTTTGTGTAGTGTTATGGAGTTGCTCATTTGAATCAGTTATGTAGTGTTATGGCAAAAACAAAAATCTGCACCTCTTTGGGTTCCCAGGACCAGGATTAAGAAACACTGCATTACAGTATGGACACTTCGCTATGTACACACCCAGGAAAACCCATCGTAACATACTGTCTCTAACTATAAAACAGCTATGCTACTATGCTAAAGTTCCATTCATCACATGGAGCTTAGCTACACAACACGATCCACTCTTTTTATTTGGACGTGATAAGGTTCTATGATGAAAGTACCACAGAGGTAGCCTAGACTGGTCCCAGATATGTTTGTGCTGTCTTGCCAACTCCTATGGTCATTATCATGCCAAATGACCCGAACAGATCTGAGACCAGGCTACTACATAGGAGCCTCAGTTGGTTTAATAATTTCAGACATTCTTTAGGTTAAATCAAGCTAGTGTTGCTAAACCCAGAGGGAACATAGAAGCTTTATGAAGAGATCAGACCATCTAGTCTGGCTCCCCCAGACTGAGCCTTAGCAAGTCTCTCCCAAAATAAACCTGCTGAAATACCATCAAATAGGCCTGTACCAGTTCACTGTCCTTCCATTCGGGTTGTGTTATTTCCCCATGTTTAGATTTCTCCAGACTGAGCCTTAGCTAGTCTCTCCCAAAATCACCTACGCATAACAGTACAATGTCCTCCCATTCGGGTTGTGCCATGGACATTTTTGCTATGTTTACTAGGTTTTACTTGATTTCTCCCGGGCATCTCCTTGTTACTTTTTATGATCAGTCTGTGTATGTTTCAAGCCTTAGAAAATCTTTCCCAAAATAAGCCAATACCATCACCTTTAACAGTATGCTTTGCTCCCTTTTGGGTTGTTGTTCTTCCATCGCTATGCTTACTAGCTTTCTCCCTGGTATCTCTGTGTTAGTCTATATGTTTGATAGATCTGTGTATCTTTCCGGAGGTGGTTACACCTGGAATGGGTTGTCGGTATAATTATCCCTGCGACTTTACTCACTCCTCTAAAAAAACAGGTGTATGAGTCGAATGAAAGTCTGTGCTGAAAATATATATTTTCTGTGTCTGGCTGCAGACTGGAAAACAGTTCACAAAGCAGACATATAGCTAGCAATTATTTTATTTAGTAGATGCCCAGGTGTAGGGTTCTTTCACTTTCAGTTGGTTGGTTGATTTTCATCCCACCTTTTGCAAGGTAATTCAAGTACTTAGCTATTCATCATATTCTGATGTTTACAGAAGGGATATTTGTGGTTTTGACTCCTTCGTATGTGGAGGGAAATTCGAACTAAATGAGATGGTTAAGATGTTAAGTCCCCCATATGGGGGAATTTGAGCGGTTCTGGAACTGTTCCAACTAACATTTTGGTGTACAAAGCTCTGTGAATGGGTCCCGTGCCTTCGGAAAGTATTCAGACCCCTTGACTTTTTCCACATTTTGTTAAGTTATAGCCTTATTCTAAAATGTAATCAATTAAATATTTTCCTCATCAATCTACACACAATACCCTATTTCAAAATGAAAACATGTTTTTAGCGATTTTAGCAAATCTATTAAAATTAACAAACAAATACCTTATTTACATAAGTATTCAGACCCTTTGCTATGGGACTCGAAATTGAGCTCAGGTGCATCCTGTTTCCATTGATCATCCTTGATGTTCCTACAACTTGATTGGAGCCCACCTGTGGTAAATTCAATTGATTGGACATGATTTGGAAAGTCCCACAGTTGACAGTGCATGCCAGAGCAAAAACCAAGCCATGAGGTCAAAGGAATTGTCCTTAGAGCTCTGATACAGGATTGTGTCGAGGCACAGATCTGGGGAAGGGTACCAAAACATTTCTGCAGCATTGAAGGTCCCCAAGAACATAGTGGCCTCCATTATTCTAAATTGAAGATGTTTGGAACCACCAAGACTCTTCCTAGAGCTGGCCGCCCGGCCAAACCAAGCAATCGGGGGAGAAGGGCCATGGCCAGGGAGGTGACAAAGAACGCGATGGTAACTCTGACAGAGCTCCAGAGTTCCTCTGTGCAAATAGTAGAACCTTCCAGAAGGACAATCATCTCTGCAGCACTCTACCAATCAGGCCTTTATGGTAGTGGCCAGACAGAAGCCACTCCTCAGTAAAAGGCACATGACAGCCCACTTGGAGTTTGCCAAAAGGCACCTAAAGACTCTCATACCATGAGAAAAAAGATTCTCTAATCTGATGAAATCAAGATTGAACTCTTTTGCCTGAAATGCCAAGTGTCACGTCTGGAGGAAACCTGGCACCATCCCTACGGTGAAGCATGGTGGTGGCAGCATCATGCTGTGGGGATGTTTTTCAGCGGCATGGGCTGGGAGACTAGTCAGGATCGAGGAAAAGATGAACAGAGCAAAGTACAGAAAAATCCTTGATGAAAACCTGCTCCATAGCCCTCAGGACCTCAGACTGGGGCGAACGTACACCTTCCAACAGGACAACGACCCTAAGCACACAGCCAAGACAACACAGGAGTGGCTTTGGGACAAGTCTCTGAATGTCCATGAGTGGCCCAGCCAGAGCCCAGACTTGAACCCGAACATACAGTAGGGAGAACAAGTATTTGTTACACTGCCGATTTTGCAGGTTTTCCCACTTACAAAGCATGTAGAAGTCTGTAATTGTTATCATAGGTACTCTTCAACTGTGAGTGACAGAATCTAAAACAAAAATCCAGAAAATCACATTGTATGATTTTTAAGTAATTCATTTGCATTTTATTGCATGACATAAGTATTTGATACATCAGAAAAGCAGAACTTAATATTTGGTACAGAAACCTTTGTTTGCAATTACAGAGATCATACGTTTCCTGTAGTTCTTGACCAGGTTTGCACACACTGCAGCAGGGATTTTGGCCCACTCCTCCATACAGACCTTCTCCAGATCCTTCAGGTTTCGGGGCTGTCGCTGGGCAATACGGACTTTCAGCTCCCTCCAAAGATTTTCTATTGGGTTCAGGTCTGGAGACTGGCTAGGCCACTCCAGGACCTTGAGATGCTTCTTACGGAGTCACTCCTTAGTTGCCCTGGCTGTGTGTTTCGGGTCGTTGTCATGCTGGAAGACCCAGCCACGACCAATCTTCAATGCTCTTACTGAGGGAAGGAGGTTGTTGGCCAAGATCTCGCGATACATGGCCCCATCCATCCTCCCCTCAATACTGTGCAGTCGTCCTGTCCCCTTTGCAGAAAAGCATCCCCAAAGAATGATGTTTCCACCTCCATGCTTCACGGTTGGGATGGTGTTCTTGGGGTTGTACTCATCCTTCTTCTTCCTCCAAACACGGTGAGTGGAGTTTAGACCAAAAAGCTCTATTTTTGTCTCATCAGACCACATGACCTTCTCCCATTCCTCCTCTGGATCATCCAGATGGTCATTGGCAAACTTCAGACGGGCCTGGTCATGCGCTGGCTTGAGCAGGGGGACCTTGCGTGCGCTGCAGGATTTTAATCCATGACGGCGTAGTGTGTTACTAATGGTTTTCTTTGAGACTGTGGTCCCAGCTCTCTTCAGGTCATTGACCAGGTCCTGCCGTGTAGTTCTGGGCTGATCCCTCACCTTCCTCATGATCATTGATGCCCCACAAGGTGAGATCTTGCATGGTGCCCCAGACCGAGGGAGATTGACCGTCATCTTGAACTTCTTCCATTTTCTAATAATTGCGCCAACAGTTGTTGCCTTCTCACCAAGCTGCTTGCCTATTGTCCTGTAGCCCATCCCAGCCTTGTGCAGGTCTACAATTTTATCCCTGATTTCCTTACACAGCTCTCTGGCCTTGGCCATTGTGGAGAGGTTGGAGTCTGTTTGATTGAGTGTGTGGACAGGTGTCTTTTATACACGTAACGAGTTCAAACAGGTGCAGTTAATACAGGTAATGAGTGGAGAACAGGAGGGCTTCTTAAAGAAAAACTAACAGGTCTGTGAGAGCCGGAATTCTTACTGGTTGGTAGGTGATCAAATACTTATGTCATGCAATGAAATGCAAATTAATTATTTAAAAATCATACAATGTGATTTTCTGGATTTTTGTTTTAGATTCCGTCTCTCACAGTTGAAGTGTACCTATGATAAAAATTACAGACCTCTACATGCTTTGTAAGTAGGAAAACCTGCAAAATCGGCAGTGTATCAAATACTTGTTCTCCCCACTGTACATACACCGGAGAGACCTGAAAATAGCTGTGCAGCAACGCTCCCCATCCAACCTGACAGAGCTTGAGAGGATCTGCAGAGAAGAATGCAAGAAACTCCCCAAATACAGGTGTGCCAAGCTTGTAGCGTCATACCCAAGAAGACTCGAGGCTGTAATCGTTGCCAAAGGTGCTTCAACAAAGTACTGAGTAAAGGGTCTGAATAGTTATGTAAATGTGATATTAAAAATAAACACGTTTTATACATTCGATAACATAAAAAATAAACTGTTTTTGCTTTGTCATTATGGGGTATTGTGTGTAGATTGATGAGGTGAATTTTTTAAATACATTTTAGAATAAGGCTTTAACATAACAAAATGTGGAAAAATAAAGGGTCTGAATACTTTCCAAAGGCACTGTAATGCCAGGAAGCCCCATCTTTCTGCTCTCCCCTTCCGCTCTCTCAGTGAAACTGACTTTAAGTGTCAGGTTTCAGACCCACAGTTTTGGCAGTCTAGCGAGTCCAGCCATTGTGGTTTCATCTTGCTGTGATATTCTCCAATAGATTTAGAACTCTCAACATAAAACAAATACTAAATAATTTCATAGAATTGAAAGGAGACCATTTGTCTTGGTCACTTTGTGCATAAAGCTGAAGTTGTAACGATTCTGCACACATTTGAATAGTGTCTCTGCGCTGCTCAGTGGATGTTTAGGAGAAAATTCTCTGTCATCAGTTACATTAAATTGTGCCAATATTGCTTACTTGTCACTAAGTATGATCATTTATTTTAAAGTTATAATTAATGTGAAATCTTAGTTACTCGCTTATAATTTGATTGTTACTATTTAGAAATAATTTTAGGCATTTCAAGCCCTATTGCCCCACTTTTGTTGAATAGGAAATCTATTTTATTTTGATAATATTTGAACTATGTACTTGAGCTTGTGTCCTCAAAATAAAATCCATATGGTTGAGTTCCAGAACTTTCTAAAGCTATGCAACATTACCAGTTATTGTCATTATTAATTAAGTTTTTGTATTTTTTTTAGACAATTTTCATCGGTTATGGACTCGGGCTGAAATACAAGACTAATGTTGCACCTTTTGAAAACATTGAAGTCTACAACCTCCTGTGTGGTAAGCCTGTTACTCAATGGACCGTTTAACATGGGGACAGGGGGGGTAATGTCCTTCATAACTAGAAAAGATTAGCCTGGGTGCCAGTCTGTTTCTGCTCTCTTGTCAACTCCTGATGGAATTGTCATGCCAAAGGAGGCAAGGAGTGACAAGGAGTGGAACAATATCTAAACATACTGGTAACCAGGCTAAGAAAGGATTGCTTCTCTAAAGTTAAACCCTTCCAGCAGCCAATCTGGTTTTACACTCATTATGACGTAATTTAAACCACTTTTATACAGTCCACTTCTCTATTTCTCAACATTGTGATACGTTTCAAAGAGGATGTACAGTACCAGTTCATCAGGTGCAAGTGCAAAGTCCATAGTCCCAACACTGCACCTGCCCTCTGGAAGACACACAGCTGTTAAACAGTTATCTAACTAAATAGTCAGTTAGAGAAAACACCTTTTCAAGTCTAATCTTCTCCCTCTTTCACTCTTTCTCTCTCTGCCTGTCAGATTTAATGGGTATTCCCCCTGCTCCTAACAACGGGACCCATGGGAGTCTGAACCACCTCCTGAAGAACCCTCCCCACCTCCCCGTGTACCCCGCTGAGCTCTCCTCTGACTCCACCTGTGAGGCGAGTGGCCCCGCCCCCTCTGACGATCTGGGCTGCAGCTGCACCGCCCACACCAAAGCAGCGGTACGAGCAGGGAGTATGGTCGGGGGAGGGGCTCATCAAACTCTCACATCCTCCCTAATGGAGCAAAGCTGGGATGGGAGGGGTAGACAGAGGGTCTGTCCTGTCATTAACACTCCAAATCCTCAGTGTCATATTTATCCTCACTTTGTATGATTGGTAACCCAGCAGCACTCATTAGGACAGAAGTTGACAAATTGAAATACAGGAGAGACCCACTAACATGCTGAAAATGCCTGTTTCAGGAGAAGACTATGAACCAGCAACTCATCAAGGCTAATTCCAGTGAGTACGTACTGATGTATATTTTTAATAGTGTAATCATGGATATATTTTCTCATAGATTTCATTCTTAATCAAGCCCCCCCTCCCTCAGATTCAGGAGCCAAGGCTCTTCACCTACCATATGGAATCCCTCGAGTTCTCCAGGAGAATGCAGACTACTGCATCCTTCACCACTCCGACTACATCAACGGTTACAGCAAAGATACTCTCATGCCCTTATGGGTTGCCTATACAATTAACCCAATGGTGAGTATTTTTCTGCTTGTGTGAGCGACTGGGGTTCATACGAGGGTATGTGTTAGCCTGCTGAACTAAACCCAAGGCATTAGCTCCGGGGAGATAGTGTGTCGTGTTGGAGATGCATTGGCTGTATTTGCTGCTCTCTGGTTAGTGCTTCTCTGGTTAGTGTTTTGGCTAGGACATGAAAGAGGTTGTAAAGCTGGGTATAAAGTTCTGAGAGCTGGACTGCGGCCCAGGCCCTGCAAGCTAGCTGTAGATCTTCTCCACTCTTGCTGGCTTCCACTCATTATGTGGTGAGAACCTCACCGTCTTTCAGAACTAAGAGAGCTGATTTTAACGGAGAGAGGACGTTTTCTCTGTACCGTACGTCTCTCTTAACTATCCCAGGCTTTCACAAACATCCTCCTTTTATTCCATTTACTTTCTGTCTAAAAACTAGTAGAAAGAAGGAAAAAACTACATGATGTATTGATTATTTTAACTAAGCAGGAGGTATGCAAAAAGTGTCACAGGACTCTTCTGAAGGTAACCCATACAAACGGATGGAAATATGGAGATAGTTTTGTGCCAACAAAAATAAGGGGTTAAATATGTGTCTTATATCTCCTAGATATAGGACAGACACTTCAAAATCGTATTCCTTTGAATTTATTTTGACTGTCTTTTTTTGGCATTTATGAATGTGTTATTTCATTGGGCTATAATACTAAAGTCCAAATTCAATATTTTATTTACATATTTTTGTTTTGATACCTAAAGGGGTCCTAAAATTCTAAATCAAATAACTAAATGATCCATGGTATGACCATCTTAAAACAATTCCATATGTTATCTTAGTACTTTTAGAGGTTTTAAGAACACCTGCTCGTTACATGGCATAGACAGACCAGGTGAAAGCTATGATCCCTTATTAATGTCACTTGATAAATCCACTTCAATCAGTGTAGATGACGGGGAAGAGAGGTTAAATAAAGATCTTTCAGCCTTGAGACAATAGACATGGATTGTGTATGTGTGCCATTCAGAGGGTGAATGGGCAAGACAAAAGATTTAAGTGCCTTTGAACGGGGTATAGTAGTAGGTGCCAGGCGCAACGGTTTGTGTCAAGAACTGCAACGCTGCTGGGTTTTTCACGCTCAACCGTTTCCCGTGTGTATCAAGAATGGTCCACCACCCAAAGGACATCCAGCCAACTTGACACAACTGTGGGAAGCATTGGAGTCAACATGGGCCAGAATCCCTATGGAATACTTTCAACACCTTGTAGGAAGGTGTTCTTAATGTTTTGTACACCCAGTGTATATGGATTCAATCACACCGTGACGAAAGAAACCAAGTCCACAGAACGTGTACATGATCTCAAGAACTGGAATCCTTGAGCAGAAATGGTGACTCTTAACACAACCTCTTTCTATATGTCTCTCTCTCCCCGTCTCTCCTATCAGAACAAGGTCCAGCCGCTGAGTCCAGTGGCGGAGGCGTGTGTCCGTACAGACGTCCGCGTGGCACCGCTCTCCAGTCAGAACTGTGTCAGATACAGGGATAACCCTGCCCTGTCCTACGGCCTGCTGCACCCACCCAGTAAGTACACAAGGAGTTATTTTTTTACACCCCTATTACCTCCCCCACACCCTTCGTTAAATGCCTATACCACATTAGTGTACATGCATAAGCCAGCTGTGCAGCAGCTGCTTGTGCTCAATCAGGAATGTCTCATAGAATGTTTTTAAAGACCAGTTGATCATTAAAATGAACTGAAGTATTTAAAGTATGTGCGCTTATTTAAGTTAGAGATGTAATGTTAATGTTTCTATATGCAGATCTGGGTGCCAATGGAACAGAGGCTGAGTCATTAATCACCAGCAACATGGCGCCCATGTATCCTGCCTTTAAAGGTGAGCAGGTCAGGCTAGCTGGCAAAGAGACAGAAAAGTCTCCAGTGCTCTGTAATAGCTTAAACACTCAATAGGTTATTTGTGATTTCTTATGGAGATGCAGCTTCAGGAAATAACTTTACACAGAAGGGGTTTAGGATCAGCCATCAGGACACAGTGGGTCTTTGCATGATGTTTTTCTTCACTGGACTAATGATTTTGGACTATATTTATATTTATTTTGAATTGTATACATTCTTAGCTGAACTGTATCATACATATGCCTACATAAGTAAATCAAATAAAAAAAATATGAGATGTAGTATACAATATTACAGTTAAGCGTCATAAAGCAGTCTTACAAAGTAAGGTATAGGGCTGTTGTAGTATGTGTCAGTCCGAGTAGGGGGAAGGTTCAGTTTGTGACCCTCTTGTCTGAGGCAGCCATTTGTTGTAATCCTGGGATTTTTGTAAGCTTCTGGGCAAAGGATCTGCAGAGGCGGGTGCGGCGGGACTCCCAAGGACAGCAAGCCCAGGACATTGCCTGCAGAGGTGTAGAGGTGTAGCCGTGATGATTTTGGTTGTGTGCCGTTGCGTGTTGGTAGGCCATACTGAAGCGACGCACTGAACGGACAAAGCAGTTGTAAACTGTCAGAAGGTCTTCAGGGGGGAAGGTTTAAGTGGGGAAGATGGTTTATCATGAAGAGATTTCGGTCCTTTCGGAGATGTGCGTGTCCCATCTTAGGTTGGCTTGGAATGTCACACCGAGCGCTTTGGCGCTGGACAGCACCTCAAGTGTGTGGGCGAAGATGGATAATGGCGGAGGTGGGTCAGGATTGTGGCTGAAACAGGTGTACATGACTTTGCACTTTGTTGGGTCGAGCTTCATCTTGTTTTGTTCTGACCAGTCGGCTAAGGGTACTTGTGTATGGTGGAAGTATCACGTGTCTTGATTCGATGAGGTTCAGGTCATCCACATCTGATGCACCATTGACGTGAGCCATGAATACAATTGGACCAAGTTGTGTGTCTTGGGGGAGGCCACAGGAAAGTTCTTGGGCCTGGGATAGAGTCTCATGGTATTTTGTCACCTGGCTACGGCCGGAATGGAAGTTACAAATCCATGGCATGACAGATAATTGCAATGGTTTAATCCACAAGACCAAAGATCTTGCTGTAGTCTGCCAGCACCCATGTGCTGGAGGTGACTCTGGCTTCTGCTGTTCTGTACAGCTGGTGGTTGAGTGTCCCTTGAGGCAGCCAAACTGTTGGTTGGAGATGTTCTTTCTAATGTGCATTTCCCATGGTTCAACAGTAGAGAGAGTGGCATAGCTGGCATTAATGCAGGTACGTCTGACAGGTTTAGTGGTGGTAATGATGTGGCAATGGCAGAATGGTTGTCTGGGTTGAACCTGTCAACTTTGATGGAGATTGTCTTGTTAGTGCTGGTCAGAGATTTAATTTGATGGTAACATGTGGCTGGGTTCTCCCTCTTGTTTTTCTGGACTTCGGTGTGTTAAAATATTGATATTGCAGCCTGATCTCTCTCTGGGTTTTGTTCCTCAGTGCGACATGAAGGCCAATCTTTTTCACTGAAGTAACAAATGTGTAGAGCACACAGGAGAAAACCGACAACTTCTATAACACCCTCAATCACGCCATTGCAGCTTACTTCCCAAAATGGGTGGTTGGGATGCATGCACAGCAGTGGAGGCTGGTGGGAGGAGCTATAGAAGGACAGCTGTAATGGCTGTAATGGAATGAATACAAAAGTACCAAACGTATGGAAACCACATGTTTGACTCCAATCCAACATTCCATTCCAGCCATTACAATGAGCCCGTCCTCCAATAGCTCCTCCCACCAGCCTCCACTGACGCACAGGATACGGAGTGGATTTCACCTAGAATCAAAGAGCTGATTAAAAAGCACATAGATTCTAGGTGAAATCCACTCCTTATCCTGTACACCTGAATCATGTGTTTGCCTTTTTTAAGTACAGTTGAAGTCAGAAGTTAACATACACCTTAGCCAAATACATTTAAACTCAGTTTTTCACAATTCCTGACATTTAATCCTAGAAAATATTAGGATCACCACTTTATTTTAAGAATGTGAAATGTCTGAATAATAGTAGAGAATTATTTCTTTCAGCTTTTATTTCTTTCATCACATTCCCAGTGGGTCAGAAGTTTACATACAATCAATTAGTATTTGGTAGCATTGCGTTTAAATTGTTTAACTTTGGTCAAACGTTTCGGGTAGCCTTCCACAAGCTTCCCATAAGTTGGCTGAATTTTGGCCCATTCCTCCTGACAGAACTGGTGTAACTGAGTCAGGTTTGTAGGCCTCCTTGCTCGCACACACTTTTTCAGTTCTGCCCACAAATTTTCTATAGGATTGAGGTCAGTGCTTTGATGGCCACTCCAATAAATTGACTTTGTTGTCCTTAAGCCATTTTGCCACAACTTTGGAAGTATGCTTGGGGTCATTTGTCCATTTGTAAGACCCATTTGCGAACAAGATTCAACTTCCTGACTGATGTCTTGATGTTGCTTCAATATATCCACATAATTTTCCTTCCTCATGATGCCATCTAGTTTGTGAAGTGCACCAGTCCCTCCTTCAGCAAAGCACCCCCACAACATGATGCTGCCACCCCCATGCTTCACGTTTGGGATGGTGTTCTTCGGCTTGCAAGCATTTTCCTCCAAACATAACGATGTTCATTATGGCCAAACAGTTCTATTTTTGTTTCCTCAGACCAGAGGACATTTATACAAAAAGTACGATATTTGTCCCCATGTGCAGTTTTTTTAATGGCGGTTTTGGAGCAGTGGCTTCTTCCTTGGTGAGCGGCCTTTCAGGTTGTGTCATATAGGACTCATTTTAATGTGGATATAGATACTTTTGTACCTGTTTCCTCCAGCATCTTCACAAGGTCCTTTGCTGTTGTTCTGGGATTGATTTGCACTTTTCGCACATCTCTAGGAGACAGAAGGCGTCTCCTTCCTGAGCGGTATGACGGCCGCGTGGTCCCATGGTGTTTATACTTGCATACTATTGTTTGTACAGATGAACGTGGTACCTTCAGGCGTTTGGAAATTGCTCCCAAGGATGAACCAGACTTGTGGAGATCTACAATTTTTTTTCTGAGATCTTGGCTGATTTTCTTTTGATTTTCCCATGAGCAAAGAGGCACAGAGTTTGAAGGTAGGCCTTAAAATACATCCACAGGTACATCTCCAATTGACTGAAATTATGTCAATAAGACTCAGAATAAATAACAGGGGATTGTAAGAGTAGTGAGCTAGAGACACCACTAGATGGGGGTATTGAACACAAATAAGAGGCAAAACCTGTTACAGAAAACCCTTCAATAACAATTCTTCATTCTTGCTTGATGGGTGGGGAGTTTTTAAGTAGAACATCCACCTGCATTTTGCCTGAGGAAGACTAAGTTCAAGATTACCACCCATACGTGAAAGTTTTGTCTGTTGTATAGCGCAGAAGGAGATGGGGTGACCGGCCTCTGAGAAATTACGCGCAATAGGGGATTTGGGGTCATTTCTCCTTACAGCACTCTTGTGTTCTATAATACGTGTTCTTATCTGTCTACTGGTTTTGCCCATGTATTGCTTATTGCATGGACAAGAGATAAGGTAAATTATGTTAGAAGAGCTGCATGTGACAAACTGTTTGATAGTGTAATGTTTGCCAGCGGCAGAGCTGCGGAATACGCTCACTTCTTTACAGGAATCCAAACATGCCGCACAAATACGGCAGGGGTAGAAGAGTGTCACCTTGTCCAGTCTTCCGTAATTTTTTTCCGGGGGAACGTGTCAGCCCAAACAATGAAGTCCCTTCTGGATGAGGTCTCAACAATGGTACGTACTCTACTGAGAGCATCATCAAGCCATTATTTAGGGTATAAGTGGGCCTCAAACGGTCTATACATTTTCATAGCCTCATTTTCAAAGTCTATTTTACCAGTACAAATGCACTTCAGTCTCAGAAATTGTGTGTACGGTAAGCCATTCTTCAGAAATGTGGGATGCGTGCATTTCTTTAGAATGGCTTTGTATACAAAATAGATGACAAGGACCAAGGTGCACAAGAGTATCGTTGTCCCATGTATCTCTTGCAATTCCAGTGTTGTGGGTTCGATTCCCACGGGGGACCAGTAAGAAAAAAAGTATGAACATGTATGCACTTAAGTCACTCTGGTTAAGAGCGTCTGCTAAATGACTAAAATGTAAATGAAATGTATCAAGGAAGGATATCTCGCTATGACTAATCTCGGCTGTGAACTTGATAGATTGGACCTTAGCATTAAGGTAAGCAAGAAAATCACCAAACACATTGAGGGGAACCTTCCAAACATCATCAATATATATTTTCCATATAAGTATACAGTACCAGTTAAAAGTTTGGACACCCTGATCATTTACAGGTTTTTCTTTATTTTTACTATTTTCTACATTGTAGAATGATAGTGAAGACAAACGTGAAATAACACGTATGGAATCATATAGTAACCAAAAAAGTGTTAAACCAATCGAAATATTTGTTATATTTGAGATTCTTCAAAGTAGCCACCCTTTGCCTTGATGACAGCTTTGCACACTCTTTGCATTCTCTCAACCAGCCTCGTGGAATGCTTTTCCAACAGTCTTGAAGGAGTTTCCACGTATGCTGAGACCTTGTTGGCTGCTTTTCCTTCACTCTGTGGGCCAACCCATCCTAAACCATCTCAATAGGGTTGAGGTCAGGTGATTGTGGGGGCCAGGTCACCTGATGCACCTCTCCATCACTCTCTTTCTTGGTGTTGTGTCATTGTCCTGTTGAAAAACAAATGATAGTCCCACTAAGCGCAAACCAAATGGGATGCCGTATCGCTGCAGAATGCTGTGGTAGCCATCCTGGTTAAGTGTGCCTTGAATTCTAAATAAATCACTGACAGTGTCACCAGCAAAGCACCATCACACCACCTCCTTGCTTCACGGTAGGAACCAAACATGCGGAGATCACCCGTTCACCTACTCAGCGTCTCACAAAGACACGGCGGTTGGAACCAAAAATCTCAAATTTGGACTCATCAAACCAAAGGACAGATGTCCACTTGTCTAATGTCCATTGCTCTTGTTTCTTGGCCCAAGCAAGTCTCTTCTTCTTATTGGTGTCATTTAGTAGTGGTTTCTTTGCAGCAATTCGACCACGAAGGCCTGATTCACACAGTCTCCTCTGAACAGTTGATGTTGAGATGTGTCTTACCTGAACTCTGTAAAGCATTTATTTGGGCTGCAATTTCTGAGGCTGGTAACTCTAATGAACTTATCCTCTGCAGCAGAGGTAACTCTGGGTCTTCCTTTCCTGTGGCGGTACTCATGAGAGCCAGTTTCATCATAGCGCTTGATGGTTTTTGCAACTGCACTTGAAGAAACTTGATTAGGTGTCCAAACTTTTGACTGGTACTGTATGTTGGGAGAAAGGGTTATTGTGCCGAATTAACTTGTCTTCCAAATAACCCACAAATAGGCATAACACATTCAGGAGAGAAAATGGAGCCCATAGCCACTTCCCTGTTTTTTCCCTGCCACTGACAACATGCGCTGATGCTCAACTCTTTCATTGGTTGAATTACTTTTTTTCCTGGTTGTGTTAGTGACAGTTTGGAACTCATTAGTGAGTGTTTCAGCACTAGCTGGTCCTGTTCTGTGAGCTTGTGTGGCCTACCACTTTGTTGCAGCTAGACGTTTCCACTTCACAAAAACAGCACTTACAGTTGACCGGCTCTAGCAGGGCAGAAATTTGACGAACTGACTTATTGGAAAGGTGTTATCCTATGATGGTGCCACGTTGAAAGTCACTGAGCTCTTCAGTAAGGTCATTCTACTGCCAATGTTTGTCTATGGAGATTGCATGACTGTGTGCTCGATTTGATACACCTGTCAGCAATGCGTGTGGCTGAAATAGATTAATCCACTAATTTGAAGGAGTGTCCACATACCTTTGTGTATATATAGTGTATCTACCGCTATCGATCCAGTATCCCTGTACATTGTAAATATGGTGCTGGAACTGACCCTGTATATAGTATGCTAACTTACTTAATCGTCTTCTTATTTGTATATCTTGTGTGCTTCTGTTCTACCTTGTTACTTTTAGTATTACATTGTTATTGATTACTGCATTGTTGGGGTTAGAGCTTGCCCTTTCACTGTACTTGTGCATGTGACATTAAATATTGGAACTTGAATTGATGCAACTTGCCTTGGTAATCGTTTACCACAAACTCCAATTCAGGTGGTACCTCTATGAATGGTAGCTTGTGTGCAGCAATGCCTTCTTATTTATATAAAGTGCCACACTCCATCCCCTTTGACCTTGTCTTGGTTTGGAGCAGGTGTTGAAACCATCGATTTCCCAGAGTTCAGGTGGTACATCTGGGTCAAACCATGTCTCTGACAAAGCAGCAATTTCAGCCCTCTGACAGCAGGATTGATTGAAATTCATGAAATTGACCTTAGGAGTGCTATTAGTTTTGTTTCGTGTCCAACTTTGGTGAGCAAGTTTATTTCCTCCTCACGTTGTGGGTAATAGTCTCTATCCAGTGAATGTGTTTTCTACCACTCTGTCGCAGTCCATTGTTTTTAGTTTTTTGTTGAATCAGTCTATTTCCAAGCTCCTTACTCAAGGTAGTTTTGATCTGCTGGAAACTTTGTAGGAATCCATTTGAATACTGGATGCAGGTTCTCATTGTTAGGCGAATTCAAATAATTTATCCTCAAATTTACGTCCAAAACGTCTAGATCATAGTAATCTATTCTTAATCAGCTTCCTAAACACTTGTTGAAATGAAAAATTCATAAAAAAAAAACACTTAAAACAGTGAATAACTAATACATGTACGGGAGTAATTATCCAAGGCTGCCACCTCGTTTCTAATAGTTACTCTTACTATTAGGCTTACTCTTAAAGCATGTAACATTTTCAGCCTGCAGCTCTATTGTATTATATTTCGAACTAGCCTCGGCCAATTACAGTAAGTATGAATTATCCAGCGGCTGAGAACATTATATGACCTGTTCTAATCACAAAGTCTTTATTTCCTGTGAAATCCTACAATATTTACTACAACCTAAGGTTCTAGTTTAATAGCAGGAATCTGCTGAATCTGCGGACTCCCTAGTGAACATTTTAAATCTTACCAACAAGCCATAGATTTAGGATCAGTGTTTTGAGGCTTATTTTCAGCCCAATTGAGTTATCTCAGATTGGTCTCACCACATAAAAGCTTCCCAGTGAATTAAGATTGTAATCTGAACGTGGTCATAGTGAACCATTGATTCAGTAGACATAGGATCTCTGTTATATTGTGTTTGGGGGACAATAGTGCAGTAGGGCGCTTCAACCCTGTTACTAGATAGAGGTCACGGTAAAAACCCAGCCCATTCCCTAAACTCTCTTTTAGTGTTGTATTCTTCAATTACCATTCTGTGTAACTGGCTCGACAACAGCACGTTCTTGCTATGCTATTGTAATGTAGGGGAGATGGTCATGTTCAAAATCCCACTCCTTTTTGTACTCAGTGCTTGGCCCGTAATGCTGATGTGAGTGCCTGAGTATTTGTGACGTTACATTCCTGTAAAAACTTGTGGTTAATTACACATAAATCGTCAATGTGTTGCTTAATAGCGGAAACGTGTGTGCTTCTGGTTGACGTGATATTGAGATTACCACAGACCGTGTCCAAAATGTCACTATATTCCCTTGATAGTGCACTACTTTTGATCTGCTTCTATAGGGCTCTGGTCAAAAGTAGTGCACCAGATAGGGGATTGTGTGCTATTTGGAATGCACCCAGAGATTTTTTTTATCACATATTACTGGTTGGGATTGTTTAATATGATGCACCATTTGGGTTCCATAGTGATCAAAGTGAGAGTGTTGGATGTGTTGTCACTTTTGTTGATGCCCATGGACACAGAAAGATCAATCCATTATAAAAGGTGGTTTATGAAGTATGATAACTTTTATTTCCCCAAAGATTTGGCCTCCAAGAACAGAGGCACTCTGTTAACTTTACAGACACTGCGCTCTGGTGGCAAATGGTGGAAGTCGACACAGATCTGGGATTGTATGCAGATTTACTTTTATTGCAATGAGTCTTGGAGGCAGAACTGAGCAATTTCAAAATTGGCTATTGTAAAAATGTATGAAAACAAAAATGTGCTTTTGGGTCTTAATTTAAGTATAGGGTTAGGCATTAGGGTTAGCAATGTGGTTAGATTTAAGGTTAGGTTTTAAATCAGATTTTATGACTTTGGCGCTAGTGACCACTCTGCAGAGCTGCCTCCAGAACAATAAACTAAAAATGCTAACCTGTAGATTTTATTCACAAAGCGTTTCAGAGTAGGAGTGCTGACCCCCTGTCCATTTAATCACACTCATTATGATCTAAAAGGGAAAACTAATTCTAGAACACCACTCTTACTCTAAGACATTTTTGTGAATACCTTACTGAGTTACTTAGACAGTCAGATATGGCTTATAATCCGTTCCTTCACAAATATGATAATATATTTGCAGATGTTTGGATGTACTTCCATGACGTCCTCCTGGTGAAATATTCCCAGCAGCTGAATGGGGTCAACGTTGTCAGTGGACCCATCTTTGACCAGGACTATGACGGACACTTTGATGCTCCCACGGTTAGCACACAGTAAGTGGTCATAATCATCCATGAGTTTTGTTGTTTTTTGTGGGCGGGGGGTTTTGATTCTCAGTTGTGGTATCTCTTACATTTGACTGATTTAGCAGGGGATACAATTATATAACACAGTATTGACCATAGCCTGTTCGCCTCACTAATCGTGTCTCTCTATCCTGCAGACACGAGGCTCCCATCCCCACTCACTTCTATGTGATCCTGACCAGCTGTGGGAACTCATCCTTCTCCCCTACTGACTGCCAGGGTCGTCTGGAGACCACCTCCTTCATCCTCCCCCATAGACCTGACCACACTGAGACCTGCGCTGTGAGTCACATTGGCTGTCTGTCAAGCTGTCCTCTTGTTCTTTTCTATAGGGTCACCTGGAATCCTTTTTGAGAGAAAATCTAACATGTGAACACCAAAGGATGGCTGAGATAATTAGATCTGGGTCAAGTAGAGGCTGTATGTGTAACAGTGTTGCTTCCTTCCCTCTCCTCGCCCCAACCTGGGCTCAAACCAGGGACCCTCTGAACACATTGACAACTGCCTCCCATGAAGCATCATTATCTATAGCGCAAAAAAAAACTGCAGTCCTTGCAGAGCATATGTAAAATACTTTTTAAATACTTGAGCAGCACTTAATTTAGTTTTTCTCTGTACAATGCAACCAATGATATAGTCCCAGAAGTGCAAATTCCAAGTTTAATCAAGCGCATCTCAATTATGTTAAGGTATCTGACTGTGTATTTGACCTAGGTCTGGAGATAATGAGATCCTCTCTAGTTTTGCTGTTAGTAAAGATGCTTATAATCAATGAATATTGTTACAGTGACTAAACCCTCCTCTCCCTCCCGCTCCCTGTCTCCTCAGAATGGCTCAGACTTCCAGTGGGTCCAGGAGTGGGCCCAGTTCCATACTGCGCGGGTCCGAGACATAGAGCTCCTGACTGGACTCAGCTTCTACCACGACAGGATATCAGTGGAGGAAACGCTACAGCTCAAGACATTTTTACAGACTTTCTAATATCTCATGAAGTCACCTCCGGAGGGTTTTGGTAATCGTTTTTTTATTGCTATTAGGCCTTATTACACAAATATGAAGGAAAAAAATGTGTATAGTTCTGGATCCCATGAAAACAAAACAGTGTAATACCTCTATTGATGTGCATAAAGAGAAGGTGCAAAGAGTTCTGTTTAAGTGAGAAACCGCCTAAAAGTCATTTAGCCCTCAATCCCTCAAACTTCAAGCCAGCAACATTACACATAAAGGAAGACTTTGTGTGACAAAGAAAGAAGCCATGTTATGAGTCTAATATAATATACCTTTATCAGTTTGAGCTACTGTCAATGGGTGTACCAGAAGACTGTACCAAAGAAGAACTCATTACATTCATGTACTGCTCTACTGAACCCCAAACACCACTTCTTCATCCCAAAAACTTTTTCATTGTCTTCATCCCAGGGAAAAGAGAGAGAACAGAACAAAAGAAAGTGATTAAAATAGCTGGGACAGTTTCAGGAAACCTCAAACATTCTGGAATGGCAACGTTAGTATCGGCCATCTGCAGAAGGACTGAAACACTGCCAATATGTTTGACTCAGAGGTGTGATTTGGGGAGTTGGCTGAAAGACCAAAACGAGAATTTAGTCAAAGGAAGAAACTGTTTTGATCTACGAGAACAAATAACAGGAAAACCATATTCTACACACATCATTTTCATGGTCGCACTTGCCAAGTGTTGTCATTGTATGTTTGACTTGATTATAGTTTTAGTGTTTTGTTAATATTATTGTTGTTTTTATATATATATATATATATATATATATATATATATATATATATATATATATATATATATATATATATATATATATATATATATATATATATATATATATATATATATATATTGTTGTTTTTTATATATATATAATATATTGCTCTAACTGTAAATGCAAGGTTGTGAAGATTGATGTTGGTAACTGGGATTAAATTCTTGACAGAACTAGTGTGTGTGTGTGTGTGTGTGTGTGTGTGTGTGTGTGTGTGTGTGTGTTTGCAAATGTGTTTCTATGCGCTTGTACAGCATGCATGTGCTTTGGGTCATGACAGAAACTGAAAGTATTACCAAAATAAGCATGACTCCAAAAAAATGCATATACACAATAAGACATCCAGATCCAGTACATCAAATCCAATGTTAACGAACATTCCATTGGGGGGGGCAACACTGTCACAGGGAAAAGCTATTTGGTCTTCTATTGATATTCAGAATTGGAAGATGTCAACCACTTTTTCAGAAGTGCGTCTACTAATTTATCCACAACAAGCAATTGACAAGTAAAGGGCTCTGTGACATGGGTTAACCTAAAACATTGAATACCTCCATTATTTTCCAATGAAGTGGCAACAAAGATTGCATTTTCCTCACACATCTGCCAGTAATGATAGCTATTATACTGACAGTGTACACAGTTCCATATAAAGATTGGGAAGGAATGACCTTGGAGCTCGTTTTACACAGCAAGACAACAAAACATCTCACAATGGGGTTCCAACAACACTGGGTTATTTGACAGAAACATATCTGCCAGTACTACACTCAGCAGCCCCCTAAAACTGGCACTCAAAAAAGAAAGAAGAAATTGCACACTAGTCCACTTCAACAAACCTCATTCACCTCAGCTCTGTAAGGCTGCAGTTGTGTCACAGCAGGAAGGAAGGAAGCAGAAAGAAAAAAGTGTTTCCCCTGTTGCCTTGATTGCCTCTTCATAAGAATCTGCCTCTGTCTCAGGGTGACCACTCGTAAGCACAACGCTGCACTGAGGCCTCCGCTCAAGACCTGTCTTCATCTGACTGTTTCACTTTCTGGGGGAGATGCTGTTTTAAGAGGACATGGTTCATGAAGCTGGTAACTGTTCTTCAGTAAGTGCCACCATTGATTCATTGTTTGATTTGTTTACCATAAGGGCATATTATGGATAAGATAAACTAGGGTATTCCTTGAGGTTAACTACTTAAGGTCTTATCAGCTTGGTGGTCTGCTTAAACCTGCCATTGCTGGATGATGAATAGCAGTCAGTCCTTCTAGTGGCATCCACAGAATAGGCCTGTCATTCCTGTGTATTTCGTTACTGCAATGTTCAGCTGTATGCTAAAGAGGTACATGGTCTACAGTATCTCGAGGGCAAGGATTTAGTATTTGTCTTAATGACTGAGTATTAAGTGTTTGATATTTTATTTTATTCTCAATCTGCTTTACAGCAATGCATAGATCTCTATTCTGTGCTTGTTTAATCTGTGCTATCACTTGAGTTGTCAAAGCCATACCATTAAATATATCCATTGTCCTGCTAAACACTTTAAACACGCCAGCGATCAAATCATTTCAATGGGGAAAGGATTGATTTTATTGAATGGTAGGTTACCATCACATATCAGATGTTTCCATTGTCTAGAGTACATAGAGATCAATGGCCATAGTTCCATACAAGAGTTGAGTGAATGTTATCATTGTAAAGTTATGTGGAAATACGGGGGTTGTCTGTGAAGCTCACAAAGGACACTGCAGCAGCAAGCTGACGGGGACAGCCTCTCAGTTGACCAAACACTAGCAGTACCAGACAGTCACAAAGCTCTGTGTTGGACTGTGTGACCAGACAATGGGTTCAGTCTTAGATTCAAAGAGCTTTCAATAGTGATGAGGCAACGGTTAACTAAAGGTTAGACAGAGACAGACTATTCTGCACTAGGAGCACCTTGTGTGAGGAACAGTGTAGGGGACAATTCCATTTCCCTGGTGGAAGATTACTGAATTGAAGTGGAATTTACCCCAACCCTGGGTGAGAAATGCAACCTACAGTACCAGTCAAAAGTTTGGACACCTACTCATTCCAGGGTTTTTCTTTATTTGTACTATTTTCTACATTGTAGAATAATAGTCAAGACATCAAAACTATGAAAGAACATATATGGAATCATGTAGTAAGCAAAAAAGTGTTAAATCAAAATATATCTTATATTTTAGTTTCTTCAAAGTAGACACCCTTTGTAGTGTAGTGGTAATGAAAAGGGAGTGTTCCAGCTTACCCAACGTTCTATTGCCGATTTTCAGCCTTGGGTGAATTTTGACTTGTTCTATTGTCCAGCCTACTCTTGGCATTCTCTCAACCAGCTTCACCTGGAATGCTTTTCCAACAGTCTTGAAAGAGTTCCCACATATGCTGAGCACTTGTTGGCTGCTTTTCCTTCACTCTGCGGTCCAACTCATCCTAACCCATCTCATTTGGGTTGAGGTCGGGTGATTGTGGAGGTGTGTTGGGTCATTGTCCTGTTGAAAAATGATAGTCCAACTAAGCACAAACCAGATGGGATGCCGTATCGCTGCAGAATGCTGTGGTAGCCATGCTGGTTAAGTGTGCCTTTTAATTCTAAATAAATCACTGACAATGTCACCAGCAAAGCACCATCACACCACCTCCTTGCTTCACGGTAGGAACCACACATGCGGAGATCACCCGTTCACCTACTCAGTGTCTCACAAAGACACGGCGGTTAGAACCAAAATCAAAAATTTGGACTCATCAAACCAAAGGACAGATTTCCACCGGCCTAATGTCCATTGCTTGTTTTTCTTGGCCCAAGCAAGTCTCTTCTTCTTATTGGTGTCATTTAGTAGTGGTTTCTTTGCAGCAAATCGACCATGAAGGCCTGATTCACACAGTCTGCTCTGAACAGTTGATGTTGAGATGTGTCTGTTACTTGAACTCTGTAAAGCATTTATTTGGGCTGCAATTTCTGAGGCTGGTAACTCTAATGAATTTATCCTCTGCAGCAGAGGTAACTCTAGGTCAGCAGAGGTAACCCTGTTGCTATATACATCTCTGTGGCAGAGTAGGGAATGTATTGGTTAGTAGCAAGCTAACTCGGGGATTCCAGGAAACATCTATCTACTAGGGAAATGTGTCAGATGGCCCGTGTGAGTTTAGTGCAGTTCTCACAGCAGACAGACAGACGCGCACACACAGGAGTCCTCTAACTGTCATTACTGTGGTGGGTTGCAATCGGGTCACTGTCACTTCTGGGAAGTCATCATCCCTTTTTAACCACACTTAAGCTGAATCATGGTGGTCTACTAGCGCTGGTATTCATGTAATGAGTGCAATTCACCATGACAGTTTAACAGTTTTATATGACCGTCAGCATTGCTCAGAAACGGACTAACATTTGCCATTCAAATTTAGCACTGCCAATGAAGTCAGAATAAAACAGGTGCTCCCAAGTTTTTTCTGCCCACGTCCCCATTTTGATATCAGAAAATTCTCGAGACCATGTAAAAAATATATATGTAATTACTTTTTAACTTGGGTCTATGGCAGTCAATTGAAAAACATTCTAACAGTACTTCTGACTGTCTTCTCAACTCACCATCACATATGTTTATGCTGGGCTATGACAGTCAATTGCAAATTAGTCTGATATAATGTCTCTTACCTCACCACCACCAATGAGATGGGTGTGCTTGATGCATGTCGCGTCGGAGCTTCTCAGTGTCGGGGGGCGTGGTCGACAGCGCACACCTCATCTTTGCAGTCACATCCAAGAAGCCCTCCTGTTCTCCACTCATTACCTGTATTAACTGCACCTGTTTGAACTCGTTACCTGTATAAAAGACACCTGTCCACACACTCAATCAAACAGACTCCAACCTCTCCACAATGGCCAAGACCAGAGAGCTGTGTAAGGACATCAGGGATAAAATTGTAGACCTGCACAAGGCTGGGATGGGCTACAGGACAATAGGCAAGCAGCTTGGTGAGAAGGCAACTGTTGGCGCAATTATTAGAAAATGGAAGAAGTTCAAGATGACGGTCAATCTCCCTCGGTCTGGGGCACCATGCAAGATCACACCTCGTGGGGCATCAATTATCATGAGGAAGGTGAGGGATCAGCCCAGAACTACACGTCTCAACGAAAACCATTAGTAACACACTACGCCGTCATGGATTAAAATCCTGCAGCGCACGCAAGGTCCCCCTGCTCAAGCCAGCGCATGTCCAGGCCCGTCTGAAGTTTGCCAATGACCATCTGGATGATCCAGAGGAGGAATTTGGAGAAGGTCATGTGGTCTGATGAGTCAAAAATAGAGCTTTTTGATCTAAACTCCATTCGCCGTGTTTTGAGGAAGAAGAAGGATTAGTACAACCCCAAGAACACCATCCCAACCGTGAAGCATGGAGGTGGAAACATCATTCTTTGGGGATGCTTTTCAGCAAAGGGGACAGGACGACTGCACCATATTGAGGGGAGGATGGATGGGGCCATGTATCGCGAGATCTTGGCCAACAACCTCCTTCCCTCAGTAAGAGCATTGAAGATGGGTCGTGGCTGGGTCTTCCAGCATGACAACTACCCGAAACACACAGCCAGGGCAACTAAGGAGTGGCTCCGTAAGAAGCATCTCAAGGTCCTGGAGTGGCCTAGCCAGTCTCCAGACCTGAACCCAATAGAAAATCTTTGGAGGGAGCTGAAAGTCCGTATTGCCCAGCGACAGCCCCGAAACCTGAAGGATCTGGAGAAGGTCTGTATGGAGGAGTGGGCCAAAATCCCTGCTGCAGTGTGTGCAAACCTGGTCAAGAACTACAGGAAACGTATGATCTCTGTAATTGCAAACAAAGGTTTCTCTACCAAATATTTAGTTCTGCTTTTCTGATGTATCAAATACTTATGTCATGCAATAAAATGCAAATTAATTATTTAAAAAATTATACAATGTGATTTTCTGGATTTTTGTTTTAGATTCCGTCTCTCACAGTTGAAGTGTACCTATGATAAAAATTACAGACCTCTACATGCTTTGTAAGTGGGAAAACCTGCAAAATCGGCAGTGTATCAAATACTTGTTCTCCCCACTGTGTGTGTATGTATGTATGTATGTATATATATATATATATATATATATACACACAGTGGGGAGAACAAGTATTTGATACACTGCCGATTTTGCAGGGACTGGGAGACTAGTCAGGATCGAGGGAAAGATGAACGGAGCAAAGTACATCGAGATCCTTGATGAAAACCTGCTCCAGAGTGCTCAGGACCTCAGACTGGGGTGAAGTTTCACCTTCCAACAAGACCCTAAGCACACAGCCAAGACAACGCAGGAGTGGCTTCAGGAAAAGTCTCAATGTACTTTAGTGGCCCAGCCAGAGCCCGGACTTGAACCCGGTTGAACAACTCTGGAGTATACACAGTGCATTCGGCAAGTGTTCAGACCCCTTGACTTTTTCTACATTTTGTTACGTTATAGCCTTATTTGAAAATGGATTAACAGAAAAGAAATCCTCAGCAATCTACGACAAAGCGAAAACAGGTTTTTAGAAAATTTTGCACAACTATTACAAAAAACAGATACTGTATTTATATAAGTATTCAGACCCTTTGCTATGAGACTTGAAATTGAGCTCAGGTGCATCCTGTTTCCATTGATCATCCTTGAGATGTTTCTACTACTTCATTGGAGTCAACCTATGGTCAATTCAATTGATTGGACATGATTTGGAAAGGCAAACACCTGTCTATATAAGGTCCCACAGTTGACAGTGCATGTCAGAGCAAAAACCAAGCCATGAGGTCAAAGGAATTGTCCGTAGAGCTCAGAGACAGGATTTCCGCAGCATTGAAGGTCCCCAAGAACACAGTGGCCTCCATCATTCTTATATTGAAGAAGTTTGAAACCACCAAGACTCTTCCTAGAGCTGGCCGCCCAGCCAAACTGAGCAATCGGGGGAGAAGGGCCTTGGTCAGGGAGGTGACCAAGAACCCAAAGGCCACTCTGCCAGAGGTTCAGAGTTCCTCTGTATAGATGGGTGAACCTTCCAGAAGGACAACCATCTCTGCAGCACTACACCAATCAGGCCTTTATGGTAGAGTGGCCAGACGGAAGCCACTCCTCAGTAAAAGGCACATGACAGCTTGGAGTTTGCCAAAAGGCACCTAAAGACTCTCAGACCATGAGAAACAAGATTATCTAATGTTAAAGCATGGTGGTGGCAGCATCATGCTGTTGGGAGGTTTTTCAGCTGCAGGGACTGGGAGACTAGTCAGGATCGAGGGAAAGATGAACGGAGCAAAGTACATCGAGATCCTTGATGAAAACCTGCTCCAGAGTGCTCAGGACCTCAGACTGGGGTGAAGTTTCACCTTCCAACAAGACCCTAAGCACACAGCCAAGACAACGCAGGAGTGGCTTCAGGAAAAGTCTCAATGTACTTTAGTGGCCCAGCCAGAGCCCGGACTTGAACCCGGTTGAACAACTCTGGAGAGACCTGAAAATAGCTGTGCAGAGACGCTCCCCAACCAACCTGACAGAGCTTGACAGGATCTGCAGAGAAGAATGGAAGAAACTCCCCAAATGAAGGTGTGCCAAGCTTGTACCGTAATACCCAAGAAGACTCAAAGCTGTAATCGCTGCCAAAGGTGCTTCAATAAATTACTGAGTATATATATAAATTTGCAAAAAGTTCTAAAAACCTGTTTTTGCTTCGTCATTATGGTGCATTGCGTGTAGATTGATGAGGACGTAAATTATGTAACATAACAAAATGTGGAAAAAGTAAAGGATCTGAATACTTTTTGAACGCACTGTATTATTTGTATTAATTCATTATTATTGAAACATTTAAATAATGCTCAATCATTAAACATGATTTCATAGAAGAAAACTAAGAAAACAAAGCTTCTTCTGGTTGTTACTCGCTCTCTGCTATAGTCTTTAAAGGCCTATTTGACCACTGATGGACAAAGTGCAGCTTGCCTTTAAAAGCATATAGGGCTGATAACTAGTCAGTGTCTCCTGTCCACTCCCTCTCTGAGACATAAGGATAAAGCTTCCCAAATGGCACCCTATTCCCTATGTAGTGCACTTCTTTTGACCAGGGCTCATATGGCTCTGGTAAAAAGTAGTGAACTATGTATGGAATAGGATGCCATTTGGGACATAAAGATACTGCTGCTTCCCCATGGGGCCCTAATCACATTTGACACTGATTGTTTACAGTGGCCCTCTGCTGCCCTGGATAATGGCAGAGACAGACCTTTATCTACCAACACAGGGTGGCATCCAGTCACTGATAAGGCTCTTTCCCCCTTTCTCTCCATTCTTCACATCCCCAGTTCCAAATAAAAATACACTCGCTCTGAGAAAGCAGGAAAAAAAGAAATAGACGCATCGGTCGTTAATAATGCAGCGGTTGGCATTTGGTTGACGCGTGTGTGTGTGTGTGGTCCTGCTTTGTGCTACCTTCAATGAAGCATTGCTACAGTACTGTGACAGCGGTAGGCAGCTTGCTGTGAGAGGAGCCGGACCAAATGTGATTTACTATTCTGAGCAAAGCACTGTGACATTGACGTCGTAGGGAATGAATGCTAAGAACAAGTGTGCAGTACAGGAGTCGGGAGGAAGGGCGAGATACGTTCAATGGGTTGATACTGTAACACTTTCTATGCAAAGCATCTAAAGTATATCATATGGCTTTGTAATTCTGTTGGTCTTTCACTGTTCTGCCTTAGTGAGTGGGTCGTTACTGTGTGGGCTACAATGACTGACTGACTTACTGACTGACTGGTTGCTCTTTTCTTGTCCTAGTGAACAAAGTGTACATCAGTCATCGGACTTTGATAAGAGGATCCGTGTGACTATAGGTCAACGTTTGCGCTCCCTGACTGTCACTCTTTGGATGGATGCAACACTATGGAGGGGCTAGAGAGCAGAGCGTAAGAAGTGGGGCGGGTCACCGGAGCAGAAACCTCGAGGACCAATTCATATTGAGCGGAGAGAGCTTCTGTGAATATCGTGACGGGAAGATGGGATGTCTTTGACTGTGCAGCAAAATGAACATGACCTTCATTCTGCCCTCAGTCTGGTAACAAGTGAAGACTTGGTCCAGCTTGTAAAAGCATCCGGTACCCAATAGAAAGAAACAGAAGGTGGAACAAAGGGAGGAGAGAGGAAAGGAGAGACTAGGGGAAGAAGAAGAAGAAGAAGAAGAAGAAGAAGAAGAAGAAGAAGAAGAAGAAGAAGAAGAAGAAGAAGAAGAAGAAGAGTACAGAGTGGAAGCAAGAGAGAGAAAGAGACTTCCATTTTTCAAGATGGATCTGAGTCTGCTCAAGGCTCTGGAACGAGAGAAAGTTCTAGAGGTTCTTCAGAGGGATAAACTTCTGCGCAGCACGGAGGAGGACAGGATTAGGTAAACAATATTATTCACTTTCATTAAGCCAACCTTTTCATGTTTAATGCATGAACACTTTACAACAACTTTTGAGGGAGGATCTGTGGAGACTGACAACAACATTGATGCTCCTCAAAATACAATTCATAGTTGTTTTATTAGAAATTATATGAGGCAGTCAATCTGATTGAATGCAACAAAGCAGTTCAAAAATGTTCCTAAAATGTGTATGTGAAGAGGACTGTAAGTACAGTTGTTAAAGCACTGCCATCGCTACTGTACCTCCTTCACCTGCCACCATCTGTTTTTACAGGAGGCTAAAGATGGAGCTACAGGACATCCGGAGGAAAGGTGCGAAGAGTTTTGCCCGGCAATATAGCGAGAGGACATGCGCCCGTTGTCAGAGGCCACTGGGCAAGTTCTGGAACTCGGGCGCTGTGTGCCGAGGCTGCAGTCACCGCATCTGCAATAAGTGCCGCGTGGGTGTGTCCGCGCTGGACTGGAAGTGCACCGTCTGCCATGCCTACAGGTAGGAGGCATGTCAGTGCCATAACATAGACCTTTATGTCATATACTTTTATGTAGCAATAACATACACTGTCATGCCAGTGCCATAACATAGAATGTCAGCACTATAACCGCGGTTGACTAATATTGACTGTAAAATGTTTACGGTTGTTTTCCTTTAAGGCGTGTTAACTTGTTGAGAGAATGAACTGACAAAAGGTACAGTATTTCCTTTGTAGTCTAAACAAAGGTTAATTCATCTAAAATCCACTTCTCAGGGAGGTAAAGTTCAGGTCTGGGGAGTGGTTTGTGGAAGAGAGGGCCAAGAAATTTCCACCTGATGCAGGTTTGTTTCCTATACTCCTCACATGCTCTATTCACTCATAATTAATATGCATAATTCACTCATAAATAATATGCCTTATATATCAACAAATATATGACTTGTTAAATAATACATCATACGGGAAGCTGTTTGCTTAGTGATCTTCTACATCAGCTGACTTTGACTAAATAATGCATTGTTGCTGTCTGCTACGACATTGCCCGGGAGAATGGGGAAAAGTCCATGTCAGCAATATTCAATTGTGTGTCTACTCAGTGCTGTTTCTAGGCATAAAAAAACATACAGTGCCTTCAGAAAGTAGTCCCACCCATTTTGTTGTGTTACAGACTGAATTTCAAATAGATTACATTTAGATTTTTGTCACTGGCCCCATAATGTCAAAGTGGAATTATGTTTTTCAGAATTTTTACAAATGAATGAAAAATAAAAAGCTGAAATGTCTTAAGTCAATAAGTAATCAACCCCTTTGTTATGGCAAGCCTAAATAAAAGTAAACATTTGCTTAAGTCACATAATAAGTTGCATGGACTCACTCTGTGTGCAACAGTAGTGTTTAACATGATTTTTTAATAACTACCTCATCTCTGTACCCCACACATACAATTATCTTTAGGGTCCCTTAGTCGAGCAGTGAATTTCAAACACAGATTCAACTACAAAGACTAGGGAGTTTTTCCAATGCTTCGCAAGGAAGGGCACTTATTGGTAGAATAGAAAATAAAATAGAAAAGCAGATGAAGTTATTAATTACACTTTGGATTGTGTATCAATACACCCAGTCACTACAATGGAAACAGCTCAGGGATTTCAGCATGAGGCCAATGGTGACTTTAAAACAGTTAGAGTTTAATGTCTGTGAAAAATAGTGAAAAGAAGGAATCCTGTACAGAATAAAAAACATTCCAAAACATGCATCCTGTTTGCAACAAGGCAATAAAGTAATACAGTACATGCAAAAAATGTGGCAAAGCAATACACTTTTTTTTTCCTGAATACAAAGTGTTATGTTTGGGGCAAATCCAATACAACACATTACTGAGCAGCATTCTCCATATTTTCAAGCATGGTGGAGCGGGACACAACCACTCGCGTCACTTCCTGCTGAACGTGGGAAAGCTCGGTTTATTGTTTTGGAAAGTTTTGAAAGACTATAAAAAGGTTTTGTTACTAGCTAGCTACGTTTTGAGTTTGGATCCCGCAACACGGTTGGCATCAGTTGCTAGGACTGCTACTATCTGTCCAGGACAGATCTGAGGAGCCGCTTGTAAGTTAGAATGTTGTAGTTCGGGTGGGAGAGGTGGAAAATGAGAAACCTCCTGGCACTGACAACTTCGATGGAAAGCTACTGAGGATGGTAGCTGACTCTGTAGCCACTCCTATCTGTTAAATATTTAATCTGAGCCTAGAGGAAAGACTTCGTCCTCAGGCCTGGAGGGAAGCCAAAGTCATTCCGTTACTCAGCTTGCTGCCAGGTCTTAGCAAACTGCTGAAATAGTGTTTGACCAAATACAATGCTATTTCTCTGTAAACAAATTAACAAAAGACTAATTAACAACAGACTTTCAGCATACTTATAGAGAAGGGCACTCAACATGTACTGCACTGACACAAATGACTGATGATAGGTTGAAAGAAATTGATAAGAAGCTTGTTGGAGCTGTACTGTTAGATTTCAGTGCCGCCTCAGATATTATTGACCATAACCTGTTTTTGAGAAAACGTACACTACCGTTCAAAAGTTTGGGGTCACTTCGAGATGTCCTTGTTTTTGAAAGAAAAACACTTTTTTTGTCCTTTAAAATAACATCAAATTGATCAGAAATACAGTGTAGACATTGTTAATGTTGTAAATGACTATTGTAGCTGGAAACGGCTGATTTTTTTTATGGAATATCTACAGTCGTGGTCAAATGTTTTGAGAATGACACAAGTATTGGTCTCCACAAAGTTTGCTGCTTCAGTGTTCTTAGATCTTTATGTCAGTAGTTACTATGGTACACTGAAATATAATTACTAAGTATTCCATAAGTGTCAAAGGCTTTCATTGACAATGACATCCTGACTGATGGCAGGCCATTCTTGCATAATCAATGCTTGGAGTTTGTCAGAAGTTGTGGGATTAAGGTCTGGGGAGTTTCCTGGCCATGGACCCAAAATGTCGATGTTTTGTTCCCCGAACCACTTAGTTATTACTTTTACCTTATGGCAAGGTGCTCCATCATGCTGGAAAAGGCATTGGTCGTCACCAAACTGTTCTTGGATGGTTGGGACAAGTTGCTCTCGGAGGATGTGTTGGTACCATTCTTTATTCATGGCTGTGTTCTTAGGCAAAATTGTGAGTGAGCCCACTCCCTTGGCTGAGAAGCAACCCCACATATGAATGGTCTGTTGGCATGACACAGGACTGATGGTAGCGCTCACCTTGTCTTCTCCGGACAAGGTGTTTTCCAGATGGCCCAAACAATCGGAAAGGGGATTCATCAGTGAAAATGACTCTACCCCAGTCCTCAGCAGTCCAATCCCTGTACCTTTTGCAGAATATCAGTCTGTCCCTGATGTTTTTCCTGGAGAGAAGTGGCTTCTTTGCTGCCCTTCTTGACACCAGGCCATCCTCCAAAAGTCTTTGCCTCACTGTGCGTGCAGATGCACTCACACCTGCCTGCTGCCATTCCTGAGCAAGCTCTGCACTGGTGGTGCCCCGATCCCGCAGCTGAATCAACTTTAGGAGACGGTCCTGGCGCTTGCTGGACTTTCTTGGGCGCCCTGACGCCTTCTTCACAACAATTGAACCTCTCTCCTTGAAGTTCTTGATGATCCGATAAATGGTTGATTTAGGTGCAATCTTACCAGCAGCAATATCCTTGCCTGTGAAGCCCTTTTTGTGCAAAGCAATGATGACGGCACGTGTTTCCTTGCAGGTGAAGAACAATGATTTCAAGCACCACCCTCCTTTTAAAGCTTCCAGTCTGTTATTCTGACTCAATCAGCATGACAGAGTGATCTCCAGCCTTGTCCTCGTCAACACTCCCACCTGTGTTAATGAGACAATCACTGACATGATGGCATCTGGTCCTTTTGTGGCAGGGCTGAAATGCAGTGGAAATGTTTTGGGGGGATTAAGTTCATTTTCATGGCAAAGAGGGACTTTACAATTAATTGCAATTCATTTGATCACTCTTCATGACATTCTGGAGTATATGCAAATTGCCATCATCAACACTGAGGCAGCAATCTTTGTGGAGACCAATACTTGTGTCATTCTCAAACCTTTTGACCACGACTATACAAAGGCATACAGAGGCCCATTATCAGCAACCATCACTCCTGTGTTCCAATGGCACGTTGTGTTAGCTAATCCAAGTTTATCATTTTAAAAGGCTAATTGATGATTAGAAAACCCTTTTTAAATTATGCAACTTCTTTTGCAGCTTCATTAAATAGTACCCGCAAAACACCAGTCTTAACGTCAACAGTGAAGAGGCAACACCGGGATGCATAGGCAGAGTTGCATAGAAAAAGCCATATCTTCCTCTGTCCAGTGTCTGTGTTCTTTTGCCCATCTTAATCTTTTATTTTTATTGGCCAGTCTGAGATATGGCTTTTTTCTTCAAGTATAAACACCATGGGACCATACAGCCGTCATACCGCTCAGGAAGGAGACGCGTTCTGTCTCCTAGAGATGAACGTATTTGGTGCGAAAAGTGCAGATCAATCCCAGAACAACAGCAAAGGACCTTGTGAAGATGCTGGAAGAAACAGGTACAAAGGTATCTATATCCACAATAAAACGAGTCCTATATCGGCATAACAAAAAAGGCCGCTCAGCAAGGAAGTAGCCACTTCTCCAAAACCGCCATAAAAAAGCCAGACTACGGTTTGCAATAGCACATGGGGACAAAGATGTGCTGTTTTTGGAGAAATGTTCTCTGGTCTGATGAAACAAAAATAGAACTGTTTGGCCATAATGACCATTGTTATGTTTGGAGGGAAAAGGGGGAGGCTTGCAAGCCGATGAACACCATCCCAACCGTGAAGCACAGGGGTGGCAGCATCATGTTGTGGGGGTGCTTTTCTGCAGGAGGGACTGGTGCACTTCACAAAGTAGATGGCATCATGAGAAAGGAAAATAATGTGGATATATTGAAGCAACATCTCAAGACATCAGTTAGGAAGTTAAAGCTTGGTTGCAAATGGGTCTTCCAAATGGACAATGACCCCAAGCATACTTCCAAAGTTGTGGCAAAATGGCTTAAGGACAACAAAGTCAAGGTATTGGAGTGGCCATCACAAAGCCCTGACCTCAATCCTATAGAAAATCTGTGGGCAGAACTGAAAAAGCGTGTGCGAGCAAGGAGGCCTACAAACCTGACTCAGTTACACCAGTTCTGTCAGGAGGAATGGGCCAAAATTCACCCAACTTATTGTGGGAAGCTTGTGGAAGGCTACCAGAAACATTTGACCCAAGTTAAACAATTTAAAGGCAATGCTACCAAATACTAATTGATTGTATGTAAACTTCTGACCCACTGGGAATGTGATGAAAGAAATAAAAGCTGAAATAAATCCTTCTCTCTACTATTATTAAAATATTAAAATAAAGTGGTGATCCTAACTGACCTAAGACAGGGAATTATTACTAGGATTAAATGTCAGGAATTGTGAAAAACTGAGTTTAAATGTATTTGGCTAAGGTGTATGTAAACTTCCGACTTCAACTGTATGTGTAACTGATAGATGCACACACACACACTACATGTTAATATTTGTACATGTAAATTGTAAAGTTTTTTGTCTTTAATGTCTTTTTTGTTATGTGTCGGATCCCAGTTAGACTAGCTGTCGCCAATAAATCAAATCATGGTGGATGAAATGGAATGAGGCTAAGCACAAGTAAAATCCTAGAGGAAAACCGGGTTCAGTCTGCTTTCCACCAGACACTGGGAGATGAATTCATCTTTCAGCAGGACAATAACTTAAAACACAAGGCCAAATCTACACTGGAGTTGATTACCAAGATGATAGTGAATGTTCCTGAGTTGCCGAATTACAGTTTTGACTTAAATCTGCTTGAAAATCTACGACAAGCCCTGAAAATGATTGTCTAGCAATGATCAACAACCGAGCTTGAAGAATTTTGTAAAGAATAATGGGCAAATGTTGCACAATCCAGACAGATTCACAGCTATAATCACTGCCAAAGGTGATTCTAACACTCACTGACTCAGGGGGTTGGATACTTATCTAATCAAGATATATTACTTGTTTATTTTCATAAATTATTTGGGGGGTAAGATCATTGACAAAACATGACAAATCCATTTTAATCCCACTTTGTAGCACAACAAAACGTGGAAGGGGGTGTAAATACTTTCTGAAGGCACTGTAAGTGGTTGCTTAGGGCTCCATGACTAAATGAGTGGAATTGCATGAAATCCGTTTTAAAACTGCTAAATGTTCTCTCTACGCCATTGCAAAATATGTAGAATTGCAGAAAATGTTCTCTACAACTGCAACATTTGCTCCACGCCCCATGGCAAAACGTGTAGAATTGCAGGACTATGTGGACTAGTGTTGGCAGCTATAGCAATATTATTCTACTTTACAGAAATGCATGAGACTATTGGGGAGAAACTACTGAAGTCCTACCAGAGGTTGAGGTAAGTCGATGAGCGGTCTTCATTTATTCTCATTCACAAATGTATTCTATGCTGCTGTATTATGTGAACATGCAGTCTGGAAGAGATATAGACACAGATTGATGCAGGCATGTACACTGAGTATCCCAAACATTAGGAACACCTTCCCCTTTTGCCCTCAGAACAGCCTAAATGTGTCAGGCATGGACTCTACAACGTGTTGAAAGGGTTCCACAGGCCCATGTTGACTCCAATGCTTCCCACAGTTGTGTCAAGTTGGCTGGATGTCCTTTGGGTGGTGGACCATTCCATTCTTGATACACACGGGAAACTGTTGAGCGTGAAAAATCCAGCAGCGTTGCAGTTCTTGACACAAACCGGTGTGCCTGGCACCTACTACCATATCCTGTTCAAAAGCACTTAAATCTTTTGTCTTGCCCATTCACCCTCTGAATGGCACACATACACGTCTCAATTGTCTCAAGGCTTAAAAATCCATCTTTAACCTGTTTCCTCAATAAGGGATCATAGCTTTCACCTCGATTCACCTGGTCAGTCTATGTCATGGAAAGATCAGGTGTTCTTAATGTTTTTTGCACTCAGTGTACATGATCAATAATACATTCTTTAGAAATTGGTGATATGGATTGGGGCAGGTGAAAACAATGAAGTATTATACAGTGTCATATAACTGTAAATTACATTATCTGTGTGTGTTTAATTTTCTAGTCATATAGCAGTCGTGCCGCCAACCCCTCCACCATATTACGACGGTCTATCCTTCAACAGATCAGGGGTAAGGTCAAATTAAGATATCCAAATTCTGTTTTGTTTCATAAACCACAATTCTGATTTCATCTGTCGAATGTATTATCAATGATTTAGTAATTTTATGATCTCTAGGGACTGAATAACTCCTTGAAAAAACCCTTCACCAAGTCTATGGAGAATCTGATGGTTTCCCTCACCAGCCACATGAGAAGTAAGTGACTCTTTTGATCCGTTTCAGTATTGACGAAGGAAAGGTCTCTGGCAGAACAAGGCTTTTCTACTAAGAGATTAAATGATCTTTGAATATGTTAAGTCATTTGAAGTACATCTTGGTGAGAAAAATAAGATCCATGAAACGATGAGTCAAGACAGCGACACATTTCCTCTGAGCGTTATCAACAAATTACGATAAGGTTTGTGATAAGCTATCCTTTTGCTCAGTCATGGTGCTAAGGAAACTGCACCTAGGCAACGAGATAAGGTATGATATCTATAGTGTGGCTTTTTCACAAGCAGCACATCAGAAGTGCTATATTATGTATGGAAAAGGTCTGTGTGTGTTATTCATCCTACCTTTCGGGTTGCAGGGTTCTCCAGATCGCAGGAGGATGTGCGAGTGGAACAGGATCTGCTTACAGTGGGCAACTGCCAGGGACAGAGTACTGGCCAGAAAAGCCTCTCTGACACAAACATCAACAAATCCACCGATGTAAGAGAAACCAAGTAAATGTCAACCCCTCAACTGTGTGTAAAAGTATTACACTCATGTCAGATAGACCACATTAAAGAGGTAAAGCAAAGATCCGATGTTGGACTGACAGACGCAGGGACCAGGGTTCAAGTCCTGGTTGCGCTACCCCCGGATTACTACAATATGAATAAAAAGTGTGCAATTTTCAACAGACACAACTTCTCTCCTCACAGCTAAACAAAGGCCCCAGTCTTCCTAACTTGTTCAGGAAGTGCCGGAATGATGACCAGAGCGGTTCCTCGTCGGGGGCTGATGAGGATATTTCACTCGGCTCAGAGTCCTTAGGGGGAAAGAGGGTGAGTTGATTGGCCTGATGATGAAGAGAGAGAAATTAAGATGAAACCTTATGAAAAACAGGTTATGCCGTCATAACATCCTTTTAAAGCTGCAATATGACATTTGATCTGTATGACAGGGTAGTAGTGCTAGTAGCACTGGTACAGACTGTGATCACTTGGAGATCAGCAGTGTGGTGGGAGAGCTAGAGCTCGCCATCGCCTTCAACGACATCACTTCCTGCCTGGTGATCACAATCAACGGCTGCAGAAACCTGGCCTACGGAGATATCAAGAGGAAGAAGTGTCATCCGTAAGCAGTATTACTCAATATACTAGATCATATAACTCACAGGAGGCTGGTGAGGGCAGGAGGGCTCATAATAAAGGCCGGAATGGTGCAAATGGAATGGCATCAAACACATAAAAAACATGTGTTTGATGGATTTGATACCATTCCACCGATTCTGCTCCAGCCATTGCCATGAGCCCTTCCTCCCCAATTAAGGTCTCACCAACCTCCTGTGATAGAAATAGATGGCCTACCCATCATGGAACGTTGACTTGAATTGGGAGGCCCATTCTAGTGATTCTTTGTCTATGATGCCAGATTATTACTCTCTGTTGTACTGTGAACCATTAGCATACTAGATCTCATTATCCTGTACTGTATGTCACCATCATGGGCAGGTATGTAAAGGTTTATCTACTGCCGGAGAAGTCTCAGAGCACCAAACTGAAGACGACTGTCAAGAGGAACACGACGGATCCCGTTTATAATGAAGTTTTACAGGTAAAAAAAATCTTGGCCATTTTCATTAGGACACACTACAAAATATAGTAAAACGAGGGAAATAGTCTGCACTGTTTTGGAATCTCCTGTGTTTCACCCACCCATGTGTTGTATTCCCTGATACACAGTGCCAGATGGAGCGTCCCCTGTTGTCCAGGAGTGCTCTGCAAGTGTCTGTGTGGCACTCTGGGACTCTGAAGAAGAAGGTGTTTCTGGGAGAGGTTCTCGTCCAGCTGGAGGGGTGGATGTTTGAGGAGAGCACCACCCAGGGCTCCAGTTGGTATCCCCTGTGTCCCAAGGTAGGGTATAACTGCTAAGCAACATTCACAAAATAACCTTTGATATCTATAAATACATTTCTTTAAACATGGTTAGCAGTGTTGGTTAGGGGGGGAAAAAACTGGTATATCTCCTCTCTCGCTCTCTCTCGGTCTCACTCGCTCGCTCTCTCTCTCTATAGCCAGAGAGTCCAGAAAGGAGTGAAGAAGGGCAGGATACAGAACGAGAACTGCTGGTCAGAGTGAAGTTTACCTCCTTGTCCCAGCCGTCCTGGGTTTGCCACACAGATGGTAGGCTGGCTCTCTACAATTCATTGCCTCACACTAGGCGTTGTACAGTTTAAGTGTTTTTACAGAACTAGGGGTCAGAAGATCCCTTATTTTGGATCGAAATTACCTTGTTTTCTTTTCGTTCTCCACACAGAGGTTCATATTGGACCACATGACGTTGGTCAACTGACTGTTCTCGTCATTGGTGCCAAAAACCTGCCCACTAAAGCAAACACCAGTCAGAACACCTATGTGAAAGGGTAAATATATGACTAGTGTGCAGTTTTGCGATATTGTTGTGTGTTCTGGTGTATTTTTGTTTCTACTTACGTGTGTTCATCTACAATACAGTTAGGTGTGTGTGTGTGTGTGTGTGTGTCTTGACTATCATTGAAAGTGAAGACTGTTATATTATCAAATCAATTCTCTAGGTTTAATTATTACGTGATTAAACTAATCAAGTAAACATTAATTAACTAGGAAGTCGGGGCACCACGGGAAAATGTAGTTTACGGAAATAACTCTTCTGATATTTTTGTCTTATCGCTTATTAATGAATTTTACCTAAATCAGTCTCATTCTTGAACGCCGTAATTTCTTGTAGTCTGCACGAACCTCAACTTTATTGCTGAATCATCCATACACAAATTTGCTCAATTATTTATTTACTATCTAATTAAACAATTACAGAATATACAAAACATCCTAACATTATACATTAAATACCGTCCCTAGAAGACTAAACAAGACAGTTTGGTTATAGATTCAGAGAAAAAGGGAGGTGGTGGAAGGAAGAAAGAGACCAATTAATGGGTCTAACGGACATGGGAAGCTAAGCTCACATAAATACAAATACATATGCCACTAACAATTGCTCATTCGAAAAAATAATGCAATATATTTGCGTGAGCTGGCTTCGATGGATGTAAGAGATCGCCATTGTCCTTTGTAGAGTCTTCCGGGTCGTAGTGGTGTGAGAGTTTCATCTCACTTTGTAGAGAGGCTTTGCGTGGTCATCAGTGTCCTTTTCCTAGACTTAGGCACATTTTCAGCTGCAGACTGATATAGGCTGTAGTCTAGGATTCACTTCTTCTTTAGTGATCGATAGTTCAGAGTTCATACCATTTCCAGCCATGTAGCTCACGCTCCAAGCTCTCTGGTCTTTTGGTAGAGTTTGTAATTTTAAACCAATTTTAAAGTGGGGACCAATGTCTCCACATTCTTTGGACTAGTCTAGTAGAAATTCACCATTTCAAACAAAGTCCTCACATTCTTTCTGGACTGGTGTGAATTTCATCACGAGGGGTTTTATACTTGAGGTGGCCCCTTTCCTACCCATCATGTTTGTGCCCACCTGGGCGTGGCTACTGCATAAGTTACCATAAAACAAATTATCTAATTTAGAAGACTAAAATCACATTGTTATCTTTCCAAAAGTATTCTTATACTTAATCATTAATATTATACAACATTCAGATGCAAAGCTAATAACTTAGAGATGTAGACTTTAAGAGATAGTTATGTTGTCCTACTGTCTTTCATGATGTCACAAAATGAAACACCTTCGACAGGCTCGTTCTTTTAGTTCCCCCGACCGTTTCTCACATTCTCAAAAATATAAATATTGTTATATTTATCCATTATCTGGATGTCATAGTTTCGGCGGGAGAATCCTTTGTTCTAGCAAGAGAAATCCTCTGACTCTCTCTTTCTTCATGTCCAGCAAGAGAGAGACTCTGCCAGGAATGTATGGGGGGTTTTCACATCTCTGCCTAGTAGATCCACTAAAAGGGAGGCAAGCGTCATGACAAGAGTAAAACAAGGAAAATTCCCACGTCCCCATTCAATAGCAGATTTTGAATGGAAATATATTTTAGATCCCTACGAGGATAGGACAAAATGTGTGTTTTCATCTGTATATTTACCTTTATATTGTGTGTTTTAGGTGCTTAACTCTCCCCGGGCCCAGGGAGCTGGTCCAGAGGACCCCTGTCCTGAAGAAGAAGCCCAGTCCAGAGTGGTCTCACCAGCTGCTCTTCAGCAGGGTCACACCTTACGACCTCCAGATCTGCACTTTGGAGCTGGACCTCTGGGACCATGCCCCCTTCACCTTCTCAGACCGTCTCCTGGGCTGGGTTAGATTGGAAGCTGGTAAGATGATCACCTGTCTGTCAATGACTGTTTTACCTTTACAATTATACAGTAGATTTTAATTTGTTTGTTAAATGACCTAACTGGAAAAGTTTGACCAGGCCTATACAAAGGGACTTGGGGCTGAATTCAATCTGTAACGGCCCGCGTTGTAGCCTGATTTACATTTAAAAGGATAATGTTCCCGCATTCACGGAGACTGCATTCACTGCGAATGTCGGCTCAATCGGAAATCCCATTTAAATTTCAAGTGCGCTATACCACTGAACTTCGGCGATATGGATTGAATCCAGCCCTTGAGATGAAATAGAATAGAAGTTCTTATGTTTAAAAAAAATCTTGAAATGTGTTTCTTATACCAACTCCTGTTCTTCAAAATATCAGACAGTCTAGAGTCAAACATCAATGTGAATTGAATTAACAGGATAGCACAAATGTCGTTTCACACTAATGGAATTTAGAGCAAAGCCATCTGAGGAAACGGGTTTCACCTATTTCTTTAGGTAGTGAGGGAACTCTCTTCTGCATGCCTCTTTATCAAAGCCCAGTGGATGAGGAAGCCAGAGGTCTCTCTTCAGTGACCTTCTCCAATGGGTTTTGAGTAGTTGAGGAGAGAAGACGCAAGGAGTATGCAATTGAGATTCTCCCTGTTTGTGACAAGAAGCTAGGAAGGACTGATATCACTGACCTGGCACTCTCTGTTAACCCGGTGTCTCCCAGGGTCGTCATGGCAACTGGTGCTGCAGATGCCCAACATGTGGCATGACTTCAGTTTACCCATGCAAGCCAATGTCAACAGCAGGAGAACATGATGTCAACAGAAAAAAGCCTGGCGGCCCATAAGAAGACTCAGTATTTTAACTCTATTTGCACGGACTATCAAGCCTTTGCTTTGTGAAAGTTCCTCCAGTTAGATATTTATGTACCATTTGATGACTTATGTATTAAAAGGGATGTTTCACTCAAAATGAAAGCCATTGTTTTTTTTGTGTTTAAAGGGATGTTCCATTCAAAATACAACCCAACATGATTTTACTTTCCTTATATTCCTTGTGCTGATGACATTTCATGAATGAGTCAGTGTTTTTCTTTCATTCCTTCCCTTAGTCTCTTCTTGTCCTTTATTTATGAGCTTCTGATAAAAAGGAGAATCTGCTACTTATTTCCCTCATGTCAGTAGGACAAAAAACAGAAAGTGAAAACACAGTACGAAACTGTAATCATAGATCTTTATTGCCAATATGTTATACACCTCGTTATAAAATCAATTTAAATAAAGGACAGCAACAGCACTGTGCATTGTCATCGGTTACAGGGTCAGTAAAAACTAGTCTAGTACATATCGAGAGAAAGGAGAGTCAATGGCGAGACTGGGACTGAAGCCTATGGGAGGTTCAAGAGGAACATTCAATAGAAAAAGACCTCTCGGTGGAGTTACAACCACCACCATGAATCAAACTGGTTGAAATGTCATAACTTAATTTCAACTAGTTTCTGGTTGTAACGACATCGTTTCAACCAGTTTTGTCCGCTGGGAGACTTCATTACATACTGACTAAAAATATGTAATCTTTTCAACCCTCACTTAACAGTGATGTGATTGAGAACAAAAAATAAAAATAAGTGTTTTTGTATAAGCACGGTGCTCCTGGAGAAGATGCATCTATGCCTCGGAAATGCTGCTAGCTACCGTGAACTGCATGGCAAAAATCTGTAGTACCTATAGGATCTCCATATCCTGATTTGATGACATGCAGCAGAATATTTAAAAGGCCCAGCGCAGTGATTTTCATGTGTTTTATATATATTTCCACACAGAGGTTGTAATAATACTGTGAAAATGATAATACCCTTTTAGTGTAAAAGCAGTTTGAAAAGACCGCCTGAAACTGCCTATTTTGGTGAGATAGAGCTTTGGCCTTTCCATGGTGACATCACCATGCGGTACATTAGTTAAGACAAGAAAAGAGTTCCAAACCTCTCTGCCAAAAGCTAGTTTTCGGTCTCCACTCAGACAGTCCTAACAATTGTTGCTTGAGAAATTGCTCTTTGCTAAGAAGTGTATATATATATATTTTTACAATATTACTAGAAAATCACAATCACTCACAGTACTTAATTGTTACCCAGTAATGATTTGCTATTGAGAGTAAATGTCCAATGCAGCTGTTTTTAAGTATGAAAAAAAAACTTGTCATAATATACAAATAAATCTCTTTAATTTAGTTACCTAAAACACAAAGCTATCATTATTTTGGTCGATATAGAACCTTTGATACATAAAATGATCATTAGAATAGCAAAAATATACAAAACAAGATTAAATGACCCATATACCGTATAAATATTAAACTATTCATGATTTGCAAGCTTAATTTTAAACAAATGAAGTGTTCAAAATATAATGGAAAAACAATAAAACTGAACATAGTACACTTTTCTAAGAGTAAGAGTGGTCCCTGTGAAAAACAACATATTGCCCTTTTTCAACATTCACACAAACATTTAAGAAACAAAAGCGAGGCTCTGATTGGCTGTACTTTATGTCTATCATGTGCACATCATGGTGTACTATAATTGTCTAGTCCCCACTACTCATCATCACACCTTTGGTTAAAAACAATGGTGATTGATTTGGTTTGATCGGATCAAATTAAACCCAATCAAAACAGAAAGACAATTTGTTATGCTAAAAGGAAAGATTTGGCACTAGTAAGTTCTTACAAGAATTTGAAAAGCCCCGCACACTGCCTGACAGTTAATTAAATAAGTAAATTAGCTCCCTTAGGATTAACTAGTAAAAGTGGTGATGCAGATGTGTGTATCACTCACTCTTTATACTGCTCCTGTAGGTGTGATGAATTCACTATTGTAAGTCGCTCTGGATAAGAGCTTCTGCTAAATTACAAAAATGTTAAATGTTTGTGCACTCACGTGCATGTGTGTATGTACAGTGTCTCTATCTCTGTGTGGGTGTGGGTGTGTGCGCGCGAGCGAGCAAGCAAGAGTGCGTAGCAGTGGAAGGGTTAGTTCAGACATTATTAAGAAAGGGTATGTGGCTGTGAGGCCCTCGGGGCCTAGGGGAAAGGGCCCTCTTATAAGGCCTCAAACTCGTCGATCCTCTGCTTGGTGTTGCCCGATCGGATCTGCCGTAGGGTCTTGTACTTGTCCCGGCCGGCACGCACGTTCTCTGTGTGGAGGAGGTCGTTCTGGGTATGCTTAGTGTCGTCACGCGCCTGGGCCAGCTCCGAGCTCAGGGCCTGCAGGGAGGAATAAATCGATGAGTCAACAAAGGAGGAACAAGCCAAGGACGTACTGTAAGTCAACAAGAGGACAACTTAACTCAAGCTGTACTCAGTAAGAGAGGGAAATGTCCTAGGCTCACCCTGCGGAATAAGGTGGATCTAGGACAGCAGATATCTATAGGTTGTGCTACTAGTAATATACAATTCAAGGCAATGATTTAATGAAGGAATCAATCAAGTTTTCAAATCGATCACTCAACCCATCAACTGATCCTTGCAAACTCGCACTGCTCTCTGTGAACTCCTCTCTCTTACCATAAGCTGTTTCTGCACGCGCTCATTCTTCTCGGCCTCAGTGAGGCGCTCCTCCTCCAGGCGGTGGTCGTTGAAGCCCTCGTTCTGCAGGTCGGCGCTGTATGTGCTATTGTTCTCCTCACTGTCGTGATCGTTCTGCTCCTCCGCCATAGTCATCACGTCGTGGTTGTCCACGAACATGGGCACCTCCACAAACATGGGGGGAGGGGGCGGTGGAGGGGCCGCCATCACCATCTGCAGCTCCTCCTTGGTCTTCAGCAGGTCGTCCTGGGCCTCCTGGGCCTGCAGGAGGGGAGGGTAGGGGGATGGTGGTCACAGAAGTTATTAGGAACACAGAACACCCTAGAATGCCCCACATTACAATGCAACCTCCAATATCAATAGTAAGGGACTGTGTGTGTGTGTGTGTGTGTGTGATGGCACCTGCGTGCATGCATGCATCTCCAATTGTGCGTGCTTGTGTGTGCGTACATAGGAGCGCACGCATTTGTTCACGTGTGTGTGGGCGACTCACCCTGTGCTGCCATGTGTCGGCCTCTTCCTCCTTGCGTCTCTTGGCCTCCTCCAGCAGGGCGATCTTAGCCGTGTGCTCGGCCAGCTCCGCAGCCTGATAGAAAGAACAGAAGAGAGGAGAAGAGGGCGAGAGGAGAGGACTTCAACATCTGGGAGAGAGAAGGAGGGTGATGGAGGAGGAGGGCTACAGGCCCCAGACAGTCAGGTAGGTCACATGGGGGAGAGGCGTGGTGCCATGAGGTGTTGCTTTATTAGTTTATTTTAAACCAGGCTTGCTGTTCACTTGCGCTATATAAGATGGAAGTGAGTTCCATGCACTCATGGCTCTGTATAATAATTAAAGTTTCCTTGAATTTGTTCTGGACCTGGGGACTGTGAAAAGTCCCCTGGTGGCATGTCTGGTGGGGTACGTGTGTGTGGCAGTGCTGTGTGCAAGTTGACTATGCAAACAATTTGGAATTTCCAACACATTGTTTCTTATAAAAACAAGAAGTGATGCAGTCAGTCTTTCCTCAACTCTTAGCCAAGAGAGACTGGCATGCATAGTATTAATATTAGCCCTCTGATTACAATGAAGAGAAAGATATGGCGCTTTGTTCTGGGCCAGCTGTAGCTTACCTAGGTCTTTCTTTGCAGCAGTTGACAATATGACTGGACAATAATCAAGATAAGATAAAACTACAGCCTGCAGGACATGCTTTGTGGAGTGTCAAAAAAAAAAAAAAAAAAAAAAAAAAAAAAAATAGAGTCTCTTTATTAGGGACAGACCACTCCCCATCTTTACAACCACTGAATCTATATGTTTTGACCATGACAGTTTACAATCTATGGTAACGCCAAGTAATTTGTTCAACAGCCACACCATTCAATAGCAGATTCAGCTGAGATCTAGAACTTACAAATACAATGCACTTAGTTTTAGAGATGTTCAGGAACAGTTTATTACTGGCCACCTATTCCAAAACAGATTGCAACTCTGTTAAGGGTTTAATTGACTTCATTAGCTGTGGTTGCTAATGCGCATATGGTTAAATCATCAGCATACATGGACACACATGCTTTGTTTAATTCCAGTGGCAGGTCATTGGTAAAAATAGAAAAGAGTAAAGGGCCTAGAACGCTGCCCTGTGGTACTCCACACTTTACATGTTTGAAATTAGAGAAGCTTCCATTAAAGAAAACCCTCTGAGTTCTATTAGATAGATAGCTCTGAATCCATGATAGGTTGAAAAACCATAACACAACAACAGGTTATGGTCAATAACAAATCTAACAGTACAGCTCCCACAATCGTCTTATTCAATTATTTCAACCAGTTATCAGTCATTTGTGTTAGTGCAGTACAGAGTGCCCTTCTCTATAAGCATGCTGAAAGTCTGTTGGTAATTTGTTTACAGAGAAATAGCAACACAATTTTTCCCAACAGTTTGCTAAGAGCTGGCAGCAAGCTAGTAGGCCTGCTGTTAGAACCAGTAAAGGCCGCTTTACCACTATTGGGTAGCGGAATGACATCGGCTTCCCTCCAGGCCTGATATGACAGATAGGAGTGGCTATAGAATCAGCTACTTTCCATCGAAGTTGTCAATGCCAGGAGGTTTATCATTATTGATCGATAGCAATAGTTCTTCCATCTATCCCACACTGTATCATCAAATAAATGGCTTATATATGAATGTTATCTGACGTTAGCAAGTTATTGATTTCATTAACCTTATTTCTAAGGCTACATACACTATACAAAAGTATGTGGACACCCCTTAACATTTGTGGATTCGTCTTTCAGCCACACCCATTGCTGACAGGTGTATAAAATCGAGCACACAGCAATGTAATCTTCATAGACAAACATTGGCAGTAGAATAGCCTTACTGAAAAGCCCAGTGACTTTCAACATGGTACTTTCATAGGATGCCACCTTTCCAACAAGTCAGTTGTCAAATGTATGCCCTGCTAGAGCTGCCACCGGTCAATTGTAAGTGCTAGGAGCAACAACGGCTCACTACAGAGTTCCTCTGGAAGCAACGTCAGCATAAGAACTGTTTGTCGGGAGCTTCATGTGTGCCAAGTGTCAGCTGGAGTGGTGTAAAGCTCGCAGCCATTGGACTCTGGAGCAGTGGAAACGCGTTCGCTGGAGTGATGAATCACGTTTCACCATCTGGCAGTCTGACGGACGAATCTGGGTTTGGCGGATGCCAGGAGAATGCTTCCTGCCCGACTGCATAGTGCCAACTGTAAAATCTGGTGGGAGGAATAATGGTTTGGGCTAGGCCAACATCAGGGCCCGACCTCACTAATGCTCTTGTGGCTGAATGGAAGCAAGTCCCTGCAGCAATGTTCAAACATCTAGTGGAAAGCCTTCTCAGAAGAGTGGAGGCTGTTAGAGCAGCAAAAGGGGAGACCAACTCCATATTAATGCCCATGATTTTGGAATGAGATGCTCGAGCAGGTGTCCACATACTTTTATTCTTGTAGTGTATTGTCAGGCTCTGGCCATAGAGAAGCTTTGCTTCTCTATATTTCTATGGTCAGAGTCTGGCAGATCTATTATTTCTACGTCTGTGTGGTGTTGTGTGTGGGATCCCTAATTAGAGGCAGCTGCTAGGCATTACCTCTAATTAGGGATCTTACTTATATGTCTGTGTTCCACTCCATTGGCGTGGTTCATTGTTATGTTGTCTCGTGTTCGTGCTACGTGTGTTAATTATTATCATTTGTTATTTTGTATAGTTCGTCAGTTCATTTAATAAATATGTCGAACTATCGATACGCTGCGCCTTGGTCTCTCTACACACCCGAACGTGACAGAATGAACCACCACCCGACCAAGCAGCGATATACTGGAGCAAAGGAGAGAAAAGGAAGACAGCGGCGTAATCGTGGATACGGAGGTAAAGGAGCCCGTAGTCAACCCCAGGAAAATTTCGGGGGGGGGCTATGGGGGTGGTCTGGTTTGGAGGAGGACAAGCCAGTACCACTCTCCATCTGGGATACACTGTGCCCGAAATATAAATGGGGGGCGCAAAGTGTTGAAGAGGAGGAGTATTTGGAGAGACATTTTGGAGACGTTTTGGAGGAGATGTGGGAGATAGCGGAGGAAGTAGAAAGGGAAATGTCGGAATGGAATTATCCGTGTCCAGTCGCATACTCCACTCCCGTGAAAGAGCAGTCCGCTTTACCGGTGCCCAGTCGGGGTCCGGCCGTCTGCTACACTCCAGTGCCAGAGCAGTTTGCTCCACCGGTGCCCAGTCTGGGCCCGGCCATCTGCTACACTCCAGTGCCAGAGCAGTCCGCTCCACCGGTGCCCAGTCTGGGTTCGGCTGTCTGCTACACTCCAGTGCGCCTCTCCAGTCCGATACGTCCTGTTCCTGCTCCCCGCACTCGCCCTGAAGTGCGTGTCATTAGTCCGGTACCACCAGTGCCGACTCCACGCACCAGGCTTCCAGTGCGTGTCTCCAGTCAGGTACGTCCTGTGCCAGCTCCCCGCACTAGCCCTGAGGTGCGTGTTAATAGTCCTGTGCCACATGTGCCGACTCCACGCACCAGGCTTCCAGTGCGCGTCTCCAGTCAGGTACGTCCTGTGCCTGCTCCCCGGACTAGCCCTGAGGTGCGTGTTATTAGTCCTGTGCCACATGTGCCGACTCCACGCACCAGGCTTCCAGTGCGCGTCTCCAGTCAGGTACGTCCTGTGCCTGCTCCCCGCACTCGCCCTGAGGTGCGTGTTATTAGTCCAGTGCCACCAGTGCCGACTCCACGCACCAGGCTTCCAGTGCGCGTCTCCAGTCAGGTACGTCCTGTGCCTGCTCCCCGCACTCGCCCTGAGGTGCGTGTTATTAGTCCAGTGCCACCAGTGCCGACTCCACGCATCAGGCTTCCAGTGCGCGTCTCTAGTCCGGTACGTCCCGTGCCGACTCCCCGCACTCGACCTCCAGTGCGTGTGCCCAGCCAGGTACCTCCAGTGCCGGCTCCACGCACCAGACCGTCGGTGCGCCTCATCAGCCCGGAGCCTCCCGTGATGGTCGACAGCCCGGAGCCTCCCGTGAAGGTCGACAGCCCGGAGCCTCCCGTGAAGGTCGACAGCCCGGAGCCTCCCGTGACGCTCGACAGCCCGGAGCCTCCCGTGACGCTCGACAGCCCGGAGCCTCCCGTGACGCTCGACAGCCCGGAGCCTCCCGTGACGCTCGACAGCCCGGAGCCTCCCGTGACGCTCGACAGCCCGGAGCCTCCCGTGATGATTGAAAGGCCGGAGTCGCCTGCCACACCGGTGCTCAGTCCTGGCCCGGTTATTTGCCCCGCTCCATGGCCTGAACTTTTTTCCCCACCATTGTTGTTTCCAGGACCGGTGGGTTGCCCCTTTATATGGCCGGAGTCGCCTGCCACACCGGTGCTCAGTCCTGGCCTGGTTAATTGCCCCGCTCCATGGCCAAAGCCTTTTGCCCCACCATGGTCATTTCTAGGACCAGTGGGTTGCCCCTTTAAATGGCCTGAATCGCCAGCCACACTGGGGCCCAGTCCGGGCCCAGTAGAAATAAGGAGGAGGACATCCACTTCGCCGGGGCCGGAACCGCCACCGGCGATGGTTTATGTTTGATGTTTTTCCCTCCCTGACCCTTCCCTCATGTTTTTGTGTTTGTTTTTCTTGCGGCCGGGAGTCCGCGCCTTTGGGGGGGGGTACTGTCAGGCTCTGGCCATAGAGAAGCTTTGCTTCTCTATATTTCTATGGTCAGAGTCTGGCAGATCTATTATTTCTACGTCTGTGTGGTGTTGTGTGTGGGATCCCTAATTAGAGGCAGCTGCTAGGCATTACCTCTAATTAGGGATCTTACTTATATGTCTGTGTTCCACTCCGTTGGCGTGGTTCATTGTTATGTTGTCTCGTGTTCGTGCTACGTGTGTTAATTATTATCATTTGTTATTTTGTATAGTTCGTCAGTTCATTTAATAAATATGTCGAACTATCGATACGCTGCGCCTTGGTCTCTCTACACACCCGAACGTGACATGTATATTAATATGGGCTATTTTCAGCCCTTTCCTGGGTAGCTTACCAGAGATAATATGGAAACGAGCAAACAAAAGCAAGAGAAAAAAACATATACATTAATCAGTTTGTGTCTGTGTGTACTGCGGGGTTGAAGCTACAACCCCATAGGCTTGGCTCTCATCCCTTCCAGGCTTTTGGGAGCGAGGGTGGACAATGAGCCTCAAGGACTTACATATTGCGGTCATCTTGCCGTTCTCCTGTTTAACTCATCAAGCTGACCCTGGGAGAACTACTGTTTTTCCGGTCCTCTCTGGTCAGGTCAGCCGTTATTTTATTAATTGACTCCCACCAAAATTTGGACAAAACACTTGTTACAACAACAAGCAGTTGTTGTAACAACTGCTTGTTGAACTCTTTTGGTTTGTTTAAAATATCCTTCACCTGTGATCGAGAAACACCACTGTCCTCAATGGTACTCCCGCCAGCGTTGATCTTTATCATGGTAGCTACGTAGGTTATGCTGTTACTCCTCTCAGTTCCAGACAGGGCAGGTCGCAGGGAAGATTGAAAACAACAAAACAGGGCAAAACCACCAGAGCGGAGCGACCTACAGTTGCGGTCAAATATATTGGCACCCTTGCACGATTTCTTCTCAAATAAGTTGAAATTGGTTTTCACACGTGTATTTGTTTGATTTACAACTGCACAGGACCAAGAAATACTAAATCAAAAATGAAATTACGATTTTTCACTTCAAAGTAAAAAATAATGGCCTGGATTCAAATGAATTTGTTTAGAGGCAGGTGATTCTCATTTCCTGTGTAATTTGTCTCACCTGTGGTAAGTTGCAGATGTCTACAGGGTAAAAATAGCCATTCAAGCAGTTTTGAAAAGAGAAAGCAGAACATTATGCTCCAACACACTCCATTGTAAAGTGCAAAGGTGCCAATATATTTGACTGCAACACTGTACATTAGAGTACAGTGCTCAGAGTAGGGCTCAGAACTTCAGGACCTGGGGTAGAGCTGGGCATCCATAAGCGTATGACAGACATACATTTTCTTGGTCATTTATCAGCGAGTGCGACTGTGTTCATCTTGGATCTCCATTCTCTACATAAAATCTAATTTTATTAGTCACGTGCCAAATACCGTGAAATGATTACTTATAAGCCCTTAACCAATAATGCAGTTCAAGAAAGAGTTAAGAAAATATTTACTAAATAAACTAAAGTAAAAAAATATATAAAATCCAAAAGTAAATTAGAAAAATACATAGCGAGGCTATATACAGAGGATACCGGTACCGAGTCAATGTGCGGGGGTACAGGTTTGTCGAGGTAATTTGTAAAGTGCATAGATAATAAACAGCGAGCAGCAGCAGTGCAAAAACAAAGGACCTTGATGAGAGTTGGACAGAGCAGGGAGATCAGAGGAGAGCTCTAAGTCTGATTAGCCTCCAAGGAGATGAGGGGGCCTCGCTCCAGGGTGAAGTTTCACCTAGGTACAGACCTAGGTTTAGCTTCCCCTCCCACAATCCTAACCTTAAAAGGGCAACTCCACCACTTTAAACTAATTTTCATTATCTCCAGCACAATACCAGTGTCAATATATGTGAAAAATAAAGTTCTACCCGATTACATAAGTTTAAACATGTTAAAAACATGTGATTTTCAAACTACGAGTTTCGCGATGACGTGGGGAGCAAGAAAATACCTTCCCTTGGACTAGAAACTTGAAGGTCTTTTGAAAATCACTGTTTTTTTTACTTTTAATCCCTAATCCTACTCATCTTTTTAACCTCAGATTATAGAAATGTGCTGTTTTCACATATGTAGACACTGGTCTGGTGCTGGAGATGATGAATGAGAGGTTGAAAAGTAGGGAACATTTTTAACTGACCCAAGATCAGCATCTAGGGGCAACTTCATCCTACTCCAGGTGGCCTCTGTCTGCAATGCACCAAAACAATTTCCGTGACTGGTTTTCACCAGAGCCAACCAATCAAGGGTTCTGAATATACTGTGAGTCTGTTGTTCGCAGTCCTGCACAAAAGCACGATGTTTGACCATAAAACACCTCTGAAGTGTGCTCAGCTGTAAAATTGGTGGCTGGCTAAAAAAGGCCCAACACAGCCTCCATTAAAAACACTCAACAGATTGCTAGGCTAGACTGGTGCTTAGTCACTGGAGCGTCCAGTGTACCTAGCTAAAGCTGAGAAGATTTTGAAAAAACTGATAATGTTGCAATTTTCATACTAGTAGGGTCTAGATAGATAGATCGATAGATAGGTACTTTATTGATCCCCCGGGGGGGAAATTTCATGAGGGGTCATGACGATGCATTACATGTTTGAGGAAAGCCCTATAAGAGCAAATACATACAGTTGAAGTCGGAAGTTTACATACACTTAGGTTGAAGTCATTAAAACTCATTTTTCAACCACTCCACAGATTACATGTTAACAAACTATAGTTTTGGCAAGTCGGTTAGGAAATCTACTTTGTGCATGACAAGTAATTCTTCCAACAATTGTTTACAGACAGATTATTTCACTTATAATTCACTATATCACAATTCCAGTGGGTCAGACGTTTATATACACTAAGTTGACTTTAAACAGCTTGGAACATTCCAGAAAATGATGTCATGGCTTTAGAAGCTTCTGATAAGCTAATTGACATAATTTAAGTCAATTGGAGGTGTACCTGTGGATGTATTTCAAGGCCTACCTTCAAACTCAGTGCCTCTTTGCTCAACATCATGGGAAAATCAAAAGAAAAATCAGCCAAGACCTCAGAAAAAGGTCTGAGGTATGGTTAATCCTTGGGAGCAATTTCCAAACGCCTGAAGGTACCACGTTCATCTGTACAAACAATAGTACGCAAGTATAAACACCATGGGACCACGCAGCCGCCATACCGCTCAGGAAGGAGACGCGTTCTGTCTCCTAGAGATGAACGTACTATGGTGCGAAAAGTGCAAATCAATCCCAGAACAACAGCAAAGGACCTTGTGAAGATGCTGGAGGAAACATGTACAAAAGTATCTATATCCACAGTAAAATTAGTCCTATATTGGCATAACCTGAAAGGCCGCTCAGCAAGGAAGAAGCCACTGCTCCAAAACCGCCATAAAAAAAGACAGACTACGGTTTGCTTTTCTGAGAAATGTCCTCTGGTCTGATGAAACAAAAATTGAACTGTTTGGCCATAATGACCATCGTTATGTTTGGAGGAAAAAGGGGGAGGCTTGCAAGCCGAAGAACACCATCCCAACCGTGAAGCACAGGGGTGGCAGCATCATGTTGTGGGGGTGGTTTGCTGCAGGAGGGACTGGTGCAGTTCACAAAATAGATGGCATCATGAGGAAGGAAAATTATGTGGATATATTGAAGCAACATTTCAAGACATCAGTCAGGAAGTTAAAGCTTCCAAATGGACAATGACCCCAAGGTTGTGGCAAAATGACTTAAGGACAACAAAGTCAAGGTATTGGAGTGGCCATCACAAAGCCCTGACCTCAATCCTATAGAAATTTTGTGGGCAGAACTGAAAAAGCATGTGCGAGCAAGGAGGCCTACAAACCTGACTTACACCAGTTCTGTCAGGAGAAATGGGATAAAATTCACCCAAATTATTGTGAGAAGCTTGTGGAAGGCTACCCAAAACGTTTGACCCAAATTAAATAATTTAAAGGCAATGCTACCAAATACTAATTGAGTGTATGTAAACTTCTGACCCACTGGGAATGTGATGAAATAAAAAAGCTAAAATAAATAATTCTCTCTACTATTATTCTGACATTTCACATTCTTAAAATAAAGTGGTGATCCTAACTGACCTAAGACAAGGAATTTTTACTATGATTAAATGTCAGGAATTGTGAAAAACTGAGTTTAATTGTATTTGGCTAAGGTGTATGTAAACCTTTGACTTCAACTATATGTGCTTCTACAACTGCATTGTTTGCTCTTTGGGGCTTTTTGAGTTTTAAGCTGGGTTTGTGACATCTGCTGATGTAAAAAGGGCTTTACATTTGATTAAATAAATACAAAAATTAAATAAATCACTAACCTACATTACTGTTTATTATCTATCCTGTTGCCTAGTCATTTTATTCCAACCTATATGTATATATCTACCTCAACTACTTTGTACTCCTGCACATCGACTCAGTACTGGCACCCTGTGTATATAGCCAAGTTATCGTTACTTATTTGTGTATTTATCTGGTGTCTTTATCATAGCAAAGGGCTCTGTTATGGGGTTTGTACTTAGTGGCTGTTGTCCAACTTGTCCCTATAAAAACAGAAAGTGTTCCACTGTCAATAGCCTAGTGAGAGCACACTTCACACTGGTCTACAGGTTTACTGTCAGGCCTTTAAATGTGACCCTGTGGGTGGTCTGGTGCAGAGCAGGGTGGGCACTGTCTGGCATAATGAGATGCGGTCCAGTTTTACGGTGGTGACGGACATTATTACGATTTCTTACGGAGTAGTCTGGTACAGGTTTTGTTTGCTCTTCAGTGCTGAACATAGGTTATTTCAGCTCTACACAGTTCACTGCAGTTCAGAGATGTATATGTTAAAGAGGTGGTGCCTAGGCTTTAGCTCAGTGGGTTAACACTCTTGTGGCGTGCATGGAGGAGACCTGAGTTTGAACTCTGGTCGGTCACATATAGATACATAACTCAATTTCAGCATGTACAGTGAAGTACGGTTATATTGGGGTTTCAATTGGCTGTGACATGGTAGTGTTAAAGGACAGCTTAGCAAAGTTATAGGGTGGGGGGGTTGTGACATGTTTGTAACATGGTTGCAAGATGGTTGTGTCGTGGTTCTCACCAGCTGCTCCTGGTTGTGCATCTGGTCCTGGGCGTGGCGGGCCAGCTCCTCCTTGGCCAGCAGGGCGGCCTGACGCTCTGCCTCCAGGCGGGCTGCCTCGTCCTCTGCCATCCTCCTCTCCACCTCCAGCTGCATGGCACGCTGCATCTGCTCCTGAAGGTCTGGAGAAGAGACAGAGATTTTATATTCTGTGCAACGTGTTTCGCTAGCTAGGGCAATAAAGATGACCTGGAAAGCACCCAAAGACACATGCTACTCATGCAGGTCAGACACAGAGAGAGAGCGAGAGAGAGAGAGAGAGAGAGCGAGAGAACCTCAGAGACAAGAGTGATACTGACATAAAAGACAGATACGCCTCTGCAAGACAGAGATATTTCCAACCAAATATACATACTGTGTGAGGCACACAGATGCACACTACATAGCTACACTGAGAAAAAACACATACAGAACAAAATGAACACTGCAACCACATGTAGCAAACATGAGTTTCCTAACAACTCTGAAGCATTACACAGAGAGAACTGGAACAGCTCCCTGCATTACTAACTGATAGACCAGATGTATTCAAATCTTACCCTACGAGGTCCAAAGTACTGCTGGTTTTCTGTTCTACCTGATCATTAATTAGACCCACCTGGTGTCTCAAGTCTAACTCAGTTCCTGATTAGAGGGGAAGAATGGAAAAAATAAAATAAAAGCAGTGGTCAAGATTTGAATTAGAGGGTCATAGACTAATAACCAAGTGAAAATTCTGCCCTGCAGAAACCTCCAAATTACACTACATGTCCAGTACTACAAACTGCTGTTAAAAAGAACAGCCTTCAAAAAAGATGGACCGACCTCTGAAGCAGGCCTTCAAAACGAAGTACGAAATACTACCAGCTTACAATTGCAAAACACACTATCAAACCACTTACTGTAGTTACACAGCGGCTCTACTTCCATGGTATATTCGTAAACCCTTTCCACAGCTACATTCATGAAAACACTAATCCTGTGTGCCACGTAAATCCGAGAGACCGCACTATATGGTAAAGACTGAATGGCGATGAACCCTGAATAGAGGGTTATAAACAAAGGTTAATGAGGAATGCCTTATCAGCCCGATAGCTGATATATAACCCTGTAGAAACGGTACCGCCGGCTATCTAAGGTCCACAGTCACACATAGCACAAGGCCACCTGTTTATTACCTCTGAATTGAAACAACCAGAGTGGTAAAACTATTGAAATGCAAATTGTCGTCAACTGAGCAATTTTCTGTTTCAGGCTCTCTTTTTTTATGTTGCATGCACTTATATAAAGTATGAACGCACACCAACAAATATTTCTAACACACCCATCTCTCCACATTCAGGTGATAAATGTTCTCTGGGTGACCCTAGTGTCCTCCCCAGTCAGACCCTGTTCTCCCCGGTCCTACCTTTCTCTGCCTTCTTGGTCTTCTCCTCAAACTGGTAGAGCCTCATCATCAGCTCCTGCTTCTCGCTCTCCATCTGCTCCTTCTCTTTCTCGATGGCCTCCCTCTTCTTCTTCTCGTTCTCCAGCTGGGCCCTGCAGATAAGGGAGGGTTCCGTGTGAGCCACAAAGAGGGGCTGACGTGTGTGCTGGCTAATAAACGATTCAATTGGCCCCTCTCGCAGTGTGTGAGGGCACACTGATTTTACACACATTGGGTAGACGCACACATGTCGTACACACAGCCACATGCACATGCCCACCCACCACACACACACAAAAGCAAGCAAACGCACTCGGGGGCATAGTGCATAAACTATCATTCTACCCATACCCTTTGTAGATTGTACTGTGATTTTAAATAAGCTGGTTTACTTTCATTATACAATGCAGCCTGTATACCTCTAGTGTATACATGTACATTACATTTCATTGTAATGCATAACAGTCTAGACCAAAAACCCAATGAACATTCTCTAATAGATAATCCCCACCAACTCCCCTTCCCTTTTATTGTGCGGGGTTGGCAGTGTAGGGAAAGACCTACAGGCGATTTGTATGTGACAAACCTCGGCCATGTACAGCATCATGAATGACTGTTACATCATGTTGTTTGAACAGCTGCGCAGAGGCGATACTGTCCAGATAACACTAGCTGGCTCCCACAACCTTGCATTAAAATGTTGCTTCACACACAGAATGAGGTCATGCTATTGAATCATCAGACATACGCTGATCTCAATCTAGTCATGCTAGTAACCTAGCGCTGCAGTACTTCAAGTACCTGTGAGGCCCAGAAAGGTCTTGCTGTAATGAAGAGCATGCTAAGCTTTGGAGCTAGGATATGAATAATGGCATGTATTTGCTACTCCGGGCAACTCTTATAATATGAAGTGGAAGATAGATCTCTTTTTGTGAGTGATATTCTGAATCGGATCAGGTGTTTGGGTAGGGATGGCACAAAAGCATACACATCCAGTTGTTCTCCTGGAGGAGTGTTGACCATCCCTATTCTAAACTCACACACACACACACCTCTCCAACTGTTTCTGTTTTTTCTCCTCACGGGCCTGGGCCTTCATCTGCTGCACTTCGATTGTGTCGGGCTTGCGGCGCCGCATGTACAGCTCGTGGTTGCCCATGCACAGTTGCAGGATGCGTTTGTTGATGCGCAGGCGAGGGGCGTAGAACACAAAGTCCTGAGAGAAGGAGAGTGTGTGAGAGAGAGGGAGAGAATGAGAGTGGGCGAGAGAGGGGGACAGAGAGAGCGTGAGAGAAATTGCAATAAAAAGAGGGCGGTGGGGAAAGTTGTGGGGGAGAGAGACAGAGGTGCAAAATAGAGAGATGTTGGGGGGGGGGGGGGGGGGGGGTGAAGGAGGGTTGAGAAAAGAACAAAACTCAGGTCAGACAAAACGGTTTTACAGACAGCATGTCTTCTGTGCTTCCCCAATGTTGAAATGACAAATGGTTTACTGACACAGTACGCAGGTGTAGAGTCTTACACTCTGGATGACAACACGCATAGCGACCATTTGCTTTGGATGGAAAGTGAAAAGGGCAGCTGAAAGAAGCAGTAAGAATGACTTAACCTTTCAGTTGAAGGAGACACTGCCCATCTGCGCTTACTGACCACAGTTAGGCTGACCACAAATTCACAAATACTAGCTTGAGCAGAAGATATGGGGTCTGTTGAGTGTAGAGGCTTGATGGACCAAGTCTGTCTCCACAAAGTCTGTACCCAAACAATTTGATTTACTGGTTTTAAACATGAAAAACTTTCAAATAGCTCTTTGTTGACTGTTGCTGGGTGTTATCGTCCTCCATCAGCGCCGGCCTGTACCCTACCTGCCCTAAGCGCTCTCCTGGCCCCTTACACCAAGTCAGAATTTTTTCTGCTAGGTGACCTAAACTGGGACTCCCCTAAATCTCTTAGATTATTACTAATCCCACAAGGTTTGACTCCAAACACGCAGAAAAGGAGAATCTCCTCGATGTTATCCTCACAAATAATCCTGAGAGGGATCAGTCTGGTGTTTTCTGTAATGTAATAACTACCGTTAATGTAATAACTGCCAATAACAGACATTCAATTCTTAATGTAATAAGTCAATAATGTAATAAAAATCTATAAAGTAATAACATTTCTGAACCAATAACTTTTTGCCCATAACGTAATAACTTCTTACATTATTGGCTGGGTTAATAAACATTTTAATAATTGGAGCCAATAATTGGAGCCTTTGTGAAACTCTGATTACCGCTCTTCACCCTGACCAACACATCGTAATTTACCCTGTATATAGAGGCTTTATGACTTCCAGACAAAATCATTCGTCTTGAGCAGCGTTGTGTTTACTTTCGTACCCTTCTACTAATCTTCATTTGATTATCCTCAAACAAAAGCCTATGCTTTTTGGTAGGCAGTGTTTTGTGGGTTGGTAGACAGTGTTCTTCACAAACTTGAGCTGGGAAACGAGTTAACCGATTGGCCAGTCTATGACTTTTTCTTCCATAGTACACCTGAAAAGGAGACGTCCAACTTAAAACCTCCTTTGGGTCTTCATTCATTATCCTGGAATAAATTGGTAAATGCTTGACCCAGTCTACTCCTCCGTGTCGATACTTAACTAGGTCATAAATAATATTTTTCCTCAGTACACGGTGGCTCCTCTAAACTTTATCATGGCTCTGAGGATGATATGGCGAGCTTTGAATTATTTTCACCTGAAGGGATTCCATGAGTTCTCGTATTACACCTTTGAATTCCTTTCCTTGATCATGTTGTAAAATCTTTGGTGGACCATGCTCAGAGTAAATGTCCTCAAGAAGTTTGGCAATCTCAGCGTTGTGTTTACTGCTAAATACATCTACTATGGTCAGGATATACCTACAGTATATGTGGCTTGCTTTGGCTTTAATGGATTTTGGAATGGGTTTGTTTCCAAATATCGCCTTATGCAGATGGTAGCATCTTGAACCGTCCAATGTGTCTTGTACACTAGCTCGACTGACGTCAGAGTATTCTTCTCTAAGGTGTATGGTCCCCTTTCTTGCACCAGAGCCTTTTGTTTCATCAAGGGATAGTTGACTTCTTAGCTACCAATTTTCCAGCAAATGTAATTGCCTGGCCATCCTCACTGAGGGCGTAAAGATGCCTATTCCGCCGCATTCGAACAAGAGCAGCACGCTGGGTCCTTGATCTCTATGCTACAGGGACATTAAATTCCCGCTTGAGTATCACATCATAGGTCTCATTTGACATTGCTCTCTGTCCATGTCCTGCACATACCCAAATGATACAGGACAGGAGAAAGATTGTTTGCAGTATTCTCTTTGTTCCAGATCTGTCAAATGCATGAAATGGTGTTAAATAGTAAGCCTCATCTTTTTTATCACTACTGAGGCGCTGCAGTGTCAAACCCTGGTCCTGAAAAACTCCAGAAGGTACATGCCCCCTAGTCCAATCAGAAGTGAGTACTATGGATTTTAAGAGACCTTCAGGTTTGTATGGAATTGATATGTTCTGATTGGAAAGTGGCACCTAACATTCTACAACCCTTTGAGGTACATTATTTCCTTCTATAAACCTTAAAATTAGGACAGATGACCTAACATACAATATACAGCGGGTGAAATAAGTATTGAACACGTTTTTTGAACACCATTTTTCTCAGTAAATATATTTTCAAAGGTGCTATTGACATAAATGTTTCACCAGATGTTGGTAACAACCCAAGTAATCCATACATACAAAGAAACCAAAACAAATAAGTTCAGAAATTAAGTTATGTGTAATAATGTGAAATGACACAGGGAAAAGGTATTGAACACATGAAGAAAGGGAGGTTCAAAAAGGCATGGAAAGCCAAGACAACAGCTGAAAACTATCAGTAATTAAAAAGCAATCCAGCCCCCTGTCAGTGCAAATTAATATCAGCTGGTTCAGTCCCAACTGATGGCCTACAAAAAGGTCTCATTGCCAAGGTGTCACACAAGACACATCTCATGATGGGTAAAAGCAAAGAGCTGTCTCAAGACATTCACAACCTAATTGTTGCAAAACATAATGATGGCATTGGTTATAGGCGCATTTCTAAGCTTTTGAATGTTCCAGCGAGCACTGTTGGGGCCATAATACGGAAGTGGAAAGACAATCATTTCACCATAAATTTGCCTCGACCAGGTGCTCCTCGCAAGATTTCTGACAGGAGTGAAAAGAATAATCAGAAGAATTGTCCAAGAGCCAAGGACCACTTGTGGAGAGCTTCAAAATGACCTGCAATTAGCAGGTACTGTTGTCTCAAAGAAAACAGTAAGTAATGCACTCCACCACCATGGCCTGTATGCACGCTCACCACGCAAGACTCCATTGCTGAAAAAAAAGCATGTTGAAGCTCGTTTAAAGTTTGCTGCACAACATTTGGAAAAGCCAGTGAAATACTGGGAGAATATAGTGTGGTCAGATGAGAGCAAAATTGAACTGTTTGGATGTCATAATACACACCATGTTTGGAGGAGAAATGGCACTGCACATCACCCTAAAAACACCATACCAACAGTGAAGTTTGGAGGTGGGAACATCATGGTGTGGGGCTGCTTTTCAGCAAATGGTACTGGCAAACTTCACATAATTGAAGGAAGGATGAATGGGCAAATTTACGAGGAGCACCTGGTCGAGGCAAATTGATGGTGAAATGATAGCCTTTCCACTTCCATATTATGGCCCCAACAGTGCTCACTGGAACATTCAGAAGCTTAGAAATGCGCCTATAACCAATGCCATCATTACGTTTTGCAACAATTAGGTTGCGAATGTCTTGAGACAGCTCTTTGCTTTTACCCATCATGAGATGTGTCTTGTGTGACACCTTGGCAATTAGACCTTTTTGTAGGCCATCAGTTGGGACTGAACCAGCTGATATTAATTTGCACTGACAGGGGGCTGGATTGCTTTCTAATTACTGATAGTTTTCAGCTGTTGTCTTGGCTTTCCATGCCTTTTTGAACCTCTCTTTCTTCATGTGTTCAATACTTTTTCCCTGTGTAATTTCACATTATTACACAACTTAATTTCTGAACTTATTTGTTTTGGTTTCTTTGTATGTATGGATTACTTGGGTTTTTACCAACATCTGGTGAAAATGTCATGTCAATAGCACCTTTGGAAATATATTTACTGAGAAAAATGGTGACGTCTTCAATACTTATTTCACCCGCTGTGAGTAGAGTTTCAATTAAAGGGCAATACACAGGTGTGTTAAATAAACATTATCAATCTCTTTGCACTTAGCAATTCCCCATAATGTTATTGATAGGTAGAAATTACATATAAAAAATATAAACAATATTTCCGACACTTGGCTCTTACACAAAGGTTTACGAAACACCTTAACTGTGTTAATTGGGAAGTTTTCCCACACAAGCTCTGAAGGACCAGGGTTGAGATCTGCATTGTACATGATGTCACTGGTATTATCAAATTGTCATAGATAGCTATTAATTAGCCTACAGTTAGCTTTAGCCATTTAACTTTAATTAGAATGATCTCACTATATCCTCTTGCACTAAATATATGATGTTAATGTATGTGCATGAATCTGAACTAAATGAACTGTATTTACTAACTTAAATTAGATCACTAATTACCTTTCAACATGTGTCATAAGGATGACATAAGTTTGCAAACAACTGAAGAAAGCCTAATGTCAGTCACATGATGATAACTTGTCAATCAAGTGGTCAATTATGGGTACTGCAAAATAAAATACACGTTTTCAAGAATGAACTGTAGATATACATTTCTTCAGTTTTAGATTTTTTGTCGAGCTTGTAATGACTGTATTCAAATAGCCAGGGATGTATATAGGGCAAGCATTCTGATTTGGTAATACATTTATGTAACCTTTCAGGAGTCAGGTTTGTTATAAATACAGTACACAGAGAGAGAGAGAGAGAGAGAGAGGAAGAGGGCTGAATAGCTATAACAGTGTGGTTGAAACAGTTTGCTTGAAAAAGTTATTTGAAAATGTTTAATTAAAAGACAAAGCATCCTTTAATTGTATTCGAGGACAAAGCATCTTCAAAGAGGTTTAGATTTCATATTATATGAAATAAGAGTAATTGTCTGTATTTGCAAAGAGGTGTGCTCGTAATTTAGAGCGAGAGAGAGTGCGAGAGAGAGACACTCAGAGTTAGGACTAAGACTCATGGGTCAGGATTGGTCAGGTTTTTGAGCAGCTATTTGAAAGAAGCAAGAGTAAGGGTACGTGTAATGGAACTCTGACACACAGTGATATAAGTATATTATTACATTATGGGCAAAAACGTATTACGTTATTGGTTCAGAAATGTTATTACATTATTGGTAAGTTATTACATTATTGGTTGCTACACTCCCTATCGGTGCAAGCAGGGGCTGGGAGCCAGGGTTCTGTTGACAATGGGAGATGGGACTGATAGCCTGGTCCCAGATCTGTTTGTGCTGTATAGCAAACTCCTATGGTTGTTGGTTTTGCATAACACCGACCATAGAAGATGGCTATACAGCACAAACAGATCTGGGACCAGGATAACTGTGTATTAAATTGGTCCATCTGCTGCAGCTTTTTCCTAATGCTTTCAGATTGTTTTCATGTTAAATGTGGTGTGTAAAGACCGTGTGTGATGGGGTGAATAGCATTGATCATCAAAACAGTGTTATTGTGGTCCTGCATCATGGCAACCTGTATATGATGCTTGATTCACACTGTAGGGCTGACCCAAACTGTAATGTGTTGGCTTGGATATTTTATTTTCACATTGGCCTTTCCAGCAGAGTTCCAGCACTATGGTGGATGCGTAACCAGGCTAGCCCGGTACAGTTGGACTTAGCCTGGCTTGGCCCCATTTGTGTGAATATATAGTATTTAAGCCTAACTCACCGGGGCCTTCTTGTCGATGGGCTTGATGATGAACTTCTTGTCGTTGAAGGAGATGTTTCTGATCTCGCTCCAGGGGAAGCCGATCTTTGGGGTCAGTCTGATTGGAGAAATGAGGCAAACCAGTGTTAGTATTGTACATGTTCTTACATGGCTTAATAGTGGACATTACACAGTGTTCATTTTACATAGATTTATTTCAGATTATTTCCCAAATCAAAATCCAGGGTTTTGTCAGCCAAATATTTTAATTGAACCAACCAAACCCAAATTATTTCAATGTTAGTGGAAACACCGGGGCTGTGTCTCAAATGACACCTTATATAATTCCTCATAGACTATGCAATATATAGGGAAAAGGGTGCCATTTGGGACACAACATGGGATCTGTTGTAGGAAACAAGTGCAAATAGGATATGATTAATTCCATGTAAATGTCTGAGGACTGCACGTACTACTGCATTGTACATGTTGACCTCTGTATCAATAGGGCTAGGTGAGGAATTTCGGGCAGGGCTCGTCCATTGTGTGCCGGAGAGAGAGACATTGACTGGTTCCCGTGTGGCTCAGTTGATAGAGAATGGCGCTTGCAATGCCAGAGTTGTGGGTTCGATTCCCACGGGGGACCAGTATGAAAATGTATGCACTCACTACTTACTATAAGTCGCTCGGTATAATAGCATCTGCTAAATATAAAATGCACACACGCCACGCAGACACATACATTAGGCTGTATATGGCCATACAGAGGATGTTGTCTGATCCGCCTTACAGTGACACACTGCGAAACCCTGCTGCTGCCTGAACTGGTATTTCAGTCAATCATTTACAGACCCTGGCTGACATGCACGTGAGGAATCTACAAGGGAATGTTGAGTCATCTCTGAGAAGTTAGGTGTTGTATAAAAGGTCTTCCAATAACTGTTATCCACATAGGTGTGTTTCATAGGAAAATTATGATTTTACCAGTCAAATTGCTAGGGTCAGAGGCTCTAAGCCCGTTCTAGAGATTTTATTTACATGGTGTGTTTTAGTTAATGTAGAATCTCATAGAAATGTAAACACATATTTGGATGTATTTATTCAGCAATCAAGGACAACATACACATCATATACCCTCCTTTCTGGTATAGGGTCAAAATGGAAACCTGATAGCTAGATTGCTATATGTCTTATACTGAATGAGGGTCTGTGCGTTTGTTTGACAAATTGTCTAAGTCGTAAAATGTTGGCATGATGGCCATATCTGACACAAAAGGGAGCAATGGTATGCTAGTGTATGTCTCACCAGGGTCTTAGGAGTCTACACTACGCACTCTGTGTATCTCAGAGGCCTTGGTAGTAGTAGTAGTGCAACGTATCGTCTGTAGCCTGCCGCCTTCGTTGAGGGGCATGCACTCTAGGTCAGCCTGGCATTCTTAAGTCCCGCACAGCTTGAAAAACCAGTAGGCGTCGCCATGGTTACAGCAGAGTGCACTGCAGAAGACAGGCATTTCTGTTGCCGAGCCCCAGTGCGCACACACACACACACACACACACACACACACTCAATGACACAGATACTCAGAGCCTTACACACAGACACATAGCCCTGTGTTTGTCTCTCTCTCTCCCTCGCACCATTTTCCAGATTTACAGGTATCAGACTACACTACACTCAAGTAAAAATACTAGTGTTAGATTCATTTAAACCCATTCTATGGAACAATTATAGTTGTAAATAAAACACGGACTTTAAAGAAACCCTCTCTCAAACGTCTATCCATTTGTGCGGATTTAAAGCTTAGCATAAATCCCCCAAGACAATTTGGACACAAGCCACAATAATGTGGGTAGAGAGTAAGGCAGCGGAAAATCCCAAAAGATACACTCAAGTAAGAGTTAAAACACTACCATCTGTGGCCAGACAGAGTCCTCTGGGGACGGCTGAGTCGATACATTTTCTCATTAACCACCCAAGGAGCCGTATTCACTTCTAACCAGGATGAACTGATCTTGGAACACACTGCTTTGAATAGACTTTTGGCATGGGGAGTTCAAACCGTGCATTGAGCGCTAAGGGAGCAACGACCGTTGTCAACAACACAAGCCAGCAAGAGGTTAGTGCGCTGCACTCAAAACACTACTTTGGCACATCTGCCAGACATTGGTTCAAATATTATTTCCTTATCTACTTTGCTGTGAATTTAGCTGTGCTTAGTCGAGTTTGTCTGGCCCGATGGAGCCAATGGAGGAGTCCCAAAAGTGTAAACGGCAAACCCAGCCCACTTGAAAGGAAACAAATATTTGAACCCTGGTCTGATGTCACTCAGCCAGTAGTGCTGCCAGAGGATCAGTGACTGCAGGGCTATCGACTAAATAGGGAACACTTAGATTATATCAGAATCTACTTTAACCCAGTTATTTAACTCACCGGGAGCAAGTATTTACCAAATAATCACGCAGTTACCGCTTGTATTGCGTGAGCGATCTGTAATTTTTTAGTAGACCCCAGGCTCACATAACAACCTTGGGCATGATGGAACAGTAAAAGCTTATAAAAGGAGAGATACAGTGGGAGGGAAGAGAGCTGTTGTAACTTATTCCTGTAATATTGTCTGGTGAGAATGATCTTCGTTGGTACTGATTGACTATTTGAACACGTAACAGCTTTGCTTCCGTCCCTCTCCTAGCCCCTACCTGGGCTCGAACCAGGGACCCTCTGCACACATCGTCAACAGTCACCCTCGAAGCATCGTTACTCATCGCTCCACAAAAGCTGCGGCCTTCAAGGTCTCAGAGCGAGTGACGTCACCGATTGAAACGCTACTAGCATGTACTGCTAACTAGCTAGCAGTTTCACACCGGTTACACACAGTTTTACATGACTTGTCCAATAAGAAATGCTCATTTAAATGTTTCTTTGCTAAACGTTTTTTCTACAGTGTGACCTACTGAACACAACCCTGAAGGCGATTTCTTACTTGTCTTCCTTCTCGTAGATGTTGAGTCCCAGGGCGTCCACACCCAGCCACAGCTCAGTTCCCTTCTTGTTCTTGATGTCAAAGTAGTTGACTCCGTACATCTCCAGGTCCTGGGCGATCTTCAGGTACTCCAGCATGGCATCCTCTCTGCATTATAAGACATGGAGAAATGAAGGAATGGTTTAGGATTTGATATGTTTGTATTATTGTGTATGTTACTGTGGTGTGTTGTATTATATTGTATGGTATGGTATCATGTATCGTATGTTTGTGTATGAATGAACCCAGGAAGATAAGCGCTGATCCACTAATGGGCATCTTCATAAATTAATATAAATAAAAACTGAATGATTGCTATCTGAGGTAGAGCGAATCATGGAAACCAGTTTCATTATGACAGACAAACCAACACAGAGAGGAACTCACTTGAGCATTCCGCAGTGTTCCTCGTGCCACACCTGGATCCTCTCCTCCCACTGCTCCCTGGACAACTTGTGCTGCTCCAGAACACTGGGAGAGGGAGAAATAGAGAAGGAGGGAGGGCAGAAAGGAAAAGAGGAATAACAATTGAGGAAGAATAGAAGAGTGGGCAAACACAGGTACAATGAAAAGGGTATTTATGTTACAATCAATATTGGATTTCTCAAGGCATGGATTTCCTCTTGTCTATGTGAAAACAAAACGTGATCCCGTTCTTGTCTATCACAGAAACACAGTAAGCTATTATCTGGTGTTTGTACTACTGGCTAAGTTCCAATATCCATACTAGCATACCACTTAGAATGCACACCCCCAATACATTGCTACGTATGAAGAAAGTAGTGTGCTTCATGCTAGTGTAACTTTAGCAAAAGAGCTCGAGGTTGTTTCCTAAATGGTACCATATTCCCTATGCAGTGCACTACTTTTCACCAGGGCCCATAGAGACTGGGAGTGGACCGTCGCTCACCGCTGGGGCAGCAGGCGGTCCGAGGTGAGGTAGCCGGGCCGGTGGAGGTCCCGGGTAAAGTCTCCGAACTTGGCCTGGACGGAGTAGGAGGCCAGCAGCACGGCCGTCTCCGGGGGGCAGTAGACCTCGTCGCTCAGGATGCTCTCCTTCACCTGGACACACAAAAAAACATGTGGGTGGGTGTGTGTGTGTGTGTGTGTGTGTGTGTGTGTGTGTGCGCACGCGCATTACCTGCAGGAAAAACTGCTTCTGGGTGATGTCCTGGATGAGCTCCTCAGAAACGTCCTCGGGGAAGAACTTGGCACGCAACTTGAACTGCAGCGGGTTCTCTTTCTTCACGTCCTGGGACGACACCTGGGTTGGAGAGAAAGGATTCATTGATTGATGACATTTATTGTCCCAAATGTTCTTCAAGAGGAAGCTGCGTCCCAAATGGCACCCTATTCCCCATATAGTGCGCTACTATTGATCAGAGGGGCTCTGGTCAAAAGAAGTGCACTATAGGGACGTGGCCAAAATACTTCTCAGCTCACAAGTGAAATATGGAGCGGGGCGGCAGGTAGCCTAGTGGTTAGAGTGTTGGGCCTGTAACTGAAAGGTTGCCGGATCGAATCCGTGAGCTGACAAGGTAAACATCTGTCGTTCTGCCCCTGAACAAGGCAGTTAACCCACTGTTCCTAGGCCGTCATTGAAAATAAGAATTTCTTCTTAACTGACTTGCCTAGTAAAATAAAGGTTAAATAAAAAAATATATATATACTGTGTACACACGAGACACATATAATCACAATGAGAAACAAACAGAAAACAGTCAACATATTACTCCTCCACCTGAACAGGGAAGCTAGGCGAACTATGAGAGTTCGAGGGGAGAAGGGGGATGAAATGTTACAGGGTATTCACATATTCCTCATATTTGCTCAGGGTTGAAATTACCATTATAGAAAAAAACACATGAAAACATGTTCCAAAAACACGTTTTCATATGATCACATAATATTATGTAAAGTTAATGTAAAGCAACATGTGAAAACAGCCCATGTGAAGTGTTCCAAAAACCCATATTTTCACATGATTGTTGTGAAATCATGCGATTTTCCACATATGAAATCATGTGGCTTTTCTTTAAGGGGAGATCTAAATTGAATCCATGGCATCCATGATATGAATCACCAGTGTTAGGGTTAAGGCTTTATTTTTAAACCCTTTAAAATGGTTCCAAACAGCAGGTTTATATGAGAGAATCCTAAATGGCACCCTATTCCCTATATAGTACACTACTACAAAGTGGAGTACTTTTGTCAAAAGTAGTACACTACAAAGGGAACAGGGTACCATTTGCGCTACCAGTTTCATGAGTAAGGTAGCATGCTAGGATTGGTTAAGCTGTATTGTAGGAGTTCAATTGTCTCGGATGCAGAGTGCTGCATTAAACAAAATGCACTGTCATAGTCCTCTGTAAAAGAGGATGTCTAAAACGCATGGGCTGATAAACTTGTTTGTTTACTGACTTTGGCCTCTTCCTCTGTGCTCGCTCCAAAACACAGTTAGCACACAGCTCACTGCACTCCAACTGGCCTTCATCGCACTCCTTTATTTATAGGTATGGACCACTGGGTCGTCAGTACATTTTAATATTCTACTGTAAGCGCCTCACTGCGAGGCCTCAGTAAAACTATACTTTAAAACATCCTGGTGAACCCACAACCGGCCTAACACCTTCCGCTATAATGTCACTACGTATACACTAATGCTAATAGTCTAGCTCCTCACATTGTGCCGTAATGCTAATACTGCAAGAAACTGTTTATTAGCCACGCAATATAAACCAGCCCAAACCAAATACTGTAAGTAAGGTGAAGTTGGTGGGTTTATGTGACCTCCATGCTGTGATAACCACAGCCATTATATACACAGTACTGTATGTGTCCATTTACAGCTCTGGTGAGAACAATTGACACATTTGGAAATTCTGCACATCAAAACAGGTACATCTCCATTCCACCGACACAGGTGGATGTGCTTTAACTATACTGTCGATACATACTGCATTGGGTACACAGCACACACACCCCCAAGGTCTACAAGTTAATGGAGACTGAGCACTGTGTTTGTTCAAGAACAACAACAAGAGAAGTAATATCTTAGTATCTAGTGGTTGACAGAGTTTACACTACCGGTTGATTATGGGAACCTTATGGGACTGGATTTGGTTGCGTCCCAAATGCCACCCTATTCCCTACAGTATATAGTGCACCAGATTTAACCAGAGCGCCATGCCTTAATAACAACTAATATCTCATAAAAAAGGACAATCTTAAAAGAAAGTTAACCAAAAAAAGGGACTGAAATAAAAGGAAGATTAACAACTAGCCACCGGTCAGCACAGGAAGTAGGAGTGAGAGAAGGTGGCCATAATGCTGTGAGTGAGAGGCTACTGATTGAGTGAGTGAGAGAGTGGTAGGCAAAAAGTGTGGAGTGATTTGACCTGCCTCTTTTTGTATGGGCCATTTGGTTTCATTTACTGTAGAACGGCATTGCAAAAAAATATGCGGAAGGGCAGCGGTTTAAGAATTAATACATAGGGAAATGGTTTGAGAATTCCTGAGCAAATAAACACATATTTGTTCAAGATACTACTTCAGGCACCAAACATGGGATTGGTCAAGAGAGAAAAGTGAAAAATGTTCAGTCCATGGTCTATATCTTGATTAGATGAACCTTACCTTTTTGTCAAGCTTCAGCCAGGTGAGGTATCCTTTGCCGTCCATATACTGAAGGCCAAAGTACCAGACTTCCCTCAAGCCGATGGTCTTTACCACCTGTGGACAGAAAAGATAAAGTACATAAAAGTAAAATCAACAAACTGTACACAAGCCACAAAAAATAAAAAAGACTACAAGGGCAGAATCCTTGAAATGTGTGAATTTAAAATAGTGCATTGATGTCAATTAACGCTTTTAAAAAAAGTATTCAGACCCCTTGACTTTTTCCCAATTGTTACGTTACAGCCTTATTCTAAAATGTATTAAACTGTTTTTAATGCATTAAATTCACATTTACGTAAGTATTCAGACCCTTTACTCAGTACTTTGTTGAAGCAGCTTTGGCCGCGATTACAGCCTTGAGTCTTCTTGGGTATGACGCTACAAGCTTGGCACACCTGTATTTGGGGAGTTTCTCACATTCTTCTCTGCAGATCCTCTTAAGCCCTGTCAGGTTGGGTGGGGAGCGTCGCTGCATAGCCATTTTCAGTTCTCTCCAGAGATGTTCGATTTGGTTGAGTCCGGGCTCTGGCTGGAACACTCAAGGACATTCAGAGACTTGTCACAAAGCCACTCCTGCGTTGTCTTGGCTATGTGCTTAGGGTCGTTGTCCTGTTGGAAGGTGAACCTTGCCACCAACCTGAGGCCTTGAGTGCTCTAGACAAGGTTTTCATCAAGGATCTCTCTGTACTTTGAAACCGTTCATCATTCCCTCAATCCTGACTAGTCTCGCAGTCCCTGCCGCTGAAAAACATCCCCACAGCATGATGATGCCACCACCATGCTTCACCGTAGAGATGGTGCCAGGTTTCCTCCAGATATGACGCTTGGTATTCAGGCCAAAGAGTTCAAATCAATCAAATGTATTTATAAAGCCCTTTTTACATCAGCCGATGTCACAAAGTGCTATACAGAAACCCAGACAGGAAGCAATGCAGATTAAGAAGCACGGTGGCTAAGAAAAACTCCCTAGAAAGGAAGAAACATAGGAAGAAACCTGGAGAAGAACCAGGCTCTGAGGATTTTTTTTTGGGGGTACCCTTCCCCAGATCTGTGCCGACACAATCCTGTCTCGCAGCTCTACGGACAATTCCTTCGACCTCATGGCTTGGTTTTTGCTCTGACATGCACTGTCAACTGTGGGACCTTATATAGACAGGTGTTTGACTTTCCAAATCATGTCCAATCAATTGAATTTACCACAGGTAAATGAGGCGACGCACAATTGTCCCAGCGTTGTCCAGGTTAGGGGAGGGTTTGGCCGCGCTGTAGCGACTCCTGTGGCGGGCATGGCGCATGCACGCTGACACGGTCGCCCGGTGTACGGCGTTTCCTCCGACACATTGGTGCAGCTGGCTTCTGGGTTAAGCGTGCATTGTGTCAAGAAGCAGTGCGGCTTGGCGGGGTTGTGTTTGCATACGACTGTGTGTGTGTGTGTGTGTGTGTGTGTGTGTGAGTGTGTGTGTATATATATATATATATATATATATATTCAGTTGTTCCAATAAAATACTGTAAAATTCGCAGTGGGCGATTTCTGACAAGAAAGGGGAACAAATGCTGTGATGAAATCTACAGTGTAGATAGTCTGTGATCCTAACCTTTCTATCACGGTTTCTTGAAACGTCATTCAGAGTTACTTCTATGAGCTTTGTATGTTCTCTTTTTAGTGTCTGACAGGCCTATACACCTCCACACACACACAATCAGAAGGAATGGTCTTGAACAATACGCCTTGATCGTTTTATTTCTGAGGAGTCATACAGTGCCTTCAGAAAGTATTCACACCCCTTGACTTTTTCCACATTTTGCATAACTGATTAAACTGAGATTAATTGTCACTGACCTACACACACACACACACACACACACACACAATACCCCATAATCTCAAAGTGGAATTGTTTTTCAAAATGTTAACAAATTAATACAAAATTAAAAAATGAAATGTCTTGAGTCAATAAGTAGTCAGCTCTTAGAGACTTACCCAAGAATACTCTCAGCTGTAATCGCTGACAATGAATCAAAACAAAAAAAAACTAAATTTCTTCCACTGACAGTGTTTTGTGTAGATCATTTACAAAATAAAAGACAAATCCATTTTAATCCCACTTTGTAACACAATAATGTTAAGAAATCCAAGGGTGGTGAATACTTATGATACCCACTGGGACTAGGGTGCAGAATTTTGACAAACTCCATGGCTAGCTTTCCTGGACAATAAATAAGCCTACCCGTGCTACCAATTTCCATTGAGAATGATTCTGAATTCAGGGCTAGGATTAATATGCGTTTGGGAAACCATACCTATGAGTTCTATATGGGTTATAGAGTCTATAGCCCGGGCATTTAGGATGAGAAACTCACCAGTCGCAAGGGCTCTGTTCTGTTGGTGCTTAGCTGCCTGGGTGAAGCAGTTTCAATCAACACACACACAGCAGGCACTCAGGCCAAGCCCATTCCTATCCAATAAGCCAAGGAAAAAATTAAATCAAGCACCCCCGCACTTACTTAGCCTCCACCTAATACGGGTCCGGGTAACCTGACAGGGTTGCAGGAGATGAATGACTGATTTAGGTGTTTTAATTACAACAACGAGCACGGAGTGGTCGGGCCTGAAACGAGAGAGCGTTTCTGACTGCGTAATCTCACCTGGAACGAAAGTCCTGAGGGTTTCAGGACACAAACAGGCCCTTTCATGCCGTTTTTGCGTGCAGGAACCACACAGAGAGGTGGAAAGGGGGGTGGGGGTATTCTAAATGAAGGATTCCTTTTCCCAGGGGGGATAAGCTACAGGAGTTCAGGTACAACGAGAGGCTTTTGAGACCAGAAAATGTCCCTCAAGGAATGAGTCAAACCGCATTTAATCAAATAATATGAGTATTTTTGATCGAGGACGATACCAGTATTAAAGGGAAAGGGCCCACTGTGTGTACTGGAATGAACTAATCAACATTCCAAGAGTTAAAAGGCTTTTGTATTGAGTAGAGGCTGCACCGAAGAGTTACAAACTGGGTGTGCCACTCACTGCCAGGCCACTTTAAACCAGCCAATCATTGAACATATCTAAGACAAACATGTGCAGTTGAGTCAAGTAAGCTCAAACTGTAGATTACCTGTGAGCTGTTCTCACCTAACACAAAAGACCTAGGCTACCTGGGTCCCAGAACGGATCCTAGAATTCTGTCACGCAGGAAGACGTCTAAACAATCTCTCATTCTTTAGCTTTGAGGGTTCAGATCGTTCATCGTTAAATGTGCAGTATTATTAAAAGGATGTATAGAAAACTGGAGGATTGAGAACTAGCTGCGGATAACTTTTAAGAATCCCGTACTCTGCATTACGTGTAGTCTGAACAGTGGAACAGGGCCGTGAACACCGCCATGTCTTCCAAGTGAAAGTTTCTCGGCAGTGTTTATTAGGGCCCAAGCCCTGTGGTGACAGGGAGAGAGAGAGAGAGAGGGAGAAGGAGAGAGAGAGGAATGCCACCACTCCAGAATGTGGTCTGGAAGGGAGGAGGGGCACACTCAGACAGGGGCAGGAAGAGAGAGTGGCCAAAGGATAATGGCTAATCTATAACTATTTATCCAGACCACACATGCATTGTAGGTGAAGACAGAGCAATCAAACTAAAACCCCCAGTTTGAAGACTAGTCTACCTTCTGGTGTTGTGTATTATTGCACTACCTGTTCATCTATGTAGGTGGCCTGTCCCAAATGTACACATACACAGTATCTAAGGTTGTGTTACAAATCACACCCTATTCCCTCTTATGTGCTCTTGAGCAAGGCACTTAACCCTAATTGCTCCTGTAAGTCGCTTTGGATAAGAGAGTCTGCTAATTTACTCAAATGTAAATGTTTTCAGTGCACTACTTTTGACCCACAATAGGGCGCCATTTGTTAAGTATCCTGAGAAAAACTAAATGAAAAACGCCAGACCACGGGAAATCAAAGTGGGTGTAAGTTGAAGAGTGGCGGTTCGTCCCGTTATGGCTACACGTCACTGGTCATATGAGAGGGCTGAGGCAGCGAGGCTATGATCAAGGCCAACCACAGAGAGGGTCCCACGCCAGGCCACTTTAACAGGGGAACACCCCAGGGATGAGCTCACCACTGGTATTAGTCAGTATTTCCCCTTAACCAACCGCCAGTCTGTCTGACTGTGTGTGTGCCTGTCTGTCCGTCTGACAGACACATTGCTATGTAGAGGAAGTAGATAAACCTCAGTAGATTTCACCTGTGGTTATAAGATGGAAAGTTGAAGACAAAACGTACAATTACCTACACCTGTATTGCAAGTGGTGATGAACTTTTTCCGACGCCAATTATTCTGGTGCACAGCAATGTACAACACACCCCACTGAGGCCTTTCAACACGTAGGTGAAGGAATTCTTAGTGACACTAAAGTGGAACGTCAATCTAATGCCGACAATCCTGAACATCAGAATCTAATGCTAATATCACTGCAGAGGGCCAGAAGGTGAAATTCCCTAGTCATGATTGTACACACGTACACACAACTGACAAACAAGTTATTCAGGAAGTGGCTATGGCAAGCCAAGACAATGCCTTTCCTCTCCCCGATACGTGGTGGAATAGAGGCTCGCAACATCCCATGGTGCCTTTGGAATCCAGTCCACACCGTAGATACAGAATGTGACACCATGGGACTCAATCATTAGATTAGAACATACAGTATAGTACACTGATGGACCAATAAGGGGTTCCAGCAACATACTACAAGCTCTTGTCAATGTACTTGTACAGTGCCTTCAGAAAGTATTCACACCCCTGGACTTTAAAATTGATTAAATTGAGATTTGTCATCACTGGCCTACACACAATAGCCCCCATATAGCACAACCATGTTTTCTTTTTTTAACTTAACACCTTTATTATGGTAAGCCTAAATAAGTTCAGGAGTAAAAATGTGCTTAACAAGTCAAATTTAAGTTGCATGGACTCACTCAGAGTGACATAATAGTGTTTAACACCATTTTTTTAATGACTACCTCATGCCTGTACATGCCCCACACATACAATTATCTGTAAGGTTGAGCAGTGAATTTCAAACAGATTCAACCACAAAGCCCAGGGAGGTTTTCCAATGCCTCGCAAATGCCACCTATTGGGAGATGGGTACAAATTTGAGCATGGTGAAGTTATTAATTACACTTTGGATGGTGTATCAATACACACAGTCACTACAAAGATACAGGCTTCCTTCCTAACTCAGTTGCCAGAGAGGATGGAAACCACTCAGGGATTTAACCATGAGACCAATGGTAACTAAAACAGTTAGAGTTTAATGCCTGTGATAGGAAAAAAACTTAGGATGGATCAACTTTGTAGTTACTCCACAATACTAACCTAATTGGCAGAGTGAAAAGAAGGAAGCCTGTACAGAATACAAATATTCCAAAACATGCATCCTGTTTGCAGGGCACTAAAGTAATACTGCAAAAAATGTGGGAAAGCTATTCACTTTTTGTCTTGATTACAAAGTGTTATGTTTTGGGCAAATACAATACAACACATTACTGAGTAACATGTCCAAGCATAGTGGTTGCATCATGTTATGGGTATGCTTGTAATCATTAAGAACAGGGGAGTTTTTCATGATAAAAAAGAAACGGAATGGAGCTATGCACAGGCAAAATCCTGGAGGAAAACCTGGTTCAGTCAGCTTTCCACCAGACACTGGGAGATTAATTTACCTTTCAGCAGGACAATAACCTAAAACACAAGGTCAAATCTACACTGGAAGACAGTGATTGTTCCTAAGTGGCCGAGTTACAGTTTTGACTTAAATCTACTTGAAAATCTATGGCAAAACCTGAAAAATGGTTGACTAGCAATGATCAAAAAACAATTTGACAGAGCTTAAAGAATTTTGAAAAGAATAAATGGGCAAATGTTTCACAATCCAAGTGTGGAAAGCTCTTAAGAGACTTACCCAGAAAGACTTGTTGCCAAATGTGCTTCTAAAAAGTATTGTCTCAGGAGTGTGAATACTTATGTAAATTAGATATTTCTGCATTTCATTTTCAATATATTTGCAAAACTTTCTAAAAACATGTTTTCACTTTGTCATTATGGGGTATTGTGTGTAGTTGGGTGAGATCTTTTTTTTTATTGAATCAATTTTGAATTCATGCTGTAACAATGAAATGTGGAATAAATCAAGTGGTATGAATACTTTCTGAAGGCACTGTACTCAGTAACGTGAGAACAATACGCCATTCTTCTATCGTCCCTCAGAACTTAACGTATGAACATGCTGTATTAAAATAAATTGTACAGAAAACATGTTGTACAAAGTAAATTGACTTCGATGTCAGGAACCAACTCAAACAGATTGGGGAAGGACAATAGTTGGGATGATTCACTTTCATAAATATTTTCAACCATATTGTCAGATTGAATGTAATCTAATCAAAAGAAAACAGGCTTTCATCGTACTCTCTTTCCTCACACTACCGTTAATCAGTTTCAGTAAACTCTTGGCTCTTAGCACAGCACCACTCCTGGGAATGGTCGTCATAGCTCCAGGAGAGAAGGGAAGGACTGATAAGAACAGTTCCAGTTACAATCTCTTGAAACCTTCCCAGAGATAACATATTAATGAGTGTGTGTGTGGGGACAGGACATGCCTGGAGGTATAAAGATGTAAAGGTGTGGGAGTAGTCTTCAGGATGGGTCACTGGAGCAGGACCACTGATTAACACACACACACACACACCTAGAAAGCCTCACTAAATGGACTGTCTTATTACAGTAATAAGTGTTATCATGGAGAAGAATTGCAAAAGCAAAAACATGCTATACATACTTGTGGTGTTGGTACGAGTTTTGTTACTACTGCTAGACTAAACATATGGCTACAGATGTAGGATCTTAATTTGATCACCCTGTTGCAGGAGAACTCTCCTGCAATGCAGGACATTTAAAATGTGTAGTGTATTTGAGGTTTAAAAAAGTTTGTAATTTCCACTTGATTTTACCTTGCGAAAAAAAAATATTGACCTCTAAAAAAAGTTATATTAATTATAATCCACATTATAATTCACATTTCGTGTTGCTGCAAGGTTATTTTCCTGCTGTAGCAAACTGGCTCAAAATAAGATCCTACATCTGTATTAATATGACAGTAATAAGTGTACTGTTAACACTGACCTGGTCAAAGAGCTGTTTGCCAGTGGTGCTGGGCTGGACGGCAAACTCCAGCTCAGCGTCCATGGTGGTGACGCGAACATTGACCTGAGGAGAGAGAGACATGACAGAGAAACATTAGTAACACAAAAACATTAGTATTCACTATTTAGTAAGAGAGATATGGGTTCAAATGCTTTAGGAACTAGTAATGAATGAGCAGCCGTAGACTAATATACAACAAATAAAAGTACTTCAAAAGGGGATGATATGTACAGACTAAACACAACAGACCATGTGTTTGTTTATCTGTGCCTTGTAATAGATAGAAAGACTTATCAGAGGAAATTGAGTGTGAAAATCATGAAGTGTTTCACTTTAAATATTTACACATGGGCTCGTTTCAGATTTTACACTAACCTAGTGTGGTAAACTTGTGTGTGGTTGTGAAAAAACACCTACAGCACATGTAGACCTAAAGTCAAATTCAATCCAATTTATTTTATAAAGCCATTTTTACATCAGCAGTTGTCACAAAGTTCGTTACAGATACCCAGCGTAAAACCCCAAAAAGCAACCAATGCGGATGTAATGGCACAGAGGCTAGGAACAATTCCCTAGAAGGCAGGAACCTAGGAAGAAACCTAGAGAGAAAACAGGCTCTGAGGGGTGCTATAGCAGCTGTAGTTAGTTACAGTAAAGGAACATGGTTGATTTTAGAAGGGAAGGTGGAGAGGGCAATAGGTGGAGAGGGCAATAGTGTCGTAACCCCTTGACACAGACCAGAAAAGGCCATTCTTCGGTTAATAAATTATATAAAACTGACCTATGCTGCATAAACATGGCAGGTCCTTATTGTTTAGGCCTGCCTTATGGAGGTGAGCATGCAGGAATTATGATGTACACCAAAGTCATAAAATAAATTATAGATACTGCTTAGGAGTATTTGTCTGTAATAAACCCCTTTTGCTGGGTGAGCTTCCCCAGTGGGTGGACCTGGCTCTGAAGTGGGTGGGCCCATGGCTGCGTCCCTGCCCAGTCATTTGAAATCCATAGATTAGGGCATAATTACTTTATTTCAATTGACTGATTTCCTTCTATGAACGGTAACTCAGTGAAATCGTTACGTTTATATTTTCGTTCAGTGTAAACTGAAAAGACTAAACCCATATACTGTATAAAGTATGTAGAAAAGATAATGGACCTATATATTTTTTTATATTAGAATCTTTGAGAACTAAAAATGGCCAAGATAGTCAGGGAGAACTGAACATTTTCAAAACAATGTATTTAGCAGTATCAATTTTGTTATTATGTTTGAGCAAAATAACACAAAATTAGTCATAGCAAAATACATAAAATCGCAGGAAAATTGTTTTTGAAACGGCAAAACAAAATGTTCAGCTCCATGGCAAAATGTGTATAGGCGAAGGAAATTAGCTTTACAACTGCTCAAAATGTATCTCAGCTCCATGGAGAAATGTGTAGAATTGCAGGAAATTGTTTTAAAAAGGCAAACATTTATCTACGCCTCCAAGATGGGGGCCTCTAAAAATGTTTTTAAAATGGAGCTGCGCTGACCGAGCCCATTGCCACAACCACCACCTAAGCCCCTTTTTGATACAGAAAAAAACCTGGCATGCCTGCCTGCTTACAGAGGTCCACTGAGGTAATAAAACATTTCAAACAACTAAAAAGCTTCATAAAGTATGTTGCAATGAGAACGCCCTCTGATTTCCATGAATGAGGCATGATGTCAAGTTTGTAGTCTTTCACAATAAAGACTTAATTCCATATAGGTTAATTCTCATCACATGATGAAAGTCCTGCTACAATAAATAATATTCATTACAATATCAGCATTTTAAGCTCACTAACAAACCGTCCTACACCTTTCGCTTCTAGGTCAAATGTTTCAGTTGAGAGAATGAGGCCTACAGTATTTACCCAGGTTATTGGTGTGCACTGACAACCCTATAGAGATGTGTGTGGACTCTGGTTTGAGGGAGACTACTGCAAGCAGAGTCTTTGGTGTAATCTGTCATCTCCTGGTCATTGTGAATGACATTGATGCTCTGAAGTGAGCAAACTAAACGACTCCCACTGGAAACGGCCTAACGGGATGTCTCCTGGGCTGGGGCCTGGGCTCTGACTGCCTGGACTGTTTACTCACTGCCATGATGTGTAGCTGCCTTATAGGCTACATACTGAGCTTACACATAATAAACTGATGTGACTATGGCAGTGAACGTGAATCAAAGTCAACATGAATTGACTACAAGAGGAAAAACGCCTAATCTACATAAAGATTTTGCAGTTGTGACTGGGCTAGTCAGTGTAGGAGTCCAAACAGTAGTGGGGGAAGTTCAAGGAGGGGTTGTTCAGTAGGGCACACTGTGGCAAAACGTTTTGCAACAGAAAATGAACATTTGTTGTTATTGGACAAATTTACAAGTACCAACCCGTTTGATTCCATTTCAAAAAAACTTTTTCCCATATTGAACACAGGACTGATTATCACCCCCAAACCTTGAAGGGAGGGGCTCCTACCTTCCACTTGCAGGAAACAGCAAGGGAAAAAGGAGAAAAAAAATCAAATTTACACAGCAAAACAAAGATCCCTTTTCAGCTGGGTCTCCCAAGTGGTCCCTCTCCTGAACCACTATGAATTATAAATGGACCCCAGCTCCCAGACTGCACAAAGTCAAACTGAATCCAGATCAGCTGTGTAAGGGAGCCAGAAAGTAATCTTCCCTGTGGCGACACAGTTCAACTGACTCAGAATCATCTAAGTGTGGGGAAATGGACTGGAATCCGGTCCTGTGTAGATCAGTTGGTAGAGCATGTCGCTTGCAGTGCCAGGGTTGTTGGTTCGATTCCCACGGGGGACTAGTACAAAAAAAGTAGGAAAATGTATGCACTCACTACTGGACCGGATACAGTCGCTTTTGATAAGAGCTTCTGCTAAATTACTAAAATGTAAATAATATATATACACACATACATACTGTACATACATACACAGTGCATTCGGAAAGTATTCAGACCCTCTGACTTTTTCTATATTTTGTTACGTTTCAGCCTTATTCTAAAATGGATTTATTTAATACCAAAAGCGAAAACAGGTTTAGACATTTTTGCAAATGTATTACAAATAAAAAAACAGAAATACCTTATTTACATAAGTATTCAGACCCTTGCTATGAGAATTCCTGTTTCCATTGATCATCCTTGAGATGTTTCAAAAACTGGATTGGAGTCCACCTATGGTAAATTCAATTGATTAGACATGATTTGGAAAGGCACACACCTGTCTAGATAAGGTCCCACAGTTGACAGAGCATGTCAGAGCAAAAACCAAGCCATGAGGTCGAAGGGATTGTCTGTAGAGCTCTGAGACAGGATTGTGTTGAGGCACTCCAGAAGGCCAACCATCTCTGCAGCACTCCATCAATCAGGCCTTTATGGTAATCAATTTTAGAATAAGGCTGTAACGTAACAAAATGTGGAAAAAGTCTCTGGAACATGCCAACATCTCTATTGACGAGTCTACGATACGTAAAACACTAAACAAGAATGGTGTTCATGGGAGGACACCACGGAAGAAGCCACTGTTGCACGCCTGAAGTTCGCAAAAGAGCACCTGGATGTTCCACAGCGCTTCTGGCAAAATATTCTGTGGGCAGATTAAACTAAAGTTGAGTTGTTTGGAAGGAACACAGAACACTATGTGTGGAGAAAAAAAGGCACAGCACACCAACATCAAAACCTCATCCCAACTGTAAAGTATGGTAGAGGGAGCATCATGGTTTGGGGCTGCTTTGCTGCCTCAGGGCCTGGACAGCTTGCTATCGTCGGCGGAAAAATGAATTTCCAAGTTTATCAAGACATTTTGCAGGAGAATGTAAGGCTGTCTGCCAATTGAAGCTCAACAGAAGTTGCATGATACAATAGGACAACGACCCAAAACACAGAAGTAAATCAACAACAGAATGGCTTCAACAGAAGAAAATACGCCTTCTGGAGTGGCCCAGTCAGAGTCCTGACCTCAACCCGTGGCATGACCTTGAGAGCGGTTCACACCAGGCATCCTAAGATGAGCTGAAACAGTTTGGTAAAGATGAATGGTCCAAAATTCCTCCTGACCGTGCAGGTCTGATCTGCAACTACAGAAAACATTCGGTTGAGGTTATTGCTGCCAAAGGAGGGTCAACCAGTTATTAAATCCAAGGGTTCACATACTTTTTCCACCCTACACTGTGAATGTTTACACGGTGTGTTCAATAAAGACAAGAAATTGTATAATTGTTTGTGTGTTATTAGTTTAAGCAGACTAATTGTCTATTGCTTTGTTAGCAATTTATGCAGAAATCCAGGTAATTCCAAAGGGTTCACATACTTGTTCTTGCAACTATATATATATATATATATATATATATATATATATATATATATATATATATATATATATATATATATAGTTGAAGACGGAAGTTTACATACACTTAGGTTGAAGTCATTAAAACTCATTTTTCAACCACTCCACAGATTTCATGTTAACTAACTACAGTTTTGGCAAGTCGGTTAGGACATCTACTTTGTACATGACAAGTAATTCTTCCAACAATTGTTTACAGACAGATTATTTCACTTATAATTCACTATATCACAATTCCAGTGGGTCAGAAGTTAACATACACAAGTTGACTGTGCCTTTAAACAGCTTGGAAAATTCCAGAAAATGATGTCATGGCTTTAGAAGCTTCTGATAGGCTAATTGACATAATTTCAGTCAATTGGAGGTGTACCTGTGGATGTATTTCAAGGCCTACCTTCAAACTCAGTGCCTCTTTGCTCGACATCATGGGAAAATCAAAAGTATTCAGCCAAGACCTCAGAAAAATAATTGCAGACCTCCACAAATCTGGTTCATCCTTGGGAGCAATTTCCAAACGCCTGAAGGTACCACATTCATCTGTACAAACAATAGTACACAAGTATAAACACCATGGGACCACGCAGCTATCATACCGCTCAGGAAGGAGATGCGTTCTGTCTCCTAGAGATGAACATACTTTGGTGCGAAAAGTGCAAATCAATCCCAGAACAACAGCAAAGGACCTTGTGAAGATGCTGGAGGAAACCGGTACCAAAGTATGTATATCCACATTAAAACAAGTCCTATATCGACATAACCTGAAAGGCCGCTCAGCAAGGAAGAAGCCACTGCTCCAAAACCCCATAAAAAAGCCAGACTACGGTTTGCAACTGCACTTGGGGACAAAGAATGTCCTCTGGTCTGATGAAACAACAAAACTGTTTGGCCATAATGACCATCATTATGTTTGGAGGAAAAAGGGGGAGGCTTGCAAGCCGAAGAACACCATCCCAACCGTGAAGCACGGGGGTGGCAGCATCATGTTGTGGGGGTGCTTTGCTGCAGGAGGCACTGGTGCACTTCACAAAATAGATGGCATCATGAGGAAGGAAAATTATGTGTATATATTGAAGCAACATCTCAAGACATCAGTCAGGAAGTTAAAGCTTGGTTGCAAATGGCTCAAACAAATGGACAATGACCCCAAGCATACTTCCAAAGTTGTGGCTAAATGGCTTAAGGACAACAAAGTCAAGGTATTGGAGTGGCCATCACAAAGCCCTGACGTCAATCCTATAGAACATTTGTGGGCAGAACTGAAAGAGCGTGTGCGAGCAAGGAGGCCTACAAACCTGACTCAGTTACACCAGTTCTGTCAGGAGGAATGGGCCAAAATTCACCCAACTTATTGTGGGAAGCTTGTGGAAGGCTACCTGAAATGTTTGACCCAAGTTAAACAATTTAAAGGCAATGCTACCAAATACTAATTGAGAATGTGACCCATTGGGAATGTGTTGAAAGAAATAAAAGCTGAAATAAATCATTCTATCTACTATTATTCTGACATTTCACATTCTTAAAATAAAGTGGTGATTCTAACTGACCTAAAACAGGGAATTTTTTGTAGGATTAAATGTCAGGAATTGTGAAAAACTGAGTTTAAATGTATTTGGCTAAGGTGTATGTAAACTTCCGACTTCAACTGTGTGTATATATAACACATAAACACACACACACACACACAATATGACATTAATATAGAGTTGGTCCCTCCTTTGCTGCTATAAGACTATAATCCACTATTATGGGAAGGCTTTCCACTAGATGTTTGAACTTTGCTGCGGGGACTGGCTTCCATTCAGCTACAAGAGCGTTTGTGAAGTCAGGCACTGATGTTGGGCGGTTAGGCCTGGCTCGCAGTCGGCGTTCCAATTCATCCCAAAGGTGTTCAACGAGGTTGAGGTCAGGGCTTTGTGCAGTCCAGTCAAGTTCTTCCACATCTATCTCAACAAACTATTTTTGTATGGACCTCGCTTTGTGCACAGGGGCATTGTCATGCTGAAACAGGAAAAGGCCTTCCCCAAACTGTTGTCACAAAGTTGGAAGCACAGAACTGTCTAGAATGTTATTGTAAGCGTTAAGATTTCCCTTCACTGGAACGAAGGGGCCTAGCCCGAACCATGAAAAACATCCCCAGACCATTATTCCTCCTCCACCAAACATTACAGTTGGCACTATGCATTCAGGCAGGTAGCGTTCTCCTGTCATCCGCCAAACCCAGATTTGTCTGTCGGACTGCCAGGTTGGTGAAGAGTGATTGATCACTCCAGAGAACACGCTTCCAGAGTCCAATGGCGGCTAGCTTTACACCACTCCAGCTGACGCTTGGCATTGGGCATGGTGATTTTAAGCTTGTGTGCGGCTGCTCAGCCATGAAAACCCTGAGATAACATGCCCAGACCAACAAACTGAAATCAGCCGGTGAATGACATCTGATCTCATGCAAGTCAGTGAAGGCATTCAGTCAGAACGTCACCAGAAAACATGACATTAACTCTAAAAATACTCTGGACAAAGACCCTTATTTCAATTCTTATTCTGAAACCACAAGAGAAGTAGACTTATGTCAGCAAACTTCCCAGCTGACTCAAAATGGACTTTAATATATGAATCAACTAATATTGTATGCAAAGAGCTATCCAACTGTTTAACTATACCTGCCTGTGTCTATAACTAAATAACAAGTACCAGTTTGAACCTGCGTAGCCCTACAGGAGCAAACACTCCATTGTAGAGCCATAAAGTAACTACCTCTCACTTCCCAACTGTCTAGTATAGAACACCCTTCACTGTTTAATGAGTGGTGATCATCACCTGCATTCCCCTGTGCCGTGATCCATTCAATATTTAATCATGTGCATAGTTTGCATTTTTTTACAGGAGTCTGTTACAATGTGGGGTCGTCATGGGGACATGGCTGAAATGCCCCAAAGAGCCATAAATCACCACTGTGCTGGGTGCAACCTGCTGATGTGCAGTGCACTACCTCCCTGCAGTAGGTCGCATGGAGAGTGGCGAGGGTACACCCCTACTGTGCCACTTTAATTAAGGTATTTAGGACTGAAACCTCTAATAAGTGGACTTGGTTTGTACACCGGTGCCCAGTACCTCAGCTTGGCCAATTTGTTGACTAAACACAGTGTATTAACTTCTATTAGGAACTAAATACTATATAATGATGTCTAAATATATAATGATGTGGTAAGTGCTAACATGACTATTGAGAGTGACATGCCCAGAGGGCGTAACAGCAGGCATCATTATATAATTTAATTATCAATTATTGAAGAGAACAATTGATTAGCAATGGGTTTCAGACACGAGGAGGGAACACCAATACAGTATGTGTTGATTAAGGCCACGCATTATGTGACTGTGTGTGTTGTCTAAACAGTCACATGGATGTTCAAGGGGCCGCGACCGCACAGAAAGAGAATTTAGGGAAAGCCAAGGAGTGGACAAAGTCACACACTTGATGACAATGTGTAATTCTAAGAAGTGTAACTCCAGTCAGAGAGAGAATAGACCAAACCAGTATCTCAATCTCAGCTGCTCAAATCTCAACTTTCCCTTGTCAGATTTATTTAGCTTCTTAACCAAATTTACTCAAGCCATGGTCCTGTGTAGCTCAGTTGGTAGAGCATGGCGCTTGCAACGCCAGGGTTGTGAGTTTGATTCCCATGTGGGACCAGTATAAGAAAAGAAAAAAACTATTTAAAAAAAGAATGTCTGCTAAATTACGTAAATAATCTACTATCTCTCCCGAGTGGCGTGTATCACATCCAGCCATGATTGGGAGTCCCATAGGGCGGCGCACAATTGGCCCAGTGTCGTCCAGGTCTGGCCTGGGTAGGCAGTCATTGTAAATAAGAATTTATTCTTAACTGACTTGCCTATTTAAATAAAGGTTACATTTAAAATAATAATAAAATATCTATATAATAGAGAAATTCCACCATGTTTAACATCTTTCACAGTAAAAATTAATTTTGCATCACAAAGCATGATACAGAATCTCAATAAGAGCTGATCATGTCAGTGAAACTTGTACCAGTCAAGTTTTCTAGAAAGCTCTTCCAGTTTAACGATTTAAAGAAAAAAAACTCAGCATTTTGAGGATTAATTTAAGAGTTGAAAAACTATTGACTTCAAAACCAAAAATTAAAGACCAAGTTAATTAAAAGAGACTTAACACTTAGTAATAACATGGCCTTAGTAATATTTCATGCCTTGCTCTAACTCTTAAGTTTCAGTTAGTCATGTAGAGAGAAGTGAGTCAGTGGCAGTAAATCAATGCTTATGCCTCATTGATATCCCAAAAAGACCACGTTTTGTGCCTAACAGAGGAGTGCTACTGTGTAATGCAGCCAGCACCACACTGATGATGTCACTACTTCCCAGTTTAGTGTGACGCTCTTAACAACCCTAGGGCAAATTCTAAACAAACCAACAACACACTTTATGACTCCTAGAGTCTTCGACTAGGGGGGGGGTCTTGGATGGGGGACAAGTAGGGGACTAACTGTGAATACAATACAGTGTACTGTTCAACTATCAACTTCTCTCAAGAACACACGCCATTAGGGTTATTAGCAGCCCAAGCAAAGCAAGTAGACATTTATCAGTTGAAGTACAGCACGGGTTTAGAGTCTGGTGTGATATTCCATATAAATTAAATCAACTTTTTATTTATTTCCCTGGTCATTTTGGTTAGACGATCCTTTACTTCCTCTTTGGTTAAAGTAATGAAAGGCCATTGTTTTGAAACACTTGTGGGAAGTGCTTTCAAAGATAAATTTTCAACAAAAAGCTGGGCAGTTGTGAACCCAGATAGGTCACTGCTACATTAGGTCAAATAAAGAAGTTGTGAGAGTAAGACTTTAGTGAAAATGACTCCACATATTCAGACAGTGTGATCACTTACAAGAGTCCAATTTCTTATTATCATATTCGATATTCTCAATTCAGGAGAATGTATTTCTATAAGTGAGGACAACGTTGTCATTTTCATTTGTCAGTGTCAAGTGACACTACAAATTAAACCATATAAACATTATACATATTTGGTGTAAGGTAGTCATTACAGCACAAATAGTCTATACATCCTCTATCTCTACATTCCCATAAACACCTCCTCTCATCACGAGCAGACATCGTGGCAAGAAGTCTCTTGCTTGCCTGGGCTACTCCCATCTCGACTGGCAACGTATCATAGTTACCAAGGATAGTTTCAGGCAACTCAGAAATAGTCTGAATATACGAAACGTTTCGAAATAAAACTACAGCAATACTTACAGCTTTAGGCATTTTGCTTCCTTTTCCTCGGGTCTGTGCGCGGAGCTGTAAAGTTGGTTTCCAAATACTTCGGATAGCCTACTAGATGACGTCTCCACAGTGCCTTCCTGTCAGAGGGAGCAAAAGTGGAAAAACGAGTTTCAGCCACCCCGCTGATAAGGAGTGAAATGGGACTACCCTTCCTTCTTTAAACGCCGCCCTTGTATTGCCGTATGAATAAATATGGAAGTTTAGATTAAACGAGCCTCACCCATGAATTACGCAGTAATAAATTAGGAGTCTCCACCCTTCCCGGTAAATATCTTACTTGAGCACCAATACTGTATCAAGGTGTGAACCTTACTTCAGCACCACAACCGTATCAAGGTGGTTCAGATCGGATAAAATTACGAGGGGACGTTCGGTTTAGCCTATATGCTGCACCGTATACTGCATATACATTTTCCTTAAGAATTCATTAATCTTGGCTACTACTGGGTGTAAAGCCGATACAAAGTAGCCGCCAGGAACTGACGCTGTTAGATTGTTTCAAAACTACTTGTGATTAGAGTCTGTAACAAATGTAACAGTCATACAAATAGCCACGAGCTTGATTCACTGCTGAAGAAGATACACATATGAGGGTATAGCCAACACTATTTAGGCCATTTCAAAAGTAACAAAACCGTCTAGGTTAGGCTACACGGTGTGTTAAAATAGATCCACGCGTATGGTAAGCAATTGTAAACTTGTTCTGATCCACCTACCAAACCCAAATCTACAGCTAACCTAAAACAGCTAGCATGCTCGGCTAATCAGTGAATTTGGCATAGCCCCTTTTTTGGTCAAATGTCATCATATTATTATTCAAATGGGAATTATGTGACCAGACTCGAATATGCTAGAATTTAGGATTATCGACAAATGTAACAGCCGTTACATCATGGATACATTTTTCACAAGTGATCTACACAGCCTTCAACTACCAACCTTCTACCAAGCCACACCTCACTACAATAATCCCAGACACCTGTTGTAAAAATGTTTTTCCCCTTTGAGGGAAGAGGCAGAAGTACTGCAACAAGTGCGTAAACAAAGTAGTGAGCATCCCCATTCTGCTCTACAGTCTCACGTTCACATAAATATTCGATGTATTGACTACGTTGTATATTGTTACTTTGTAAAATGTTTTACCAGAGCAAGTGTGATTTGAGATGAGATGGTTCTATGGCAGGGCTGCAGCCGCGGATACTACCATCTGCTGAACTCGCAGCGCGGCAATATGGCTGCTTCGACTATTACCGCCTGCTTGCATGAGTTCCTGTTTGTCACCGGTGCCAAGCAAGAGGGGCAGTCATTCGTACTCCAGTGACTCCCATCAATGACACGTACTAAGAACTGAAGTTCTGCAAGCTTGTAGAAAAGTGCATAAAGAAAGGTCAACCCCCCTCCCCCACCTACTACATTAACAACATTACGTTTTTATCATAGACATCACAATTATAAAAACCACAAGCTAGAACAAGCACATTTTCAATGCACTGGTAGAATCGAGAAGTTTCGATGTCCTGTGTATTATCTGCTCATAGTGAACCAAGAAGTCCCGGCAGACCATAGCCTTAGTAAAGACAGGAGAAGCTGAGCACACAGTTTTTTTAATTTATTAATTGAGATAAGGAAAATGGCATCCCTTGAGAGGGCAATAATAAGATCTATGTCAGCTGAAGTGCAGTATTATCATAAGGATACATACTTGGAATACGGAGGAGAAATGTAGGGAAAACGAGAGGCAGGAGGTCAAAGAGAGAGAGGGAGGAAGAGGGTGAGGTTGAAATGGTAAAAAATTGTGGAAAAAAGGGAGATGGTTTGTTAAACAAGAACTGTAAAAAGTGAGCTGTACACTGGATCAAAGACAGGAGGAGAAATGGAAGTGAGTGAGGGCAAAGTATTGGAGGGGGTAGGTGTGGTGAAGTTCTCGGAGCCCGAGGCTTGCACCGAGGGTCAGGATAAAGATTAGTCTGACGGTAGGAGTGAAATCTTTAGAAAAAATGGACCCTGGCCTTTTGGCTGATCCATTTGTGGTTTCAGGGTAGGTGAAAACAGAGTTGGGTGCTGTGGAATCGGTAACCAAAAGTGGTGGGGGGTCATTGTAAATAAGAATTTGTTCTTAACTGACTTGCCTAGTTAAATAAAAGTTAAATAAAAAATATATTTTTTTAAAAAAGGTGATAATTGTTTGTGATTCTGCTGGTCAGAGGGAGCAGGTGCTCCACGTTAAACGAATGGGGACAAGAGATGTGAATTGTTTAGCTCTCAAGAAAAGGAGTGATTACTGGGGTAGCGGTAAATGTGAAAGCTGACCAACTGAAGGGGAAGATTCCCGGTGTTTGAGACGCTCGTCGTTTGGTGCGACGCAGACAGGGTGGCGTGAGTGGAGAAACGGAAGGGTTGTTGTCTGTTCTTTTGAGTTTTGATATTGAGTCTTTGCCTGACAAAGTGATGTTAGGATATAAAAGTTATCCCGTACGAGCATTTGTGCCGAATACATTACGTTGTTACAGATGTCAAGCTTATACGCATGTGGCAGCAGTGTGTAGGAGAGAGGTTCCTAGGTGTGAGAAGTGTGCAGAAGGGCATGAGACAAAGGAATGTGTAGCATTGGGGAAAGTAGTGGTATGTGTTAATTGTAGGGGTGCACATGGGGCTGGGGATCAGAAAAAAGAGAGGCAGATTGAGTTTCCCAGGGTTAGAGTAGTGCAGAAGTTGTCATATGCTGAGGCAGTGAAGAAAATAGAGGAAGATGTGTGAAGGGGGAGGGATCCTGAAATGAGTGGTGTGAGTAGTAGATCTGTACCAGTACAGAGGGATAGGCCAACAAGTGATATATGCTTCAGTAAGATTGGATTTTTAGCGTTTATATCAATTTTTATCAACTGTACTGCAGGGATGGAACGTAAGTCGCAGAAAATTGCACTGTAAAATGTTTAATTCATTGTAAATTTACAGCATTAAACTGGCACCACAGTGGCCAGCTTAATACTGTAATTTTGCATTAAAGCAGAGATGCTGTAATATGTTTTACGGTACTATTTTTTGTTTTAGAGTAACAAAAATAATACTGTAAAGCAAAATTACAGTATTAAGCTGGCAACTCTGGTGCCAGGACAACCCTGTAAATTTACAGTGAAATTCTACCTGAAATCTAAATGTAAGAAAAACTGTACATAAAATACATGTATTCAAATTGGTAACAACATTAAAAACAAATTAACAACATAACTGACAGTAGAAGTAACAAGAAGTTAACACATATGTAAATATTGTGTGAGAGAGAGAGGGAGACAGAATTCAAATTGGATTCAGAGCTCTTCCGGTTCAGAGTTCCGACATGCAGGACTAAGTGAAATAAGTGAAATAGAACAATGAAAATGGTAATAAGAAAAATAGAAATAGTACTATATACATAATAACCACTGTATCAGTGATAAATACATAAATGTCCATTCAGGTAGACATTGACCACAGGGGCATCAGCAGCCAGGTGGCCTGGAGGGCAGGTAGTGTGCACACTACGTTGGTGCGTTCGGCTGCGTGTACCACCCTCTGAAGCGCCTTGCGGTCCGCGGTGGTGGAGTTGCCATACCAGGCTGTGATGCAGCCCGATCTATGATCAGGGGCAACTCTGTTTGGGTGTAAGGGGGTCCAGAGGAGGTGAAACACACAACAGGACAGTTTGGGCAGGAGAGCATCCACGAGAGACAAGTTAGCACAACATCAGGTGTTCCTAATGGGGTTCTGTATCAAACCTCCTCAATTCTGATATGTCAGTTCTTCCCACCCCTAGGACAAGCATATAAATAATAGAATGAGAGACAGAGAGCACCAGGGCTTTTACTCTGTGGGTAAAATGTTGTGTGTATGTGTACTTACCTCACTAGATGTCTCAATCTCAGTGAGCTAGGGATTGAGGTAGGGATTGAGAATAAACAGCTGGCTTCCTCTGGGCCACCATGTTATGCACTTTGTTCCATCTTCAGGATTCATCATCATGGGTTGATGATTCGAAACTGCAGATAGATAGATAGATAGATAGATAGATAGATAGATAGATAGATAGATAGATAGATAGATAGATAGATAGATAGATAGATAGATAGATAGATAGATAGATAGATAGATAGATAGATAGATAGATAGATAGATAGATAGATAGATAGATAGATTCATGATACATAGTGCGGCAGTATGAAAAAGTATAAAAATTGTGAGAAAAGTGCAGGTGAAAAAATGATAAAAATATTGCAAGTTGATATAGATAAATAAGCTATATTTACATGGTTAACTATACAGTACTATGCAGGTCGATGGCAGAGAAATACTTCAATAGCTAAATGTGCGTATGATATAAGTGAGCGTAATAATAGTTTACTTAATATACATTTGGGTTAAATGAACAGGTAAGTGAATATTTGCATGGTTAAATTAACTGTACAGGCAAATGACAAGAAGAGATACTTAAATAGCTAAATGTGCGTGTAATATAATTTAGTGTAATAATAATAATTCCCTTAAAATACAGTCCATAGTACAGGGTTTAATTACAGATAAATGCACGTATTGCACATTCAATATACTAAAAGCAATGAAAAAAGATACAACTGACAGGATACTAATATGCATTCCTGAGTGAATGACTACGTAAGTTCAGTCCAAGAATTACTTACAATATTGCACGTGATATGATATAACAACTGTACATGAATATGTATATACAGACCTGAATGAATAAATAAGTCCTGAGTGAATGAGTGATAACAGACCAGAGTTACTCACGGAGGGATGCATAATTGTTAAACTAGATCCTGACACCCCAACAGTTCCAGGTCTATGTTGCTGATGGCACGGCACCCCGGTGAGGCATTAAATTGAACGCTGTTTGGGTCTTTGCGTGTCAAAAAAGAAACACATCGTATAACACTATTTGACGTGTAAAATAAGCTTTTAATTTGACACGTCATATAACACAATTCTATTATAGAATGTTGTGTGTGCTGAATTTGAACGCGCAAGCCTAGCGCCACCACTACTATCAGTAGCACTGTACAAACAAAATGCCAAACAAGCACACACCGGGCCATGAACGATGTGTTTACGATACCGCGTTGGTGAAAATAGACCAAATTATTAAAGTGAGGCACATGGGCTACTAACAGCTTACTACACAATACACTTAGTATTACTTTCTTAGCTACAGTATACATTTCTCCCTTGCATATTACATCATTTATGCAACAGCATATGTCAAGACATTTTTTGACTCACGTTGTGAAGGTGGTGCAGCAGTCCTTTGTGGGCAAATTTTGTCATCAAACTTTTTCATCAAAGTCTGGTATTCTCTTGATTTATGGTGGGAACTCGGGGAAAAAAACACAGCCACTCCATTGAATAGCAGGCTAAAGTTAGTGGTTTCTTTGTAACGCTTGCAGTTAGCCACTGATTCCTTCCAAATGACTCATTGTTGAATTTGCAATTTCCAACTTGTTGTGTAATCTTTCTGTCCGATGGCCGATGAGCACTGATAAGTTTTATCTATAATTTCTCTTCATTATTTCTCTTCATATGACAAGGATAAAAAAAAAATGTGGATTGCCTACTTGATTTATGATGACTTCTAGCTAAGATTTTGAAAGTAAAATGTTGACAGGATCAGTCAAATCGAAGCTACTGTAGATATAACGTAATTTGACATCATTATATCTGTGGCCAATGACCTTGAGCCTTCTTGGAAGGGCACTTCTAATCTAAGTCCATGAAAGGACCCAAAGGGCTTACATTTTTTATGTCCACCCTTACTAAAGGCGGGTGATTTAGTGTCCCCATGAGTGACAGAACACTGAGCCAATCACGGTGCAATGCTGAGCCAATTTCTGCTGGCAAGCCCCACCACCACAGAAAGCAGTGAGCTAGGCTCCTGCATTTTGGAGGTGCCTGTTTGTATCCGGCTTTATTAACTCAATGATATATATGTATATATTTTTTACATTGTTTGCAAACTGACACGTAGTAATGCCAAAGTAACATGTATATGTATGTATATATATTTATTTTTTTTGCAAAAAATGTGGCGCTCAAAACAGGCTCTGCCCCACCTTCCCTGAATGATGAGTCGCCACTGATACAGCAGTCCATTACAGTGTCAGGCTCTGGCCATAGGGAGTACCTTTTGGCCATGGTCAGAGCCTGATAGATCTAGATTTCTAGATCTATGTGTTTTTAGTTTCGTGTTGAATCCCCAATTGGAGACAGCTGCGAGACGTTGTCTCTGATTGGGGATTCTATTTAAGTTGCTCTACCTCACACGTTTGTGTGGGTCATTGTTTAATGTCATCATCTGAGTAAGTGTGTTTATGTTCACGTTTGAAATTACGTTGTTGTTTTGTATAGTTCGGACTGAGTTTAGTTTTCGTGTTAAATAAATCATGTCGAACTATTGCTACGCTGCGCCCTGGTCTGTCTCTACACACGATCGTGACAGAATGACCCACCACTACCAGACCAAGCAGCGTAACTGGGGAGAGAGGGAGAGAGAGGAGGTGCCGCCGCGTTATGCGCGACGCGCGATACAGGGAAACACCTGCCAACAACCCCAAGGGAATTTGGGGGGGGGGCTATGGGGGTGGTCTGGTCGAGAGGAGGAGACGCCAGTACCACTCTCCAGGTGGAATGGCGAGGAGGAAGAGGAACAGGACTGGAAGGAGTTGGATGAGGAGGCGCGATACCGGGCTGGAGTATTCAGGAGGATCATGGAGCTGAGTAGGCAGAATTGGAAGGAGTGCGAGAGCGAGAAAACGGAGCTGAGGGGAAAGAGGCCCATGAAGGGCATTCCCAATCCGGGTCGTTCGGGGCCAACCTTCCAAGCCGAGTCTCCAATGCGCCTCTCCAGTTCGGAACGTCTCGTGACGGCTTCCAGTAAACGTCCGGAGGTGCATGTCAACAGTCCAGTGCCACCTGTGCTGGCTCCATGCACCAGGCCTGCAGTAAACCTCTCCAGTCTGGTACGTCCTGTGCCAGCTCCCAGCACTCGTCCTGAAGTGCGTGTCACCAGTCCAGTACACCCAGTACCGGCTCCCCGCACTCGACCTCCAGCGAAGGTCCACAGCCCGGAACCTCCAGCGAAGGTCAGCAACCCGGAACCTCCAGCGAAGGTCCGCAGCCCAGTACCGGCTCCCCGCACTCGACCTCCAGTGAAGGTCCGCAACCCAGAACCTTCAGTGAAGGTCAGCAGCCCAGAACCTCCAGTGAAGGTCCGCAACCCAGAACCTCCATTGAAGGCCCGCAGCCCAGAGCCTCCAGCGAAGGCCCGCAGCCCAGAGCCTCCAGCGAAGGCCCGCAGCCCAGAGCCTCCAGCGAAGGCCCGCAGCACGGAGCCTCCAGTGAAGGCCAGCAGCCCGGAGCCTCCAGCGAAGGTCCGCAACCCAGAACCTCCAGCGAAGGTCCGCAACCCAGAACCTCCAGTGAAGGTACGCAACCCAGAACCTCCAGTGAAGGTACGCAACCCAGAACCTCCAGTGAAGGTCAGCAACCCGGAGCTTCCAGCGAAGGTCCGCAGCCCAGAGCCTCCAGCGAAGGTCCGCAGCCCGGAGCCTCCAGCGAAGGTCCGCAGCCCGGAGTCCCCTGAGCAGTCCGCTCCACCGGTGCCCAATCCGGGTCCAGCCGTCTGCTCCGCTCCTGAGCCTGAGCAGTCCGCTCCACCGGTGCCCAATCCGGGTCCAGCCGTCTGCTCCGCTCCAGCGCCTGAGCAGTCCGCTCCACCGGTGCCCAGTCCCGGTCCGAACGTCTGCCCAGCTCCAGAACCGGAGCGTCCTGCCACACCGGTGCCCAGTCCGGGTCCGGTCGTCTGTACCGCTCCATGGCCGGAGCCGTTCGCCATGCCAGGTCCCAGTCCGGGACTGGTCATCGGACTCGTGTCAGGGAGGAAGGTATCCACTTCACCGGGGCCTGAGCCGCCACCGAGGTGGATTTTTCTTTTTTTGTCATTTATTTTTTGATTGACGCGGCCAGGAGTCCGCGCCTTAGAGGGGGGGTACTGTCAGGCTCTGGCCATAGGGAGTACCTTTTGGCCATGGTCAGAGCCTGACAGATCTAGATTTCTAGATCTATGTGTTTTTCGTTTCGTGTTGAATCCCCAATTGGAGACAGCTGCGAGACGTTGTCTCTGATTGGGGATTCTATTTAAGTTGCTCTACCTCACACGTTTGTGTGGGTCATTGTTTAATGTCATCATCTGAGTAAGTGTGTTTATGTTCACGTTTGAAATTACGTTGTTGTTTTGTATAGTTCGGACTGAGTTTAGTTTTCGTGTTAAATAAATCATGTCGAACTATCGCTACGCTGTGCCCTGGTCTGTCTCTACACACGACATACAGTAATCCGTTGGTGTGTGTATGTGTGTGTGTGTGTGTGTGCTGCGTATTTGAAGCTACGAACCTATAGGCATGGCTCTCTCATCCCTTCCAGGCTTTTGGGAGGGAGGGTGGACAATGGTCCTGTCATAGGGAGGGTGGACAATGAGCTTGTCACAGCAGATGTAAGCAATGTCCCCACGCGCTCTGGCAGCTTTCATGGCTGGGATAAGTTCTTTGCTCTTCTGGACCACAGTTTCAGGATAGTTCTTGTTGAGGAAGATATACGTTCCTCTCAAGTTCTTGGCTTTTTCCAGAACAGCTACCTTGTCCTTAAACCTCAGGAACCTGACCACTATCGGCCTGGGCCTGTCACCTGGCCCAGTGGTGGGTTTTCAGTCCTGTGGGTGCACTCCACCTCAACCTACTGTGGTCCATCTTCAGTTTCTCCGAGATCATTTCCCTCACTTTTTCCCCAGACTCTTTCCAGGTCTCATGTGGAGATTCTGCAATTCTGTCCACAACAATGTTGTTCTGCCTTGATTGTCCCTTGAGATAATCTGATTTCTCCATCATTGTAATAATGGATTCATATACAGAACTGATGTCCTCTTTCAATGATTTACAGATTGCTGTAATCTTGCCGTTCTCCTGTTTAAACTCATCGAGCTGACCCTTGGAGAACTGCAAACTATTCTTCAGGTCCTGGACCTCTATGGTCAGGTTGTCCATTCTTTTACTAGTTCACTCCACCAGTATTTGGACAAAACACTATTAACACTAAGCTATTTTCTTGTTGTTATAGCAACTGCTTGTGGAACAATTTTTGTTTGTTTAAAAGATCTTTCACCTGTGATTGAGAGACAGCACTGTACTCAACAGTACTCCCACCAGCTTTGGTCTTTGTCATGCTAGCAACGTAGGTTACGCTGTTACTCTTCTCAGTTCCAGAGAGGGCAGGTCACAGGGAAGATTGAAAACAACAACAACAACAACAAACAGCAGATATCTAGACAGCCACAATGGCTAACCACGCCATGGGCTGCGTTCCAGCCCTCAAGAAAGCCCTGCTAGCTAGCAGCTAAGCTAGCTGTTGCGCCAAACAGCTCCTCAGACCCGGCCTTGGTCGGCAGGATCACTGGACAGATAGTAGCGGTCCCAGCAACTGATGCCAACCGCATCGCGGGATCCAAACTCATAAGGTAGCTAGCTAGTAACTTTTTCAATAGATTTTCAAAACAGCAAACCGAGCTCTCCCTTGTTCCGCGTTGATGGATTCTGACTTTTAAACTTTAAATATTGTTAATCATCAGTTATCCTATAGACATGAGGAGGGGCATAGTCTGGTTTATACAACAGAAGTTAATGGTTATGTGTAGGAGGAATGTATATGGTGGGGTCAAGGAAGGTTGGATAGGAGCCAGGGGGCTTTGGAAGGTACTGAGTAGATGAGAGGCAATCACATGATTGCAGTCACTGATAATGGTGAGCTGTGGATTAGTGAGGAATGGGGTTGAGGTCAGGTCAGGTCACCTTAAGGGAGAATGAAGAGTTTATTACCCACATCACTTAACTTCCTGCCTAGCAATAAAGATGTAATGTTTAGAGGGAAGGAGGAATTCACCTATATTGGAGTGTATATATATATACAGTATATGTGTTGGTTGGAACAGTACATCAAACCGGCCTCACAATCGCAGACCACCTGTAACTAAGCCATCCCAGGACCTCCATATCTGGCTTCTTCTCCTGCGGGATCGTCTGCGACCAGCCACCCAGACAGCTGATGAAACTGTGGGTTTGCACAACCGAAGAATTTCTGCACAAACATCTGTGTGCTCGTCGTCCTCACCACACCAGGATCTTGACCTGACTGCAGTTTGGCATCAGACATCAGTGGGCAAATGCTCATCTTCGAAGGCCAGAGGCACGCTGGAGATGTGTGCTCTTCACAGATGAATCCCGGTTACAGCTGTACCGGGCAGAGTGCAGACAGTGTGTATGGTGTCGTATAGGCAAGCGGTTTGCTGATGTCAATGTTGTGAACAGAGTGCCCCATGGTGGCGGTGGGGTTATGGTATGGGTAGGCATAAGCTACGGACAACGAACACAATTGCATTTTATTGATTGCAATTTGAATGCACCGAGATACCGTGACGAGATCCTGAGGCCCATTGTCGTGCCATTCATCCACTGCCATCCCCTCATGTTTCAGCATGATAATGCACGGATCTGTACACAATTGTGGAAGCTGAAAATGTCCTGGAAGGAAAATGTCCTACTTCTTCCATGACCTGCATACTCACCAGACGTGTCACCCATTGAGCATGTTTGAGATGCTCTGGATCGACGTGTATGACAATGTGTACCGGTTCCCACCAATACCCAGCAACTTCGCACAGCCATTGAAGAGGAGTGGGACAGCATTCCACAGGCCACAATCCACAGCCTGATCAACTCTATCCAAAGGAGATGTGTTGCGCTGCCCTGAGGCAAATGGTGATTACACCAGATACTGGCTGGTTTTCTGATCAATGCTCCCACCTTTTTGTTCTGGTATCTGTGACCAAGGCCATGCAGCCGAAACGCGTCTTCAGTTTTTAAACTTTGTTGCCATTGAACATACTATACCAATAAAGGCATTTTAATTAGTTATATGAAGAGTGCCTTGGTCCTCCTTTCTTTTTGATGACCAATTTACCTATTTTACCAAAGAGCACCTTCTGTCTACCAACATCTACTATTGTGTACCTTAGCAGCACTTCCCTTCCTTCTATTTTCTACAAGATGCATATCTGTATTCAAGTCCTTGAAATCCATAGATAATGTATTTAAATTGACTGATTTCCTTATGAACTGTAAATCTGAAATTGTTGCATGTTTTTGTTCAGTGTAGTTTGAATGACAGTTGAACTGTCCATAACATCAACATTAGGGTAGACTAGTTGAACATGAATACATGTAAACAGGCACAGAGATTACATTTACAACATATTCTAGCCTAATAGAACAATATGGCATAACCCTCAACCATTGCAGTGACCAGACCATACAAATGTACCTAGGTAGGTAAATAGGCTGTAGGTAGAATCAGCTTAAATTTGAGAGATTTACTAGAGTAAATTGTTGTTTCTCCTCACTGTTTGCTAGTAAACTTAGCTAGTTAGCTTGCTGGATATACAATACTTGTTTTTTATATCTGTTTGGAATCCTATCTTGAGTTATGCCTATAATTTTGTGAGATTGAAATGCGTCCACGGTCATAATCATAACCAATGTCAACCCTTGTCAATTATTTAACATAGCAAGCTAGTAAAATGATTTACCTGGTGATATTACACATTTGCTAACAAGTTACAAAAGTGAGGCGTGGCGCATAACTTTGCAGGTGCCAGGCTCATCTGCCCTCTTGTTGCTGGCATCGGCTGTAGCTGAGCTTCTAACGTTAGCTAAAGGGGCATGGGCCAGAGCACGAAGCACTGCCCAACACAAGTTGTAGTCTTTCAGAGAGTGGAAAAAATGTATGCTTGTATATTTATCAATGAATCCACCGATAGACCTGAAATAACATCTGCTAAATATGTGTATGTGACCAATAAAATTTGATTTGATATGAGGAAGCTCTATCGAACAAGGAAGCATATCTACACACACAAACGTATAGTGCGATCAGTATAACATAGAGCCTTTGCAAAATACCACAAAGCAGGAATATATTTATTTTTAGATCTTGCCCCCCTTCCCATCAATACACCGGAAGCCATCATAGGGTTTATCATTAGGCGCGAAGCCCAGACCTGCCTTCCTCCTGGGAAATTATGCGTGAAACACATCTCACTGTCTGAGAAATACCTTGGTACTGATGAAAACAAGCCCAGATTCCCCCAGCGTGAAATTCCCTGTTTAAATTTAAATTAAAAGTAATTAGGAGTAAAAGATATACGGCATAGCTTTAAAAATGTGATGACTACAGTGTCTTATTAGACATTTTCAAATCTGACTTCTCCAAGTGGCCGTCTATGGAAATTGTCTTTCTGGGCCGGGCGTCAGTTAAAGTGCAGTAGTGACTGTAGGAGCATTCGAAACCATGCTTCTAGACCGGAACCCTGGCCCCTTAGCTCCATCTGGGGGGAAAAAAACTTCCAACTCAGACTTCCACGTCGGAAACTCTGTCATCTTTCTAGATCTCTGACTTTCCAACCTGAAGACCACTGATGTCATGATTTGACCTTGTTTTTTTTTAAAAGAGTTCCCAGTTGTCTTGAAAGCACCATCAGCCAGGCCATGCCAGAATATAATAGAATATACAGTCTTGGTGGTTCCAAACTTCTTCCATTTAAGAATGATGGAGGCCACTGTGTTCTTGGGGATCTTCAATGCTGCAGAATTGTTTTGGTACCCTTCCCCAGATCTGTGCCTCGACACAATCCTGTCTCTGAGCTCTATGGACAATTCCTTCGACCTCATGGCTTGGTTTTTGGACCTTATATAGACACGTGTTCCTTTCCGAATCATGTCCAATCAATTGAATTCAACACTATGGACTCCAGTCAAGTTGTAGAAACATCTAAAGGACGATCAATGGAAACAGGATGTACCTGAGCTCAATTTTCGAGTCTCATAGCAAAGGGTATGAACACTTATGTAAATGTTATATTTCAGTTTTTACTTTTTCATTATGGGGTAATCCATTTTTGAATAAGGCTGTAACATAACAAAATGTGGAAAAAGTCAAGGGGTCTGAATACTTTCTTAATGCACTGTATATACTGTGTAAGCTAGGTAGTGTCAACAGCCATTGTCAGCCAATGCAGTAGGGGTTGTAAGCTATGGTGAGCTATGATTGGTAACTTGCGTCGCGACATTGCAGAGGATTTGAATGAAGTTCAGCTTTCTGCCACTTTAGTCCTGCCCTATTCCGCTCCCTCGCTCATGCTCACATCACTTAATGGTCCCCCACCCACTCTGCTTCTCTCGCTTACCTCCTATTTGAAAGTCAACGGCTTTAGTTTCACCAAGTGATTCCGTTATAGTGGATTTACAGTATACAAGCGCCACTCGTCTAGCCTTGCTAGCCTCACTCTCATGTGGGTACCAAAAAGCATGCTAGGTAGTGCTACGTATCAACAGCCATTATCAGGTAGGGGTTGGAAGCTATGGTTTTCTTTGATTGGTCACTAGCATCGCGATATCAAGGATCTGGATAAAGTTTAGCTTTCCCCAATTTTAGTCCCGCCTTGTTCAGTTCAAATCACATTTTATTGGTCACATACACGTGTTTAGCAGATGTTATTGCGGGTGAAGCGAAATGCTTGTGTTCGCATCGCTCATCACAGTGGGCTTTGACCAGAAGCAGCCTCCTCTTGACAATGCTTCGCATTAAATGTGCGTAAAATAGAGCAGAACGCACCTTTCTCTATCGCTAGCAGGGTTCTCACCACTCACCTTCCCACAATCCTTTGCACATTTCTATGCGTGCCCTTGTTGAAAATGAATGGGGGCAGAACTTCTCCTGCCGAATTCGTTGTTGGTGAAAACCTTCTGTCAATGGTCCACCGCCCACCACTTCTCTTGCTTTCCTTCCATTGAAAGTGAAAGGGTGCGTTCGAGCGGATCACTTTTGGCAATTCGGTGACCATCGTTGGTCACCACCTTTCAAAGTTTGTTAGATTATGGGGATAACAATTGTCCGACTTGTGCAGGTAGCCTAGTGGTTAGAGTGTTGGGCCAGTAACCGGAAGGTCGCTGGTTCGAATGCCTGAGCTGACAGGGTGAAAACCCTGTCGATGTGTCCTTGAGCAAGGCACTTAACCCTAATTTGCTCTAGGGGCTGTAGGTACAGTAGGCTGTCATTGTAAATAAGAATTGAGGAATCCTTAACTAGTTTACTACTTTAAAATGGTGGAAGCCCTTAATGGCAATGTTCATGCAAAAACAGGTTATATCCATGAGTCCTCCATCTATCTCAATGATAACAGCACAACTCCGATATAAAGTAATTTTTTCAAAGTTGTCTAAATGCCATGTGCGTCCATCAGTGCATTTGTAACAACCCAACCATAACGAAACTATTATTCTATCAAATAAACCTCACGTAGCAAATTAGCAATTACATTTTTTGTTGACCAAATTCGACACTCATTGACTTCCATACAAAAATTCCTCACTTCGTGTACTGAACAAGCCCAATGGCTTCCCATGTTTCACCGCGCAATGCCCCTTCCTAATATAAACGGGGCATAACAAAATAACTAGGGTGACAAAAGCAAAATATGAAATGCACGTGTTTATTTGCATTACCAGACGTTCGTTTCTATTTGTGTAGTTGAGGAACAGCGCGCGTCAGAATCACACGCCCTATAAACTCAACCTAGGAAGCGCTGTGAACAGGGTTGGGGAGGTTTCATAACTGTATACCGACCAATAGTTGTGCAGGATTAAAATAGAACCGTATATATCGGAAACAAATCCTGAAGTGAAGCTACAGGTCAGAGCGCACCACATGCAGTCTGACGTACAGAAACGGCCGCTTGTTAAGAGGAAATTTCAGTGATGCAATCCTTTACGATCTATTTATAAGCAACAAAGATGCTGTACATGTGTCCTGATGTACCTTCCAGCAGATGTCTTATGGGTTTTGAAAAAGAAAGACTAACAACGTTTTAGCATAATAATGACTGACCAGGGCTAAGGTTTTGTTTTCAATAAATAGTATTGAGTTGTTGTTGAGGATGTGTGAGACATTATGCATTTACAGTTTTACAGACCTGTTGTGAACAGAAACAGGAATTGAGTGATTGAACACCAGCATCATTTCAAGAGACAAACAACTATAACAGTGGGAAAATAAACCAAGACACCAGATTATAAACTACTGAAACAAGAGCCTATAACAACAAATCAAAAGTCAGTAAACTCTCTACAACAGTGAGGGTAAGGATAGGAAACGAGCATAAAAGCACTGTCCATGAATCCAGAGATTAATGCGATTTGTGTAAAAAGGTAAGAAGTTAAATCTATAGTATAGAAATGCATTCTCTGTAAAGAAAACAGACGAAAACAAGATGGTGTGTGTGTTAACTTTCAGGTCACACTAGCAGAAACAGAGATTAACTTTGTCATGGATTACATTATGTATAGTACATATAATTAAAAAAGTGATGTGCTGCCTGGGTTAGATTAAACATTGAAAAATTAAACATTCAGTGATCTGTAATAATCCATTGGTGTTCATTCAGCATATCAACCAATAATGTAATTAAATTCTGTATGGGAAAAGGGCAGACATGGGAGTGATGGAATTGTCTGAATGGAGTGAAGTGCGCAATCCATAATCCTGATGTATTTTTTGCATTTAGCCAGGACCACTTGATTAACATGCCGATACCAATAGATACAAAAACTGAGGCTTTAGATAGCACAAACAGATCTGGGAGCAGACTAGTATGGTTTATTTATACGCAATAGCAAAGTTGTCAGGTGTAAAGACTGCTGTAAAGTCTCCCCCACTTTTTACAGAACTGTGGTTAAAAATGTTAATTTCAACCAGAGACATGTATTTAGAGAGTTGGGCCAACTTTTAGAACAGATGCCATGTTAGTGCCTTTGAGCATTCAATTGATCCATTTATGATGAGTATTTGGATTAGAGCTCTGCTACCCGTCCCGAGCCCGCCATTATACACTGGGTTAGGAAATGTCATGATCTGCTATTGGTCAATATTGCCCATGGGGAGCGAACATCCCACTGGGCACACCACCTCATTTCATTGTGCAGAATTGGGTAATATTTGGTAGATACGTTGATTGAGATTCCAACCTATTTTCCCTCACTCAGCCAAAAAGACAGGAATTCCCAATGGGTTATCACTATGCTCTCAATTATCTTAAAGCACCAAAAAATTCAAATGGGATTTCAGACAGCTACTTGTTTAAGTCTGACTTTTGCATGCATCATGCATGAAAGATTTGTATGAACTTGAATTATGCAGTCATGGTCTCTTTCACAGCATCAATGGTTCTGGCTCCAACATCAAACAACTAACCTAAAGCAAATAACTAACAGAAATAAGTATACAGACAGTGGATTTATTCATGCTTTTATACCATCAACAATTGGTAGTTATTTTGGATTTGCTGACGTTGCCTGGTACAGGCCCTCATTGGAATGAGGGGTCCTGGGGCTCCACCTGCTGGAACAGCTCCAACCTCTTCTGGGTGACATCATGGATGAGCACTAAGAGGGAGAAGTTAGATTCTGTTGTATGCTATAACTCTGTTGGTCTGCATATGAGTATCATGGTGGGTTTTACCCTTGTGGGTCTAATACCATTGTGGGTTTGACACAGATATTACATAGGTATAACACATGTCTTTAAAATGGCATGTTATATGTTGCTGTTGCATCATGGTCTTTGTAGGATATTTGAATTCAGAACTGCAGCAATGTCAATGCCAGGGTGGCTGGTTCTTTAACTTACAATAGCCTCTGTAGTATTAAACAACGGCTACTAGATGGCACTAAAACAATGTTTATGGCCAGATAATTCTCAGAGCGCCTCACAGCAAATGCACTTTCATGGTAGGCCTATGGGAATGTGATTACTGCACAGATTTGGACATGTCAAGTATTGATTTTTGAAAGCCATCAGCCACGGGAGGAAGCCAATCTCAATATCTGGAGATAATAAGACTACACACACTCCTTTTCCTCAATAAATAAATGACCAAGTATAATATTTTTGTCTCATTTGTTTAATTGGGTTCTGTTTTTATCTACTTTTAGGACTTGTGTGAAAATCTGATTATGTTTTAGGTCATATTTATGCAGAAATGTAGAAAATTCTAAAGGGTTCACAAACTTAAGCCCCACTGTATGTCACACCCCTTTGCTATGACACTGCAAATTAGGCTCAGGTGCATTCCATTTCCTTTGATCGTCCTTGAGATGTGGCTACAACTTGATTGGAGTCCTCTTGTGGCCAGTTAAATAGTTTGGATATGATTTAGAAAGAAGTAGTCCTTCTCAGGAGTGAGAGAGAAAAGAAGAGAGTTGAAGTAAACTTCAGAGAAGAAGAACAACAGCGAGCAACAGAACACATGTTTTGGGGAAACGAGTTTAATCGCTGCAAGCGAAGGAGTGCGTCGAACGAGGTCCAGCGTTCAAAAAGAGTTTGTGGGTTGTTTTTTATTTCTGTGTGTGGCCACTGCTCATACTCTCAAAATTCTGGCGCCCGGAGGAGACACATTTCCGAGGTGAGCAGGACGATTAAGAGATGGAGTTACGTCGGGATGCCACTGTGGACTTGGAGCAATTGAAGTTGAAGATTCCTGGTGTTTGTGATGCCCGCTGTTTGGTGCGAAGCATACCCGATGGTGAGCATGGTGAAACAGAGGAGTTGAGTCAGAGCCTTTACCCCACCAAGTCAAGTTAGGATATATCAGTTATCCTGTTAGAGCTTTTGTTCCGAATCCACTGCGCTGTTTCAGGTGCAACTCTACTCAGTTTGTAGGAGGGAGATTCAAAGATGTAGGATATGTGTAGCAGGGTATAGGATAGAGGATTGTGTAGTTTCGGTGGATAACGTTGTGTGTGTCAATTGTAGGGTTGCCCATGTTGCTGGAGATCGGAAGTGTCCGGTGCGAGAAAGGCAGGTTGAGGTGGCAAGAGTCAGAGTAGTGCAGAAGATGTCGTATGCTGAGGCAGTGAAGAAAGTAGAGGAGGATGAGTCAAGGGTGAGGGATCCCTGTGAGTAGTAGATCTGTGCCAGCACAGAGGGATAGGCCAACGAGTGATATTTGCTTTAGTAAGGTTGGCTTCTTAGCGTTCATAGCAATGGTTATTAACTGTGCCTCAGAATGGAATGTAAATCACAGAAAATAGATGTTGTGGTGGCAGCTGCAGAAAAGTATTTGGGCATACGAGATTTGACTTCAGAAAAGTTATAGGGTGTGTTGAGTGATGGTGTCTCGTCCTCCCAGGCCGTTGGCATGGTGCAGGAGCAGATATGGTCAAAGTAGTGGAATGGAGTAGTGTATGGTTAGTTTTTTCCATTTTGTATCAAAAAGTATAATGGATTTATATTATAGTCCAGTTGGGGGCGGTAATGCAACTTATTGGATGCCAACCGCCTTTAAACTCTGAATGTCATGTCTCCCCCCCCCCCACGACATCACCGGAATACTAACCACTGGTCCTCCTGGCACTCATCATTACACGCACCTGTTCATCATCATGATTCACACCTGGACACTATTACCTTCATCAGTTCCTTCCCTTTATATGTCACTCTCCCATGTTCCCTCACTAGTTGGTATTGTTCTTGTGTATCGGCGTTCTGCCCTATGTTAGTATAGTGGTCTTTGTTTTGTTGTTTTATTAAACGTTTCACCTGCACCTGCTTCCGTCTCACCGCTCCATCATTACACCGAAAAGGAAGATTTAAAAAGAAACACACCTGTCTATATAAGGTCTTACAGTTGACAGTGCATGTCAGGGCATAAACTGTACCATGAAGTCCAAGGAACTGCCCATAGATCTCTGAGATAGAATTGTGATGAGGCATAGGTCTGGGGAAGAATATAAAACAATTTCTAGAGTACAGAGGTCTCCATCATTGGGAAATAGAATCTTACCAAACTGAGCAACCAAGCCAGAAGCGCTTTGGTCAGGGAGGTGACCATGAACCCAATGACTACTCTGACAGAACTACAGAGTTCTTTGGCTGAGATCGGAGAACCTGTCAGAAGGACAACAGTCTTTACAGCACTTCATCAATCTGGGCTTTTTGGGAGAGTGGCCAGACGGAAGCCACTCCTTAGAAAAAGGCACATAACAGCACACCTGGGGTTTGCAAAAAAAAAAGGTGTGTGAAAGACTCAGAGAGCATAAGGCAAAATATTGTGGTCTGATGAGACAAAAATATTACTCTTTGGCCTGAATGCAAAGCACTATGTTTGGAGAATCCAGGCACAGCTCATCACCACCAGCGGCACGGACTGGGAGACTGATAAGGATCAATGAATGGAGCCAAATACAGGCAAATCCTTGAGAACCTGCTTCAGAGTGCAAACAACCTAAGACTGGGGCAAAGATTTACATTTCAACAGGACAATGACCCCAAGCATAATGTTAGCTAAATTGAGTAATTAATAAACTGGCTAAATTTCTTTAAATTGACTTCTGTTAACTATTATCAAAGGTGTCAGCTAGAGATGACCTGCAGGAGCTTGCAGGGATTTGTAGTCTTACATGATTTCTACTTTGATGCTAATTAGCATTTTAGGAGAGAGCTTTACATGGTTATCAAAACGTCACACCAGGGTAAGCCTACACGAAACACAGCCCTTATTTTAATTGTTTCTAAAATCCCCTATGGGAAAAATGTATGGTAGAAAAACGATTGGAAAATTGTCCGTGTTTGACTGCTAGGTTTTATGGGTATTATGATAACTCCACTGTGGGGCTCTATTGTCTAGAATGTTCCCACCTGATCTCGCCTACTCCCACCTTCCTTCCATGTATTTCCATTGTTCAAGCGGTCACTCAAATATATTGTCCATATAAATAGACAATCTTTGCTAACCTTAGCCACTAGCCATGCAGACTGAGTTTTAGCAGTGGTGAGCTACAATCCACCAATCACGAGGAGATGTGATGTGATGTAAATAACCAATCATATTCCCCACACAATCTTTGAATCAGCTACCAGAGTTTTTCAACCTTGGCTTCGTATTAGTGTGCTACAGTAGCTGACTGACTATGCTTTTGTGATCATTTCCATCTGCCTGGAGCCTTTCTCCGATTGTTGTCTTATTGTTGGCTCTTCCCCTCATCTCCTGTGCCCAATGCCGCCTTTGGATTATTGCCTCTGGAATCTACCTACTTTGATCTTATACAGTGGGGAGAACAAGTATTTGATACACTGCCGATTTTGCAGGTTTTCACACTTACAAAGCATGTAGAAGTCTGTAATTTGTATCATAGGTACTCTTCAACTGTGAGTGACGGAATCTAAAACAAAAATCCAGAAAATCACATTGTATGATTTTTAAGTAATTAATTTGCATTTTATTGCATGACATAAGAATTTGATACATCAGAAAAGCAGAACTTAATATTTGGTACAGAAACCTTTGTTTGCAATTACAGAGATCATATGTTTCCTGTAGTTCTTGACCAGGTTTTCACACACTGCAGCAGGGATTTTGGCCCACTCCTCCATACAGATCCTTCAGGTTTCGGGGCTGTCGCTGGGCAATACGGACTTTCAGCTCCCTCCAAAGATTTTCTATTGGGTTCAGGTCTGGAGACTGGCTAGGCCACTCCAGGACCTTGAGATGCTTCTTACGGAGCCACTCCTTAGTTGCCCTGGCTGTGTGTTTCGGGTCGTTGTCATGCTGGAAGACCCAGCCACGACCCATCTTCAATGCTCTTATTGAGGGAAGGAGGTTGTTGGCCAAGATCTCGCAATACATGGCCCCATCCATCCTCCCCTCAATACGGTGCAGTCGTCCTGTCCCCTTTGCAGAAAAGCATCCCCAAAGAATGATGTTTCCACCTCCATGCTTCACGGTTGGGATGGTGTTCTTGGGGTTGTACTCATCCTTCTTCTTCCTCCAAACACGGCGAGTGGAGTTTAGACCAAAAAGCTCAATTTTTGTCTCATCAGACCACATGACCTTCTCCCATTCCTCCTCTGGATCATCCAGATGGTCATTAGCAAACTTCAGACGGGCCTGGACATGCGCTAGCTTGAGCAGGGAGACCTTGCGTGCGCTACAGGATTTTAATCCATGACGGCGTAGTGTGTTACTAATGGTTTTCTTTGAGACTGTGGTCCCAGCTCTCTTCAGGTCATTGACCAGGTCCTGCCGTGTAGTTCTGGCCTGATCCCTCACCTTCCTCATGATCATTGATGCCCCACGAGGTGAGATCTTGCATGGTGCCCCAGACCGAGGGAGATTGACCGTCATCTTGAACTTCTTACATTTTCTAATAATTGCGCCAACAGTTGTTGCCTTCTCACCAAGCTGCTTGCCTATTGTCCTGTAGCCCATCCCAGACTTGTGCAGGTCTACAATTTTATCCCTGATGTCCTTACACAGCTCTCTGGTCTTGGCCATTGTGGAGAGGTTGTAGTCTGTTTGATTGAGTGTGTGGACAAGTGTCTTTTATACAGGTGCAGTTAATACAGGTAATGAGTGTAGAACAGGAGGGCTTCTTAAAGAAAAACTAACAGGTCTGTGAGAGCCGGAATTCTTACTGGTTGGTAGGTGATCAAATACTTATGTCATGCAATAAAATGCAAATTAATTATTTAAAAGTCATACAATTTGATTTTCTGGATTTTTGTTTTAGATTCCGTCTCTCACAGTTGAGGTGTACCTATGATAAAAATTACAGACTTCTACATGCTTTGTAAGTGGGAAAACCTGCGAAATCGGCAGTGTATCAAATACTTGTTCTCCCCACTAGATTTTGTAGATACCGGTAACATTATTTGATAACTGGTTAGATGGCATTATGTATTTTCAAAACGTTGGTTAACATTAATGTAGCTGTATACTAGGTGTTGATAGCCATTGGTTAACTTTTGCAGTGCTAATGTAACGTTAGCTGGCTAGTTGGCTAGCAACCTTCCAAGCTAATTTGTAACAATAAATTCAAAATTATTTGCTTGTAAGTTGGCTGAAAATGTAATTGAGTCATGAGTGCAAATGATTTGGTTTAATTTGAAGTTATTTCTGCATCATAAGGAATAGACTGGCTGTCCAGGTCCTCCATATAGCGTCATACCCCACAAAAAAGTTCAGGACTCATTTTTACTCACTGTGTGCAATAATAGTGTTTACATTTATTTTCTTATGACTACCTCATCTCCGTACCCCACACATACAATTATCTGTAAGGCCTCGCAAAGAAGGGCACCTATTGGTAGATGTGTATAAAATGTAAAGTCAAACAATAAATATCCCTTTGCGTAAGTAATTAACTACACTTTGAATGGTGTATCAATACACCCAGTCACTACAAAGATACAGGCGCCCTTCCTAACTCAGTTGCCGGAGAGGAAGGAAACAGCTCAGTTACAGAGTTTAATAGCTGTGATAGGATAAAACTGAAGATCGATCAACAACATTGTAATTACTTCACAATACTAACCTAATTGACAGATTGAAAAGAAGGAAGCCTGTACATAATACAAATATTCTAAAACATGCATCCTGTTTGAAATAAGGTACTAAAGTAATACTGCAAAAAATGTGGCAAGCATTTAACTTTTTGTCCTGAATACAAAGTGTTATGTTTGGGGCAAATCCAATACGAACACATTACTGAGCACCACTCTCCATATTTTCAAGCATGGTGGTGGCTACATTAGGCTGTAACATGACAAAATGTGGAATAAGAGTTTTTTGGAAAACGTGGTCAAATAAAAAACTGAAGGAGATTTTACCGTAATTCTGTTTCCAAGTTCTTCAAAGTTATAGTCTTCATAGTTATAGTCATAGTTATAAACTCTGAAATCATTTGGTTTTTGTTTGGCATACATTTAAAAATGATAAAATCTGAGTAAAAGCAAACTTTTGTTAGTGTGGAATTGCCCTCCTTTTTTGGGCTGTGTTTGAAGTTCAACTCACCATCGCATACTTTTGATGTGGGGCTATGACAGTCAATTGCAAATGAATCTGTCGTATTGTCTTTAATCTCACCACCACTAATGAGATGGGTGTGCTTGATGTATGTCGCGTCAGAGCTTCTCAAAATCGGTGGGCGTGGTCGACAGTGCGCACCTAATCTCTGCTGTCACATTCAACCTGGATCGATATTTTGGCTTTAATGCAGATGAGAGCACTAAATCCATGACAGCCAGAACAGCTGTTCGATTTCACTTATTGGCATGTCAACTGAGCCAGGATCACAGTCAAACGGATTGGGAAGTAGGTCCCAAAGTACTCTGAATCCACTGATTCAGTCACTCATCTGTAGAATGTTTTTGTATTTCCCCTGCATGCTTGCGTTCAGTTAATTCAGTTTCCCAAGCGCGTCGTAGTGGGGGAAAAGGGGAACTGACTACCTAGGCCCCAAAGTGGAGGAGGGCCCTTGAAAGGCCTGGAATTAAAATAAAAACATTTGCAATTTTACATTCCAAAGTATTTAGTATCATTACTAAATTATATTGGCTGAACAACACGTTAACGCATAATGGATAACGCATTCATTTTTTAAAATCGCTATTAATCTCATTTCACTTTCACTCTCGCTACTGGCTGAAAGCAATCGCAAATGCGGGCAAACATACTACTGGTGATGGTGAAACTCATTGAAACTTTGTTTTTGAAGACCCATTTGATCCAATTCGATAACAAGACAAGCAAGCTAGCTACATTTTGATAGTTAGCTAGCCAGCTGGTAAATTAAGCAGAATCTAGCCTGTAGCCTGTTTTATTGTATATTATAAGCAGGTTAAGAGGCTAATATCAATCCTGTATGCTTCATGCTTTTATAGGGGCCTGTCCTTGTAGCAGAGAGTGAGCAGGAAGAAGAGGCAGAGAGTAGCAGTAGGACTAGTGAAGAAGATGATGGAGGTGAAGAGAGCAAGGAAAATGAAGGTTGCTCTGAGAGTAGTAAGAAATATGAATTGAAGACCCAGGACTATGGCCAGACAATCTTACCAATCAACAGAGACACAATTGTTCGCAAACTGGCTAATAAAGATGCAAACAAAACAGACCTAACCAAAATGGCACACAACGATATGGAAGGCAAACCATTCCCAAATTATCTTCAATATGCAAAGTCAGCCAATGGGCGTGAGAAAATTAGAGATTGGCTTATTTTTAGTGAGAGTGCGCTGTACTGCATCCCATGCCTTCTGTTCTCTGTTCTCTCATGAGCAGACAAAGCCATCCACAAGTACACTGAACAGCAAGGATGGAGTTAAGTTAGTGAACATCAAATGGCAAAGAATGTACAGAAGATTACCAGAACATGAGACACACAAGCCCCATAAGCAGTGCTATGCAGTTATCAGTCCTTCTCACTGTGTGGGGTAAAGGTCCTACAGTGCATTGAGAACCGAAACCTGATTCTTCAGGCAGGAGAAAATTCTCTGGATAATGAGGCTGCAAACATCAAGACATTACAACACAAAATACAGGCTATTCGCAATGAATGGGATTCCCTGCTCGCTGAGGCCTCCCTAGTTTCACAAGCAATGGAGATCCCTTCACAGTTTCACAGTGAAGAGATACGAAAGCGGAAGAGGAAACGCATGCCTGAGACAACACAAAAAGAACTGAAAAAGCGCAAAGATTGAATTCAGAAACAACATTTTTTGTTTCAATGGATAGCATTATCAGTAGTTTGAGTGCAAGGTTCCAGAAAACAGCAAACATATGTGAAACTTTTGCACCTATTCTGAAGCTGACAGATATTTCTGAAGAGCAAATAAAGACAACATGCCGGACTCTAACAAGAAAATACCACAAGGATCTCACAGCTGAGTTTGAAAATGAATGTGGCACCCAAGCACAATATATAGTGTTTTGTCTGTGCGTGCCACATTCATCTTTGTGTAGTTAACAGGTGGCCACTAGGCGGAGCCCTTGAGAAAGGAGGGCTGAATTGTGCGATTTCAAAAAATCACAGAGTATTATTTGTTTAAATGTGGTATAAGCAGTTCATTAGTGATTACCCTAATAACCACTACAGATTCATGTGTATAGTTGTTGATTCAATTCCAAAAAATTCTAAAGATGCGTGAGAGTCATGGATCGAGAGGGGAAGGGGGCCCACAGAGACTGCATATGTATAGGGCCCAGAATTGTGTGCTACGCCCCTGTCAGTTTCCCAAATATGTCTGTTACATTGGCAAGGAGACACATTTTATTTTCATTACATTGTTGATTGCCCCCCGTATATCTGTCTGTTCCTTTGTGGTTTTCCGGACTTCAGCATTAATTGTTGTATGTCATTGTGTTACCCGGTTCTGACGCTGGTTCCTGTCCTGTTTCATGTCTGTGCTATTAAATGTTGACTCCCCGTACCTGCTTCTCTACTCCATTGTCGATTCTTACACATCTTGAAAACCCTGAACTCAAACAAAACAAGCATTTGAAATGTTTTTGTTTTGCTCTGCTAATATGGAGCACACAACCTTTCTTAGCCACAAGACTATATGGAACTGCAACATAAAATGTGCATGTCAACCACAAACAGCATGACCAGTTCTCTATTTGTCCCCAAAAGTGACAGAAACGAATCTTAGCCAGAGGAAGAAGAGACAGGCTAGTTCTATGTAGTGATGAAGGTGAAACCACTGTGGTAAAAGTAAACATTGTATAAGATGCTTTGCATTTCAATTACTTTGTTTCATGCCAGTGGTTGTAACTATTCAAGTTTGTACAAACAATAATTATGCAATTTTTATGGTTACACTCAATTATCTTTTCAATTAGTATATCCCTTCGACTTTGTATTTATAAGCTAGCAGATACGGCACAGTGAGGATATTACGACATAATTTCTTATTTGTGCTGTGTGTATTATTAGCTAAAGTTTTATGTAACCGACAGTATTACAACACTGAGCAAATTAATTACGTCTTCCCTTGGGAAATATTGTCAGTCAGTGCATTGTTACTCCTGCCCTTTTCAGAAGTTAGGGTCATGGTGTCAATATCATAGACAATGTCTCTATGGCCAACATTTACATAAAGCAAACTAGTGGAAATAACATCACCTCATTTTATATATAATTCTCAGGAGGGCTATTTTCAAACCATCTCTTCACATCCTTGTTTGAATAGATGGAGGGATGGGATCTCCCATTCATGAAAAGACTATGGGAGGCTGTATTGATGTTTGTTGACCTCCTCCGTCACCCTCCCTCACCCTGTCCTCTCTCTGGGTGTACATTGTTTACTGCTGTCTGTCATAATTAAGGGTTGTAAAAAGGGTACAGCCTGGTACTATAGTGTCTCTCTGCTCATTAGTCATTTATGTGGACCGGCATGTTCTTATGTAAAAACCAGTACATCCGTTCATTCTGTCAATCAGTCAATCTAGCCCACATTATGTAAGGCGCTATGGTGCCCCTACACAGGCAGCCCAATTCTGATATTTTTTTCACTAATTGGTTGCTTTTAACCAATCAGATCAGCTCTGAAATATATCTGATGTGATTGGATAGCATACCAATTAGTGGAGAAAAATTTGAATTGGGCTGCCTGTCTACACACAGCCATAGTAACTGAGGATGAGAATGACGATGAGTCATTTGACTCTTTTCTAGTAAAACGATGTTCTGGAACTAAGGCCTAGTTTTAATCAGATCCAGCGTGTTTTGACGGTGTTGGAGATGTAACTGCGTTGGAGCTGTCAAATCGGTGAGCAGCTGCTCTTGATCATTGTCACAAAGCCACAACCGTTCCATTCGCGGTAGAAGTTCACAACGAGAAAGTGTAGGTTATATAGAAATAATGATACCATGCAGATGTTGGCTAAAGCGGATCTGATTGAATAGAGCCCTAAATGCGTCCAGGTACAGTAACCTGGCTAACCCCCCTTCTCTTTTTTTTTTTTTTTTGTAAATTGAACTTGTAATACAAAATCATTTAGTTACAGAACATATTTTCATAAGGAGTAAAACATTAAAATAAATAAACAAACAAACAGATAAATACACATCAGCCAATGAATAGAGAAGTGGAACAAATATCATATAAGTAACCAATAATGTGTATATAAAAAAATAAAATAAAATAGTATCAGACAGAACACTTCAGTTAAATTAGTTATAAAGTTAAATTAGAGAAGTATTGCAGACATTTTGATGCTGATTTACCATCTAATCCGGAAATACAGTCTATATAGTTTTTTAAGTCAAGTTTAAAAACATTGAAAAGAGGTTTAACCCCCCTTCTCTGTAGCCTCAATTTCAGCCTTCGTCAAGTTAAGTGCTTGATTCCATTGTCGTCTATGGTCAGTATGGCTTATATGTAATGGTTGGGTTCATCATAACCAAACATTGAATCGTCATGTGCTGTATGAATCTACCGTAATGTTCTCTTATCATCAACTATAACAAGACATTGTCTTATGTCAGGCGGCGTCACTCCTATGCGATGCTAGTCCCTCAACCATAGTGCAGATGAATGTTGCACTATCTGACCAAAGACAATGGAAGGGCTTTAAGTCTCTGAGGGTACTAGAAGACATGATAAACATCATGAAGCACAATGTACCGTTGAAGTCGGAAGTTTATATACACCTTAGCCAAATAAATTTAAACTCAGTTTTTCACAATTCCTGACATTTAATCCTAGTAAAAATTCCCTGTGTTAGGATCACCACTTTATTTTAAGAATGTGAAATGTCATAATAATGTAGAGAGAATTATTTATTTCAGCTTTTATTTCTTTCATCACATTCCCAGGGGTCAGAAGATTACATACACTCAATTAGTATTTGGTAGCATTGCCTTTAAATTGTTTAACTTGGGTCAAATGTTTCAGGTAGCCTTCCACAAGATTCCCAACATAAGCTGTGTGAATTTTGGCCCATTCCTCCTGACAAAACTGGTGTAACTGAGTGAGGTTTGTAGGCCTCCTTGCTCACATACGCTCTTTCAGTTCTGCCCACAAATGTTCTATAGGATTGAGGCCAGGGCTTTGTGAAGGCCACTCCAATACCTTGACTTTGTTGTCCTTAAGCCATTATGGCGGTTTTGGAGCAGTGGCTTCTTCCTTGCTGATTGGCCTTTCAGGTTATGTCGATATAGGACTCGTTTTACTGTTTCCTCCAGCATCTTCACAACGTCCTTTGCTGTTGTTCTGGGATTGATTTGCACTTTTCACACCAAAGTAAGTTCAACTCTAGGAGACAGAACGCGTCACCTTCCAAAAACAAACAGTATGCTTTGTATCTTCTTCCAACTCTCTTTACCACTCTTTTTTTAGCTTGCGTTTTAACGAATGTGACGTTTCGTGTGGGCAGTGTGAGGTTCCGAGGCATGATACAAACTTGCAGTGGCGACCCGTCATTCAGGGCAATATATATATATATATATATTTTTTTTTATTTTTTATTATTATTATTATATATATACATATTTTTTTTTTTAATAAAGATATCAAAAGTTTGGGGTCAAATTGACATAAAATTGATCAGAAATACAGTGTAAACATTGTTAATGTTGTAAATGACTATTGTAGCTGGAAACGGCTGATTCTTTATGGAATATCTATATAGGCGTACAGAGGCCCATTATCAGCAACCATCACTCCTGTGTTCCAATGGCACGTTGTGTTAGCTTCATTAAATAGTAACCGCCTATCTCAACGTCAACAGTGAAGAGTCGCCTCCAGGATGCTGGCCTTCTAAGCAGAGTTGCAAAGAAAAAGCCATATCTTCCATTGTCCAGTGTCTGTGTTCTTTTGCCCAGTCTGAGATATGGCTTTTTCTTTGCAACTTTGCATTCCGTAGTCTCCTCTTCACTGTTGATGTTGAGACTGGTGTTTTGCGGGTACTATTAAATGAAGCTGCCTGTTGAGGACTGTTTCTGAAACTTGACACTCTAATGTACTTGTCCTCTTGCTCAGTTGTGCACGGGGGCCTTCCACTCCTCTTTCTATTCTAGTTAGAGCCAGTTTGAGCTGTTCTGTGAAGGGAGTAGTACAGCCTTCATTTCTCAGAACAAGAATAGACTGACGAGTTTCAGAAGAAAGTTATTTGTTTCTGGCCATTTTGAGCCTGTAATCGAACCCACAAATGCTGATGCTCCAGATACTCAACTAGTCTAAAGAAGGCCAGTTTATTGCTTCATTAATCAGCACAACAGTTTTCAGCTGTGCTAACATAATTGCAAAAGGGTTTTCTAATAATCAATTAGCCTTTTTAAAATGATAAACTTGGATTAGCTAACACAACCTTCCATTGGAACACAGGAGTGATTGCTGATAATTGGCCTCTGTACTGTAGTTATTCCATTTAATCAGCCGTTTCCAGGTGCAATAGTCATTTACAACATTAACAATGTCTACACTGTATTTCTGATCAATTTGATGCTATTTTAATGGACAAAAACTTTTGAACTTTTATTTTGGAATTAATGTGTCACATATTAATCTATATAAAATTGAGTGAGTTAATAAAGCCATTGAGTTAATAAAGCCACATACAAACATGGTCTTTTTTTAGTTTTCTTGAGTAAGGCAGATCCAAAATACAGGTGTTTCAGCCTAGCTCAGTGAGGCGGGCCAGCAGAAAATGGGAGCATTGCGCATGATTGGCTCAGCGTTCTGTCACTCATGGGGACACTACGTCACAGGCCAAGTCTTTAGTAAGAGTAGACATCGAACATTTCAGCCCTTTGGGTCCTGCCATAGAGTTATATTATAAGTGCCCTTCCAAGAAGGCTCAATGTAATTAGCCACAGATGAAATTACGTCAAATCACGTTATATGTAAGTAGCTTTGATTGGACTGATCATGTCAACATCTTACTTTTGAAGAAAGAAGAAACCTGCACACTGCTCTTGATAGTTTTCCTAAAATACCCGGACTGGGCACCGGTGGAGCGGACTGCTCTGGCATTGAAGCGGAGCAGACGGCCGGACCCGGACTGGGCACCGGTGGAGCGGACTCCGGGCTGCCGACCTTCGCTGGAGGTTCCGGGCTGCCGACCTTCGCTGGAGGTTCCGGGCTGCCGACCTTCGCTGGAGGTTCCGGGCTGCCGACCTTCGCTGTAGGCTCCGGACCTTCGCTGGAGTATAAGCCGCTCCCGTCTATCCATAAGCTTCGTCACGAGAGCATATCGGCGCTGGGAGTCCTTCTCCTCCTCTATTTGTAAAATCAGCGGGTCCCTCTGCGTCTCCAGAGGAAGAGTCATCCAGGCTCTCCACCACCTCGTCTGTTCCTCCTCTGATTGATCGTAAAATCCCTCCGGTCTCTCTCTATCTTGGATCGTGGGAAGACGAAGCGGCACGGGCTGTACCGAGCTCTGGAACAGCGCTGGAGGCACCGGGTTGGGAACTGGCGTTGGAGGGCTGTGACTGCCCCGATCTTCCTCTCTCCATCGCCCATCCCCTTCCTGTGAGGTCTCCTCCAGGAGTCCCCACGAGTGAGGGAACAGAAGCACGTCGTCGTTGTCGTCCTCTTCCGACTCCTCTCTGTACCTCTGCTCCCATGGCTGTAGGGGCTCCTCCTGGATCCCCCACGAGTGTGTGGGACATACAAACATATGTAGGATCCCTAATTAGAGACAATGCACTGCAGCTTCTCTAATTAGGGATCCAACACAAACCACTACACAGAAACAGAAAATCAGGACCTGTCAGACTCTGACCATGGCTACATAGAGAAGCAAAAGGCCTCTCTATGGCCAGAGCCTGACACTTTTTTTGTACAGCTTTGACAGTGCTACTGATAGTAGCGGTGGCACTTGGCTTGCACGTGTAAATTCAGCACACACAACATTCTATAATAGAAAGTGTTATTTGACGTGTATCTTTTTTGACACGCAAAGACCCAAACTGCGTTCAATGTGCCTCACCCTAATAATTTGGCCTATTTTCACCTCTTAATTTCGCCTACTGTTCTAACTTGGTGGTGCACATGTAGCCTATAACTTATTTTAGAGAAATGTAATCATCAAATATTGTATTAGCTTTCATTGTCTGCTTATATGCCCTCTTTAATTATCCTGCAGTTCTGACTTGGTGAACACTGTAAGAATGGCCCATGTTCTGAATTCTGTCGCTGTACATTTCAAAAGTGCTGAACAAATAGTTATATTGACTACATCCATCGTCGCTCGCTCATTAATGTCTTAGTTGAAATTACGGATTGTCTCTTATCCGCTTGTCGTTCCCTTATGCCATATTTTGTACATCTCAATTGTCAGTAGAAACCACATTTTTCTAAGCAAATCAGCCAAATAAGCTATGTTTTTTTGAAGGCAGTAAATGAGGCTGAATGAACTGTTTCGCTGCCAGACAAGGCTCCGCTGATAGCCAGGTGTAGCAGTGGTAAGATGTTGGGACAGCTTTATGTAGGCCCTAACAGTTTGTGGGCACCATTTGTCACTGTTCTAGTGCAATTAATGTATTTGTTAGTGTTGTGTTGTGTAGTGGCTTTGCTGGCATGCATCCCACTTTTTGTTTGTTTGTGTAATGAAGCGTCAGCGGAGTGAGGATCCATCTGCAGTTTATTGCAAGTCAGACTCACAAGCAGTAAAAGATACAATAGAGACAGCGTAAACTGGAACAGGCAGAGTTCTGGGCAGGCAGCAAACTAACAGAGTCCAAAAGGCAGGCAACGATCAGGGCAGCCAGAAACTAATCAAGGGTATGAGAAACAGTCCAAGTCAAAAACGGGAAAAAATACTATTAACAGGAATAACCGCTCAGAAAAGTTCACCGGGGCAAAACAAGACTTCGCACTGATACTGTGTAAATGGTGTGCTTAAGTAGTGTGTGTGTGTAATGAACTGCAGGTGTGTGTAATTAGTCTCAGGAATGAGGGCCTATGGGAGATGAAGTCCAAATGATAAACAGTTAGTATTCGGGTGATGTCTCCCTCTGGTGGTGCGAGGGAGGTGGTGCGGAACCTTCATTTGTCACAGTTTGCCCCACCAAGATTGACATGCTAAAATCACCACTGCAAACTTGGCAGCTTTGGGTCAAGAGCCCTAGGTTTGGTTACACTATTTTCTCATCAAAGCTGGCTAATGGTCTAAGAGTCAGTATATGATTTTAGGAAATTAATCATGCTCATAATAAATGAATCTAGGAAAGATTCTAGGAAGTCTTGAAAATGAATCCTCCTTGGTGAGAGTAGTCATGAATAAGTAAGGCTTTAATAATCACAGTTTAATTCATATTTGAGTACATTACGTGTCTGCACTGCAGGCAAATGAAAGCCTACCAGAACTGAACAACATTAATGAATTAGAGACCAACACTAAGAGAGGAAATCTTTCTCACAGAAAAGTCGAGAGAGGAAGGGGGAGGAAGCAGTGGCATCGGATCAGCTCATCAAGGCATCCGCGACAACGAGCGATTCAGAGAAAAACCAAATCCGTTCACGTGATCAGATTCTGGCTTCCTCTTTCTCGAGCAACCAGCCAGAACCTACTGTTCTCTCAATGAAGGCTGTTAGATGGTGTTGCATAACTGGCCTAGAAAGGAAGAGAAAGCAGGACCTAACTGGTCTAACCATCACTACCCCGACCTGCATGGCCAACCCAGTTAGTTACCTCATTATTGCGTTCACTAATGGCATTACTTCCCCTATCTACATCTACAAATTACCTCGACACCCCCGCACATTGACTCGCTACCAGTACCCCCTGTATTTAGCCTCGTTAGTTATTTTTTTGTGTTACTTTTTATTTAATTTCTTACTTTAGTTTTTGTAAATATTTTCTTAACTCTATTTCTTGAACTGCATTGCTGGTTAAGGGCTTGTTAGTATGCATTTTACGGCAAGGTCAACACCTATTTTATTCGGTGCATGTGACAAATAGAGTTTGATTTGAACCAAGAAAGCAGTATGGCTTACGTAATTATGGGAGCGTATCTCTTGTATTTGCATGAGCACATGGTTTTGTGTGGCACTGCATGCTTGAGGATGCAATTATCAAATAATTCTACCCAGAGCTGCAAAGTCACAGGACTTTAGTGCTCCTAGGGCTCCCATTAAATATTAGTGAACAGACTGTAAGAACTGGAGAACAAAGTCACAACATGACAAAGGTGCTTTATTGTAGTGGAAGTAAAGATGTTGTAGAGTCAAGACATACACAGGGAAGAAAACATTTTTACATATTTACACTTATGTAAAGTACATATCAGTATATTAACAAAAGTAAAACAATGGGAATAATACCAACAATAGCATATTGTTACCCTCCAGATTCAGATTGTGATTATGTACATAGCTTTGCTGTAGATAAGCTAGAGGAGGCTTCTATTTATAAATAGCTTTTCAGGTCAAATATAATAATTTTGTACTCTAAACAGTACTACTCAGCTAGTCCAACCTAACAGTTGCACATTTTAATGTGTACTTTCAAAGTGAAAAAAGTGAAACATAATGTCTGAAAAAGGCCTTTAAACGTAGGACTCCTTGGTGTAAGAACACTCCTCGAACACAGGCTGGCTGCACCTCCGTGACACAGTCTCATGTCGTGAAGCTGTCTCATGATGTGACACGATCTCATGGCGTGCTCGCGACACAGACATCGCTCGCTGGCGTAACCCGACCGAATGCTGGTGTGCTGCAGTGACATCATCACCATCTGTCCCCTGAGAGAAGTAGTCTGTGTATTGATTGACGGGACAGGAGTACAGGAAGTTTGCGTTCATAGAGGCTGGGCGGGACTTCCTGCTGAGTGTGGCGGCGACGGCACTGACAGTCATGGAGCCATAATGCGGTGGGGAGGGCTGAGCCGCACTCTGGACTGCCTGTTCGTACGAAGGGGGCTGGGAGGGTAGTCTGCTGTCCACCTGTAGGAAGACCTCCACCGCAGACAGGGGGCGCTTCTGCCTGAGAGGGGCCTCATCCATTGGGGCCCCCAATTCACTCTGGGAGTCCTCCTGGAGGGTCCCGCAAGGGAAAGGCTTCTCCTTCTGGAGGTCGCCTTTCTTGAGACTGACCCAGGCGCCGCCACAGGCCCCCAGGCTCTTGGTCCTCATTAGGACTTTACTGTCTACCTTCATGGACTGGGTGCATCGCTCGACCACTTCTGTCGTGTCCACTCTCGGGGGCTCTGCCCTGGGCTTGGCGGAGAGGGGAGCATGGCGTTTGGACTGGCCCCTGCGTTGGCAGGCCGGGGAGGTCAGCGGCGAGCTGGTGAACAGGGAGACCTCCGATGTGTTGGAGGCGGCGCTCTCCAGGGACGGCCATGACGGATCAAGCTGCCGCCAAGTCATCACCTGGCTGCCATAGAGTCTGGGGAGGGACAGCGTGGTGGCGTGCCTGGTGTTGGCAACACCACACCCTGGGAGCAGGAAGGAGTCATCAGAGATCTGCTTCTTGAGTGGATGCTCCTCAAAGTCCCGCCCCTCCACGGAGAAGCCATCGTGACTACGAGCCAGGCCAATCAGGCTACACTTCTCGGTAGAGGGGTAGATGATTGGCTCTGAGCAGCGGCGGTTGAAGGGGTTCTTGTTGGTGAAGGTGTGGAAGATGGCGTTGGAGGGACAGGAGGGGATAGCGCCGCATTGTATCCTGCACGCGGAGAGGAGAGATGGGGACGAGCCGCCCCTTTCCCCCTCACCCTCTACTTGCGTGGACACCATGTCTCCCTCAGTGTCTGGGTCAGTGCTGTCATACGCAGAGTCGTGCTGCTGTGACGACACGGAATCTGAGGAGAAAGACGGAACATTGATCAGTTGCAGTGTACAATGTATTACACCTATTCCCATTGTTCTATTTGATTTCAAGCTTTTTGAAACATGTTCCCAGAAATCTGTGTTCAGAATGTTCTTACTTTCTGTGAAAGGATGTGTAGCATTGCAGAGAGTGGTGCCTAAATCAGCCCATTTCACTTACCTGAGTTATGATCGGGATCTCCTAAAAGGCTCAGGACGTCCTCTCCAAAGATCTCACAGCAACGCTCGATCAGGAACTGTGTCAGCTCTATCACCTGAAGGAAACATCACAAAGGACACAAAAGGTTATCATAACAATAGTTGAGTGATTGAAAGTAACATTGTTTTAAAGTGTGACGATTTGGCATTTCCTTTCGCTGAACAACTCAGTCCTGTTTCAGCGCAGACTATAGTAGGATACATTTATTGCGAAATTATAGGCCTACACACAGACACACTGTTGTTTTTGGTACATGAAAACCACACTGGCAGCTTCAAAGTGTCCAGTCAGAACCGGATTCTCACCTTCTCCACGGTCTGCACGTCTAAGGACATTATGTCCTTCTGCAGCAGAGTGGGTGCGATGCATAATGCCAAGTTATTGGCGTCCATCTTGTTGGTGTCCGCGCTCTGCGTGATGTGGCGGAGCACACACAGAATGTTCCTCAGCAGAAGGATGTTAGGTCCTGGTAGCTTGTCTACCACCCTGAGAGGGGAAAGGGAAGGAAGGAGAGAAAGATCAGTTTGCTGCTCGCACATTTTTTTTCGTAGCTAAAAAAGAAGCATACACATTGAGGGTAGAGGCACTACTTCCTCATTGTCTGACTCTCTGAAAAACTCCATTGAAAAGCCCCCTGAACACCTAAACAGCATTTGATAAAAAAATCAAATGCCTACATTAGTCTTACGTTAGCATAATGTTTACGGCTACGGCATCTCATGTAGCCTACAGTTTTCTATAAGATTATGCACCACAAGTACTACAGTAATATAGTTTACCAATGGGGTTGACTGAACAGGTGGTACTGTTGCTAACACTACATTTAGCATAGCAACAGCTCATTAGTAGTAACTAGGTAATGCTACATTAACCTAGAATCAGCTCGTCAGCTTACCTTTTGAGCTCTAAGATTCTGTGGTGGACGTCCTTTGTCTCCAGGGCCTTCATCCAGGTTTCAAACATTTCCGACACTAGCAGGCTACCCGGGAGCTCCTTCAGAAAACTCTGCAATTAGGAGGGAAGGTGTCGTGGGTTAGAACACAATACAGTAGAAGACTGCTGATAAGTAGCAAGAGGTGCTAACGCACTAAAAATAAGAGGTCTAATTGGAGGTCATAGAGCTGCTTCTCCCTCCCTCTGTCTCCCTGCTCCGGGTGGATGGACAGATGGGCGGATGGAGAAAAGGAAAGGGCAAATGAGTGAACAGATGGATGATTCTTTACCTTGAGAAGTCCCACCAGGAGAACCACGGGCAAGGCCTCCATCTCCACCTCTGTCCCACTGTCGAGCTGCTCCCTGATGGCCTTCAGGTTCTTATTGTTGCCGTTCTTCCTGAACACCCCCTCTGTGGAGGGGCCTTCCTTCCACAGCAGCACCAATATATCCTGGTGGGGAGAGAGAGGAACGAGGGAGGAAAAGAGGTCAAACCAGGCTGAGAAAAGGCATGAACAAGTCAAACAACCTGCTGTGTGCGCGCACGTGTGTGTGTGTGCGTGTGTGTGTGTGTGTGTGTGTGTGTGTGTGTGTGTGTGTGTGTGTGTGTGTGTGTGTGTGTGTGTGTGTGTGTGTGTGTGTGTGTGTGTGTGTGCTTAAATGTGAGGAGTAGGCCAGGGGCAGACTGAGACAGACATTTGGTGCGTTGTGCATGTCAGCTGGATGTGGAACATCACATAGATTAAATCTGTGGTTGGGTTGCAGACAAGCAGGTCCTTAGCAACCATTACCAAGTGCTTTGGTAACTAACTGCACTTATTAGTGGCAATTGAATGGCCTGATTGTGCCCTAGTCAATAAACCCTTGGTAGAATGAGGTGCAGTTCAGTTCATGAAAGGATAAGAGTTATGCTATGTCACACAACCAATCAATTTTTTTCTCACTCAATCCCCACATCTTGTACAAATGATGAAAATCTGACGTACAAAGATATTACAGAACAAAGAAAGTTGTGGTACAGTTTGGTAGAGTGACGTACTGTGATAGGCTTCGGAAGAGTCCCGTCCTCCGGGCAGGTCTTGGAGAGAGGTTGTCCAAACAGACGGCTCTTAGGGTCTGTGTCTGGACGGGAGGACATGCTGGTGAGGGTGGAGCTTCTCTTCAACTTCCTCAAGATGCTCCACTTACTGTTGCTACCATTTTCTGTTACGAAAGAAGCCAAACGTTTACCCAATTTGTGTAGGTATAGTATACACTATTATAAAGGAGGTATTAAGGGTTACAGTATACCAATACCATTCATTAGAAAGAGCGAGTGTGAGAGAGAGAGATAAACATATGATATAAGTTTATGTTCTTGTTTTAGCTTGACATTCACACTAATCATTGGTGTGTCCTATTTCTCTCTCTCTCCTATGGATTTCTCTGCCTTAATTGGCACACACACACATATACACACTGTGGGCCCTTAATCAACCTTGTGGTTCAGAGATGTTGTTTTTCAAACTCACCAATGGGCTGCGTTACACAACTGGGCAGGGCGGGGATCTTTGCATCACCCTGGAAACATAAAACAGGAAATGTAGTCATGAGCATGTGTGTGGAACGTGTGTGAGGGAAGGGGAGGTGCCTCTGCTCTACGCCCCATAAGCTACACCCTCCGTTTGCATGCCAATTTCCATGTGAGGGTGCAGGGTGGTAATAGCCTAACTCGCCCACTCTCCCTCCTCAAACTACCAAATCACCAAAACAATAGCACCCGTCAAAAAAGCCCACCTCTTTCAAATGTCCCCTCAAGAACAAGGGGACATTTGAACAAGGCAACACAAACCCTCCTTTAAAAAAAGCATCATCACAGTACAGTACCAATCATGTGTTACAATGTATACACTTGTGTTATACATTGAGCACCATAATTCATTAGACAGTGACCATTTCTTTGTTATTTTGATTCTGTACTCGAGCACTTTGAGTTTGAAAGGATACAATGACAATGAGGTTGAAGTGCAGACTGTCAGCTTTAACTTGAGGGTATTTTCAAACATATCGGATGACCGTTTAGAAATTATAGAATCGTTTGTACATAGTCCCCCTCCCTTCTGGGCATCAAAAAACATTGGACAGTTTAAAATAAATGTAGAATAAAGTAATAATTGTTAATATTTGGTCGCATATCCTTTGCATGAAATGACTGCTTGAAGTCTGCGATGCATCGACATCACCAGACGCTGGGTATCTTCCCTGGTGATGCTCTGCCAGGCCTGTACTGCAGCCATCTTCAGTTCCTGTTTGTTTTGGGGACTTATTGCCTTCAGTCTCCTCTTCAGCATGTAAAATGCATGTTCAATTGGATTCAGATCCGGTGATTGACTCGGCCAGTCAAGGATTTTGTCTCATCTGTCCACAATACTTTTTTCCAGAACTCTTGGGGCTCTTTTAGGTGCTTTTTAGCAAACTGTAATCTTTCTGTTCTTCAGGCTTATCAGTGGTTTGCATCTTGTAGTGTACCCTCTGTAGTCCTGCTGGTGTAGTCTTATACGTATGGTAGACTGACACATCCACACCTGCATCCAGGAGAGTGTTTTTGATCTGTTGGGCTGTTGTCAGGGGGGTTTTCTTCACCATAGAGAGTATTCTCCAGTCATCCACTACAGTGGTCTTCCTCGGTCTACCGGGTCTTTTTTCTCTTGTTAATGATGAACCAAACTGTTGACTTGGGTATGCCCAGGGTTTTTGCAATGTTCCTGATTGATTGATTTTCATTTCTGAGCCTTATGACTTATGTCTTCCTCATGTTGTCACACCACAACAACAACCTCCAAAGGCAATAGCAAAGTCTAGAATCAATACTATTCATCAACAGCTCTCCTGCATTCACTAACGACACAAATGAATACACCTGCCTAACGACACACATTTGTGAAGCCAACTCAACAAGTACTTGTAGTACCTTAAAATGGGGGGACCATGTACAAAAGGTGCTGTCATATCTAAACGGTTCATCCGATATGTATGAAAATACCCTCAAATTAAAGCTGACAGTCTGCACTTCAACTTCATTGTCATTGTATCCTTTCAAAGTGCTAGTGTACAGAACCAAAATAACAAAGAAATTGTCACTGTCCAATAAATGATGGTAATCACTGTATAAGTGCTTCTTTTTGAGCAACAGATTGCAGCAGTCCGAATTCCCCCATCAACCCTAAAAATAAGCCTCATATAACCTCCCCGCCACATGTTGAACCAGAACAACACGTGAATGAAAGAAGCAGGAAGTGTACTGTACGGTACTCACATCAAGCAAAAACTCGATAGAATGCTCCATGCCACCTCCTGTTAGAGTTTTAGGCTGAAACGGAGAGAGAGAGAGAGAGATTATCATCTATAGTGCAGATGAAAGTTGTGACTCCTTCCAGAAGCAATTATACTATATATTAGGCAAAGGTCAATGTATGCTCATTCTAATACTATAAGTAAAATTTTAATGGTGTCAAACAAAAGCCTGTTATGCCTGAATGGCCTGCATGTGCTGCAAAGAGTCTGCATTGAGCGCCTTTCTAAGAATGTCCGATACTCCGTCCTTACTGATAATGGCCCTTTATGGAGGTAACATGCCTCTTCTGAGCCATAAGACTCATCAACATGAGAGCAAGAGATAGAATGCAAGTCAATGCTCTAAATTGGCTGTATATGGTGCAATACATTGGTATCTCGATATCAATGACTGGCTGGACACAGGTGAAAGTATAACCACATTTCTACAGTATCTGCCATCACCACCTTTGGTAAGAAGAGTCTGGGTGAGGTATCAGGGACTATGACTACAGTCAACAAAGTATGCGCTACGGCAATAAAGTTCACAGCTTTTCTTCTCTGTTTCAAGTGTTCTGATAGCTGTTTCTGTAAATGTAGCACACTGGACAGTAGGCTAAATCTGCATCCCAAATGGCATTCTGTTCCCTATAGTGCACTACTTTCGACCAAAGTCCTATGGGTCCTGGTCAAAAGTAGTGCACTGTATAGGGATATAGGTTGCAATTTTGGATGGGCCCTAAGCGATAGACTTACTGTGATACTGCCGCTCAGCACCTTCATCAGGACACTTGGTGTGGTAGAACCTGCGCTCTCTTTTGCTACTTTAATTTTCCTGGAATGAGGAAAATACATACATAAATTATGACTATATCCAAATATTTCACTGATCTCCAGTCAGTCCCTAGTTATTCTCGCAAGCCATAATCGAGAGTGACTACTCCCTAGTTAGATGAATGTCGCCGTTTATGTGGTCTCTACAAAACCGCTCTCTGTATGTGTCAAAAGGGCGTGTTTGCTGTTGTTTGTGTGTGTGTGTGTGTGTGTGTGTGTGTGTGTGTGTGTGTGCGTGTGTGTGTGGGGTCTGCCATGTTTTAAAAGGATCAAATGATATTCTGAATATGATCAAATCTTAATTTGAATATGAGTGAAAATAATGATAACCATTAACAATTGTATGACAGAAAAAAAGAATGAACTATATACTATATTGAACTACAAGAATATTGTCATATTCACTAAAATACTGTTCCCATCTCCATCACAGGTATGCTTATAATACTTTTTTATACTAATTCTGTCCATATCACTTCAATAATTATTATATCTAATTGAATGACATTAACAGTACAGTCCCATAGATAATGCAAGTTATTACACATAATGACTATCTTCATATAGTATAGCCCAGTAACCCAGGTTACCCTTTATGGCTCAATCAAGTGGCATTTCTATTATGTATAGAGTTAATAGTAGTGCTTACCTGTGAAGAGTATCAAACCAGCATTCTTTCACCTTAGGCGAGCTGCAGGCAAAATAACAGCATGGGAGTTACTAATCCACAGTGAAAGAGGAACGAACCAAACACATGTATGGACAGACAGACAGACTAAAGAGACACAGCACGCCCTCTGGCTCTTTTAACTAGAGCGATGGAAACTCTAACTCAGTCATGGGGATAGGAAGCAGCGTCATGGCAGCCCTGGCCAAAACACCTTCCACTTCCTCTATGTGTTGGGGCTGCTGTTGTTGTCGCCATATGGAAAGAGACATGAGGGAGACTAACTTAAACTAACCCTCACTCACCGGTATAGATTTTTTTTTTTTTTTTAGATGACAGTAATAACTGAGTGAGGACTTTAAAAGTGCATCTGGGGTCCTCCAGAGTGGTGCAGTGGTCTAAGGCACTGCAAGCTGCATTACTACAGATGCGGGTTCGAGCCCCATCTGTGTTGCAGCCGGCCGCGACCGGGAGACCCATGAGGCGACGCACAATTGGCCCGGGTTAGGCCGGCCGGGTTGTCCTTGTCCCATCACGCTCTAGCATCTCCTGTGGCGGGCCGGGCGCATGCACGTTGACTCAGTCGCCAGGTGGACGCATTGGTGCGGCTGGCTTCCGGGTTAAGCGTTCATTGTGTCTCGGAGGACGCACGGCTCTCAACCTTCGCCTTTCCCGAGTCCGTACGGGAGTTGTAGCGATTGGACAAGACTGTAACTACCAATTGGATATTACGAAAATGGGAAGAAAAAAAAAAAAATTGCATTTGGCCTATACTTTTTGATTACAGACTAAACTGGTGAACCACAGACTGTAAGGACGACTCTAGTCAACAACGTTGAAACACTTATTTGACTAGTTTGCATCAGAAGAAACTGTGGGAGTCCATGACTCAGACCCCAATTACATGACTGAATTACCCACATATACACCAACGAGGGATAGCTATTATTACTGATCAAAACAGACACTCATTGTTACTCAATCACTATTCAATCCACTTTCAAATGTTTTATTCAAAGTTGTATGTTTGTCTATTTGTGACCATGCAATTTCAACACTTCCTGATAAAGTTCAGTGCTGTAAAGCCCCTGACATGTGATCTGAGGTCTGGTGGTCAGCTTCAACACTTCCTATTCCACCAGCCATTATCTTGTGATGTAGACTGTTCTCATTTCTCTATTTCATTCATGACCTTATGGAAACCATCTCTTAAAGGTCCAATGCAGCTGTATCTCAATATTAAATCATTTCTGGGTAACAGTAAATCACCTTACTGTGATTAAAATGGTCAAAAAGAAACAATAGCTTCTCAAGCAAGAATTTTGCTAGGACAGTCTTGGAGTGGTCTGAATTTGTATTATTAGAATAATTTTTTAAATCTTTATTTAACTAGGCAAGTCAGTTAAGAACAACATTTTATTTACTATGACGGCCTAGCAAAAGGCAAAAGGCCTCCTGCGCTGAATGGGGAAGGGAAAACTGAAAATTTGCAGTTATTGGCAGAGAGGTTTGGAACTCTCTTTCTTATTGGTCTATTAACTAATTTACCGCATGGTGATGTTACCATTGAAGGCCAAAACTCCATCCCACCAAAACAGGCAGAAATGTCAGGCGGCCTTTTCAAACAGCTCTCACACAAAAAGGGCATTATCATGATTTTCAGAAATTCACAATAATATTCCAACCTGTGTTAATATATATAAAACACATGAAAAGATTTGACTGCTATGGGCCTTTAAGAAACTCAATATGTTTTTAAGTCAATCCAAGGATACTACTGTCTGCACAAGAAGGATGGCTGTTGCTCACTGAAAGGACACCACACAGAAGGCAAGGGGCCAGGCCAAGACGAGGGATGTCCTGAGGTCAATCTCTTGCCCTCCTCCCTCTTCCTCCTCGGGCTCATCCTCAAAGCCATAAAGCCACAGATCTTCCAGACTCACCCTGTGCTTCAGACGGTAGCTAGCACTGGACCTAAATATATGAGAGAGAGAGAGAGAGCGAGAGAGATTATGTGGTTATGGATTGTATGAGGGCTAACAGGTTGAGAATTTAGAGTCAGTTTATGTTTTCATCAGGCCTGGCTAGGACTGTATCTCAGCTCATCAGGCCTCAAATACTGGGAGTTGCTATAGATACTAATGTATTCCTCATTATTGTCATCTATTTCTAAATCAGTGATTGGTTGCTTATCACTCAGAAACAGGAAGTAATCGGATTTCTCTCTCTTTATGAATGCATTGTGTTCCATGATCACCTTCCTGTGTCTTTCTGCCTGTCTGTCAGCTCGTGAGTAGGAAGGCACTCTCTCTAATTCACCACTTTTGATTTGCTACAACACTGAAACTGTCACCTTGTCCCGTGTGGATCCACAGACCCACACACTTACTGTAGGCCTTGTCATGGGAACGTGATTTTGTCTAGAATCAACTGTATTGAGGATCTGTCTTGAGTCACAAGTGTGCTGTCAGAACAGCCTCAATTTGTCGGGCATAGACTCTAGATAGATAGATAGATAGATAGATAGGTACTTTATTGATCCCCCGGGGGGGAAATTTCATTGTCAAGCAGCTACAACAAAACACAGGGCAGGTGCAAAATGCCACAACGAAAGTACACAAAAGACAGATACACGGTACATGAAAAAGTATAGAAATACAAGATATCTGGAGTGCAAAAAAAAGCTATAAAAAGACATTGCATAGTATGAGTGGTTGGCTGAATATGTACACTATACATTGGTGGATGTTGGTTGGTTAACTATACTATACAGGTCGATGGCAGAGAAATACTTCAGTAGCTAAAAATGCGTATGATATGAGCAAGGGAATAATAGTTTACTTAATAGACAGGCTGGGTAAATGAACAGGTAAGTGATTTTGCATGGTTAAATTAGCTGTACAGTTAGGTATACAGTTATATTTACAGATAAGTGAATACTTGCATGTTTACACAAACTGTACAGGTAAATGACAGGAAGAGATACTTTAATAGCTAAATGTGTGTATGATATCATTTGGGGTAATAATAGTAATTCCCTTAAAATACAGTCCATAGTGCGCAGGGTTTAATTACAGACAACTGCACGTATTGCACATTCAATATACTAAAAGCAATGAGAAAAGGTGCAACTGGCAGGATACTAATATGCATTCCTGAGTGAATGCCTACGTAGGTTAAGTCCAATAATTACTTACAATATTGCATGTGATATAATATAACAACTGTACATGAGTATGTATATACAGACCTGTATGAATAAATAGGTCCTGAGTGGATGAGTGCTGACGGATGGATGCATAATTGTTAAACTAGGTCCTAGCACCCCAACAGTTCCAGATCTATGTTGCCGACGGCACGGCACCCCGGTGAGGCATTATATAGTCTAATAGCCGCCGGCAGGAAGGACCTCCTGTAGCGCTCTCTGGCACACCGTGGTGGGATCAGTCTGTGACTGAAAGTGCTCCTCTGCGTCATAACCATAGCGTGCAGAGGGTGGGTGACGTTGTCCATGATGGCCAGCAGTTTGGCCAGGATCCGTCTCTCCGCCACCTCCTCTAGAGTGTCAAGGCTCATCCCCAGGACAGAGCTAGCCTTCCTGATCAGCTTATTTACCCGAGAAGCATCCCCGGCTTTGATGTTTGCTCCCCAGCACACCACTGCAAAAAAGATGGCACTGGCCACCACAGACTGGTAGAAGGTATGCAGTAGTTTACTGCACACGTTGAAGGACCTGAGCCTCCTCAGAAAGTAGAGTCGGCTCTGGCCCTTTTTGTACAGGGCCCCGGTGTTACCGGCCCATTCCAGCCTGTTGTCCATATGGACTCCCAGGAACTTGTATGACCCAACCATTTCCACATCCATCCCCTGTATAGGGACTGCAGTCAGTTGTGCCTTGGTTCTCCTGAAGTCCACCACCATCTCCTTTGTTTTGCTGATGTTGAGCTGAAGGTGGTTCTGCTCACACCACAACAAAGTCACTGATTGTGCTCCTGTACTCCTCCTCCTGCCCACCCCTGAAGTCTGAAGTGTAGAGGGTGAACAGGAAGGGGGACAGGACCGTACCCTGGGGGGCCCCTGTGTTGCTAACTGCCCGTTCTGACACACAGCTCTGTAGTCGCACAAATTGTGGCCTACCGGTCAGGTAGTCCGTGACCCAGGAGACTAAGGGTGCTTCCACTTTCATCCTCCTCATCTTCTCACCCAGTAGCAGGGGCTGAATGGTATTGAAGGCACTGGAGAAGTCAAAAAACATAACCCTCAAAGTGCAACCTGCGTTTTCCAGGTGAGAGTAGGCCCTCTGCAGAAGGTAGATGATTGCATCATCCACCCCGATGTTGCGCTGGTATGCAAACTGCAGGGGGTCCATTGATGAACACACCAGGGGTCTGAGGTGAGCGAGGACTAACCTTTCCAGGGTCTTCATGATGTGGGATGTTAGCGCTACAGGTCTGAAGTCATTCAGGACAGTGGGGTGTGCCTTCTTGGGCACTGGGACGAGGCAGGATGTTTTCCACAGCACAGGGACCCTTTCTAGGCTCAGGCTAAGGTTGAAAAGACGCTGGAGTATTCCACACAGTTGGTCAGCACAGACCCTCAGCACCCTTGGGCTGATGCCATCAGGGCCCGCCGCTTTCCACTGGTGTAGTCTCTCCAGCTCTCTCTTCACTTGGTTGGTGGTGAAAGCCAGCCCAGGTGGGGAGGTGGGGGGAAGGGGGGTGTTGAGGATCAGTCCAGGGGGAGCAGGGGCGGAGGTGGGGTCACTGATTGTCTCAGCAGAGGTGCTGTGAGCAAAGTGGGGGTGGGACAGCCGTGAGGGTGTGTGGTCTGGGGAGCTGGAGGTGAGGTGGACAGGGCCAGTATCAAACCTGTTAAAAAATTGGTTCAGCTCATTGGCTCTGTCCTGGGTCCCCTCCGTCTGCCCACTGTTTGACTTTTTGAAGCCAGTGATATTTCTCATACCCTTCCACACCTCTCTCACCTGGCTCTGCCTCAGCTTGTCCTCCATCTTCTCCTTATACACTCTCTTCCCCTCAGCAATCCGCAACTTCAGCTCCCTCTGGACGCATTTCAATTTGTCCTTGAAGGCCCTCTTCTTCTCATTCAGCAGGGCCTTCAGGTCGCTGGTGACCCAGGGTTTATTGTTTGGGAAACAGCGTACCTTCCTGGTGGGTACAGTGTTGTCTACACAAAAATTAATATAGTCTGTTATGCAGTCAGTGAGTCCATCGATGTCCTCCCCATGAGCCTCACAGAGCACATCCCAGTCTGTTGTTTCAAAACAGTCCTGTAGGGCCTCATTCGCCTCCGGGGACCATCTCCTAATAGTCCTGGTGGTTGCAGGCTGCTGTTGGACCAAAGGCCTGTAGAGTGGGGTGAGGTGGACAAGGTTGTGATCCGATCTACCGAGGGGAGGGAGTGCAGTGGAGTTGTATGCATCCTTCACATTAGCATATAACAAGGTGTCAAATGTGTTGCACAGGGATGCTGGCCCATGTTGTCTCCAATGCTTCGCACAGTTTTGTCAAGTTGGCTGGATGTCCTTTGGGTGGTGGACCATTCTTGATACACGCTCAACAGCGTTGCAGTTCTTGACACAAACCGGTGTGCCTGGCACCCTATTCCCTCCATATGAACTGGGCTATATAGAGTACCATTTGGAGAGTGATGGGAGGGAGAGAGAGAGTGAAGGACTTTGGGGACAGGAAATGGAGGTTGCATAAGTGTGCCTGTGAGTGAATGACCATGGGTATTAGGTTAGTGAGGAAATAGAAGAATGGCACAGCACTCCATTAACTAGTTTTAAATGTTTACACAATCGGCCTAAGGTGTTATTCAGAACAAGAGAACTTCATTAGTCACAAATGTATTTAACCCCTCGTGGCGCCTCTGCTGGAAAAGTGTGAGCAAAAGTACAGGAAAAAACCTGCCTACACTCAAAGGACCAGAGCGCGTGTTTAAACTCCCACTTCTCTTCTTTGAAACAGAGATGATTCGAAAGATGTTACATTAGCTGAATCTACATTTAGATCAGAATAATCTTCTTTCATACTGTACTGTTTAACCTACAAGCTTCCTACTGTCAGTATCTTATAAGACGAAAAGAAAACAACTGACTTAAATGTGCACTATCTATTTAAAAAAGTTAAAGGTTAAAACGCCAGTGGTAGAGATTTCAATCTCCCCGTTGAGTGGTTGTCAACGGGGAGTTAATCAGTTCCGTTCTCTGAGGCAAAATTAGAAAACTCAGACAATGCAGACTGTGTGTATATGTGCTTATCATTTTCCATATCTTACTTGAGCTTGGTGATGACGATCACGTCGCTGAAGAGAAAGAGTTGTCTCCTTCTGGTCTTCATGCCTTCTGTGATCTGAACACAGGCGTCCAGCACCAGCTCTGCATTCTCACTGCTAAGACCCAGGACGAAAGGGCACTGCTCCACCGACACCCAGCACGGAGCCTCCTCGCTAGGGTAGAGAGGGCAGAGAGAGTGGGGGTCAGAACTATGGAGGAACTATGTTTGTGTGACTGCATGAGTGTGAATTTTTGCCATGTGACCACATAGAATCATTTGTTTGTCATCAGAACTTCATAATCTTTTCATTTTGAATAAGAAAGTCAGTTATTTCAACACGCATTGCCTACACTACCATTTGTTTTTTATTTAACCTTTATTTAACTAGGCAAGTCAGAAATTCATAATACAATGACGGCCTACACCTGCCAAACTCAGACGACGCTGGGCCAATTGTGTGCCGCCCTATGGGACTCCCTATCGCGGCCGGTTGTGATACAGTCTGGATTCGAACCAGGTTGTCTGTAGTGACGCCTATGGCACTGAGATGCAGTGTCTTAGACCACTGCACCACTTGGGAGCCCTCAAATCAATGTTATTATTTTGACCGACAGTATTTTTGTGTGTTATTTAAACAGTACAGAAGTAAATGGGGATGATGAGGAAAGGAAGACGCAGGGATTGAACCCCGATCTCCGGTGGGGAGGCATGAATATGACACCACTGGATTTCACCACTACTAGACCATGGGCTTTGCACAGCTTTTCATTATTGAGAGGTTGTTGTGACGTATACAAGAAATTGTATCACATATTTCCCAGTGGAAAGAACCGGTCATTATGACATAATTTCAACCAGATTTGCCCATTTTGTCTACTTGTTTTAGGGGCAGCAACAAATGAAATGATCATGTATGGTAACGTCTAGAGAGAACACATTTTAAAAATATGCACATCCACATCCAACAGGACAGAAGAACGTATCAAATAAAAACATTATGTCTGCAAATCACCATGGGAGCCTATCAGAGTTGCAGACATTAATTTTTTCTTTAACTTATAGATACAGAATGAGAGTTGCCTGTATGCAAAACGTAGAGCAAATACATATTGAGCGAACGCAATTAACTTCATGTTGGCATTCAGGCAGTTTCATTTAAGGACTGTGAAATGGTATGTGTGGCTTTGAACAACAGTTTTCATTAGTTTGTTATTTTATTTCTTATTACATAGGGTTAGAACTCTCTCTCTCTCTATTTCTCTCTCCCTCTATCTCTTTCTCACCTTCCTCACACTCGAACACCCTCACTCTCCTCAGTTTCCCTCTGACCTTTGTTTAGGCCTTTTTCTTGCCTCCCACAATCGTGATTAACAATAAAGATGATGTTGCGTGCTTGTTAGTATCTCACGGAAAACAAGCAGCAATTAGCACATTTTACAATGTTGCTAATCTTCTTAAGAGACCAAAAATATCTTCCCACTCATTACATAATGTTTTACACTATAAACAGAAACATTGTGTCATTTCAGTGTCATTCACATGCTTTGTCAAACCTATAAGTTAGGGCTGTTTAAACCCTAAATTCTATTACTCATATTTTAGAAACATTAAGTAAATAGCGTTAAGAAAATGTTTTTTGAGAATTAACATTGTATTCTATGTGGAACTTATGTGTTCATTTGACTATGTCCCTTTTTCAATGTGTGTGTCTTGGACAGATATTCAAATCGATATCACAGAGGGACCCTCCTACGTGACACTCTCTGACCTACTTGTCCTTACCACTAAACACAGTGCCTACACAACTTCACTACTTAGCATACTTCAACATTATTAGTAGAGTATAGGCTTAAAGATCGTACGACTATCTCTAAGATGTTCTACGTCAAAGACGCTTGTCCCACCCACTGTAGTGAAACTAGCATCCTCCTCCCCCTCACTGTAGCTCAGGGTTCACTTGCTTGTTGTGTGTTGAATGGGTAGGAGTGTGACTGTGTGACGTCTCTGATGTAAGTTAGGTTGTCTGGTTGGAGTGGACTCCCCCACCTGTCAGTTTGTAACTGTGGGGGTCTTGGTGTGAACTACTGTTGGGGCTGATCAAAGACTGGAATACAAATCTGACACATCATCCACTCATAGGGAAAATGCCATAAATGAATCCACTTGTTGAAACCATTTAAATCTTCATAACACTATACTTTATGAAAGGGTTTATAAGTAGTTTATAAACGGTTTAATTTTTGTTCATAGATAGTTTATAAAATGTTTTGATGGGTTATACAGTATCACTTGAGATGGTATAGGTGGGTAGTATCAGTGGAGTAAAGTACTTAAGTAAAAAGTCTCGTCAATTGAGAGAGCCATGCGAAGGTCGAGAGCCATGCGTCCACTGAAACACGACCCTGCCAAGCCGCACTGCTTGCTTAATCCGGAAGCCAGCCACACCAATGTGTTGGAGGAAACACCGTCCAGCTGGTGACCAAGGAGTCGCTAGAGCGCGATGGGACAAGGAAATCACGGCTGATCAAACCCTCCCCTAACCCGGACGACACTGGGCCAATTGTGCACCCCCTCATGGGTCTCCCGGTCACGGCCGTCTGTGACACAGCCTGGCATCGAACCAGAGTCTGTAATGACACGATGCAGTGCCTAAGACCGCTGCACCACTCGGGAGGCCCTACTATTTATATTTTTGACAACTTTTTATTTTACTTTATTACATTCCAAAATAAAATAATGTACTTTTTACTCCATATATTTTTACCTGACACCCAAAAGTACTCGTTACATTTTGAATGCTTAGCAGGACAGGAAAATTGTCCAATTTATGCACTTATCACGGGAACATCCCTGGTCATCCCTACTGCCGCTGTGCAGGCTGACTTAACACTTGGTGCTCCCAAGTGGCGCAGTGGTCTAAGACACAGCATCTCAGTGCTAGAGGCGTCACTACAGACAACCTAGTTCGAATCCAGACTGTATCACAACCGGCCGTGATTGGGAGTCCCATAGGGCGGCGCACAATTGGCCCAGAGTTGTCTGAGTTTGGCCGGTGTAGGCCGTCATTGTAAATAAGTTCTTAACTGACTTGCCTTGTTAAGTATGACAATTGGGCCCTACCACTGGTTAGTGTTCTATATATGAGAAAAAATTTATGGGTAAAGTTCTCAGCAATCAGTTGTCAATAGTACTGCCACATTAGATCAACCTTATGTGGATGGCTTTTACTAGTAATCCCTTGAACCACAGGCTAGGAAGATCACTTTATGTTCGAAGACTGACCTTGAATATGTAGTGTGATGGACAATCAGTTATTGCTGGGGTTATTAGATTCTTCCCCTCTGTCCTACTGATATTTAACTTTTTACTTTTACAGATGCAAAATTGAAAGCATCCTGTCGGGCTGTATCACCGCCTGGTACGGCAACTGCACCGCCCACAACCGCAAGGCTCTCCAGAGGGTGGTGCGGTCTGCCCAACGCATTACCGGGGGCAAACTACCCGCACCTCCAGGACACCACTGCCTGTACACCCCGCTGTCATCCAGAAGGTGAGGTCAGTACAGGTGCATCAAAGCTGGGACCGCGAGAGACTGAAAAACAGCTTCTACCTCAAGGTCATCAGACAGCTAAACAGCCACCACTAGCACATTAGAGGCTGCTGCCTAGAGGCACAGACTAGAAATCACTGGTCACTTTAAGGTATGGAACACTAGCCACTTTAATAATGTTTACATATCTGGCATCACTCATCCCATATGTATATACTGTATTCTATACTATCCTTCGGTATCACAGTCATTTAAACAATGTTTACATATCTTGCGTTCCCCATCTCATTTGTATATACTGTATTCAATACTCTTCTACTGTATCTTAGTCCAAGCCGCTAGTTCTTATGTATATAGGCCTAATTCATTCCTACTGTTAGATATACTGTACTGTCTGAACTAGAAGCACAAGCATTTCGCGACACCCGCATTAACATCTGCTAAACATGTGTATGTGACCAATAACATTTGATTTGATTTTAGATTATAAAGCACCGGCCACTTAAGGAATGAAACACTAGTCACTTTAATAATGTTTCTGTATCTTGCACTACTCATCTCATATGTCTAACTGTACGCTATACTATTCTCGGTATCTTAGTCACCTAATCGTGTTTACATACTTTATCACCAAGCTCTTATGTATATCTCAATCCTTTCTTACTTAGACGTATATGTGTTATATGTTGTTAAACTGTTAGACATTATTGTTAGATTGTACTGCACTGTCGGAGCTAGAAGGACAAGCATTTCGCTAAACAATAACATCTGCTAACCATGTGTATGTGACCAATAAAATGTGATTTGATTTGATATTTAGTATGGTTAATTAAAAAACATAAAACCAGGCCTCACAACCCCACACTTGTTAGTTTGTTTTCTGGTTTCAATTTCCATCCCCCCACCTCTGTCTATGTGTCCTTGGAGTCCCCCTAGTCTTGAACATTGGGGGTGATGAGGGCATTCTGAGTGGGTTTAGACAACGGTTGCCAGATCTTGTGGAAAACCCCCATTCATGACATATGTGTCCACAGTTACCAGAGAGTGGGCATTGCAGCCCTCTTTACACCGACTGAGAGTCAAAGTGACACAATTCCACTCGTAGACACAGCAGGGGGAAGGCTTATCTTATGTTTGTTTGTATGTCATGTACAGTATGTACAGTATGTATGAAAGGCTGTGAAATGTTGTGAAGAGTTGCAAATTAGAAACAGAAACAATAAAATCAAGTGTTCTTGTGTAAATTACATGTCTCTTTGAATTATGCTTTGTGCTTTTTTGCTTCTGAAGAAATAGGTTGAAGGTATTGAATATTGAATAAGCAACAAGTCTTTTCACATGTAGATTAGGGTGATTTAGAAGCGTCGTTCAGAAATGTATATCAGTGATAAAACTGAAACAAAATCAAAGAACTGTAACCCAAAAAAATCATGTCTATCCATTAAAAGTGTGAAACACCTTTCTTTCCTATTTCTGTCCATTGAAACCCTTTTTTCTATCTATTGAATCTCACAAAGTGGCAGCTGACTGTGAGTGGAGGGGCTCTCTACTGCCCCCTGGGATGGGTGGTGGTAGCAGATACTTCTGTGATAACAGAGTGGAGAGGAGCAGGGCCAACTCACCTGATGGAGGACCATGGCATGCTGCCCAGAGCCTTCTCAAAAGCCAGGGACGGGGCGGAACGACGCCTCTGGGCCAAACTGCGAAGGTGCTGTGAGAGAACAGAAGGTTTGAGCATAATGTTAGCATATACTGTACACACACACACACACACACACACACACACACACACACACACACACACACACACACACACACACACACACACACACACACAGATATCCCTGACATTTCACACTTTCTCTGAGCAAGTGGATCAAATAAATCACTTCAGGGTAATTGGCATAGGAATATAATAATGGTAAAAGGCTTGGATTCATGGATACAGTAACTGAAAACTGAATTGCTGTGACATTTACAATTGGATTTCAGATATCCATTATAGCTATTCATTTGTCTGTACAGGCTCATTTAGAAAAAGCTGGACCTATAATGGTCTTCCAAATTTACATAATTTGCACCTCATTTGTACAGCTATCATTCAGACCAGTGTTTCCCAAACTCGGTCCTGGGGCCCCCCTGGGTACATGTTTTGATTTTTGCCCTAGCACTTCACAGCTGATTAAAATAATCAAAGCTTGATGATGAGTAGGTTATTTGAATCAGCTGTGTAGCTAGGACAAAAACCAAAACGTGCGCCTAGACACAGGCTCGGACTTCCCCAGCCCCCACCCCCATCAATGTGGAACCAGGGCTACAGTCCCATTGTCAGGCCCACAACATTCTAGAGCAAACTGGCTCGGGCTAAAACAATGACAGCTTGTTCAGGCATGGGAAAATTAAAACAACAAGGCCCCCATAATTCACCACCCTCATCTGCCGCTCTGTTAGAAACAAATTAGTGTTTATATTGACAATGTGTGACTACAGTCTCGCAACATGAATGCCCTGTGCACCATTACATTTTGCGGCAAACTTGTAAAGGCACCACACACAGAGCTTTGAAGGAGTCACATAGGGTGAAAGCTGTGTCCAAATTTACAAATAAATATACAGTAAATGTCTAGTAGGCATGATGGGTTTGTTGGCCTATCATACTCTACAAACAGAATAAAATAATGTTCAATTAAGGTCCAATTGGTTTGGATAGTCATTCTCCTGTTGTCATAGATAGATAGATAGATAGATAGATAGATAGATAGATAGATAGATAGATAGATAGATAGATAGATAGATAGATAGATAGATAGATAGATAGATAGATAGATAGATAGATAGATAGATAGATAGATAGATAGATAGATAGATAGATAGATACTTTATTGATCCCCGAGGGGGAAATTTCTTTGTCAAGCAGATACAACAAAACATAGGTGCAAAATGCCAGAACGAAAATAGACAGAAGACAGATACACGGTACATGATACATAGAGCGGCAGTACGAAAAAGTATAGAAATACAAGATATCTGGAGTGCAAAAAAGCTATAAAAAGACATTGCATAGTATGAGTGGTTGGCTGAATATGTACACTATACATTGGTGGATGTTGGATGGTTAGCTATACTATACAGGTCGATGGCAGAGAAATACTTCAATAGCTAAAAATGCATATGATATGAGCGAGGGTAATAATAGTTTACTTAATAGACAGACTGGTTAAATAAGGTAAGTGAATATCTTGCATGGTTAAATTAGCTGTACAGGTAAATATACAGTTATATTTACAGATAAGTGAATACTTGCATGGTTACATTAATTGTACAGGTAAATGACAGGAAGAGATACTTAAATAGCTAAATGTGTGTATGATATAATTTGAGGTAATAATAGTAATTCCCTTAAAATATAGTTCTTAGTGCGCAGGGTTTAATTACAGTTAAAAGCACGTATTGCACATTCGATATACTAAAAGCAATGACAAAAGATACAACTGAAAATGGCTGTCTAGCAATGATCAACAATGAACTTGACAGAGCTTGAAGAATCTTTAAAATAAATATTGCAAATATTGTACAATACAGATACATATATTGTATAATCCAGAGATTTACCCAGAAAGACTCGCTGCCAAGCGTGATTCTAACATGAATTGACTTATGGGTATGAATACTTATGTAAATTTGATATTTCTGTATTTCATTTTCAATACATTTGCAAAAATGTAAAAAAATATGTTTTCACTTTGTCATTATGGGCTATTGTGTGTAGATGGGCGAGAAAACATAATTTTAATCCATTTTGAATTCGGGCTGTAACAAAACAAAATGTGGAATAAGTCAAGGGGTATGAATACTTCTGAATGCACTGTATATATTAAATAAAGGCGAGCACAAGAGCTTCCTAGGGTCCAACAAAATTAAGGCAGTTTACACAATTCTAAAAACATTACAATACATTCACAGATTTCACAACACATATCGTGTAGCATATGATCCTGATTCAGAAAGGGAGAACTGATTCACACACCTTAGTTCTGAGGCTGGGCTGAGGTGTGTGAGCTTTCTTCCTCTCAACTGTGCGTGGAGAGGTACACAAGGCCCTACTGTCACACAGAGGTTAGCGTGGAGAAGTCACCCTCTCCAAAGGCTTTGGCAAGGTTTATTCAAAGCCTTAAGAGTTATGTTCAGGTTGATGCAGTGTACCTGTGTGCATGTTCGTGCATCCATGACAAACATGAGTTGCATGTAGGTTGTTTATGGGTTTTGTCTGTGTAGCCATTAGTAAATTTTTCTGTTGATAATGATGCAAAAGGCTGTTGTATGAAAATATGGTCAAATAACTTCAAGTGTCTGTGATGTCTTTGTCTTTCTAATTCAACGTCAAACCAATTATGCAGCAAAAATGTTGCTATTGAAAACCATGCATACAGCCATCACATGGCAACACCAATGAAACCTTTATGATTTGACCCTTGCCATGTCAATACCCTAAAATATGCACCACTCAAAAATGTTACCATGAATGCTACAAAGACTCTTACTAATGTTGGTTAGTACTCACAGGATGTAGTCCTAAAACCCCAGCTTCGTCATAGCTTCTCCTCCTCATCACTGCGATCCCAAGGTCTTCCAATGTTCTTGTTCTTGGAGCTTCCATGTCTGTGTCCATGTATCCCTGTCCGTGTTCCTGTCCAGACCTGTATGTGGAGCAGAATGCAGGGGAACAGTGGTGGGACTTGTGAGATTAGACTAGTGGGGCTCCACAGTACACAGGAGTGCCACAGGGTCCTCCTGACTGTTTTTTTCAGCTGGCGCTAATGAGGGTTTAGAACAATGGAGGCCTGCCGGACAAAAGAGGAAACAAAACAGGGTTTTGCATGACCTTGGCCTGCTGGACCCACAGTCCCCCCCACCCCCCGTCATCCCTCCATCTCTACGCTCGGACAGGCTTCCTGTAGTAATGAGATCGCTGGGCATCCCACCAAAGCGCTTGCCCCTATTTACAGGCTAACGAGCAGGGCACCGCCGTGACAACCAGCCCCAACAATATCTCAGGAAAGAGGGGGCTCACACACACATGAAGGGGCACAAATGCTTGCACGCGCACAAACACACACATACAGTGCATTCGGAAATCATTCAAACCCCTTGACTTGTTCCAAATTTTGTTAAATTCAGCTTTATTCTAAAATGGATTACATTTTTTAAAATCCTCATCAATCTACACACAATAACCCATAATGACCAAGCGAAAACAGGTTTTTAGACATTTTAGCAAATGTATTAAAAATAAAAAACAGAAATGCCTTATTTACATTGCTATGAGACTCGAAATTGAGCTCAGGTGCATCCTGTTTCCATTGATCATGCTTGAGATGTTTCTACACGCCTGCCAATATAAGGTCCCACAGTTAACAGTGTATGTCAGAGCAAAAACCAAGCCATGAGGTCGAAGGAATTGTCCCTAGAGTTCTGAGACAGGATTGTGTCGTTGCACAGATCTGGGGAAGGGTACCAAGTAGCATTGAAGGTCACCAGGAACACAGTGGCCTCCATCATTCATAAATGGAAGAAGTTTGGAACCACCTAGACTCTTCCTAGAGCTGTCCCTCAGGCCAAACTGAGCAATCGGGGGAGAAGGGCCTTGGTCAGGGAGGTGACAGAACTCCAGAGTTCCTCTGTGGTGATGGGAGACTCTTCCAGAAGGACAACCATCTCTCCAGCACACCAATCAGGCCTTTATGGTAGAGTGGTCAGACGAAAGCCACTCCTCAGAAAAAAGGCACATGACAGCCCGCTTGGAGTTTGCCAAAAGGCACCTAAAGGATTTTCAGACCATGAGAAACAACATTCTCTGGTTTGATGAAACCAGGCTTGAACTCTTCGGCCTCTCTGTGGGGACGTTTTTCAGTGGCAGGGACTGGGAGACTTGTCAGGATTGAGGGAAAGATGACCGGAGCAAAGTACAGAGAGATCATTGATGAAAATCTGCTCCAGAGCGCTCAGGACCTCAGACTGGGGTGAAGGTTCACCTTCCAATAGGATAACGACCCTAAGCACACAGCCAAGACAACGCAGGAGTGGCTTCGGGACAAGTCTCTGAATGTCCTTGAGTGGACCAGCCAGAGCCCGGACTGGAGAGACATGAAAATAGCTGTGCAGCAACGCTCCCCATCCAACCTGACAGAGCTTGAGAAGATCTGCAGAGAAGAAGGGGGAAAAACTCAAATACAGGTGTGCCAAGCTTGTAGCGTCATACCCAAGAAGACTCAAGGCTGTAATCGCTGCCAAAGGTGCTTCAACAAAGTACTGAGTAAACTGTCTGAATACTTATGCAAATGTAATATTTCAGTTCATGTTTTTTGATACATATGCCTAATTTTGGAATACCAGTTTTTGCTTTGTCATTATGGGGTATTGTGTTTAGATTGAAAAACTATTTAATCAATTTTAGAATAAGGCTGTAACTTAACAAGTCAAGGGTTCTGAATACTTTCCGAATGCACTGTATGTGATGATGATGACTAGAGACACTAGAGCTTTGGTGGGGGTCTAAAAACGAAGCTACTGAATGATCTTCCACACTAGGGTAGTGTTCATTTGGACATTCAACAACAAATGCTTTGCCATGCAAGTCATAAAATGTGTTTCTCATTGGACACATCCAGGTTGTCCCTCCCAAATGTGCAAACACCCCACCTCTCACCCTCACCATAGACCAAGCTGTAGCACGTCTTCAGATAGCGGATCACACTGATGGCGGCAATGGTGAACATGCCGCACAGGCCAAAGACATAGCAGCCCAGATCGTAGTAGACACACGTGACGTGCTCCCCTCTCCAGGCATGGTTAAATGATGACAGAACGGACATCGGATAGAAACAGATGCAGCACAGGAAATCCACTATGGCCAGGTTGACGCAGAGTAGCTCCGAGCCCACTATCTTCTTCCTCCAGCGGTAGGAGATGACCAGCACCATGCCATTGTCCAGGATGGACAGAAGAACTGCACAGTGGGAGGAAGAAAGAGGAGATGAAAGACTGTAGAGAGATGGGAGTGTCGAGGCAAATTTATGGTGAAATGATTGTCTTTCCACTTCCGTATTATGGCCCCAACAGTGCTCACTGGAACATTCAGAAGCTTAGAAATGCGCCTATAACCAATGCCATCATTATGTTTTGCAACAATTAGGTTGCGAATGTCTTGAGACAGCTCTTTGCTTTTACCCATCACGAGATGTGTCTTGTGTGACACCTTAGCAATGAGACCTTTTTGTAGGCCATCAGTTGGGACTGAACCATCTGATATTAATTTGCACTGACAGGGGGCTGGATTGCTTTTTAATTACTGATACAGCTGTTGTCTTGGCTTTCCATGCCTTTTTGAACCTCCCTTTCTTCATGTGTTCAATACATTTTCCCTGTGCCATTTCACATTATTACACATAACTTAATTTCTGAACGTATTTGTTTTGGTTTCTTTGTATGTATGGATTACTTGGGTTGTTACCAACATCTGGTGAAACTTTCATGTCAATAGCACCTTTGGAAATATATTTAGTGAGAAAAATGGTGACGTGTTCAATACTTATTTCACCCGCTGTATATATTTATATATAATGGCTGGAGCGGAATAGGTGGAATGATATCAAATACATCATGGTTTCCATGTGGCTGATGCCATTCCATTTACTCCGATCCAGTCATTATTATGAGCAATCCTCCCCTCAGCAGCCTCCACTATATACATACAGTTGAAGTCGGAAGTTTACACAGATTTCATGTTAACAAACTATAGTTTTGGCAAGTCGGTTAGGACATCTACTTTGTGCATGACAAAAGTAACTCTTCCAACAATTGTTTACGGACAGATTATTTCACTTATAATTCACTATATCACAATGGGTCAGAAGTTTACATACACTAAGAAAATTATGTCATGGCTTTAGAAGCTTCTGATCGGCTAATTGACATAATTTGAGACAATTGGAGGTGTACCTGTGGATGTATTTCAAGGCCTACCTTCAAACAGTGCCTCTTTGCTCGACATCATGGGAAAATCAAAAGAAATCAGCTAAGATCTCAGAAAAGACTGTAGACTGGTTCATCCTTGGGAGCAATTTCCCCACGTTCATCTGTACAAACAATAGTGCGCAAGTATAAGCACCATGGGACCACGCAGTCGTCATACCGTCATGCTAGAGATGAACATTACCTTGGTGCGAAAAGTGCAAATCAATCCCAGAACAACAACAAAGGACCTTGTAAAGATGCTGGAGGAAACAGGTACAAAAGTATCTATATCCACAGTAAAACGAGTCCTATATCGACATAATCTGAAAGGCCCCTCAGCAAGGAAGAAGCCACTGCTCCAAAACCACCATAAAAAAGCCAGACTACGGTTTGCAACAGCACATGGGGACAAAGATCGTTCTTTTTGGAGAAATGTCCTCTGGTCTGATGAAATAAAAATAGAACTGTTTGGCCATAATGACCATCGTTATGTTTGGAGAAAAAAGGGGGAAGCTTGCAAGCCGAAGAACACCATCCCAACCAAGAAGCACGGGGGTGGCAGCATCATGTTGTGGGGGTGCTTTGTTGAAGGAGGGACTGGTGCACTTCACAAAATAGATGGCATCATGAGGAAGGAAAATTATGTGGATATATTGAAGCAACATCTCAAGACATTAGTCAGGAAGTTAAAGCTTGGTCGCAAATGGGTCTTCCAAATGGACAATGACCCCAAACATAATTCCAAAGTTGTGGCAAAATGGCTTAAGGACAACAAAGTCAAGGTATTAGAGTGGCCATCAATCCTATAGAACATTTGTGGGCAGAACTGAAAAAGCGTGTGCGAGCAAGGAGGCCTACAAACCTGACTCAGTTACACCAGTTCTGTCAGGAGGAAAAAATGTCAGAGTATGAAACAAATCATGCTTCACTGGGAGCATGGCAAATGTTGAACGTTTATAATTTTAAACTTGGAAAAGAGACCCTTAATCCCAGAATTGGGACCACACAGCCACTGAATAGCAGGCTAGTGATTGCTTTGCAATGCTTGCAGTTAGCCACTGATTCCTTCCAAACCACTCAATGTTGAATTTGCGAATTCCAACTTGTTGTGTAATGTCCAATGGCAGATGAGCAACGATACGTTTTATCTAGAATGTCTCATCATTATTTCTCTTCATATGACAAGGATTAAAAAGGTTTTGCCAGTAGATTTTCGACATGATTCATGATGATGACTGCTAGCTAAGATTTTGAAAGTATGATGTTGACATGATCAGTCCAATCAAAGCTACTGTAGATATAACGTGATTTGACGTAATTTTATCTGTGGGCAATGACTTGGATGGGCACTTATATTGTAACTCTATGGCAGCACCCAAGGGGCTTGAATGTTTGAGCTCTACGCTTAGACTTGGCGGCGACGTAGTGTCCCGATGAGTGACAGAACACTGAGCCAATCACGGCGCAAATAGAGAACATTACCAACATTTATGAGGGTCTTTTTGAAGAACGTTTTGTTAACAATGAAAACCAAAATACATTTTTGAATAATGTCCTGAAGTGGTATCGATATATTGACGAAATTCTTTCGGTTACTGGCCCAATGCTCTAACCCCTAGGCTACCTACCACCATCAAATCTCAAAGTCACTATTGAATGTGACACTAACAGACAGAAAAACTCTATTACAGAGGGACAGCTTCCACCCTGAGCCATTAAAAAGAGGACTACCAAGAAGCCTGTTTTTCAGACTGCACCGTACTGACTGTGTATGCCACTCCACAGAAGACTATCTAAAGGAAGCAGTGGAGATGAGCAATAGGTTTCTAAGATGAGGATACTCTCCACAATGTGTGGATGAAGCTCCTAATTTGGCATTGGGGAAAACACGAGACGAACTGCTACAAAAAAGACCCAATAGAGCTGAAGAACACACATACACTTTGAACTTGAGCAAAGTGGCAGATGCTGTCAAGAAACACTGGCATGTTTTATCATCTGACCCAGCTTTGCCAGCTGAATTTAAGAATCCACTACTTACTGTTTATAGGAGGTCACAATAAATTGGTCCATGCCAACTGCCAGCCACAAAAGAAAATCAGCCAGGCTCTTTCACATTCTCTTCCGAATGGTAGCTATAAATGTAAAGGTTGCGCACAGTGTGAAGTGTGAATATTTCTGCAACCCACATACAGGAAAACAGTTCCAAATAAATGACATTATTACATTCTCCACCACCTATATTATCTAAATGATTAAATGTCCATATGGGCTGTGTTATGTAGGTAAAACCTCTCGTTCTCTCAAACAGAGAATTAGTGAACATAGAAGTTAAATCAGGAGAAACGACAGGGATTAACCAGTAGCAGTACATTTTAATGACAAAAAACATGACATTTCTACCTTTTTTTTTTTTTTTGATTTTGTGGCACAGAGAAAGTTAAGATATCAGACAGGGGAGATGATATAAATAATACTAAGAGAATATTTTTGGATTCTCACCCTCCAGACGTTATTTCCTAAAGGTCTTAATGAAGAAATCCCTATGTATGTTATGTTGTAAATGTGAACATTAATTAATGCCCCCATTTCAGATTACTCTGACGTTTTTCTTGCACTGTACCCAATGATTCATAAACATTTGCTTCGTGGGTCGATGTCCTCATTGTGGTTTTTCAGACGTGTTTAATACGTTTTATGTACACACTTTATTAGAATATTTATAAAATGCACAGTTATATTTGGCAACACTTACTTATTTTCCCTCGACTCCAACCCCATTCGATGCATGGGACGAAAAGGGTGCTAATTTAAACATTTAAAATATACTCACAAAAGCTCTAACGAAGGCCTTGAGGCCGATACGTAAAGCTTATTAAAGAGCAGTGATACTAGCATGAGCAGTTTCTTATTTTTTCTCATATTATTCAACTGTTACCATGCACTTGCAAAAAAGATAGCTCAGGCATCAGCAGGGCAGGCATCAGCAGCGGTAGTGAAGTGCCGTTGAACCTGTAAAACAAACAAAGATCTTGCCAGTTACAACATTACAGTGCACTAGTAAGATTATACAATTTGACCGTGACAATTCTTATCGTTCATGCAAAGCGACAAACACTGACCGATTGAGACCGGTCATTAGTTTGCAATGATTGTCCTTGTTTTTGACACTGGTCGCTGTAAATCTTATCCCATTAGCTCCTGGCCGCACCCCTCTCTTTCCTCAAGGTAAGGATTTCCTCCTCTAGTTATGCCCTCTTCGGGTTGGGGAACCTGTTCAGGTTGGGGAACCTCTTCAGGTGGGGGAACGTCTTTGGGTTGGGGAACCGGGGGCTTTCCCGGGGACTACCTTTTCCCCATCGGCTTCTCCGGGGACTCCTCTCTCGACCTTGTTTTCTTTTGTTAGCTATTTTTTGTATTTTTGTTGCAACAGAGGTGGGACACTTTCGATGACGGAGAAGGGAGGTTAACATGTAATAGGTGTAATATTTAAAAGGGGCAATCAGCAGTTGTTAAATAATGATATGTACCAGTTTAGTTAAACTGTTTTACCCCATCAGACCACAAATTCTAAGCTTGTTTTACTCCAATGTTTGTAAACAAACATTGTAATGCCTCAAAACATGATTAAAACTATAATTTTGAAAATGGTCAGTACTTGCATCCATAGCTCGGTCTATGAATTTGAGTGGTTACATTTCTCCAGCCTTTTCTCTGAGGTTTTACATAAAAAGTGTCAGGGATTACTGCAGATTTCCCCTTTTAAATCTTCCCTAAAAAAGATGACATCCCAACCACTGAGGAAACTGTTGCAATCAAGACATTCCGGTTTACTATTTGTAAGGCCGTACAAATTTAATTAAATGTCCCTTTTTACTTTACTCAACAAAAATACATCTGAAAAATATGTCTTCAAGTTTCCAGTAAAGAGATACACAACGTCCTCTCGGATTAAGTCTGAAGCATAGAAGTCTGAACTATGCTTCTTCTAGCCTCTACTAGAGGCTAAAATTGATTTACTAAATAGTTAGGTGTTGAACTAAGGATGCTATGATATTTTAAGACTGGTCTATTACATTGTAAAAACTTTGCTTGCTTGTCTCACTTTTCCAAAAATGTAATCCGTTAAACATTTAATAAAATGTGTATGGCTTAATCAATTTGACATTTTCTAAAGATGTTTTAATTTTAAAAGATCAGTGGGGGAAAATCCAAACTTAATATTTTCTAAGGAAACTTTAAGGCAACAAAATATGAAACCTGTGCTGGGTTTGAATTCTTTAAGAAACTATATTTCACTTTTTTTTTAATTAGCATACTACAATTCCCTGAAACACAAGAACTTGTGACTTAAAATGTTGCTGCTACTCAAGACGAAAGAAAAAGAGAGCCATACCCATGGGTTTTTTGAGTAGAAACATAAGGTAGACTTTATTTTGATGGTGTTCAAAACCTAGATAAGGTCTGTCATTACAAAACATGTTCCCCACACAGTTGTATGTCACAGAGATTGGAATGGTACACTGACAGAAAGGCATCAGAAAAGACTAGACCTACAATAGAGAACAGACACTCACGTTAAAGCAAACTCCCCCAATCCCCATACACACACACACAGACGCACACTGCATCCAGCCATGTTTAATCTGCAGAAACCAGACAATTTGCCACCACCTGGTTTCAATAATCAACATCTCTGTTTTTAACAATACTCTGGGAAAAAAAATATATGGCTCATTTCTTTTTTCTACATCTGCTTTTTAAAATTATTAAATCAATTCTCTATTTAGACTGGAAAAATATGTTATACATACTTACATCTGTGCCCATTTCATCATTCTTTTCTCTAAACTAAGCTCATTTCAAATACTTACTGTAAATAGGTTTTATGGCTACAGGTCTTGAATGTGTTATAATAACAGCTATAACATTAAGCATCATGTATTCAGATAAGAATATCAAACACCCGAAAACACAAGACCTCATGATAGTGACATTCACTCTCCTATGTAGGGACTATGAACACACTCCTGTCTCCATGGTCTCCCACCCCCGCCCTAAAGCTCGCCCCCTGAACCCCTCTTCCCTTAAGTTTGCACCCGTGTTGGCAGCAGTGATGAAAGCACATACAAAAGACGATTCTTAAAATAGCCATTTAGCTTCTCTAAGTGCAGCACAATCAGAAACATTATTTTCAAGTCATTATTTCTCCCGCCCAATATACATTGAATATCACAAAAATATTTTCTTAGTTAAGAAAGTAAATGTGAAAGGATAAATTCTTTGATCAGACAAAAACGTTTACCAATATACTGTGGCCACACTGTAACATCCCAAAATAGTCTTAAATTGAAATATACGTTTTCTGCCAAAGGAGAATTGCTGGCATTTGAAGTATTTTTACTGTATATAGATTGAACATACTGATGAGGTTAATCTTTTTTTTGTTCGTTTTTTTGCAATTTTTTCAGACCCCCAAGCCCCTCCCTTACAGTTCTCAGACGGCCTTGAAACCGTTACGAGTACAAAATGGAGTCCTGTGTTATTTGTCACTTGTAACGACCTCAACACTCTCCTTGGTATCCATGGTGACGACGGGGTCTTCATGGTCTGCAGTGACAGCGGTGCCCTTCTCCTGGTTGTCATGGTGATTGTTGTTGTTGTTGTTGTTGTTTTGGGCAGCGTTCTGGAGCCCGTGGCTGTTGTTCTGCACCAGTGCTGCCGCATCGCTCAGCTTCAACTCGTCCAGCTTTTTCCACAGCTCCTCCCTCTCCTGCTCCTTCTTCTTCTCCCTGGACACACACACACACACACATTGCTGTCAGACCACGGAGGGGAACTAAAGGGCAGTCCTTGAAAATGGGTAACTAACAGAGGTAATGTAATCCAATGTATGTGTTGTGCAAAGCAAACAGGGCAGTGTTCGTTTCCCAACTTTATACATTATACCTTACTTACTTGTTATTGTACTAGTTTGTTCACACCGTGTTTGTTTGGACTGAAGAAGAACTAAAATGAATATAGGAAGTGGAAGAGCTCACTCACCGCTGTCTGTCTGATTTGTAGGAGGTTGTCAGCTCATCAAATAGCGTGCTGTTCATCTCCATCAGGGTCTTCAGCACATTGTAGACCAGTGCTACAATCGTCCTGGAGACAGAGGATAATGGCATCATACTTAACACATTCGGAGATGCTTACCAGCTTTCACTCAATCCTACAGTAGCAATGCTGAGATTGGATAACTAGAAAAACTAATTGTATTACACCTTAATAAAGCAATACCATTTTGTCATACAGTTAGAGGGATATCGCAGAAAACTTAAAACCCCAACCTCTACGCCATCCATAGTTAAGAGTTCAGTATTAAGCATTGCGTTGCTTGTCACTGCTTTACCCAGAGGGCAATGGGTTGAGAACCTGAGAGTTGCATACGTACGGGTTCCAGTGTTCTTTGGAGATTCTGTACAGGCTACCAAACATGATGGGCAGAATCTTGTCGATGTTCTCCTCAATGAGGCTCAGGATATACTCGTTGTTCCAGAAGTAGAGGGCTCGCTCTGCTACCTGCAGGGATCGAGCGGAAATGAGCTGGGTGGCAGTTTAACAAATTACAGTAACATGAAGTTCACCCATTTTTACATGTGGCCTTACTTTCACTCTTTCTGTTCTTGTAGTTAATTCCCCAAATCATTTTTTAAAATATTTTGTTAAGTTACAGCGAAAATTGGTTCTCACATTTGGTTGAGTCATCACTTGCCATTGACTATAATGGTATATGTAAATATGTCTAAAGCATAGAAAACACTAAAATACTCCACACCAACTCCTATACATCAGAATCCCATTCTGAATGATATATCTGCACTACATTTTTTTTTTTTTTTATTTCCACTGTGCCATAAATCAAATCAAAGTTTATTTGTTGTGTACATTGTTTAGCAGATGTTCATGCGGGTGCAGCAAAACGCTTTTGTTACTGGCTCCTAACAATGCACTAACACGTCAAACAAGTACACAACAAAATAAAAAATAACAATAAATACACAAGAAATGTCAGAATAAATCCAATAAACAACCCAAATAGCACTGTAACAGTAATCCAAATGCAATCTATACGTATACACACAATCCAGTTTTAGGTACGCCACCCCGTTCACGAAAATGGTTCGCTCCTACAGACCTTGAGTCACGTGGCCTGCTATATAAAGCAGGCAGACAGGCATCGAGGCATTCAGTTACTGTTCCATTTTTTATTTTACCTTTATTTAACTAGGCAAGTCAGTTAAGAACAAATTCTTATTTAAAATGACGGCCTACACCAGCCAAACTCAGACGATGCTGGGTTCAATTGTGCGCCGCCCTATGGGACTCCCAATCACGGCCGGTTGTGATACAGTCTGGATTCGAACCAGGTTGTCTGTACTGACTCCTCTAGCACTGAGGTGCAGTGTCTTAGACCACTGCGCCACTTGGGAGCCAGAATTTAAATTGTTAGAATGGGCAAAATAATAATCGGTGCCAGGCGTGCCGGTTTCAGTATCTCAGAAACGGCCGGCCTCCTGGGCTTTTCACACACGACAGTGTCTAGTGTTTACCGAGAATGGTGCGACAAACAAAAGACATCCAGTCAGCGACAGTCCTGTGGGCGAAAACAGCTCGTTGATGAGAGGTGAAGGAGAATGACAAGAATTGTGCAAGCTAACAGGCGGGCCACGAACAGGCAAATAACGGAGCAGTACAACAGTGGTGTGAAGAACGGCATCTCGGAAACGCACAACTCGTCAGGCCTTGTCACGGATTGGCTATTGCAACAGACAACCAAACCTGGTTCCACTCCTATCAGCTAAAAAGAAGAAGCGGCTCCAGTGGGCATGCGATCACCAACACTGGACAATTGAGGAGTGGAAAAACATTGCCTGGTACGACGAATCCCAGTTGCGTCATGCTGATGGCACAGTCAGGATTTCATGGCCCCAATTTGCCTGGTGTCAATGGTACAGGCTGGTGGCGGTGGTGTAATGGTGTGGGGAGTGTTTTCCTGGCAGACTTTAGGTCCCTTGATACCAATTGAGCAACATTTCCTGGTACTAGAGGGGTGTACCTAATAAACTGAATTTACACAAGATATACTAAGAATGATATGTACAGCAGTATATACAGTGGGGAGAACAAGTATTTGATACACTAACGATTTTGCAGGTTTTCCTACTTACAAAGCATGTAGAAGTCTAATTTTTTATCATAGGTACTCTTCAACTGTGAGTGACGGAATCTAAAACAAAAATCCAGAAAATCACATTGGATGATTTTTAAGTAATTATTTTGCATTTTATTGCATGACATAAGTATTTGATCACCTACCAACCAGTAAGAATTCCGGCTCTCACAGACCTGTTCGTTTTTCTTTAAGAAGCCCTCCTGTTCTCCACTCATTACCTGTATTAACTGCACCTGTTTGAACTCGTTACCTGTATAAAAGACACCTGTCCACACACTCAATCAAACAGACTCCAACCTCTCCACAATGGCCAAGACCAGAGAGCTGTGTAAGGACATCAGGGATAAAATTGTAGACCTGCACGAGGCTGGGATGGGCTACAGGACAATAGGCAAGCATCTTGGTGAGAAGGCAACAACTGTTGGCGCAATTATTAGAAAATGGAAGAAGTTCAAGATGACGGTCAATCTCCCTCAGTCTGGGGCACCAAGCAAGATCTCACCTCGTGGGGCACCAAGCAAGATCTCACCTCGTGGGGCATCAATGATCATGAGGAAGGTGAGGGATCAGCCCAGAACTACACGGCAGGACCTGGTCAATGACCTGAAGAGAGCTGGGACCACAGTCTCAAAGAAAACCATTAGTAACACACTACGCCGTCATGGATTAAAATCCTGCAGGGCACGCAAGGTCCCCCTGCTCAAGCCAGCGCATGTCCAGGCCCGTCTGAAGTTTGCCAATGACCATCTGGATGATCCAGAGGAGGAATGGTAGGTCATGTGGTCTGATGAGACAAAAATAGAGCTTTTTGGTCTAAACTCCACTCGCCGTGTTTGGAGTAAGAAGAAGGATGAGTACAACCCCAAGAACACCATCCCAACTGTGAAGCATGGAGGTGGAAACATTATTCTTTGGGGATGCTTTTCTGCAAAGGGGACAGGACGACTGCACCGTATTGAGGGGAGGATGGATGGGGCCATGTATCGCGAGATCTTGGCCAACAACCTCCTTCCCTCAGTAAGAGCATTGAAGATGGGTCGTGGCTGGGTCTTCCAGCATGACAACGACCCGAAACACACAGCCAGGGCAACTAATGAGTGGCTCCGTAAAAAGCATCTCAAGGTCCTGGAGTTGCCTAGCCAGTCTCCAGACCTGAACCCTATAGAAAATCTTTGGAGGGAGCTGAAAGTCCGTATTGCCCAGCGACAGCCCCGAAACCTGAAGGATCTGGAGAAGGTCTGTATGGAGGAGTGGGACAAAATCCTTGCTACAGTGTGTGCAAACCTGGTCAAGAACTACAGGAAACGTATGATCTCTGTAATTGCAAACAAAGGTTTCTGTACCAAATATTAAGTTCTGCTTTTCTGATTTATCAAATACTTATGTCATGCAATAAAATGCAAATTAATTACTTAAAAATCATACAATGTGATTTTCTGGATTCCGTCACTCACAGTTGAAGAGTACCTATGATAAAAATTACAGACTTCTACATGCTTTGTAAGTGGGTAAACCTGAAAAATCGGCAGTGTATCAAATACTTGTTCTCCCCACTATAGGTAGGTAGGTAGGTATACGTTGTGTATAGACAGTATGTGAATAGAAAAAGGTGTGTATAGCGAGCGGTACAGTTTACTTGGTTTGTTACAAAAGGCAATTTTTGCTCTAGATTGCAGGAAACGGCAGTTGTTTAAAAATGCAAAAACCCCTGATCAGAGTTCGCTGGAGATGCCCTTTTATTGAGGCCCTCTGCCAACTTCCTTTCAACTAAGAGCTAAAAGTAAGTTGGAAGTCAAGACTGTACCTGGAAGTGGGGGTTGGCCACACATCTGGAGATCTGTTTGAATAGTGGCTCTTGGATCTTCTTGAACTGGGTAGGCTCAATGACATCCAGGATCTCCTCGATTTCCCCCAGGTACATCACCTAGGGCAGGTGGGAAACAACAAGACACTTGAGGAAACCATGTACAAGAGATGCCAATACACTGTTTAGAACCACAAGGTAGACCAGGTACAGTATCAGCTCCAGTGTGCGGTGTCATCCAGCAGTCATTACAGAAAATGAGACAGAGAGACAGCCAGACAGACATACCTCCTTCTGGCTACAGGTTTTGGGCCAAAACTTCAACAGCCCCCGAATCACCTGAGGATTGAACAGATTACATTAGTTCCAAGGAAGAGCCTTTAGTTTTTTCTGTCTTTATCATTAGTCAACAAACCAACTGTACTGTGCATAGGACGATAGCGCTGTAGTATTTTACACGCTATTTACCTAGGTGCAATATGAGCTATTCACGATTTTGGACTCAAAAATGTTTGGAGGAAGCTAGCATTGTTTGTCCCCAATATGAAACTTGCACAGACACCTAGCACACAACAGGAGAACTGTCATCCACATCCCATACGGAAAAGTTATACATGGCAGTGATCATGTTTAAAACCCATATACACTCCAGTATGTGGACACCTGTTCATCGAACATTTCATTCCATATCTTCGAGCAAGGCACTTAACCACTCGATTTCGATAACCAATGATATCAAGCCACACCCGGCCATGATTAGACACCTGTGTCTATCCTTTGACACTATATAAACTAGTGACCCGCAGTGTTAGTCATTATACCCTGATGACAGCTTGTCTGTCGAAACATTGGTTATTATGTTAATAAATTATTGTATCTGAGCTCCTAGCTCTCCTTTTCTTTTGGTGTACACAAGCACATTATCTATTGAAAATGTTATCTGAGTGATACTTACTTTTTATGTTGAAATTGTAAAGTTTGAATATGTAAATTGATCGACTGAAAACTGTTAGCGATCTTGACATAGGGATGACTGGGTTTGCGGCTAAGCCAGGCTACTCCATAGAATAACATAAGCAAAAATAATATTCCAGATAATAATATTCTGGTTTGAACTTGTGTATAGCTCCTCTGAGGTAATATTGTTGTAACTTTTCTACTCTGTTTCTTTGGTCTAGGCCCTGACATCTCCCCACCCAAGTGTTATATATTAGAGTTGTATTTTCTTGTTGTTGAAAAAATGTATACCCTAACGCTAAGCTAACTGCGCTAACACTAGCCTGTCAAGCCTATAGGGTTGTTATTAGCTTGGCTCAGTATTGGAATGGCTGTGAAAGGTTCATTTATCTATTTAAAGGTATTTTTATTTAAACATAGTACACAAGGTTAAGATAAATACTGATAAGGTATATTTTTAAATAGAAGGCAATGTGTTAGCTAGTGTACAAAGCTAGGGTGCAAAGCTGTCATCAAGGCAAAGGGTGGCTACTTTGAAGAAATATAAAACACGTTTTTGGATACTACATTATTCCATGTGTTAATTCATAGTTTTGATGTCTTCAGTATTATTCTACAATGTAGAAAATAGTAAAAATAAAGAAAAACCCTTGAATGGATAGGTGTGTCCAAACCTTTGACTGGTACTGTATATAGAAGCATATATGGGCATATACACTACCGGTCAAAAGTTTTAGAACACCTACTCATTCAAGGGTTTTTCTTTATTTTTACTGTCTTCTAAATTGTAGAATAATAGGGAAGACATGCGAGATCTTTCAAATGCCACCCTTTAAAAAATAAATAAATAGGCAAGCCTTGATGACAGCTTTGCACACTCTTGGCATTCTCTCAACCAGCTTCACCTGGAACGCTTTTCCAAAAGTCTTGAAGGAGTTCCCACATATGCTGAGCTCTTGTTGGCTGCTTTTCCTTCACTCTATGGTCAGAATCCCAAACCTTCTCAATTTGGTTGAGGTCGGGGGATTGTGGAGGCCAGGTCATCTGACGCAGCACTCCATCACTCTCCTTCTTGGTAAAATAGCCCTTACACAGCCTGGAGGTGTTGGGTCATTGTCCTGTTGAAAAACAAATGATAGTCCCACTAAGCCCAAACCAGATGGGATGGCGTATCGCTGCAGAATGCTGTGGTAGCCATGCTGGTTAAGTGTGAATTCTAAATAAATCAGACAGTGTCACCAGCAAAGCACCCCCACACCATAAGACCACCTCCTCCATGCTTTACGGTGTGAAATACACTTGCGGAGATCATCCGTTCACCCACAACGCATCTCACAAAGACACGGCGGGTTGGAACCAAAAATCTCAAATTTTGACTCCGGACCGAAGGACTTATTTCCACCGGTCTAGTGTCCATTGCTCGTGTGTCTTGGCCCAAGCAAGTCTCTTCTTCCTATTGGTGTCCTTTAGTAGTGTTTCTTTGCAACAATTTGACCATGAAGGCCTGATTCACACAGTCTCCTCTGAACAGTTTATGTTGAGATGTGTCTGTTACTTGAACTCTGAAGCATTTATTTGGGCTGAAATTTCTGAGGCTGGTAACTAATGAACTTATCCTCTGCAGCAGTGGTCACTCTGGGTCTTCCTTTCCTGTGGTGGTCCTCATGAGAGCCAGTTTCATCATAGCACTTGATGGTTTTTGCGACTGCACTTGAAGAAACTTTCAAAGTTCTTGAAATGTTCTGTATTTACTGACCTTCATATCTTAAAGTAATTATGGACTGTCGCTTCTCTTTGCTTATTTGAGCTGTTCTTGCCATAATATGGACTTGGTCTTTTACCAAATATGGTTATCTTCTGTATACCAACCCTACCTTGTCACAACACAACTGATTGGCTCAAACGCATTAAGAAGGATTGAAATTCCACAAATTAAGGCACACCTGTTAATTGAAATGCATTCCAGGTGACTACCTCATGAAGCTGGTTGAGAGAATGCAAAGAGTGTACAAAGCTGTCATCAAGGCAAAGGGTGAAGAATCTCAAATATAAAATATATTTTTATTTTGTTTAACACTTTTTTGGCTAATACATTATTCCATATGTGTTAATTCATAGTTTTGATGTCTTCAGTATTATTCTACGATGTAGAAAATAGTAAAAATAAAGAAAAACCCTTGAATGAGTAGGTGTTCTAAAACTTTTGACCGGTAGTGACTGTTTCCACCATATATACCCATATAAAACATATAAGTAATATAGCCATATATTACTTTTCCTTATGGGAACCTAGTGTCCCCATAGTAGAATGTAAGGAATGTTAGTGTAGAGTACCGGCTCGGTGAGGGTGGGGTCCTTCTCCAGGAACTGGACAACACAGTAGGCTAGCTGAAAGGACAAAGAACAGGCAAGTGAGCTTACGTACTTACTGTTAACAGAAACATTCCAATGTGGTGTGTACAATACACCAAACGTACAAAACATTAGGAACATCTTCCTAATATTGAGTTGCACCCCCTTTTGCCCTCAGAACAGCCTCAATTCGCCACGGCATGGACTCCACAAGGTGTCAAGCGGTCCACAGGGATGCTGGCCCATGTTGAGTCCAATGTGTCCCACAGTTATGTCAAGTTGGCTGGATGTCCTTTGGGTGGTGGACCATTCTTGATACACATGGGAAACTGTTGAGCGTGAAAAACCCAGCAGCAATGCAGTTCTGGACACACTCAAACCTGTGCGCCTGGTACCTTCTACCATACCCCGTTCCAAAGCACTTAAAAACATTGTCTTTCCCATTCACCCTCTGAATAGCACTCATACATATGTACTCAGCAAAAAAAGAAACGTCCTCTCACTGTCAACTGCGTTTATTTTTCAGCAAACTTAACATGTGTTAATATTTGTATGAACATAACAAGATTCAAAAACTGAGACATAAACTGAACAAGTTCCATAGACATGTGACTAACAGAAATTGAATAATGTGTCCCTGAACAAAAGGGGGGTCAAAATCAAAAGTAACAGTCAGTATCTGGTGTGGCCACCAGCTGCATCAAGTGAATAATATGGCCACTAGATGGCACTGTGATCCAAGGCTTTTTTCAGAGCACAGTTCATTTTAGCTCATGAGAGTTATACTTACACAGGCTTCTACATCATCTACTGTTTACAAAGACTGACCTGATAGAACAAACGGGTAGCTAAGCTAATGACCATATCATAATATTGTATAATATTTCACCTATAATTCATTTTAAAACCCACATTATGCCAGTTACATTTCTCAGATATAGATCGGTGCTATAAATAGAAGAGCGGTTGTCTACCGAGAGAGTACTTAAAGCATACTCTTAAAACGGGTTATTTATTGTATTCGGCATTTGGTTACCTGTGCGTGGAACAGGGCCAGTCCTTTGGCGGTGTGCATGGGGATGAGCACCTTCATCAGGAACTGCTTGTGTTCCGCCTTCAACGGCAGTGCAAAGCCATTGATGATGCTGCGAATAGACAAAAACAACACTCCAATCAATCATCGCCTTGAGAGGCAAACATACATGCATGAGAGACAGTACACACACACACACACACACACACACGATACGGAGGGCAGGGTGGGCGGTCTGAGAGGCAGAGAGAGATGAGTATTCATATTTAGAACCAGGGAGACATTTCACTGTGGAACAAAATTACAACGCTTAAATTCTTTAACAGGAAGCAGTACAGCTCTAAAAGTGGAAAAGGACAGAGGTCAGCAGTGCGACTGAGATTCCCAGAATTCTGTGGTGTTAAGGTGTTAACAGCAGAGCAGTCTGTAGAAACACTAAAGGGAACTTCTAGTGTAGCGATATGAGTATATTAGCTCAAATGGAGATATTATGGCATATGAGTGTACATGGTTTCATGTCCTAGTTCCACATAAATAAAATGTGTTGTGCTTGCTGTGTTACTGCAGTTTTGTGCAACATGCAGCTAGAGTCAAAGATGCTTGATAACATTGATATATGTTGATGCTGCCGATGCATGCTTGAAATCACACCACAAAAACCTCTGGACTCACCTCCCCAGTATCTCCAGGAGTTCGGCCACTCCGTTGAAGTGATCGATCTCGTAGATGAACCTACCAGAATCAGAGAACACAAAGGCATCAAAATACAGAGCGCCAAGCGGAGCGTATGGCTCTGATTGGACACAACGGAGCAGAGAGAGCGAGACAGTGCATTAGGAAGGCTAAAATGGCCCCCCTCTGCTAACACTGATGCTCACTGAGTCGAATCGTAACGTGTAAAAGCTGTGAAATGTGCTCAGCCACTGTAGCGCTCCTAACCAAACTAACCCCCCGCTACCCTCTCTACCTCATTTGCAGAAAGCAGAGCAGTAGACCCAACAGCCCGAACAGAGCTCACCCCCCCCTAAACAATGTTTTATTTGGGTGACCCATTTTGGGCTGTCTGGAAGCCGTTGGCACTGCCCTGCCAGTCAGACCCTGCAGTGGGCATGGAGGCTCTAATGGAGCACTTCGATGGCATTTTTAATCCCGGCGGCAGATGGTCAACGAAGATCAACAAGGAGTAAAGCGTTTCTCTGTAACCACAGCAACAGGAATCTCTGCTGTGCTTCTGTGTCTCACGATTATTATTATTATATATATTTTTTTACTATACTTGAGTAATGCGAATGGAGGTACTGTTTTTCTTGTGGTCGTGACTTGAGATGAGACATTATGTTTGGGGTTTGGAGTGGAGCCCAAAGGATTGAGAAAAGCTCAACATTATTGCAATCCAAAATAAATGACTCTACTGTCATCATAGTACAGCATCTAGAAAGTCTGAAACTATCTTTTATGAGAATCCCGTTTGACTTTTGACCCTATGACCAAAGGACATTTCCTCTGCACTGACAGCAGATGTGCTGTGGGGCCTGACGTAGTCTTGATCCTCATCCATCTACCAGTTGTCCCCAAGCCGCTGCTGCCGTTTCTGTCTCAAAGAGCATGGCTGGGAAAGCCTGCCAAGGAAACACTCACAGCAGCACAGTTCCCCTTTTCAGCCAGGCCATTGACAGAAAGAAGACAGGAAGCTAACTGACAGGTGTGGGCTTTCAGAGACATACGGGTGGTTGCGGTGTAAAAGGAGGTCGACTGTGGTGGCATTGTAAAATGAGCCAACTGGAGAAAAACACAAGGGTTGTATTCATTAGGAGACACGGCGGGACAACCTGAACTCCTCCAATGAGAAATGCTCATTTTCTATTCTGTTGCGAAACGTTTTGATACGGTAGGCCCTAATGAATACGGCCATGGACTTTTTATGGGCCGAGCTGCAGGGGGGTTTGAACCCAGTTTGACGGATACATGTGTGGGTCTTTGAAGAAGGCCCTGCTGTTTGTTCCTGTGAACGAGGAGCTCTTCACTACTCACTCACCGCAAGAAGATGTTGTTGATCTGCTTCCTGATGAAAGCCCGCAACCCCAGGAACTTCCCGTAGATCCGATGCAGGACAGTCTTCAGGAAGTCCCTCTCTCGGGGGTCCTCGCTGTCAAACAGTTCCAGGAGCTGCCATGGACACAGAGGAGACAGAGAATGAGAGAGAGAGACAGAGGACACCAAGTTATGTCCTAGCTTCCCAGTGTCAATCCCAAAGCTAGAATAGAATGTTTTGTTTCTGACTGGGCTCTGTCTCTCTCCAAGGTGACAGTGGTGTTTCGCTTAGATTTTATTTTCAAGACTCTGTATAAAGAGCCCGTAAAGCAAAGCAATACCCAGCCCTCTGATACCAAAATTGTCAATAGAATCAAATAGAAGTCTAAACATACAGAGGTCCCAGTCACACCTACAGAGCATGGTATAAAAAGAAATTAAACAATTTAAAAGAGTCAACTAAAGCTTAAAAACTCATCACCAAACGCCAACACATATAATCCACTATATGCCTGCTAGTAGTCATCTGAGCAAAGAGTGGACATAATCATATCTTATTGCAGCTATCAACCGCTTATATAACATGCACATGTAGGCACCGTATTGTATATAGATACAAACCCCTGGCATAGAAAAAGGCTATATCCATCCTTCAGTATGATGAGTCATTAGTACTGTAACGTTACTCTTTAAAAGGAGCGGAGCGGTTTAGAAATATGCCACTGAGCCCAGAGGAATAGCTTAGCTAGCTCTGATCTCGAGCGGGTACTAAAACGTGGCCTTCCTCTTTCTATGGGGTTGCCAGCACCACAATGACAGGGTATATATTTCAGCAGAGCAGTGGCACAATAAAGTCCTGCCTTCCTCCCCCAGCCTGACACCAAATGCTGCACACTCCCCTGTTGCAGACACAAAGATGCTACTAGGCTTCATCCCAATATTCGTCATGGTTTCCTTTGCAATGTACTTACTGTAACCCTGCACTGATTCGACAGGACTGCTGGCCTACAAACAACACAGAATAATGTTTCTGCTTTATTCATGCCATGCTGCTAAGCCTAACTCCATCAAGTCTGTTTAAAATCAGTAAGCACAAGGAAATAGGCCGTAGGAAAGAATGCTGCTTGGTATTATTGAGATGTGGAACCTACCAGACTATGATTCAGCCATGCAGGAGGCCAGGGTCAATATTCAATCACCATCAGTGATAATCAAGACCCGACCAATGGGATTTCACCCAGAGGCTAATGCAATTTGTCCTGAACTTGACCTTTGCTATGTCTGTTATGTTACAGCAGCACTAGGAGCTAAGCGGACAGTGTTTATCCGAGCATATGTTTTGTTCTGCAAGGTCACCCAAGAAGAGCCCCATGTCTCCTACACAAAGCACCCAGAGGGACACTGTACTGCGAGATTGTCATTGTCAATCTTTCTTCACTGTATGAAGTTGAACTATAAAAACATCTTGAGTGTAGAGGAGTAGAGACTACTGTATTTCACAATTGGTGCTGACATGCCAAGTCAACACGTCTTACCACCTAGAAAACAAGACATTACAGATAATGAGTAGAACAGAGTACAATACAGAACGATCCTAGCCGTTCGGTCGTGCACACCGTAGCAAAAACGTTTTGCAACAAAAATTTGATGATCTCACTAGACAGGTACTAAGTACCTCTGTTTCAATACATTTTCTCCCTTATAGAACACGACCCAGCGGTCTTAAATACCACCTTCCATGTCCTCTGCCTCTGACAATGTCAAGATACCAGCTAGCACAGCGGTTTCTCTAAATTGCCTTTGGCCCCGTGTTCAAACACAGTACGGCTGCTTTGAAATGAGTCAATCAGTGCACATAAAGTCACTCACTCTGACATTACGGCCTGTGTTCCAACCAACCTCCAGCAAGGTCAATTCTCACTGCAAAAGTGTAGTTACTGATGGTTCAACTGAAACGACTTGGCTTTTTCTTCCAGAACAAGGCATTAGGTTTCTAAAACCTACACTTAAAGTATAGTTACTTTCTCTGCAGGTCTTATGCTATCGACCGGGAAGCAGAACAGGTCTCTATTTTTATTTTAAGCCTAGACACCCACTGAGACCAGGTTGAAAGAAGGTGTCGAATGAGCTGACACTGCGTGACAGAAAAGTGTGTGAGAGTGTGCATGCATTTGAGAGAGCTGTTGACAGACTTTTATTATGGGTGTGTTATAATGCATGTACAGTCTACATTGTATCTGTGTGCAGTACGTTGATTGAGAAGGCTGAGGGAGGGAGGGAGGGAAGGAGGAAGTGGGTCTGGAGCAGCTACATAAACAAGCAGGGTGTATCCACGGGGAGTGCGTCCTCTCTTTTCCTCTCTGCCCCGGCTGAGCCTCAGTCTGTGCTCCAAGGTGAAAACAGCCCCCCTGGCCTGCAGCTCACTTTCCTTTCGCTGCCTGCCAATGATGTGATGGCACAGTTTAATAATAACCTCCCTGCATGGGAACACTTCAATCAGAGGCACCGCCGGAGTCCCAAATGGCACCCTATACCCTATTTAGTGCCCTACTTTTGACCAGAGCCCTATGGGATTCCCTATGGGCCTCCCTATGGGCCGAGGTCAAACATAGTAGGGAATAGGGTGCCATTTGGGACACAGTCACAGGAAGACCACTGAGTGGTCTCACACATAAAAAGCTCTGCCTGGACAGACTAGCCGTGAATTAAGAGGGGGAGAACAGATGGAACATATGGAGGACGAGAGACCACTGTCACTAAGTGTTTTTTTTAATGATGGGGAATAGACTCACGCAAATAGCCTCTTTCTACAGTCAGTAGCCTAATCTGTGTTGTATACAAGAAGCAAATGCAATACTAGTTAACAATACTCAAGGGTACAAAATTGCATGTGATCACACACCCGCACCTAAGACAGTGTAAAAATAGAAAGTATAGAAAGTAAAAAGTGAGAAAGGGAACGGAGAAAGGGAACAGAGAAAGAGAATGCTACGGTTGGCCTACTTTGAATGCATGACTCATAATAGGTTCTAGCACAGCGATGCATATTTAGAAGTGACTAAATTACTTGTTTAACAGCAAAGGGCCTGTTCAGGTCGGGGCTGGTGAGAATAACTCCTCTCTAACACCAGTCTGTCAGTCAGTCGGCCAGTGAGTCAGTCAGTCACACCAGTCAGTCAGTCAGTCAGTCACACCAGTCAGTCAGTCAGTCAGTCACACCAGTCAGTCACACCAGTTAGTCACACCAGTCAGTCAGTCAGTCACACCAGTTAGTCACACCAGTCAGTTAGTCACACCAGTCAGTCAGACCAGTCAGTCACACCAGTCACACCAGTCAGACCAGTCAGTCACACCAGTCAGACCAGTCAGTCACACCAGTCAGACCAGTCAGTCACACCAGTCAGTCAGTCAGTCACACCAGTCAGTCAGTCACACCAGTCAGTCACACCAGTCAGTCACACCAGTCAGTCAGTCAGTCACACCAGTCAGTCAGTCAGTCAGTCACACCAGTCAGTCAGTCAGTCAGTCACACCAGTCAGTCAGTCAGTCAGTCACACCAGTCAGTCAGTCACACCAGTCAGTCAGTCAGTCACACCAGTCAGTCAGTCAGTCACACCAGTTAGTCACACCAGTCAGTCAGTCAGTCAGACCAGTTAGTCACACCAGTCAGTCAGACCAGTCACACCAGTCACACCAGTCAGTCAGACCAGTCACACCAGTCACACCAGTCAGTCACACCAGTCACACCAGTCAGACCAGTCACACCAGTCAGACCAGTCAGACCAGTCAGACCAGTCAGTCACACCAGTCAGTCAGACCAGTCACACCAGTCACACCAGTCAGTCAGACCAGTCACACCAGTCAGACCAGTCAGTCACACCAGTCACACCAGTCAGTCACACCAGTCAGTCACACCAGTCAGTCACACCAGTCAGTCACACCAGTCAGTCACACCAGTCAGTCAGTCAGTCACACCAGTCAGTCAGTCATTCACACCAGTCAGTCAGTCAGTCACACCAGTCAGTCAGTCAGTCACACCAGTCAGTCAGTCAGTCAGACCAGTCACACCAGTCAGTCAGTCACACCAGTCACACCAGTCACACCAGTCACACCAGTCAGTCACACCAGTCAGTCAGTCAGACCAGTCAGTCACACCAGTCAGTCAGTCAGTCAGTCACACCAGTCAGTCAGTCAGTCAGTCACACCAGTCAGTCAGTCAGTCAGTCACACCAGTCAGTCAGTCAGTCAGTCACACCAGTCAGTCAGACCAGTCAGTCACACCAGTCAGTCAGTCAGTCAGTCACACCAGTCAGTCAGTCAGTCAGACCAGTCAGTCACACCAGTCAGTCAGTCAGTCAGTCACACCAGTCAGTCAGTCAGTCACACCAGTCAGTCAGTCAGTCACACCAGTCAGTCAGTCAGTCAGACCAGTCAGTCACACCAGTCAGTCAGTCAGTCAGACCAGTCAGTCACACCAGTCAGACCAGTCAGTCACACCAGTCAGTCAGACCAGTCAGTCACACCAGTCAGTCAGACCAGTCAGTCACACCAGACCAGTCACACCAGTCACACCAGTCACACCAGTCAGTCACACCAGTCACACCAGTCACACCAGTCAGACCAGTCAGACCAGTCAGTCAGTCACACCAGTCAGTCAGTCAGTCACACCAGTCAGTCAGTCAGTCACACCAGTCAGTCAGTCAGTCACACCAGTCAGTCAGTCAGTCACACCAGTCAGTCACACCAGTCAGTCAGTCAGTCAGTCAGTCAGTCAGACCAGTCACACCAGTCAGACCAGTCACACCAGTCAGTCAGTCACACCAGTCAGTCAGTCACACCAGTCACACCAGTCAGTCACACCAGTCAGTCACACCAGTCAGTCACACCAGTCAGTCACACCAGTCAGTCACACCAGTCAGTCACACCAGTCAGACCAGTCAGTCAGACCAGTCAGTCAGTCAGTCAGTCACACCAGTCAGTCACACCAGTCAGTCAGTCAGTCAGTCAGTCAGTCAGTCAGTCAGTCAGTCAGTCAGTGAGAACAGAATGTGCAGAGTTATTCCCCTGCCATGTTGTTTGTCCCAGCAGGCCCGCTCTCGCAGTCCCCCTGACCTGACAAGCACAGAGCTGACAGTGAAGACATGGGCATTCTGATCATACCATAGCAGCAGCCATTAAAGAGCAACTGCCTCTAAAAAAACAACCAATCCCTTTGAAAACAGCCTATGTGGCATCGAGTCATAGAAATAAATTCTAGTATCACAAATTGTAAATAGGATCATTTAAGTCAAACACATTTTGGAACCTAAGTGCATCTTAAGTAAATTAAGGTTGGGTTTGCATTACAATTATGTCAACAAATCATGCCCCCCATTGCCAAGCTCCATGTGCAAATCACCCCTCCGCCCACTTCATTGAATGGGGCTCCGTTTTTTCCCTTGTTTCTTTTATGCCAGCTACATTATGTTAAGTCGCCCACCAACACGTTCAAAGGATCATAGATGTTTGAGACTGAAAAGCCCTATACGGATTGACCAACTATGGTTTGCAGGCCCTGCCGAAGGACCCAATCATGCGAAATAGGTGGTTGGTGTTTGTTGGTCCCCATTGGTGGTGAGAATACCAGTAGCTAATTCATAGACTGCTGGTTATGTATACAGTGCCTTCGGAAAGTACTCAAGAGCCCCTGATCTTACAGCCTTAATCTAACATTGATTAAATAAATAAAATCTGCAGCAATCTACACACAATACCCCATAATGACAAAAGCGAAAACTGATTTTTGATAATATTTGCTAATTTATTACATATTAATAATTCTTAAATGGAAGAACTTTGGAACCGCCAAGACTTTTCCTAGAGCTGGCCGCCCGGCCAAACTGAGCAATCGAGGGAGAACGGCCTTGGTCAGGGAGGTGACCAAGAACCCAATGGTCACACTGACAGAGCTCTAGAGTTCCTCTGTGTAGATGGGAGAACCTTCCAGAAGGACAACCATCTCTGCAGCACTCCACCAATCAGGCCTTTATAGTAGAGTGACCAGACGGAAGCCACTCCTCGGAAAAAGGCACTTGACAGGCCGCTTGGAGTTTGCCAAAAGTCACCTAAAGACTCTCAGACCATGAGAAACAAGGATCTCTGTTCTGATGAAACCAAGATTGAACTCTTTGGCATGAATGCCATGTGTCACGTCTGGAGTAAACCTGGCACCATCCCTACGGTGAAGCAATGGCGGTGTCAGCATCATGCTGTGGGGATGTTTTTCAGTGGCAGGGACTGGGAGACTAGTCAGGATCAAGGCAAAGATGAACGGAGCAAAAAAACCGACTCCAGACCGCTCAGGACCTCACCTTCCAACAGGACAATGACCCCTAAGCACACAGCCAAGACAATGGAGGAGTGGCTTCGGGACAAGTCACTGAGTGGCCCAGCCAGAGCCGGGACTTGAACCCGATCGAACATCTCTGGAGAGACCTGAAAAAAGCTGTGCAGCAACGCTCCCCATCCAACCTGACAGAGCTTGACAGGATCTGCAGAGAAGAATGGGAGAAACTACCCAAATACAGGTGTGCCAAGCTTGTAGCTTCATACCCAAGAAGACTCAGGGTTGTAATCGTGGCCAAAGGTGCTTCAACAAAGAACTGAGTAAAGGGTCTGAAAACTTATGTAAATGTGATATCAGTTTTTATTTTTCATATAAATTAGCAAACATTTCAAAAAACCTGTTTTGGCTTTGTCACTATTGAGTATGTGTAGATTGATGAGGGGAAAAAACTACTTAATCAATTTTAAGGCTGTAACCTAACAAAATGTGGAAAAGGTCAAGGTCAGAATACTTTCCGAATGCACTGTATATGGATGATTTATAAAGCCACGTACATTTAACAGTTAGGAGACAAGAAAACAGCCCTTGCCTAACTCCACTGCTGCTTCCGCCGCATTGCTCTCAACACCAATATTCTGGGTAATTTTTCTATTATGCACATAGCAACATCGTCTAGGAAAAAGTGCCAATCCAATGTACAGTTGTTGTATCATATCACATGCAATATTGCAAGTAATTCTTGGACTTAACTTACGTAGTTGCTTTTAGTATATTGCTTTTAGTATATCGAATGTGCATTACGTGCATTTATCTGTAATTAAACCCTGCACACTAAGGACTGTATTTTAAGGGAATTAATATTATTACCCTAAATTATATCATACACACATTTACCTTTCCATACTGCCGCTCTATGTATCATGTATGTGTCTTTTGTATACTTTCGTTCTGGCATTTTGCACCTGCCCTGTTATTTTGTTGCAGTGGCTTGACAAAGAAATTTGCCCTCGGGGATCAATAAAGTATCCATCAATCTATCTACAATTTCTGTAGCACGTCTTAGAGTGTTGGACTGTGCCATCCCCACGGCCTCCACAATGGATTAGTCCACTAAGACAGGCGTGAATCAGACAGGTGTCTTGTACACCATGATATTAGAATTTATTTTGCTACTGCTCGACTAAAGAAATCTTAGTCGACCAACAGCCTATCGACCAAACAATCGACCAGTCGACTAAATGGGGTCAGGCCTAGATTAATCAATGCATCAATTATGGATCCCCCCCCCGTAATGAGGACAGTGTCTGAATTAATTTGTTGTGGCAGAAAGGAGGAATTAGAACCATTCAGGGATTTGAAAGTTTTCCAATATTTTGCAGGGTTCACATTACAATACGAATGAGCAGTTAAATAATAAATCAGATTTAGCCTTTCTGATTCATCTTACACAGTGATAGCTCAGTTGTTTAAAAGCTTGCCAGTCTGGGCCTAAACCAGTGTTCCTGGCCTTGACCCAAGCATAATCTCTTTCATGAATGACTTCTGATAATTCTGGAGAGTACCAGGCATTCGATCTACTTTCAACCCTTAATTTTTTTAAGGGTGCATGAAAATCCACAATACTATTGAAGACATCTGCAAAAAGGCTCAAAGCTAAATCAGGTTCAGTGATAGCTGAAATACAGTCAAGGACACTAAAATAAAGATAATGTAAAAAAGCCTCTTTATGATGACACAAGGCTTAGATTTTTGTATTCTCACATCTCTAACACAAACAACTGGGCAAAGGTCACTAATGTCTTGGGCGAAAACACTAGTAGAAACATATTTCTTTGGTGTATTCATTAAAATAAGTCCAGAGAGGATATTTAGAGTTGGGCTGTGGAGGCTTAGTCACTAGCTGGGTTAGGTTAAGATCATTACATGTCTTTTACACTGAACAAAAATATAAACGCAACATGTAAAGTGCTGGTCCCATGTTTCATGAGCTGAAAATAAAATACTCCAGAAATGTAAATGTTTTTACATCACTGTTAGAAAACATTTCTCCTTTGCCAAGACAATCCATCCACCTACCTGACAGGTGTGACATATCAAGAAGCTGATTAAACAGCATGATCATTACACAAGTAGACCTTGTGCTGGGGACAATAAAAGGCCACTCTAAAACGTGTAGTTTTGTCACACAACGCCACAGATGTCTCATGTTTTGAGGGAGCGTGTACCTGGCATGCTGACTGTAGGCATGTTCACCAGAGCTGTTGCCAGAGAATTGAATGTTCATTTCTCTACCATAAGCTGCCTCCAACGTTGTTTTAGAGAATTTAGCAGTACATCCAACCGGCCTTACAACTGCAGACCACTAACTTTGGATTTAGTAGAAGACAACAAACTAGTTAACTATAACAGTTATGGATAGATTTTTAACCCAGACAAAGGCTTAAAGATTGTTTAGCTACTATGTTAGCAAGGGAAATGGATTTCAGTAAAGAAATAATTTAAGATTCTCCTAACTAAGTGGCGTGAGGACAGGAAAGAGATGAAAGAGATGAAACGTGGATCAAAAAAGTATGGGCTTGGGCTCGGTTTCAAAATACAATATGTGGGGAATATAATCTTTATTTTATTCTGTAATATTATATTTTTACTACAAAAAACATAATTACACTTTGACATGAGGCATTGTGTGTAGCCCAGTGACCAACAAATCTAAATTTAACCAATTTTAAATTCAGGCTGCAACAACAAAATGCTGGTGTGAATACTTTTTGAAGGCATTGTACATCGCCTGGAAATACTTCAAGTCATTTGACGCTTTCATTTGATCAAAATTAATCAATTGAATATTCGGGAAAATATGTTGTTTTGGTACTACACTTCCTTCCCCTCTGCATGCACTCACATACTGTAGTACACACACATGCGTAAACAAACTCACACATAAATACTGCTCACCAAGTTGAAATAAAACATTATAACCACCAGTTCCACTGTGAGCTGATCATACAGTCCCTCTCCCATGCCAGAGAGACAGGGGAAAGCACTGACACTAAAAACTACAACAAACAACAGGGCTTGTTCCTGCCTCTCTCCGCCCCTCTTCCCCAGCCTCTGTCTGACCACAGTCCCCTTTTCTCTTCCTGTAATGTAAACAACAGGGAGCTATTCAAAGCTCCCCACGACACCACTCGCATCATGGAAATTTAGCCTGAGCACCTAGGATGCTGCAGCTCGGCAAACATTCCAGGTCGTAGCATTCATCCCCTTTTGCTCCCTCACCCTGGGGAAAGGAGGAAGGCTCGATAAATACGCACGGCACAGCCCCGGTGGGTTGCTGCTGAAGAGCTCCTGCAAGGGTGAGCCTAGGTCTTATTCATTAGGGCACACCGTAGCAAAACGTTTAATTACAGAAAGCGTTTCTTATTGACAGTTCAGGTAACATCTTCCAGTTTGTCTGTTTCCTACCATTTGGTGCCAAATTAATACGGCCCAGGTCTCCCCTGGGTGAGCCGTTTAGGTCCTGGAATACCAAGCCGAGGCATATGAGGACTATCTGTTATCAGGGCGGACAAACTAGGCTAAATGCTGAGACTGATAATGAATGTACAAGTTGTTGTAAGATGACATGCTCCAAAGGGACACTACATGACTCCAACTGATGTTCGCAAGATGCCAGGAGATATCAAACATCATTTTTGGTCTTTCATACTCTGAACTTGAAGCTCTCGAGCAAAAAAACGGAATTGGAAATTGGTGCCGATTTTGTTTAAAGCTAAATCCATATGACTGCTTACAAAACAGATACATTTTCAAATGTTTGTGTTGGATATATTGTACTGAAGTATTTTGAAGAGTAGATATTAAGCAGTCTGAGGCTTGTAATGCTGCCAGATCTGTCTTTAGGGGTCTGTGTGTACCCTTTAGCTCCACATAGAACCAACACGAACACAGTAAACAACAGGAAATTAGAGTCTCAACAATGTTTGATAAATCAATACAATAGCTTTGAACAATACTGACAAACAACAGGAAATTAGTCTCGACAATGTTTGATAAATCAATACAATAGCTTTGAACAATACTGACAAACCAGGGGTGTATTAGTTAGTACACACTATTAAACAAAATTGGGATCCTTAACGTTAAGAAAAATCCCTAACCAAAAATCTTTTAGGCGAAGATGCATGAAGTAAAAAGCATAGTGGGTCAATTTCTAAAACGACTAAGAACGTTGAAGCGGGAGGTTCAACTTCTCCACTTACCGATACCTGAACAAGAGAGCCTCATCGAAATTGCAACAATCAGTTCTGTGAAAAATTCATTTAAATCAGAAGCCACTGCCAGATTTCTGGATAGGGCTGTGCTCAGAGTATCCTGCCTTGGCAAATCACGCAGTTAAGACACCGAAGCCCTTTGCAACCACGTACAGTTGAAGTCATTAAAACTCATTTTTCAACTACTCCACAGATTTCATGTTAACAAACTATAGTTTTGGCAAGTCGGTTAGGACATCTACTTTGTGCATGACACAAGTAATTCTTCCAACAATTGTTTACAGACATAGTTAATTATACGTGAAATAATCTATCACAATTCCAGTGGGTCAGAAGTTTACATGCACTAAGTTGACTGTGCCTTTATAAAAGACAAGAAAAGTATGTCATGGCTTTAGAAGCTTCTGATAGGCTAATTGACATAATTTGAGTCAACTGGAGGTGTTCCTGTGGATGTATTTCAAGGCCTACCTTCAAACTCAGTGACTTTGTTCGTCATCATGGGAAAATCAAAAGAAAACAGCCAGAAACTCAGAAAACAAAATTGTAGACCTCCACAAGTATGGTTCATCCTTGGGAGCAATTTCCAAACGCCTGAAGGTACAGTTGAAGTCAAAAGTTTAAATACACCTTAGCCAAATACATTTAAACTCAGTTTTTCACAATTCCTGAAATTTAATCCTAGTAAAAACAGGTACAAAAGTATTTATGTCCACAGTAAAACGAGTCCTATATCGACATAACCTGAAAGGCCGCTCAGCAAGGAAGAAGCCACTGCTCCAAACCGCCATAAAAAAGACAGACTACGGTTTGCAACTGCACATGGGGACAAAGATTGTACTTTTTGTATAAAGGTCCTCTGGTCTGATGAAACAAAAATAGAACTGTTTGGCCATAATGACCATCGTTATGTTTGGAGGAAAAAGGGGAAGGCTTGCAAGCCGAAGAACAACATCCCAACCGTGAAGCACGGGGGTGGAGGCATCATGTTGTTGGGGTGCTTTGCTACAGGAGGGACTGGTGCACTTCACAAAATAGATGACATCACGAGGAAGGAAAATTGTGGCTATATTGAAGCAACATCTCAAGACATCAGTCAGGAAGTTAAAGCTTGGTCGCAAATGGGTCTTCCAAATGGACAATGACCCCAAGCCTACTTACAAAGTTGTGGCGAAATGGCTTAAGGACAACAAAGTCAAGGTATTGGAGTGGCCATCACAAAGCCCTGACCTCAACCTATAGAACATTTCTGGGCAGAACTGAAAAAGCGTGTGAGCAAGGAGGCCTACAAACCTGACTCAGTTACACCAGTTCTGTAAGGAGGAATGGGCCAAAATTCACCCAACTTATTGTGGGAAGCTTGGAAGGCTGCCCGAAACATTTAACCCAAATTAAAAATTTTAAAGGCTACCAAATACTAACTGAGTGTATGTAAACTTCTGAACCACTGGGAATGTGATGAAAGAAATAAAAGCTGAAATAAATCAAATCATTCTCTATTATTATTCTATTATTATAACATTTATTATTATTATTATTATTATTATTCTATTATTATAACATTTAAAATTCTTAAAATAAAGTTGTGATCCTAACTGACCTACGAAAGGGAATTTTTACTAGGATTAAATGTCAGGAATTGTGAAAAACTGAGTTTAAATGTATTTGACTAAGATGTATGTAAACTTCCGACTTCAACTGTACCTATGTGAGAGTGGATTCACAGCCCTCACTAGCATGACAACTAAATACAGGCACAGACTGTGTGGAAAATGATATAAGATTGAGACTCTCTCCAATACAACCCAACATTGCAGAGTTATGTACATCCTTTCAAGCACACCCTTCTCATTAACCTGTGGTGAGTTATTCACAATGTATGAAAAAATAAGGTTTTATATGTTAGATGGCTAAATAAAGAGCAACATTATCGATTATTATTACATTATTATTTGTGTTCTGGTCCTAGAAGAGCTCTTTGTCACTTCCCACGAGCCGGGTTGTGACAAAAACTCCTACTCATTCTTGTTTAATAAATGATTCATATAGTGTGTGTGGCAGGCTTACAATGGTGGCAAAAAACAACATTTGAGAGTGCGCTGACCCTGGAGGTTTAATGTTTGAAGGGGTAGGGGATTATAAAAAGTTTGGGAACCATTGCTAAGCAAACCACAGCAAAACGTTTTGCAACGGAATACATTATGCAACAAAAACAACAGTTTCTTATTGGTCATGTTGAACGTTTAGGCTGTTTGCTTCCTAGTGAATACAACTCTGCTGATGGTGATGTCATGTGACCATTTGAGTGACTGACGATGACGGGATGAAATAAGGGTCATTGACGGGTCAGTGTGACATCAGATGCAATGCTTACCTGCAGCACAAACTTCTGATCAATATAGCGCTTGGCGATGCTGGGCTGAAAGTCTGGATTCTCCAAGAATCGCAGAAGGAACTCGTAGACAAGCTGGAAAAAGTTAATAAAAATCTATGAAAAAGGTACATGAAATGTAGATAAAGTTCATACTAACAGGTATACCACATACGTAAAGAAAAGTCCAGTTAAGAAGAGGTCAAGTTAAAGTGACATGGTTTTACCTGTATGTGTGGCCATGAGGCCTCTAGAGTGGGCTCGTCCTCCTCTGGGTCAAAATCTGGGTTGTCACTCGGCGGAAGAGTCCGCAAAATGTTGGTGCAGATCTGTGAACAAGAGGACATTTAATGAATATACTAAAACTGCCAAAAATAACACGAAAGCACTTGGCCAAACGGCAAACTTAGACCTTAGGTTGGTGAGCTACATTAAATTCAAAGATTATACAGGTGTTTACTGAGGTATTACACCGTTTATCCATTAGGTATCCACTCATAAAATACATAATGAAAGAAGAAACAGAATGATCTTTCCTAAGATATTTCATGTCCAATGCAGTTCGGCCAACTGTTACAGTCAAACTAAAGTCTAATTAAGCAATAAGGCCAGAGGGTTGTGGTATATTTAAGCAATAGGGATGTAATGATTCACTGATATGCAAGGCTTTCCTAGTCCATCGCAAAAACGTTGCTGTAAAAAGTTGTTTGCGGTAGGTGCACATGATAAATCTGCCCTGTGCGCTGGGTAGTTTAAGTATTACTTTTGAACCATTTAATGTGTCTGAAGGTACAAACTCCACCTATCAGGCAGGCCCGGAGAGCAAAGGAAGTGTAGGCCTACTGCTGGCCAATCAAATTGCTCAGATCACCTGAAGCTTTCCCTAGCCCACAGCAAAGTTGATAGTCGACTGCTGTGTAAAACTTCAAAAACATGACTAGAGAGACTGTCAACAAATAAAGCACTGCTGTTTTTATGAGTTCATGTTTAAGATTTTATTCAGCATCGTAAACACTTTATAAACATTGTCTCCCTATCCACTCGCGCTACAAAGTGCATCAATAGACTTTTGTTTTTAGAGGAGCGTTTCTAATATCGAGGAGTATTTCACGTTCTCCGGTCACAAGAGTAACATGAATTGGTGCAACAACATTGGCAGGGCAATTCAAGAATAGCCTTTATGCAGTGATAATGTATTGAGCCTATAGTCGACTGCACAAACCTCATTGCTACAGAACTATTTTTAATATGTTAATTTTGCATAGGTTTACGTTTTTTTTACATCATGTTTAAAAAAAAAAAAATCTGAGTGTTAGATCTCGGCCTGCATTTTGACTCAAAAAGTGATCTCGGCTCGTCTAAACCATTCGATTATGAGACGGGTGAAATCCAAAGTTGTGCTATATATTAATTGGCTATGACATTTTTTAGATACATATTGACTAATTAAGTAGTGGGTGGTGAGATCACATGAATTCGTTCCTCTAATCAAACTCAATCGTTTCAAACTTAAACCTATCGTTCCTGTATCGTATCGGAGCCCATGTATATACATAGTCATCTTGAGAAGGGAAAGATGCACATCCCTATAAACACTACCGCTCGCCTTTTAGTACCCGCTAAGAAAGTTGCAGGCGTCCACGTTAGCAAATGCATATCAACCTGCAAAGTGCGCAAACATAATCACCAACCCATGATAAATAGTTAAACTATTGTATTGGATTAATTGCATGAAGAAATGTCTGACTTCAAATGTGATATTTATTTATTTAAATAATATATATATCACAGTTGAAGTCGGAATACATACACCTTGCCTTTAAATTGTTTAACATAGGTCCAACGGTTTGGGAAGCATTCCACAATAAGTTGGGTGAATTTTGGCCCATTCCTCCTGACAGAACTGGTGTAACTGAGACAGGTATGTAGGCCTCCTTGCTCGCACACGCTTTTTCAGTTCTGCCCACAAATTTTCAATGGGATTGAGGTCAGGGCTTTGTGATGGCCACTCCAATACCTTGACTTTGTTGTCCTTAACCTATTTTGCCTCAACTTTGTAAGTATAATTTTCCTTCCTCATGATGCCATCTATTTTGTGAAGTGCACCAGCCCTCCTGCAGCAAATCACCCCCACAACATGATGCTGCCACCCCCGTGCTTCACGGTTGGGATGGTGTTCTTCAGCTTGCAAGCCTCCCCCTTTTTCCTCCAAACATAACGATGGTCATTATGGCCAAACAGTTCTATTTTTGTTTCATCAGACCAGAGGACATTTCTCCAAAAAAGTAAGATCAGTTTCTGATTTGACTCTCTGAGCGGAGATTATATAGGCTACCATTTCCAGCCTTTCATAATAAAATAATTAGGCCGCCCGCCTGCAACGGCCACAATTCTTTATCATTACACCATTGTTCTAAATTCAATCTTCATCTTCACCCTCTTCATCATTCAGTTAATTGACGTCACATGCACCATTATCAGTTTCTATCTGGTTTCTATCGCCCATTCATCCATTGACGACAAAATAGCATATTTTAAAAATGGTACGTTTATTATGTTGATAGTTTTGCTTAGCAGCCAGAGCAATGCCTCCGCGAGTATTCATGTGCTGAATGCATGGACAGCACAAATATTATTGGTAAAAGTGAAATAGAAAAGTACCGAATATGCTCTTTGACACTATATAGAAATCTAAATGTTTTACCTCAATGTGACTGAAAGAGGATTTGATAACGTGATGCTCCTTTCCCTGTATCTGTCAATTACAAGATGCACCCATCTATTAATGTACAATTTGACAACTGATAATATTGTCACTCACCAGATCATTTTTCAATTTAATCTTGTCTATAGGCTAATTCTTATTATGTGTAAAATTTGTTTGGTATAGTTTTGATGGGCCGGCTGTGCAGGCTGACTGGCATTGTTTATTTTCCACTCATTTTTTTTGCATTATTCTAAAGGCCTACTGCAACACATAACTTGTTTTCGTTTCCCTTACAATACATTTGATTAGTAATAGAGTTACAGTAAATAATACCGTCCAATAACTGCGTTTTCTTTACAAAGAAAAACGTAAAAGAGAACGGTATCAACCCTCAAGGTGCGTGGTCAAATTATTAACATGAAGCCAACGCTGATAAATAGGCATAACAAACGTATCAATACATTATTGTTGTTCTAAATTAAATTGACCTCTTCACCCTCATCATTCAGTTAGGCCTTATTTAAATTTGAACGTGAAGTAACGTTTGTCATTCATTCATTCAGTGGGGCTGGCATCGTTTCGAGTCCCTTCGCTCATTAACTCCAACTCAGATAGAGTCAAGGATATGTTTAGCATTATTCTAAAAAGGCTAATGCAACAAGTAGCATGTTTTCCTTTAACTTAGCTACAATTAAGTCGAGGAGTAATAGCTTTATAGTAAATAAAACAGTACCATAACAGCTTCTTTGTATAAAGTAAAAGAGAATATCAACCTGCGAGGCCCCATGGTCAAAGTATTTGTTGCTGATGAATAGGAATAACAAACTCATCATTACACAATTGCCTTTCTAAATTAAATCAACCTCTTCACCCTCACCATTCAGTTAAGCCTAAATTCAATTAAATTGTCAAGGTGCACAATTATCGCCCATTCATCCATTTGTCATTCATTCAGTGAGGAGAGATAGAGACTAATTAGCCCCTGGCTGGGTACCAACGTCCTACTACGCATTGTCTTGGAGGGTTAAGGCTGTAAATACTTTTCTGTTTGTGATTTCAAAATTCGGACAAATGAGCAATGTAAAATAGAAAAATGTAGGAAAAGCCAGGGAAGGATAGAGGTAGAGGTTCTAGTGTTAAGCAATAAGGCAGAGAGCATGTGTGGTATGTGGCCAATATACCACAACTAAGGGCTGTTCTTAGGCACTGCATTGCATTTTGCATGGATACAGCCTTAAGCAGTGGTATATTAGCCCTATACCACAAACCCCTGAGGCGCCGTAATGCTATTATAAACTGGTTAACAACATAATTAGTACAGTAAACAAGTCATTTTGCGTCATACCTACATGTATGGTATATTGTCTGATATACAGTGCATTCGGAAAGTATTCAGACCCCTTCCACATTTTGTTAATTTAAAGCCTTATTCTAATTGATTAAATACAAACAAAATCTTTATCAATCTAAAACACAATACCCCATAATGACAAAACCAATTTTAGCAAATTTATTAAAAATAGAAAACCAGAAATACCTTATTTACATAAGTATTCAGACGCTTTGCTATGAGACTCAAAATTGAGCTCAGGTGCATCCTGTTTCCATTGATCATCCTTGAGATGTTTCTACAACTTGATTGGAGTCCACATGTGGTATATTCAACTGATTGGACATGATTTGGAAAGGCACACACCTGTCTATATAAAGGTCCCACAGTTGACAGTGCATGTCAGAGAAATACCAAGCCATGAGGTCGAAGGAATTGTCCGTAGAGCTCCGAGACAACATTGTGTCGAGACACAGATCTGGGGAAGGGTACCAAAACATTTCTGCAGCATTGAAGGTCCTCAAGAACACAGTGGCCACAATCATTCTTAAACGGAAGAGGTTTTGAACCACCCAGACTCTTCCTAGAGCAAACTGAGCAATCGGGGGAGATGGGCCTTGGTCAGGGAGGTGACCAAGAACCCGATGGTCACTCTGATAGAGCTCCAGAGTTCCTCTGTGGAGATGGGAGAACCTTCCAGAAGGACAACCATCTCTGTAGCACTCCACCAAATCAGACATTTATTGTAGAGTGGCCAGACAGAAGCCACTCCTCAGTAAAAGGCACGACAGCCCACTTGGAGTTTGCCAAATGCAAAAGTACTCTCAGACCATGAGAAACAAGATTCTCTGTTCTGATGAAACCAAGATTTCACTCTTTGGCCTGAATGCCAAGCCTCACGTCTGGAGGAAACCATGCACCCCTCATCACCTGGCCAATACCATCGCTGACAAAGGTGCTTCAACAAAGTACTGAGTAAAGGGTCTGAATAAATGTGATCATGATGTTCATGACAATATTTTGAATACATTTGCAAAAAAATCTAAAAACCTGTTTTTCTTTGTCATTATGGTGTATTGTGTGTATATTGATGAGGGGAAAAAACAATTGAATCAATTTTAGAATAAGGCTGTAACGTAACAAAATGTGGAACAAGTGATGGCGTCTGAATACCTCTTTCCATGACAGACTGACCATGTGAAAGCTATGATCCCTTATTGATGTCACTTGTTAAATCCACTTCAAATCCTTGTGGAATGCTTTCGACACCTTGTAGAGTCCATTCCCTTACAAATTGAGGCTGTTCAGAAGGCAATAGGGGGTGCACTCAATGTTAGGAAGGTGCTTCTAATGTTTTGCACAATCCAATTCTTGCTTTGGCGGACCATATTTTTCTTTACATTTGTCAATAAAACTCATGAATGCAACTATTTATGTCAAATTGTTTTGTGTTCTAAGTGTAGCGCTGGTTGTGCTGAAAAGAAAATGAAAAAAAAAAAACACTTAATTGTGAGGCTAAATATAAGGGATGGACATGCAGATAAATGAAAGTCAGATTAAGAGAAGGCAATTTTTGATGGGGTCTCAGGACTGATGGGGTTCAAATGAATATTTGTATTTGAAAATAAAGTTACTTTCCAAATACATTCCAATATTCAACTACTTGTATTTTCAAATAGATATTATTTGAAAACTTACTTTGAAATGAATGTGAAAGTAACTGACATAATTCAAATAGTATTTGAACCCACGTCTGCTGTGTGGCCCTGCCTATAAAATGCTAGGTAAATTCACCCAAACAAGCCCAACAACCAGTGGTAGCTTCAGGTTCAGTGAAGAGAGTCACTCTAGTCACGAGCCACAGCAGCCTGGCCTTTCACAGGAAATTGTCTAGAAATGGACATGTTCGCCGCCTCCTTGAATGAGTAAATTAGGCAAATCGATTACTGCCATAGACGGAAGAGGACAGAACATTAGTCCTCTCTCTCACCATCCCCGTCTCTGTTTCCATTACTCTCTTTCTCCATATCTGAAGTTCTCACAATGGTGCATGAACAGTACTGGTTTCCTAATGCTTTTTGCACGATTCCTGCTCCTCTGTTTTTAGCAGGTGAAACCTGTTGGGGAGCAGCAGTGTGTGTTCGCAGGCTACTAGGTACTGTACGGTGCTGAGCCTGGAAGGCTTTCACTACAGTTCTCCCAAGACCACGATCACCTTCTATTGTTTGTTGACTTTCACTAGGTCTCCTCAATCTTGGGACTGAAAGACTAGTTTCCTTTGCAAAACTAGTAACTACAGACAGGCCTAATTGAATGTAGGGAAAGGGGATACCTAGTCAGTTGCACAACTAAGTGCATTTAAACTAAATGTCTTCCACATTTAACCCAATCCCTCTGAATCGGAGGGGTGCGGGAGGCTGCTTTAAATTGACGTCCATGTTATCGGCGCACGGGGGAGTGGTTGTTGGGGGTTAACTGCCTTGCTCAAGGGCAGAACGGCAGGTTTCCCAAATTGCCGGCTCAGGGATTCGAACCAGCGACCTTTCGGTTACTGGCCCAATGCTTAACCGCTAGGTTAGCTGTAGTCTAGGATGCATAGAAACAGTTTAATGGTATTTTTCAGTCACATTAATTAACAAATAAAGACGTAGACATGTGGCTGGGATAGAGCTGATTGCTAATTTCTAACAAAGCCTATTAGAGATGTAGCCTAGCTATAGCACAACTTAGAGCAAATCATATTCATGCTGTGCTGCATGAACACAATTGGCAGTAAGTTGGAGGTGGCGAAGTACAACTTCCTCTTTAGTCAATTATGACTAAGCATGTTTCAATACAATAAATCTACCGTGGCAATGGGTAAAGAATTATTTAACCAAAATGGGAGGGCAAAAATGAATCCATTAAGGATTCTGCATCAGCCGTATCTCCCTATTAAAATTCTGTGCGTGCTGGAGACAAGGTTTGGAGGCAGGTCATTGCCACCACAATCACTGCAGCTCCGCTTTATTTTTTTTAGCTAGAAGGGAAATTGGAGAGTGACAACGACAACAGAGAGGATGGCAAGATTGCTACTGTTCTGCACACTGTGTGTGTGTGTGTGTGTGTCTGAACGACAACACCCAATTACCTATTGTCAGTCTGACAAGCCACACAGCTCTAATGTGGTAAAAAATAAGTAATATACATTCTTCAACTGACAGTAACAACCTTTGAGATGCTGAAAAGGAGCTATCGATGCAACTTGCTATTTCGACTACTTACCATTTCCTTGGGTTTAATGGACTACAAAATCAGCGTTCGGCAGATGTTGCCAGATCACACACACACACACTGAACCATATATTGAATGAAATAACCTTATTTGGATGGCACTGGCAGGGGCCATTAAACAACATGCAACGCTAAACACATAAGCTCTGTAATAAGATTTAATTTTCTATTTTCATGACAAGCAGTGCCCACTTCTGGGACAGGCTCCCAGAGTGCACAATACACCACACTACAAAAGATGGCATATGTGATTAGCTGGAGCAAATCACAGCTTGGGTTTCTTTTGATCTCCTGGGTGTAAAAAAAAAAAAAAAACACTGAAGAGTCCTCCTTTCAATGGCCATGGTTTCTAAAGCAACGGGGTGCTGTTGGACACATTGCGCTGCATCTCACTGCCTTGGTGGAGGAGGTGGGTGGATGTTAAAGAGAGAGAAACATTGTGTGTGTGTATGTGGTGTTGGAAACAAATTAGAGATTTTTATTAAGGGACATAGAGAGAGACCAAGATGAGAAGGGAAAGAGGGAGGTGGGGGGAGGAGGGAGACTAATGATTTGGACTAGGGACATTAGAGTCCCACTCTGGTGTTCAGATGAGCAGCCTGTCACACTTCCCTCCCACTCTCTCACACAGAGTGGTGAGCAATAGTATGGGGGAGCAGAGAAAGATACAGGAGTTGACTTCAGGCCATCGACATTGTGAGCTTGTATTTTTAATAAATGTCCTTTCATATGATAATTTTTGTACTCTACACACAAATGTGTTGGAAGTGTGTAGATTACTTTGGCATTGCTACTTTGTGAAAATGCATCAGGGGTCGCGTTAAGCCAAGATTGTGTTTTTCCTGCAGAAAATAAATGTTAAATATGCAAAGAAAAATCTTGTTTTGTGAACGCAGATCTAAAATGTTTCTTATTGTAAATTCTGCTAGGCTTCAGTCATGGTTCGCTCCAAAAAAATCTATGTAAAAGGACAAATGTGCTTCAGTTACACTTCTCCACTCTAATGAAATGTCGTTGCTCTCATCATTGGATCACCAGACAGAGCTCTGACTGATGTGTAGGCTACGTTTCTCTGGTACGTTCCTCCTTGTACACCCTTTATCATGCCATTGAAGCAAAAACACACTTGATTTTCAATATAAAATTGATGTTCTGTTTTGAAAATGCAGATTTCTGAAAGCTAATGCGACCCCTGAGCATATACAGTGGGGAGAACAAGTATTTGATACACTGCCGATTTTGCAGGTTTTCCTACTTACAAAGCATGTAGAGGTCTGTAATTTTAATCATAGGTACACTTCCACTGTGAGAGACGGAATCTAAAATCAAAAATCCAGAAAATCACATTGTATGATTTTTAAATAATTAATTTGCATTTTATTGCATGACATAAGTATTTGATCACCTACCAACCAGTAAGAATTCCGGCTCTCACAGACCTGTTAGTTTTTCTTTATGAAGCCCTCCTGTTCTCCACTCATTACCTGTATTAACTGCACCTGTTTGAACTCGTTACCTGTATAAAAGACACCTGTCCACACACTCAATCAAACAGACTCCAACCTCTCCACAATGGCCAAGACCAGAGAGCTGTGTAAGGACATCAGGGATAAAATTGTAGACCTGCACAAGGCTGGGATGGGCTACAGGACAATAGGCAAGCAGCTTGGTGAGAAGGTAACAACTGTTGGCGCAATTATTAGAAAATGTAAGAAGTTCAAGATGACGGTCAATCTCCCTCGGTCTGGGGCACCATGCAAGATCTCACCTCGTGAGGCATCAATGATCATGAGGAAGGTGAGGGATCAGCCCAGAACTACACGGCAGGACCTGGTCAATGACCTCAAAGAAAACCATTAGTAACACACTACGCCGTCATGGATTAAAATCCTGCAGCGCACGCAAGGTCCCCCTGCTCAAGCCAGCGCATGTCCAGGCCCGTCTGAAGTTTGCCAATGACCATCTGGATGATCCAGAGGAGGAATGGGAGAAGGTCATGTGGTCTGATGAGACAAAAATAGAGCTTTTTGGTCTAAACTCCACTCGTCGTGTTTGGAGGAAGAAGAAGGATGAGTACAACCCCAAGAACACCATCCAACCGTGAAGCATGGAGGTGGAAACATCATTCTTTGGGGATGCTTTTCTGCAAAGGGGACAGGACGACTGCACCGTATTGAGGGGAGGATGGATGGGGCCATGTATCACGGGATCTTGGCCAACAACCTCCTTCCCTCAGTAAGAGCATTGAAGATGGGTCGTGGCTGGGTCTTCCAGCATGACAACGACCCGTAACACACAGCCAGGGCAACTAAGGAGTGGCTCCGTAAGAAGCATCTCAAGGTCCTGGAGTGGCCTAGCCAGTCTCCAGACCTGAACCCAATAGAAAATCTTTGGAGGGAGCTGAAAGTCCGTATTGCCCAGCGACAGCCGCGAAACCTGAAGGATCTGGAGAAGGTCTGTATGGAGGAGTGGGCCAAAATCCCTGCTGCAGTGTGTGCAAACCTGGTCAAGAACTACAGGAAACGTATGATCTCTGTAATTGCAAACAAAGGTTTCTGTACCAAATATTAAGTTCTGCTTTTCTGATGTAAATACTGTATGTACAGTTGAAGTCAGAAGTTTACATACACTTAGGTTGAAGTCATTAAAACTCATTTTCAACCACTCCACAGATTTCATGTTAACAAACTATAGTTTTGGCAAGTCAGTTAGGACATCTACTTTGTGCATGACACAAGTAATTCGTCCAATAATTGTTTACAGATAGATTATTTCACTTATAATTCACTATATCACAAATCCAGTGGGTCAGAAGTTTACATACACTAAGTTGACTGTGCCTGGAAAATTCCAGAAAATTATGTCATAGCTTTAGAAGATTCTGATAGGCTAATTGACATCATTTGAGTCAATTGGAGGTGTACCTGTGGATGTATTTCAAGGCCTAACTTCAAACTCAGTGCCTCTTTGCTCGACATCATGGGAAAATCAAAAGAAATCAGCCAAGACCTCAGAAAACAAATTGTAGACCTCCACAAGTCTGGTTCATCCTTGGGAGCAATTTCCAAATGCCTGAAGGTTCCACTTTCATCTGTACAAACAATAGTACGCAAGTATAAACACCATGGGACCATACAGCCGTCATACCACTCAGGAAGGAGACCCGTTCTGTCTCCTAGAGATTAACATACTTTGGTATCTATATCAAAGTATCTATATCCACAGTAAAATGAGTCCTATATCGACATAACCTGAAAGGCCGCTCGGCAAGGAAGAAGCCACTGCTCCAAAACCGCCATAAAAAAGCCAGACTACGGTTTGCAACTGCACACGGGGACAAAGATCGTACTTTTTGGAGAAATGTTATCTGGTCTGACGAAACAAAATTGTGTTTGGCCATAATGACCGTTATGTTTGGAGGAAAAAGGGGGAGGCTTGCAACCGTGAAGCACAGGGGTGGCAGAATCATGTTGTGGGGGTGTTTTGCTGCAGGAGGGACTGGTGCAATTCACAAAATAGATGTCATCATGAGGAAGGAAAATTATGTGGATATATTGAAGCAACATCAAGACATCAGTCAGGAAATTAAAGCTTGGTCGCAAATGGGTCTTCTAAATGGACAATGACCCCAAGCATATTTCCAAAGTTGTGGCAAAATGGCTAAAGGACAACAAAGTCAAGGTATTGGAGTGGCCATCACAAAGCCCTGACCTCAATCCTATAGAACATTTTGTGGGCAGAACTGAAAAGGCGTGTGCGAGCAAGGAGGCCTACAAACCTGACTTAGTTACACCAGTTCTGTCAGGAGGAATGGGCCCAAATTCAAGCTTCCCAACTTATTGTGGGAAGCTTGTGGAAGGCTACCCAAAACGTTTGACCCAAGTTCAACAATTTAAAGGCAATGCTACCAAATACGAATTGAGTGTATGTAAACTTCTGACCCACTGGGAATGTGACTAAAGAAATAAAAGCTGAAATAAATCACTCTATACTATTATTCTGACATTTCACATTCTTAAAATAAAGTGGTGATCCTAACTGATCTAAGACAGGGAATTATTAATAGGAATTAATGTCAGGAATTGTGAAAACTGAGTTGAAATGTATTTGGCTAATGTGTATGTAAACTTCCGACTTCAACTGTATATACAGTACCAGTCAAAAGTTTGGACACCTAGTCATTCAAGGGTTTTTCTTTATTTTTACTATTTTCGACATTGTAGATGACATCACAACTATGAAATAACACATATAGAATCATGTAGTAAACCAAAAAAGTAGCCACCCTTTGCCTTGATGACACACACTGAACAAAAAGATAAACGCAACCATTTCAAAGATTTTGCTGAGTTAAAGTTCATATAAGTAATTGAGTCAATTGAAATAAATTCATTAGGCCCTAATCTATGGATTTCACATGACTGGGCAGGGGCGCAGCCTTTGGTGGGCATAGGCCCAACCACTGGGGAGCCAGGCCCAATCAATCAGAAGGAGTTTTGCCCCCACAATAAAGCTTTATAACTGACAGAAATACTGCCCCAGATGTGGAGGTCCTGGGCTGGCATGGTTACATGTGGCCTGCATTTGTGAGACCGGTTGTACATACTGCCAAATTCTCTAAAACGACATAAAGGCGGCTTATGGTAGAGAAATTAACATTCTATTCTCTGGCAACAGCTCTGGTTGACATTCCTGCAGTCAGCATGCCAATTGCACGCTCCCTCAAAACCTGTGGCATTGTGTTGTGTGACAAAACTGCACATTTTAGACTGGCCTTTTGTCCCCAGCACAAGGTGCACCTCTGTAATGATCATGCTCTTTAATCAGCTTCTTGATATGCCACACCTGACAGGTGGATGGATTTTCTTGAAAAATAATATGCTCACTAACAGGGATGTAAACAAATTTGTTCACAAAATCTGAGAGAAATAAGCTTTTTGTGAGTATGGAACATTTCTGGGATCTTTTATTTCAGTTCATGAAACATGGGACCAGCACTTTACATGCTGATGTAAATGGGGAGGTGCACACAGAACAGAAGGAGCAAAAGAGACAAGACCAAAAATACAACACGAGAACAAGAGGTCATAAACGCTCATAAAAACATAAAATGTATTATTGTGATATAGGCAAAACATACATTTTAATTCATCAAATTAATTCGATATTGCCAAGCCTTACCCAAAAGGCCCTACTCACCTCTCTGGGACCACGTAGTTAGTCTACAGCCCTGAGTTGCCCCGCCCGTTTTGGTCTCCCCATTCAGGATTTAATCTGGCCTGATCTCATTAGGTGCCATGGATACAGGATAAGATGCCTGACTACCACCACCGATGGTGACAAAGCCTTTTATCTGCAACTAG